>CM056732.1:111598556-112267504 GCA_029844215.1 Przewalskia tangutica
CCAGATTAATGAAGAAGATGACGACAACTACAACGACATTTTATCTGAAGGCATGAGTAGCGACGTGGAACAATTTGATCAAGATATACCAATTCCAACCGAAGAACCACAAGAAATTATAAAGAAATTAGAAAAAATATTTTCAAATTGGTAATTTATTTCATTGCAATTTTTAAATTTTTCTATGTCTTTCACTCTTTTGCAATTTTTTTCAACAACAGTACACTACAATGTAATTTTGAATCTTGTATATTTGATATTTCAATGAAATTAATAATATAAGAGGCACAAAAACAGCCTTGGGATGTTTTTTTACACTATTCTTGTCTTTGTTTAATTATTTAGTTTATAACTTTATAGTTTATACTTTATACTTTATAAATATATTATATATATGAGTATAATACTATAAATCTATAATATTATAGTATATGTATATGACATTATGATTATATGACAAGTATATGTTAATGTTACTTTGTTAGTACTTAGTAATTTAGTATTTTTAATTTAGTGAAAAAATAAAAAAATAAATAAAAAAAAACACAAAACCCGCCAACCCGTCCCGTCCCGACCCCATACCCAACGGGACCGGGACCGGGACGGGACACGGTATGGTCCCGCCCCAGCTCGACCCCGCCCATTTTCCCCGCCCCGACCCCGTCCCGCTCCCGCCAAACCCGACCCCGGTGGGCCCGACCCGGCCCACTGGCCAGCCCTAGACGTACAACTGCATTTCCTACTTGTATGTACCTTTCTTTTAGGCTGAACCCATCAGGAGACCTAAAGTTGTCAATATCTTTCACTTAGACAATGCAACCAAGACTTGTACCATTTAAACACTTGTAGTAGGGCTCAATTGTGTCAAAATTCACTTAGACAATGCAACCAAGACTTAAACCATTTAAACACTTGTAGTAGGGATCAATTGTGCCACACTTTTCACGGTAATAATTTGTATCTGGCCAAATTGTTTGAGCCAAATCATTTAATGGTTGTTTTTCTCTCTATTGGTTTTCGTTTCTGCCAAGAAAGGAGGTATAGTATTCAAAGAGAAAACCCACTCTCCACCCGTCCCGCCCCCATAATATTTTAGTATATTACATATAGTTGCTCAGTATAATATTTCTTTTGCTTACATACCAAATAGTAGAAAATAAGTAAATTCCACTTGTTTTCCAAAAAATATTTTTTAGGAAAACATTTTCCTTCCTACCAAACAACCCTAGGACATCAGAAATTATCGAATCCATTTACATACAGATTCTCTTGCATCCTCATTGGCTCAAGCGCCAAAATACTCTTCCAAATACTGGGTGGGCTCTGGTTTTATATTTCTATTTTTCCTCATATGATTGGTAGGCTATTGGAAGAAAGTTTCCTACCAAATAAAGCCGAAACGTGCAGAGAACTTGGTATTAGTTGTAGAGTTTAATAAGTTCCGTCAATTCAAGGATGGTAACAACTATTCCTCATTAAAAAAAAGAGCTCAAGTTTCGCAGTCGAAACGTCTACGACTAAAACAGGAATCTAATAACCACATCAAAATATGAGTATGCTCGACCTTCCATCTGAGAATAATGAACACCAATTTAACACGCTTTTACGGAATATGGACATTTGACTAGTAGCACAAGTCCTCTGCAGAATATTTTGAAAAGTCTATTGTAGAGAACTATTCCTTGCTACATACGCTTGGAAACCTCGGTTGCATTTCACTTTGGTATAAAAGTGGCTCTAAATCAACTAACCTCAATTACAAACAAAGAAACGATCTCATTCTGGGGATTACTTGATGGAAAAGGATACCATTCCCAAAGAAGCTGCTGCTTCATGTTCATGCAGCAAAGGGAGGCAGGCTATCAAGAGCGATGAAGCTGCAGCAAAGCGCGGACGCTTCAACAGCTGCTTCTCCTTCATGGAGATCTCAATTGATCCTGGAATGAAGTCAATGAAACATCTTGATTCCAAAAAGTTCAAGGAAGAAATCAAGAAATGGGCTAAAAGTGTCGTCACTTATGCCCGCCAAATCAGTGAACATTTTGGGAGCTCTCGTCGTTGATTCAACAATGAGATATCAACAAGATCAAACATCTCTTTTAGAAAATTGCAGAGTTGTTTGAGGGAACTTGCAAAATAAATGTGCATACAATTATAAGGGTATACACAGCAATTGAAAAGAGGAAACAGCTGTCTTATATGCAAATGAAAGCGCATTGCTGCAGATAAACAAAGAACGTACTGCCAAAGGATGCTCAATACAATCATGGACTCAATTCTATTTTGAGTTTAATAGTTGGGATCGTCCATTTCTCTGTACATAATTTGCTCAACACAGACATGGACACAATTATGTAGCATCTTTTTTCCCAATTTTCCTTCTTTCTTTCTGAAATGTCACAGGGATTATATTCCTCCGACACACATTTTGGAGGTTCTGTTTGTTTTTGTTTCTTCTGTTGACTTTTTATTTTTTCATTTTTCATGTTTTGGGTCTACTCAAACATATAATGACTATAAGGAAAATTACATTTGGTTTAGGAGTTATTGACTGATTTTGTCTTCGCATCATTGGGCGTGAATAGCCCCCATTTACCCTTATTCCTTTTGTGACAAGAAATGTGAAGTCAATGTAAGTTTTGAGAACTACCAACTATACAATAATAACCAAACTATAAGACAAGTGAACCCGCAACCCAACCCGCAAGGGTAGCCAAGTTGGTGTAGCAGTAGAGCGCGGGACCGCAAGGTCACGAGTTCGATCCCCTGCATAAACCTTCTTGGTTGAGCCTGTCACACATGGCTTGTCAAGTGTGGTTAATCGGCTGACGTGGTTTGCAGGCTATTGCGTCAGCCCGAGGTTTACCCTGTGCGCACTCGAAAGAGTAGCGGCTGCGGGTTCCTTCGTCAAAAAAAAAAAAAAAAAAAAAAAAAAAAGTGAACCCGCAACCCAGAGTCAAGAATTTTAGATCTACCCCAGATTTCTGCTCACCCGCTCATGTTCCATCCTGAAGGAAATATGCCTTCTCTCTCTCTCTCTCTCTTAACTTTCTGGGATTGGGGTGGAGGTGATAATTATGAACATTATTAACAAATGCTAGGAAATGGTATGATATTGTCTAGCTGCTCAATCAAAAACAAAACTTTTTTACTTCCAAAGGAGAAAAGCGCACTTTACACTGGCTTGCCGAACAAGCACACTGGGTACCTAAGAGTCCACGAAGAAGTAATTCACTCGTCTCACAGTTTACACACTAAAAATCATTATATATGCTCCGACATCTACCTTCAACTTTCACTTTTAAAGCGATGAAGGTGACCGTGGTGTGGATATAAACATCTGCCACTCATAAGTCCTTCGACGTATCACCACTAATCTTTTTTTAATTCAGCATGCATCTTTTCACCAGAAATGCTCCTTAAAAGCTGTCTGGAGCACATATGTACATGAGTTGCGTTCTTCATCCTATTAGCTCTTATCCAGGCCGGATCCTATTCAAGATGTAGGAAATGAGCAAAGCTCGTTAGTCAGAATGGTACATGTGTTTTTTGAGATTGGTATGGCTACTAGAAATCATACCTCTGGAACAATGCGCAAGAACACAAATTTTATGAGCAAAAGTACATGTTCCATAATGAGAATTGCAGCAAGTCCAGGTGATATTTTCCATTTACCCTCAGGTTCATATAGGCATACGAGGAGAATGTAGTTCGTATATATTGACACGGCGATCAGAAACTGAATTCAAAACATTAACCATTGCAAGATCAAGTTGTTAGCAAGAATGGCAAGAATTGATATAATTGGGTTCAAGCAAAAGAAAAGGGTAGCACATACCTGAAATATGTTTAGCCAAGCTCCAATTGTTGCATCAGGACGTGGAATAGGCCTTCTTAACATGGCAAGCAATTTCAATGCACCTGTTCGTATCTCTGTGATGTTGAGCAAAACTCAATTAGGCTCCTCTCTACTCGTTAAAAACAAAATTGCGAACTATATCAGAAAAGAGAGGCAAGGTGCATTATGTACCAAAGTAGCAAAGGCAAAACCAAGTGGAAATGCACAAGCAAACATCATGACCATGCCAAATTGCAGCGCTAATTCCTGAAAATCAAGAGTTCCAATTAGCTATGGGTATGTTAAAAGAGTTGCAGTTTCAATACTTCAAACAGGGACATGTTATTGAAGGTTGTTTAATAAGATTGAAATTATTGTATGATCTTTAACAAGAACAGGAGGCATGGATTACCATCGAAAAGTCCGTCTTCAAGCTCCTCTCCAATACTGGCAGAATAATCAGGTTTAAGGTACTCCTTTTCTACTCTAGACATGTATTGGGTCTTTTCCGAGGACGTTCCTTTCTCACGTTTTCTCTTGTTTCTTCACATAAATGAATATATCACATGAACCAGAAAGTAGAAAACAAATAATTAACCAGGTAAATTAGTTCTCCAAAGTCCTGTGAAGACCAGCCAAAATGAAGAGAGTGCCTTACCCCACAGCTCTATATTTCTTAAAGCTGTATTTTAAGTCTCCAACATATTCTCCAGAACCTGGTAAACAGTAACAATACACATTAATATTCAGATGGCATATGTGAAAGAAATCAGAAAAGATCCATCTACCTCTGATATAATTAGACTTTGAATAAGAACTTGGCGAAGTGTCATAATATTGCGGTGCAATAATGCATGATAGAAGATTCCAATGTAGGATTGCATGAAGTAAAGGCCAAAGACCTGCAGGAAGACAGCAAATTCACAATTAGGGGCAAAAAGTCTGGACAAATGAGAAAGAAACAAAGCTTCTTATAACCACCTTGTAAACCCAACTGTCAGCTCTCCGTTCTATGTTTTTGTTGTTCTCATATTTTACAAGCTTCACTGATATCTTTCTACCAATTTTGTTGAAGTACTGAATAGTAAAGAGGTATACAGCTATCAGAAAAAAACTGAAAGAAGCAGAAAGCATATTATTTTTGTATGTGGCAGGCTAAAGTGAATTAAGAGCAGAAAAGGCTATGTTAATATAAACTGTGAAGTCTGCAAAAAATTTGCACTGGATAGGCAAGAAAATTGGAACTATTTGGAAGACAACTACATTCTCGGCAACATTTTGAGAATGCAATCCGAACACCAGGATATCTAAACCCCGGAAGATGAACATAATAGAAAAGTTAAGCAAATTATTGGCAGGTTGTTTTATGACATAAAAATGCATGTTGGCGCGCAGAAGAATTTCAATGTAAAAGAAAAAGTACTTGTTAGACAATCCAAAGCTGGTAAGAGTTCTTGGCCCTAATAGAACATGAACTAAAGTAGGACATCAAATAGATGAAGTAACAACCAAAAGAAATTTTAGCAATATTGGTATCTCTTCAACAGTATCAAGAATTAGGTAATACATCAATTATCATGATGTGAACATTTAAGTCATCCTACACAGCTGAACTGGATACTTAAAAGTAATGCATCCTGGCCTGTTAACATTGAGATGAATGCCAAAGAGAGGATCTTGACGTGGAATCTTAACAATCAACTAGAAGACATCTCAGACACCAGGATGATATTGGGACTTCAGACATAAGATGGTATATTATCATTTTCTTATTTTATAAGTAGAAAATGATATAAGTTGGTAAATATAGATAAAGCATGTAGTTATGGACAACGTACTATAATGTCATGGATAGAAGAATATAAAGTTGCTTACTTTGATATATCAGACCTCAAAACCTCATAGACATGAGCAAAAGCCAATTCAAAAGGCAACTGGAGACATATGAAGCTCAGTAAAATCATGGCATCATTTCTGAATCTCATGAAATGACCAAGCCATTCCTCTCTTTGGAATGCTACTTTTTCTCTTGGTTTATCAGGTTTGTCAGCTCCCTGTTTCTTCATGAGCTCCACAGGAGAGTGAAAATGATACCATTCACCCTCCGAGAATCTAGATCCATTGTCAGCACCAGCCGGATAATTCATCTGCCACCTGCACTCCAGGCAGTGAAATACAAATGAAAAGGCGTGAATCCAAATAACTTCAACAGCAGATAGAAAAGGCTGACAGTAACGAATGGAAAAATCATGTAGGATGTGTCACCTGACAAGAAGCGCCGAGGTTTTACGTTTCCAGAATTGGAAAAATAACACAGCCCGAGAAATTATGCATTTGGCCCTTTCTGTGCCTTTTAACTGTCAAAGTTTGTTTTAGTTTTGATTCTGATTCTGAACAAGCTCTTATATATTCTCCCAGGTCATTGCAGTTGTTTGTCCTTTCTGCTTTCTTCATAAGCCAAGAAACACGAAATAGGAAGAGCATCCATCTTGTGTACATCCCAAGAAACACGAAATAGGAAGCTATCTATTGTTGACATTATGTATTGAGTGTAAAGCAAGTAGAAAATGTGCACTGGAGAGAACATGGACACAAAAAGCGGGGGGATATAACATGATTAGGAAATGGGAAAAAAAACCTCCAAAAACTTCACCTTCGTTCCATAATAGTTACAAATATCATCTATAGGCTGTGCAGTGAAGTCCCACCAGTTCAATGCCCAACTTCTTAGAAGCTGCTTCCTCTTTTTTTCATCTGCAAAGTAAATTTTAATCTTCCTTGGATATTTGTAGACCACTGTTAACTTGAACATATCAGAGAAAAACGTACCATGCACAGGGAGTACTTCTTTAACAATGCCCACCGACTCCAATTTTCGCAAAAGAGGCTCTCCTGGCTCCCAGTGCACCTTATTTCCATCAGACTTTAATATAACTGTTGAGTTGCTTGTGTTCACCTGCAATTTTGGACTCAGCAAACATGAACTGAGAGTATGGAGAGGAATACGTTGAGAGATATTACATAACAAAAGAATTTTATATTCCAGTTTAGATTGCAGTTAAGACACAGAATTTTGGAATAAATTAAGACACATAAGATTTATTTATGATAAAGGGAAAGGAATTAATAGTTGCAAAGATGGGACAAGTGAAGAGCACTGGAAAAGACTAGTTTCAGACTTGCCTAATCTAATCTAGACATTCAAATGAAGGCGTGAATAACTTATGCATCCATTAGGACAAGTAACCACAAGATGTAGAGCAGGATAAAATTCCATAACTCACAATCCCATATATTATGTGACGGTAGCAACAGTAGCGTTCAAACCAAGTAAACAAGGAGCCATCTGGTTGCCTTTCATATGCTTCAACCTCATCCCAGTGAAGTTGCAAATCCACTCCTGAAACCAAAATTGTGCGCTCAGAAATAAGCAAAAGCCTACAATTTTTTTGGATAGGTGAATCAGCCAGTAATTGCATCAGACAGATCATATATAACAATGAGAAACTAGAGAAATTGTAATGAGGAAACTGAATATAATTTAATGATTATCACCGATATGAGTCCGTTTCTTCAACTGCAACTCTGCTGCAGCCTGGCGAAGAGTTTTTATTGGCGCTCCCAACTGGAAATAAAGAGTTTAAGATCATATAATTTCATATGCAGAATTCAGAATAAGCCAGCAAGGAGGAGATGTCTTTTCAGTGACCATTTATTTTGTTACATGAACCAAATATATATATGACGCCCATAATGGTATTTTCTAATTAAAAAAATTAGAATTATAGCAAAGGGGACGGCCCAATATAATGTGTATTCATACATAAACATTGGCAACTAATCTATTTCCACGTGTGACTCTTCAATGCATTGTCCATCTTGTTACTCCCTCCGTCCCAATTTATGTTGTCACAATTTCCTTTTTAGCCGGTTTCAAAATAGATGTCACATTTCCTTATTTGACAACTATTTAATAACACCATCTCTAGTTTATCCTTGTTGGGTCCCACTTAATTTTAAAGATGTACTTATTGGGAAGAAAAATCAACAAAAGTAGACAATAAACTAAGGACAGTTTGGTAAACATGGTGTATGTTATTCGCAGACGACATAATCCTGATTGATGAGACTCGCAGCGGAGTGAACGTCAAGCTGGAGATTTGAAGACAGACTCTGAAGGGTAAAAAGTTCAGGTTGAGTAGTGTAAGAGTTGAATCCCTTCCTTATTCTTCTTCCAAAATAGTATAATATATACAATTATAATATCATTATTCTTATAGAAGACTAATCTATCTTACCTAAATTATAAGATGCTACTTAATTACATAATATTACATAATTAATTAATAATAATGAATGGAGGTAATTATGGGATTTTGCCCCCATAATTATCGTGTGCTATTAGTCCCCCACAATCTTAGCGGAAGGTTCACGGATGCTAAGACTGTCCCGGAAGTCATAGAAAAGTACGCGCGGAAGTCATTTGGTAAAAATGTCAGCAATTTGATAACGGGATGAGACATGAAGAACTCTGACTTGCCCACGGGCAACTTTTTCGCGGACAAATAAGATATCCATTTCAATGTGTTTTGTGCGCTGATGCTGAACATGATTGCCCGATAAGTATATCGCACTCACATTGTCACAATAAATCACCGTTGCCTTCTCAATCGGACAATATAGTTCTAGTAGTAGATTACAGAGCCAACATGATTCAAAGAACCACATCGCTACACTCCAGATTCTCGCCTCAACACTGCATCGAGACAATGTGGATTATCGTTTAGACGACCATGACACAAGATTGTCTCCCCAAAACACACAATAACCGGAAGTGAAACGTCGTGTGTCCGGACAGCCACCCCAATCTGCATCTGTGTAGACTGAAAGGTTCTTGATGGAAGACTTATACAGATGAAGTCCGAATTGGAGAGTGTCCTTCACATACCGCAGAATCCTCTTGAGAGCCCCCATATGTTCTTCTTTCGGATCATGCATGTGTAAACAAACTTGTTGGACCGCATAGGAAATATCATGCCTTGTAAAGGTAAGATATTGCAATGCACCAGCCAAGCTGCGGTAATGTGTGGGTCGTTGAATGGAGTACCAGAAACGTTGCTCAACTTTGCCTTCGTGTCAACCGGAGTATGTGAAGCTTTCGTTGTAGCTGATCTAGAAACATTAATAACCGGCGAGGAGAACGTGCATGAAAACATTCCTGCTTTTTCAAGTATATCCTCGACATACTTCTTTTGACTGAGAAATAGATCACCTGCAAATTGAGTAACAGCAATGCCAAGGAAATAATTCAAAGGGCCTAAGTCTTTCATTGCAAATTCGGTTGCAAGAAAAGACATAATAGACTGACGGAGTGAAGTTTATGATGCAGTAAGTATAATATCATCAACATACCAGATTTGAAGTATATAAGCCATAGCAGTGCCCTTCTGATAAATAAAAAGAGATTGGTCGGACTTGCTGTGAGAGAATCCCAATTTGGAAACAAATCCGGCAAATCTATTCTACCATTCCCGAGGGACTTGTTTCAGACCATATAAGGATTTCCTCAATAAGCACATATGATCCGGTCGAGTAAGATCACGAAATCCCAACGGCTGATGCATGTATACAGTTTCTTGCAAGTGGTCATGTAAAAAAACATTCTTGACATCCAACTGATAAATGATCCATGATTTAGATAGTGTCAGGCTAAGAACAGTCCTAATAGTTGCAGACTTGACCACCAGACTGAATGTTTCACCTTAATCAACACCCGCATGATGAGACCTGCCATAACCAACAAGACGAGTTTTGTATCTCGCAAAAGAACCATCATAATTTTTTATGGCAAAAAACCCACATAGATAGAATTATGTTCACATTAGATGGCCGTGGTACCAAATCTCACGTCTTATTTTGAATAAGAGCATTAAATTCATCTAACATTGCTGCCTTCCGATTCGGGTATGATAATGTAGCTTTGAGATTTTTTGAGATTGGTGAGGTTGGACTGATGTGGTAAGGTTGAAATGGGTTTTAGGTTAAAAAATACCACGAATGGAACGGATTTCCATAATTTGTTGAGGAGTTGGGCCATTGGATGTTTGGGTAGTGTTGGGATTTTGGGCCGAAACAATGGGTAGAGAGGTTTGGGCTGATGTAGTGGGCCCGGTACTGGTATGAGCCAAAGTATTAGGTGATGGGGGTGGGGGTGGGATGGCGGGTGTAGGGGTCAGTAAGGTTCCTAAATTGTTATTTTGAGAGTTAAGATGAAACCTCAAAAGTGGATGAATTACGATGTCCAGAAAATCATATCAAGGTGAGGATCCCGCTCGAGATGTTGCAAACAGGAAAGATGATTCGTCAAAAATGACATGATGAGAAATAATGATTTTTCCTGTTGACATATCAAAGCATTTATATCCCCTGTGATTCTGTGGATACCTCAAAAATACGCACGGAGTTGACTGAGTTTGAAGTTTATGAATGGTGGTGGATGAAAATAATGGATAACACAAACACCCAAAAACTAGTAAATGTGTAACCGAAGGGATACTATAATACCCGAGTAGGTGACACATTAGAGAGTTTACTAGGAATAATATTTAAGAGATATGTAGTCATTTGAAGAACATGGTGCCAAAAATGTGGTGGTGTGGACGAATGCACCAGGATAGAACGAGTCATATTATTGATTGTTAGAATCTTTCTTCCAGCTTTTCCATTTTGAGAAGATGTATGTGGACAGGAGATACGGACGGACATTCCATTTTGAAGACAAAAATTCTGAAATTGAATATTTATAAATTCCCCCCATTATCACCTTTAAAAACGTTAATGGTTATGCCAAACTGAGTTTTGATAAACACACTAAATTATTTCAAAATTTTATAGGTTTGTAATTTTCGTCCTAAGGGAAAGGCCCACAAAAAATTCGAAAAATCATCAAGAATGAGTAAATAGTACTTATTACCTGTAGCACTTAAAACTGGCGACGTCCACAAATCACAATGCAAAATATCAAATGGCCTTCATAATTACCATGTGCTATTTAGTAGGAACAAAACAAAGTATTTGGAGTGCAAGTTCATCAACGGAAGCGACCCTGAGACAGGCGTGGAGGTGAGGCTTGGTACTCATGTCATTCCAAAGAAATGAAGCTTTAAGTACCTAGGGTCTATTATCCAAGATAGAGAGATTGATGACGATGTCACACATCGTTTGAGGAAGGGTGGATGAAATAGAGTGTTACACCCCGTAATTCCAGGACATGTATATAAGAACGTACGTAAGGAATCAGGACGTTAAGATTTGAGACTTATAGAATTTATCGGAATTATGAAAATATCGGGAAACGAAATATTACGACGAATGAGATGGTGACACGTGTCACCCCTAGTATGGTCTTGGTCGAAATGGACCATGGATATAATGGTCAAATGACCAAGGTAAGATGATCAAGTCTTGCTAGCCCAAAGCTTGATATAATTGACTAAGTCAATGAGCCCACTTGACAAAAGATATTTAAATCTCCTTCATCCAAACACAACAAGTGTTTTAATCTTGACCCTTGATTTTATTATATAATCACCCTAGTAGCAAGACTTGTCTCAACACTTAGAGAAATTTTCAAGAACTTGAGCTAGCATTGAGAAAGCTCTCGGGTTCACCATTCCTCCACACAAAAAAAATCATTTGTGGTTCATAATTCACAATACTCAACCCAAGGTTCCTAAGGGTATTGTAAGGATATCTCAATAGAAAGGTCCCGAAAAAACTATGTTTTCACGTTAGTCGCAAGGTGAAAACCTAAGTCGTTTTCATAGTTTTGGTTAGAAATTGAAGGGAAGTTGTTTATGAACTTCTAAGGGGTTCAAATGACAGATTGGAGCGTGAAGGAAAAGAGCTAAGTTGCTAAGGAGCGACTTTGGATCTTGAAGTTACATTAGGGCTTGTCAAGGTAACAATCTTGTCCTCTTAAGTGATTAAATATTACTTATTGTTGTAGTCATATATATATATATATATGCAAGCATGAGATATATATAATGAATATTGAAATGTTATGGAATATTTGGATGGAATCCGAAAGTTGCATGTTAACCTTAAGATTGTAATTCGATTTAGTTATTAGTTTTAGTCGTTGCATGTTATATAAAGAAGGGATTGTAGTTGTTGTTGTCGATTGAGGCTATATAACGTGTTAGACTAAACAACTTGGATTGAAAAAGAATTGGAGAAGACTTTGTGTTGTTGTACATTGATTAGCCGAGAATGACATTGAAATATTGGACTATTTTGATATCAATTGTGGAGCAAAATTTTACACGTCATGTTAGGCGTGTAATCCCCTTTTATTAGCTACATTGTTGAGCCTTAAATGTGGCATGTTTGGTTATTGAATCCGGGCCTTGAAAAAGGTGGAAACGTACGTTTACAAAGGAAGTGATGTCCAATTTTCCGTAGAATAAGTGACTTTACACTTAGAATATTCTACGTTTGAAACTAGAAGTTGATTGACGTATTATGGTCATTATAGGTTGACATACTACGTACGACATATTGGACTTAGCAAGTGGATTGAACCGAAGAGGTATGTGGAACTTTCCCTATCTTCTTGAACATGAGTTTTATAAATGTATAGTACGGTGGACGTACATGGTTAAAAAGGAATTTGGTTTTATTTTGGTATCATTGCCTTGTTTTCGAAAAGAATATGTGACTTGATGTTACATGGGAGGATTTCTTGACTTGAATCTTAAAGATAAGAGACTTGGTTATTTTGAAAGTTATAATACTTGAATTGAAGAGTACATGCTTACTTGATTTTAAAAGATATGAGTAACGTCATTGGAAAAGAATGAGTTACTTGATTTAAAGGAATAATTTCCTTAAATGTTGAAAGAAGAAGTGACTTGATTTTAAGGAAGAGAAGTAACTTGATTTAAAGGTATAAAGTTACTTGATTGATTTAAAGAGAAGTTACTTAAATTCAAAACCTTGAATGGAATTTCTAAAGGTGTTGTAACTTGATTTGACAAGTATAGATTACTTGATTTGAAAAGTATATAATACTTGATTTGGAAAGTATTGGTTCTTGAACTATTCTAAAGATAAGAGACTTGATTTCTAAGTTAAGAAACTTGATATTCTAAGTTAAGAAACTTGAAGTATTTTGAAAGTTATGTAACTTGATTTGAAAGTATAAGTCTCTTGGTTATAAAAAGAATGAATTTGTCTAAAACATAAAGAGTTATAACGGCTTTATGGAAAGTTAGTTATAACGACTTTATGAAAGGTTAAAGATGTCTTAGTTTCTAAAGCATAAAGTTAGTATAACGGCTTTATGGGAAGTTGGTTATAACAACTTTATGGAAGGTTAAAGGAATGATTTTCTCAAGTAATGTAAACAAAGATAAATGACTTGAAATAAAGAAGGACAATTTGATTTAAAGGCATCAATTGCTTAAAATTTTAAAGTAAGGGTCACTTGATTTAGAAGCCTAAAAATGTATTTCTAAAAGTGTAGTGACTTGTTTGAAATGTAGACAAGTCTTGATACTACGGGTGTTAGTATCTTGGGGTTTTATGTAAAAAGGAGTCTTTTGAAAAGAATGGAAGTACGTAGTACTTTGGGTTAAATTCCCGAATTTTTATGTGATACGAAAGTGCCTTGAGTTTATAAAATGAAATTCATTTTTGTATGATAATGAAAGTCTAAAGATTTTATGAACTTGCCTATGCTTGCTTGTGATAGCCTTTGAGTGCAAGTATTATATTTTTACGCTGCCGTGACTCTCAATTGGAAGGACGACTGTCTTGTTGTGAATTTACTTGGACGTACCGACAGTGATGGAGGATTCTACGGGTATGCTTCCATTGTGATTGATCCTTGGACATGCTTATACGATGAGGATTCCGGGGCATGCGACCAGGATGTTTGTTAAATTCCCGGATGCTATTATTACTCCATGGCCATGCTTATACGATGAAGGATTCCGAGGCATGCGACCATGTTATATACTATTACTCCATGGACTAGCTCCCTATGAAGACATGTACCCGATATGAGGGATTCCACGGGCATGTTATATACGATTATTACCCCATGGATTAGCTCTCCATGAAGTCATGTACCCGAGATGAGGGATTCCACGGGCATGAGATATATATATATATATATATATATATATATATATATATATATATATATATATATATATATATATTGCATATGCCGATGATAGGGATGCCACGCGTTACGCATATATGGATATATTTTACACTTACGACTGTCGGCAGTGATGAAGGACGCTTTGATGTTTTGCGGGCTTGAGACCCTTACTGGACTGTGTGATGGTTTTGAGGGCTTGTGTTCTTAGCCATGGTGTGACTATTGTTCATGTGTTGAAATAGTTTTTAAAAGGTAAAACTGACTTTCACTACTTTCATTTCGGCAAGGCACGGTTGTACTGTTAATTTGATTATCATACTTGTTTCCAGTTTTTTATATCTAGACTTTATGATTTAAATTACAGTACTTTCAGTTTTACATACTTGGTACATATTTTATCGACCTCCTTCGGAGGCTGCGTTCATGCCGCAGTCGAGGTACATAACTGCGATCCTCACTCTTAGGATCACTGTTCAGTTCTTGGAAAACTCCATTTCTCCGGAGGCTTTGTCTTTTGGTACAGTTCCATGAGGTCGTAGATTTATGTACATTCAGGGGTATGGCGGGGCCCTGTCCCGTCACAGTTGTTATGTAAAAATTCTTAGAGGTATGTAGTTATATCTTGTGGATTGGGTTGTAAAGAAAAAAGAGGTAACTGCTTTTTGGGTTATGTGTATACTTTTGGAAGGTGGCTTTATCGGCTAACCTGTTATTTCTTTCTTTTTGAGTTGTATGTATGTTCCGCTACTATTCTCTGATGTATACCTGTAAGGGGTTCCCAGGTAGGGCACCAGTCGCGGGCCCGGAGTCGAGTCGTGACATAGAGACTCGCATCTGGAGTCTTGTGCGACAAAAAAGTGCCACAAAAAATTAAAGGCAAGTTCTATAGGGTGGTGGTTAGACCGACTATGTTGTATCAGGTGGAGTGTTGGTCAGTCAAGACTTCACACATACATAAGATGAAAGTTGCGAAGATGAGGATGTTGAGATGGATGTGTGGGCATACAAGAAGAGATATGATTAGAAATGATGATATCCGGGATAAAATGGGAGTGACCTCGGTGGAGGATAAGATGCGGGAAGCGGTGTTGAGATGGTTCGGGCATGTGTAGAGGATAGACACGGATGCCCCAGTGCGGAGGTGTGGTTGGATATGGATGGGTTCATGAGGGGTAGAGGTATGACAAAGAAGAATTGAGGAGAGGTGATTAGACGGGATATGGCGCAGGTGCAACTTATTGAGGACATGACCTTAGATATGAGGTTGTGGAGGGCACGAATTAGGGTAGAATGGTAGTAGGTAGGCCAGCGTAGTCCTACTTACGCTTACAAAATGATAGTTGTAGTGTTATTACCGTAGGCCCGATTAGCCTATCACACTTATATGCACAATATTGCTTTAGTGTACTTTGTTTATCTTATTTTTGTTGTTAGAAAGCGTTATCATGGCGTATTCGATTTTGTTATCAGCATATTCATATTGTTCATACTGCTTTAATTCCATATTTGAGTCTGGCCGTTTCTCTTACTTTGCTTGTGATTATGCTTTGTCTTGAGCCGATGGTTTCTCGGAAACAACCGTTCTACCTATCAAGGTGGAGGTAAGGTCTGTGTACACTCTACCTCCTCAGACCCCACTGTTTGTGATTTCACTGGATATGTTGTTGTTGTATAACAAAGTCTTTCCTTATTTCTTAAACATTGTCCCCGGTCAAATGGTGTTAGCTAAATTGGAATGGAGGGAATAATTTTTTCTTTTTAAAGTGAAAGAACCTAATTCGTTATTGCTGATGTTCACACTCTTAAGTGCTTCTATACTAGTAGCTCTTAGCTTGTACTCCAACTAAAAGTGCTTTTCCTCAGTTTCAACTTTCAAGGATCCATAGTTTAGTACTTTAGTTCTAAACTTTTGGGGTCCTTTATATCCCACAAAGAAAGACCAAAGCGCACAGCACTAATCTACGTGGGCCAAACTTAATAGTATGCCGTTCTTACGGGCTTGTTAGTCGTTTCTGTTGTGACTAAAAAGCAGAGTACACTGCAAAATTCCTACTAAAATTGGAGTATATATGCAGGGCAGCTTCAACCTACTTCAGTTCTCGCTCATGAATCATCCATCTGCTGTGGCAGATGTAGCATTCTAAGCAGGGGTTCAATTGAATCCTAACTTTTAACGCGAAACATAAATTTATGTATAAAAAAATATTAAAATTGCAATAAATAATAGACATGAACCCATAATTTTTAAAATACAATGAGTTCAAGTTAAGAATCTTAAAATGTTGAACATATAAAATTTAAATTATGGATCCGCCTCTATACATCTGGGATATCCGATATACATAATTACATACTAATTGCTTATTGTTACACAACAAAAATGTTAAATAATCCGTGCGACTGCATAGAGCGAAAAAGGAAATGCAGAAAGATTCTTTTGGGTTTACACGTTGATTAGACAGAATTAAGAAACTAAAACAAATGTAAATTAAACAATTGGGATTTATTATAGCACTAAAGTCAAACAAATACTAGTACTACTAGCTAGTCTAGTTAAATACTCCTTCCATTCCAAAATACTTGATTATTTAGAAAAAATTTACTTTTTCACAATAATTGATTATTTGCAATTTTAATATAGTTTTAATTTTATTTTCTTCATTTTATCCCTAATTTATAGTACTTTGAAAGTATTTTTTATGAGATAAATATGTAATGATTGATTTGCTTTTAATAATTGTAGGATATATTAGTAAACTATCACAATCTCTTAATAAAACATTTTATTCCTAAACAATCATATATTGTGGAACTAGCAGTGAGTAGTATTAAACAAATTTCCTAATAGAGATCTCCAATCAAGCTCAACCGTAACGTAAGCAATAGTAATACAACTGAATTTAGAATAGAAGACCCTGATGAATTCATTCTGAAGGCCAACAACTGTATCGACGATTATCCCGCTTTTCAAAACTAGTTAACGAGAACCTCAATGCAATCATTATAGTAATCTCCATCCTTATAACAACTCTTCGGAACCACTAAGCCTATTTCAAAGCCGTTTCTCAAAGTATATTTATGTGTTAGAGATCATCTATATTAGGACAAATATACTTTATATACATTTATATTTTCATATTAATGAAGATTAATATTATGACATTTGCAGTTATTGAATTATTAGTTAATTGTTTATAATATTCTATAAATGCATCCCTAGAGATTGTGTGGTTATTAATAACGTGAAAGATTAATATTATAACGTAACTCTTAAAATTGTCTCGACTAATGATCATCGAAAATGGGATATTGATGATATGTGATACGTCGACATGTGGTCTACATCATATCCTTAGGGGATGTAGTATGTCTCACCTGCTACGAGTTATGACAACTCGTGATGAACACATGGATACTTTTTGGAAGTATTGGTATACCCTGCTGATGTACTGTTTGTTATATATATCTAAAGTATTTTCAGCGTGTGGGAGATAGAAGTCCTTAGACTTGAGGTCGATACGCGCCTTATTTTACAGAATAATGTACTTTGATCCTATCCTAAGCTCAAATGCCTTATAGGTTGAGACACGGCATGTATTGAGTATATTGCGACGTAGATTAAATGTGGTAGTTGAGCCAAGATTATGATTCATTCCTCGAATGTATCTTCGAGAGAGCACTCAGATTCTTATGTGGTATTAGGCCGACTAAGTCATTGACCAATATCTATGATATGGTCTTGTTGTCAGCTAATATAGATGAGATATGATGATCAAGCCATTGAGATAGACACTTGGCAGATCCTAAGCTTGATCGAGTGTGTCGTGAATGAAAGGATTTTATTGTCACGACCCGAACCCCGGGCCCGCGACTGGTGCCCTACCTGGGCACATTTATACCCGTACCTCCCATATAACCAACGGAAGCAAATAAAACTCATATAATAAAACAACCCACGTGATAAAACGTGGCCGATAAAGCGCCATCGTATATAGAAATATCAGAATAATCGTGATCACATATGTCCAACCCACACATGACTACAGACCTCTAAGAGTATAACAGTAACTGTGATGGGACAAGGCCCCGCCGTACCCCTGAATGTACATAAGCCTCTAAGAGCCAAAAATGTACCAAAAGACTAGACTCCGGGACAATGAAGCTATCTCAACAGCTGAGCAAGGATCCTAAGCACGCGGATCAACAAACTGAGTATCTACACCTGCGGGCATGAACGCAGCCACCCGAAGGTGGTCAGTACAGCAGGTACCAAATATGTAAACATAAAGTACATTAATTAAATGACCAAAGAATGACAGAGACAAGTATGAGAATCAAATATCAGATCCAACCGTGCCATATAAAATAGAATCAACTGTATTTTTTAAAAAAGTGAGAGTCATGTCAACATCGTCCCCTGCCCATATACTTATCAAATGTATATATATATATATATATATATATATATCAGTGTTGTGGATCGTGCAACCCGTCCCAATAGATATATAAGTGTTGCGGATCGTGCAACCCGTCCCAATAAATATACATATAACTATCATGACAACCTTGTGCAATTTAAATCACCTTTTGACTCTCAATAACATCATCTTTAAAATGAACTTTCATTTTAGAAAAATCAAGGCACTATCATACCTTTCATTTTATAAAACGCCAAGGCACTATCACATCTTTCATTTTAGAACCATCCCTTGGAAAATCAAGACACTATACCTCATGTATCATTTTAAAACATCATTGGGAAAACCAAGACACTATATATCATGTCATGTAATACTAGGGACTTGAACCCAAAAGTACTATGTACATTCCTTTTTAAAAAAGAATCATATCATGCAATATTAGGGACTTGAACCCAAAAGTACTATGTACATTCACCGTACATATCATGAATATTAGGGACTTGAACCCAATAGCACAATGTACGTCCGCCGTACATCCTTTCCTTTATAAAACCTCAAGGCACTAGCCTTGCAACATCAAGTCACTTACTCTTTTAAAATCAAGGCACTTATACTTTCGAAACCAAGTGACTTATACTTTTAAAATCAAATCAAGTATACTTTGAAAATCAAGTAACTCATTCTTTTCAAATCAAGTAACTTATTCCTTTTTAAGTCAAGTAACTTACTCCTTTTCAAATCAAGAAACTTATTCCTTTTCAAGTCAAATAACTTATTCCTTTTCAAACCAAGGAATCCAAATACATTTCAAAATACGTACGTCCACCGTACACTCATTTTATAAAGTTCATGCCTAAAGAAAGATATGAAGATTTCACATACCTCTTCGGTTATTCCACACGTTAAGTAGAATACGCCACAAGTAGTACTTCAACCTATAATGACAATAACACTTCTATCATCTTCATGCTTACTAGTATACACTTATACCACATAATAAATCTCCTTTCTTATAAAAATTTGGGCAGCACTTCCCCTATTTATACATACTTTTCCACCTTTCAAGAAGACCAATTTCAACAACAACCAAGACACAATTAAGGGCACAACCAACAGTTAACCAAGGTGATTCACACACCTATTTCTCACGTAAAAACAGCCTCATAACCATATAAAACAATCCACTAAAATCAGTCCACAATTCAACAACAACAAGGGTAAAATGTGAGGTCTTTCAACACCTTTCTACACCCTTATTCCCTTAGGACTTCCATTAGAATTTACTACATTCAAACATGCATATTGGTGGCTGAATTTTCAGCATTCTAACGCCACAAAACAATCCCTAAAACTGCACAACAATGTCTCACAGTTTCATGAAGTTTTTCGGCCAACTACTACAACCAAAGCCATTTTCATAACTTCTTATAATCCAATTCAAGTTCCAATACTTTTATATAAGCTATATCAACATCAATATTACTTCATTTTAACATGAAAGTTGTGAAGATAATAACAACAATAATCAACGAATCCAACGACGCCAAAACTGTCCATTCTCGGCCAACACAACAAAAATGTCACATGCATTTCTTATTCTCCATTCTTCTTAACACAAGTTCATCTATTAACTATAACAACATGTAATACCCAATTACTTCAAGAGGAAGAATAAATCTTACCTTAATTTGAGCTCAAAACAGTCCATAAGTCACACGGCCAACACCTTCACTTTTACACCACTTCTTCAAGTTCCAATCACACACATGTATCCCCTACAAGCTTGTAACCATCTTCCTTTCTTGTTTTACTTCCAAAAAGTTCATCAACAAGCTTAGGGTTTCAAGACCTATTTTCGTCTAAATACCATAACTCACTAACTTGCAAGGTTAACTTGGCTTAGCACTTGGTTAAGGAACTTAATCTTGTAAAATAAGTTGATATTGTTCTTCACTTTCTTCTAGTGATTTTAGAACCTTGAAAGGAGAATGAGAGATGAGGGTTTGAAAAGATGAAGATATTTCTTTGTGATACAAGTCTTGCAAGTCCTTTGTATATATGGCTTGTATATACAAACACAAGTGGAGGTGAACCCAAGTAGACCCACTTGTCCACTTGTCTTCCCTTCAAATAAAATATCTCCACACTTAGCCATTTTTTCACAACATTTTCGATGGCCTTAATATTCTCAAAGCCAAGACTTAATTAATCCACACTAATCTCTTCACAAAAATATTAGTCCAACACTTAGCCAAATCTTACTATTCTCGATGGACACCTCCCCCCCTCTCAATTATGAAATTTTCAATTTGCTCATATTCTTAATTTCAAGATTTAATAATACAATCCTAAGTCCATAGCTCCATTTGGAAAGAATTCAACCACTAATATAATTTCCGTCGTCACATTTTTCTAAATTTTTTCCATAAGAAAATGTAATTATTCTTTCCTTCCAATATTCAAATCTTAATTCCTTAAGTACGTTCTCATATCAATTCCTTGAAATTACGGGGTGTAACATTTATCTTCCCACATATAGGTTCATTTCACACGTTTGGTGTACCTATACTTCACATATTGAGTTCGTCTTCCGGCGCAGTGTAGGAGTTCCGTGTAGACCCTAATGTAATTAGTGTCGATATATGAAGGCCTATAGGGTAACGCTAAGTCAATTGTTCTGTCGATTCAAGGATGTAATAAGAGAATATAAATGTTCGATTTATGATCGAGACATTTGAAAAGAATAATGATCATTTAATTAAGTCGAGATTTCATTTCATATTTAATTAAAATAGAAATTAAATAAAATTGGACCAGGGCCACGGCGCGTGGGACCAGGGCCGCGACGCCACACACTCAGCACCGCGGCGCCACATGTCCGGTGGGTCCAGATGACCCACTCTGCCTCAGTTTCTGGGCCTGGCCCACGAGGGAAACCCTAGCTGATTTTACAGCTATAAATAGAGGATTCCATCATTATTTTAATACACCTAATTCACTAGAATTATTCTCTGCTAAAACTCTGTCGGATTTCTTAGCTTTCCGAAAGAGTAATTACATTGGAGTTTTGACTTGCAAATCGAGGAACGGTTGCGTGCTCACCCTCGGCTTACAAACTAGAAAATTCCAGATTTTGCAAACTGTAAGTGTTCTATCGATGCATTACAGTTTTTATGTGTTTATCGTTATATAATCATCCATCGGTTTGACCGCCTGTCGGGTTTGAAACATAAATTTTCAAATTCTGTTGCGTGTACGAACCCGACAAAAACTACAGTTTCTTCCTCCCCATTCATTTCCCAATAAATTGCTCCAACGGTGGCAAGAAATAATATATTGGTGCATGGTGAATGAATTGAAATGAATGCTCATATATGGAGTAGTGTGTGACATGAAGGTGCCACCAAAACTTAAAGACAAGCTCTATAGAGTGGTGGTTATAATCCACGACCCAACCTCGGGCTGATCGGTACTACCGGTACCGCCGTGTATATGTCGAGAATAGCAATGAACATACATAACACATACGTATAAAAGGTAACATCACCGCCGCGGTAAGGTCGCTTTCCATAAAACATACTTAACAAAAGTATAATAGTACAACCGGGTTCTTATAGCCCAAAACATAAATGTGACTACGCACTTAAAAAGATAACAATGGCAAGGACGGGCCCCGCCATACCCCCCTGAATATACAAAGTACCTATAGCATCAGGGAAATCCGTACCAAAATAACAAGCGTCCGGAGGGATGGAGCTTCTGACACTGGAAGAGTGATCCTAAGAATGAGGATTCACAATCTGCTTACCCTTACCGCGCAGATTTAACGCAGCTCGAGGAAGGGGTCCGCACAATATGTACCAAGTATGTAAAGCTGGAAAAATATTGTAATACTGATATCAAGTCTAAAAGCAAGCTGGAGTCATGAAAGACAATAAAATACCTTTTACTGTGTCTTACTAACAATGAGAGTGACAAGTATATATATATAATCTTGCATAAAATAGAGGCTCATGATCAAAACAGGTACCTCGCGTAGTATCAATAAAACCATCCTACTCACGGGACTATTTCACCCGCGTGGTCCCGGACCCGCGCAGGTACTCTCGTGATCTATTGCACCGGCACGGGACTATTTCACCCGCATAAGCCCATAAGGACTCGCGTGAGGTATTCCTCGTGATCACGGGTAGCAAATCCACGAGCAGGTGGTATAACGATCTTGGGGACTGTCCCCTCAGATATACTCTTACCCTGAAGCAGATGGTATAACGATCTTGGGGTTGTACCTCAGATATACTCTTACACTGGAGCAGATGGTATAACGATCTTGGGCTTGCCCGCCGGATATACTCTTATCTCGGTGCAGATGGTATAACGATCTTGGATCCGCCTCGGATATACTCTTACATCGAAGGATGGTATGGCGATCTTGGGCCGCCTCGCATATACTCTTACAGAAGGAGGTGGTATGACGATCTTGTGGCTTGCCCCTCAGACATACTCTTACCCTATCTCAAACTGTCATCATATCATAAATAAGTTAAGAAAACTTATAACTTCTTTTAGTCTTGTTCATATACTCTCTCATTTTAGTTTACTTAAGGCACTTAATCATATCTTTAATAAAAGAACACCGGGAGTTTAACCCAAGTACTATATGCTTCAACTCTTTCAAAAATGATTCTTATTTATACATAAAAACCTTTGGACAATTGATACCTTAAAATCAATTTGCCTCTTCACATACTTATCTTATTTAGAGAAAATCTCTTCTCATTAACCTTTTATGAAGCTAATAAACCAACTTCCCATAAAATTGTTATATTAACTCTATACTTTAGTAAAATCATACTTTTTCCCTAACTAAGGGAATTATACATTCTTAAAATGAAACAAGTCATTATATACTTAAAACAAGTAAGAATACCAAATCTCAGACGCTCACCGTACTACATAGTTTCATCTATTCATGCTCAAGAGATAGGAAAGCTTCACATACCTCTTTGGTCAATCCACTTGCCAAGTCCAAACTACCGCAAGTAATATTTCAGCCTATAATAGTCATGATACGTTTATTAACCTCTAATCTTAATGTAGAACAATCCAAGTTCAAAGTCACTAAATTCTAAGGAAAATCAAGCATTTCCTTTGTTTCTACTCACTTTGCCACCTTTCTCAAGGCCAAATTTATCATCCAAAACACCACATTTAAGGCTCAATCAATCCAACAATTCAAAGGGGATTTCACACCCAAAATTCTGCCCAATAAGTTTACAACAAATCACTTAACAATTCTAAGGTAGTTTTTAGGCTACAACATGCTCATACTCTCTTCTTAACCCATTCTTCATATCCAAACCACATTTTCTAGCATGCAATGACTCTAAGTGCATTATTTTACTACCACAAGATCTTTCTTCTAAGCATGCAACACTAGAACTAAATCTAAAGGAAGAAATGTTACCTTAAAGTTTTAGCCAAAACTTATCCCAAATATTGCTAGCTTCCTGCCAAGAACACCACCACAATAATGCCAACAAGCTAGCTACAAGCTTCCTTTTCTTGTTCTTAACTTTCAGATTTTTCTTGGGTTTTTAGAGAGAAGGAGGAGTTGATTTTTAGAGAGAGGAAGATGTTTGAGAGATGACCAAGTCTACAAGACTTGGTCAATATAAGCCATGCAAGCAAAATCAGATGGGACACTTGTCACACCCTCCCACGGCCTTTTAAAAGAGAAATCGACTTTCCTAAGTTTTTCCGCCCAAAAATCCCGCCTCGGCCTCGCTACCGCCACGGGGCTGAAAACCTCCGCGGCTCTGGACTTTTCGCGCCTGCTTATCCCGTGGCCACGGCCCAACTTCAGTGACCTCCGAACTTTAGGCGCATGACTCGCATCCGGCCGCACTGCGCTTTGCACGAGACGCATTCGCCCGATTGCGCTGAACTTGTAACTCTCATAACTTTCTACTCCGACGTCCTATCGACGAACGGTTGGTTGCGTTGGAATCTAGACTCAACGAACTACGCCCTAAGACTTTGAAATACTTAGGGACTCTCAATGAATCGGGTCATAATCCGCCTCAAAGTTGACTAAAACCCGTCCGGAATAATCCGTCAACCTATCCTTTGAAAATTTTAAGTCTTACATGCTTTCGTACGCTCTCATACGTAGGGTCAGAACTACGGGGTATAACAATACCGACTATGTGTTATGTGGCGGAGTGTTGATTAGTCAAGAACTATCATATTCAGAAGACTAAAGTTGCGGAAATGAGGATGTTGCGGTTGAGTGTTGGCATACGATGAAGGATATAATTAAAAATGAAGATATTCGGGACAAAATGGGAGTGACCTTAGTGGAGGATAATATGCGGGAAGCGATGCGAGACTGAGATGGTTCGGTCATGTGCATATGAGATGATTGGATGCTCTAGTGCGGAGGTGTAAAAAGTTGGCTATGTATGATTTCATGAGAAATAGAGGTTGGCCGAAAAGTATCGTGGAAATGTGACCAGACAGGACATAACGCGGGTCTAGCTTACCGATGACATGACCTTAGATAGGAAGCTGTGAAGTACACAAATTAGGGTAAGTGGATAGTTGAGTGTTGTCTTACTTATCCTTTTATACTAGTAACCGTAGTATTACTCATGTAGTTTCTTGTCTCTTTATATCTACTTGATATCAGTTGTTTCTTGTATTTTGATTATCATACTCATTATATTATTCGTTATTTTCTAGACTGCTTTACCCTGCTTTTTATTGTATTTTTGTCATTTTTTATACCGCGTTGGATTGCGTGTGCCAAAAATTTATCGGAAACAATCTGTCTACCTCTCAAAATAGAGATAAGGTCTGTGTACACTCTAACCTCCCCAAATCCCACTTTATGAAATTTCACTGAGTATGTTATTGTATAAAATCTTTCTTATCATTTATACGTCGATTAGACAAATTATATTTTATTGGAATGACTATCAATCTTCACCTCTACTAGTCACCCTTTATAAATTATAACCGTCAATGATCATTACCATAATCCATTATCCATATATTGTCAATCATCACTGTCGATCACCTTCAGAATTATTTATCACTATTATCCACTATACTTATCTATTGTTACCCCAATCACCACTGTTAACAAATATTGTCAGCTATCATCACCATTGATTAAATATCTTCTAAAGAAATTGTGAAAATCTCAATATTAACCATCACAACTATCGCTGCCACCAACTACCACCACCACCCGTCAACACCCACAAGGCCACAACCTCCGTCGATCACCACATAGATATATATCTTAATATATTATTAATGCAATATTTAGATTAAGTTATCTTTTACTTAAATTTATATTTATTAATTTTCAATTAAGATAGAAAATTTATATTTAAATTAACAAAAAAATAATAAATTATCTACGAAGAAAATAGGAAAAAGGACGTAAATAAACGCGTCCAAGAAAAGACTTATACAAAGGTCGACTCATTTTATTGGCCCACCACTGCGTGTTTCGGTGATCAAACGACTCATATTGCAATTAAAGACGCTTCAATTGTTTCTAACCGTTGATGGTACAAATTCCGTATCCAAGGAAAATATCTGTCTTCAAGCCCTAATAAAATACAAATTCGATCACCAAAACTGCATCGATAATTCCAAAGAGTTCATTTCCCGATCTACAGCCATGGGAAACACAGAGAAATTGATGAACCAGATCATGGAGCTAAAGTTCACATCAAAGAGTCTTCAACGCCAAGCCCGAAAATGCGAAAAAGACGAAAAATCAGAGAAGCTTAAGGTAAAAAAAGCGATCGAGAAAGGTAACATGGATGGCGCTAGAATATACGCCGAGAACGCAATCCGTAAACGCAGCGAACAGATGAATTATCTCCGTTTATCTTCACGTCTCGACGCCGTTGTAGCTCGACTTGATACTCAAGCGAAAATGAGCACAATCAGCAAATCCATGGGCAATATCGTCAAATCACTTGAGTCCTCTCTCAATACAGGTACATGTGGTGGAAAAGGGGGTTATGTATAGTACTCCCTCATTCTCAAATTATTTATTGTGCTTACTAAAAATAATTGTCTCAAATTAAGGCACAATTAATTATTTTTCCCCCATATTACCTTAATAGAATTTTATCATTAATGAACATAATACACAAATAAAGTAAATATAAAAAACTGTCTCAAAGTTCGAGGAACAATTAGTTATTTTTCTCCCTTGTTACCCTTAGTAGAATTTTATCATTTATGAACATAATACACAAATATATATTTGTAAATATAAAAAGCTGTCTCAAAGTTCAAGGCACACTTAGTTACTCCCTCCGGATAAAAAAGAGTGTCACTTAACTTTTTTTTTTTTTTTAGTAAAAAAGAATGCACTCATCAAATAAAAAAAGAAGTAATTTTTTTCAGAGTTGCCCTTATTAAGTGTAGTTGCCCTTATTAAGTGTTAAGTGATCAAATTTCAATACTTATTTAATTAGGGACACTTTAGTTAATAACACAGCAATATATCCGGTGAAATCACACAACGTAAGGTCTGAGCAGGGTAGAGCGTACGAATGCTTACCTCTACCTTGGTAGGTAGAGCGACTGTTTTCGAGTGACTCCCGGCTCAAGACAAAGCACAAGCACAAGCAAAGTAAGACAAACAAAGCGACTAAGCCATGATATCGACTTTTGAAAAAGAAGCAATAACTAATGCAGGTAAATAAGACAAACAAAATACAGATAGCAGCATAAATTAAACGACAGTGTACTATAAAGTAATAATGTGACTACTAGTATGATAGGCTAAGCGAGCCTACAAGATAACACTACAACTACCAGTTTGTAAGCGTAGGTAGGACTACGCTGGACTACCTACTACCCTAATCCGTGTCCTCCATAACCCCATATCTAAGGTCATGTCCTCAGTGAGTTGCACTTGCGTCATATCCCGTCTAATAACCTCTCCCCAATATTTTTTCGACCTATCTCTACCCCTCCTGTAGTCCATATCCAACTTCTCACACCTTCGCACTGGGTCATTTGTGTCTCTCCTCTACACATGCCCGAATCATCTCAACATCGCTTTCTGCATCTTATCCTCCACCGAAGTTACTCCCACTATGTCCCGGATATCATCATTTTTAATCCTATCCCTCTTTGTATGTCCACACATGCATCTCAGCATCCTCATCTCCGCAACTTTCATCTTTTGGGTGTGCGAATTCTTGACCGACAACACTCCGCCCCATACAACATTGTCGGTCTAATCACCACCCTATATAACTTGCCTTCAAGTTTTGGTGACACCTTTTTATCGCACAAGACTCCAGATGCGAGCCTCTATTTTGTTCACCCTGCCCCAATACGAATGTGTGACATTAGTCAAATTACCTATTTTTAATCTAGAAATTAGTATTTTCTTAAGAGGTGTACAAATAGCTAAGTGGATACTCTTTTTGATCCGGATGGATTATTTTTTCCCATGTTACCCTTTTATCATTAATGAAAATAATATACAAATAGAGATTATAAGACATAAATAAGTGTAATAGTTAATTAGAAGGGGCATATAAAATAAAAAAAGGATAAAGAATTTGAGACAGAGGGAGTATATTAAATAAAAGAATGTATTTTGAAAATATTTTTCATTGATCAATTTAAACTAACTATCTGCCCAAATTTTGATGGACAGAAATGAGTGGTTAAATAAAATGCCCAAACTTGAGCGGGTTGGGCAGTTTATTATTTTATGGGCTAATTTAGCGACCTCTCTAAATACAGGTAATCTCCAGAAGATGTCCGAGACAATGGACTCGTTCGAGAGACAGTTCGTTAATATGGAAGTTCAAGCTGAGTTTATGGAGAGTTCTATGGCTGGAAGTACTTCGTTGTCAACTCCAGAGGACCAGGTTAATAGTTTAATGCACCAGGTGGCAGATGACTATGGCCTTGAGGTCTCTGTTGGGCTTCCACAAGCTGCTGGCCATGCTATTCCTACTAAGGATGCTGAGAAAGTTGACGAGGATGATCTAACCAGGCGCCTTGCCGAGCTGAAGGCGCGTGGGTAATTGAGAAACTAAAGATTTTCATGTTAATAATGAGGCTTGCAATTGGCATATTGTGACATAGTATGTGGAGTTCTCTCTATTTCATTTTGAAAATTGAACGTCTTTAATGTACGTTTTAATTCTTGTTTGGTGGAGTTATTTTGCTTTACCTAATGGTTTACAAAATTTGCGTGTTTATACTTTAATGTGTGTTGGTAATGTATACATTGTCTGGTTTTATTGTATCTAAACTGACTTGTTAATATTTTTGCTCAAAACCTTTGAAGTCATGGTGCTGGATTGCACGGTTGTTACCTGTGAAGTCAAAGCTGTCCGGTTGGGATAGTTGATCTGTTTGAAACGGAGGATTGAAATTAGAATGTATTCATGCTCAGTTAAAAGAAAAATAACTATGGGGACCCTTCTTTTTGGAGGGAGAGGGTGTAGGAGAAAAAGAATAGCTGCTTCGTTCAATACAAGCTTGACCATTGTCGTGTCAAGCTAATTTTCGAACAGTTTTAATTGGTTATAACATCCTTTTAGCATTTTTCCCTTGTGAGCAGTTACACGGGGGGTTTGGATACCAAAATGGTTCATGGACTTCAACTTTCTGCCACATGTCTTTATGATGATAAGGAATAGACGAAAATAACAACAACAAACCCAGTTTGGTCCCACAAGGTAGGTCTGGGAGGGTAAGATGTACGCAAACTTTACCTCTATTTTTTGTAAGGTAGAGAGGCTATTTCAGGTAGACTCTCGGTTCAGAAGAAAAGTACATGTCGCAGAAATATATGAAAGAAGTGAGAAAATAACAAGATATAATACAATAATAACCATCAAGGAAATAAAACATTGTGATATCTGACAACTACTAATAAAAGGAAACAAGGAGATGAGGAAAACTCGCCCCTCACCCCACACCTACCTACCTACTACTAGCCTTCTACACTAATCCTAGACCTCCATAATTTCTTATCTAAGACCACGTCCTCAGTCAATTGAAGTTGTGTCATGTCTTATCTAATCACCTCCTCCAGTTCTTCTTCAGCCTACCTCTCCTAACTCCAGCTACAACCAACCTCTAGCACCTCCTTACCGGCGCATCATCGCCCCTCCTTTTCACATGTTCGAACCACCTCAGTCTTGCTTTCCTCATATTGTCCGTCACTAAAGTCACTCCCACCTTGTCCCGTATAACTTCATTCCTAATCACATCTCTCCTCGTATGCCCACACATCCATCTGAGCATCCTCATTTCCGTTACCTTCATATTTTGAACGTGGACATTCTTGACAGGCCAACACTCTGCGGCATACAACAATGCTGGTCTAACCACCACTTTGTAGAACTTTCTTTTAAGCCTTGATGACACATACTTATCGCACAGTACCCCGGAAGCAAGCCTCCATTTCGCCCACCCCGCTCCAATAATGCGTGACATCATCGTCTATCTCCCCGTCACCCTGGATTATAGACCCAAAATATTTGAAGCTTCCTTTCTTAGGTATGACTTGCTTCTCTATCTTTACTGCAACCTCTGTCTCATGCGCAACGCTACTGAACTTGCACTCTAATTACTCCGATTTAGTCCTGGTTAACCTGAAACCTTTAGACTCTAAGGTCTTTCTCCAAAATTCTAGCCTATCATTAACTCCACCGCGCATCTTATCGATCAAAACTATGTCATCTGCGAATAACATACACCACGGTACCTCCCCTTGAATATGTCGATGATAAGGAATAGATAGTCGATGGATAATAATGGAACTGAGTGTTATAACTAAATATTGAAGTCAAATGGATTCATTTCACTTTTTTCAGCCAGAGTAAGCATCATTGCTGGTACTTATCTGCAGAAGTGTTAATGGTCACCTGCGTTTTCGTTGCATAAGTTTTGTTTGCATAGCTATGAAAACATTTTTGAGTAATGCATGACTCACATGTCATAGTTTTTGCAATTTGACATTGACATTAGTTTTGAAATGTTGCATCTGGGATTTGCAAAGTATTTTTGGTGCTTATGGATATTGTCTTCACAAGTTTGTACGCAGCTAAAATTCCTAGTTAAATCAACTACACACCAATTTGGTATGCTCTTATAGTTCTAGTTGGCTGACTGTATCATATCATTTTTACTTATAATACATTATATAGTTGTACCTTTGCAGTTCAATGATCATCCACTTTATCAGTTTTAATCTGCGAGAGAGAAGTGGATAACATATGCATAAACGCATTTTCTTCATTGGGAAGGCCAAAAGTGGGAAAACATTTGGAAAACATTTGGGTTGAATTTACTTTATAATAACTTAATAGAAGAAAGAAAACAACTTTATAAAAAGTTCATTTCTACGGAACTGACTTTGCTTGGTCGTTCTGACTAGGTCCATGGAACTTCTGTAAATCAATTTTTGTTGAATTTACTATTTGGATTGTGTGTGTGAGAGAGGAGGAGAGGAGGAGAGGAGCATCTGTAGTCCTTTCCCATTGTAACTAGGTCCATGGTATCATTGTGGAAAATAGCTTTTAAGTGATAATATAATTGCTGTTGGAGCTGCTGTCTTTGTGGAAAGCGTCTTCCAAGCTACTGGTTTGTCATGCTCAGTGAACTTAATAAAAGTACGTCCAAGTGTTGAGGCAGAAAATTTTATGCAATTCTGCATAGACTGCACCAGGTATGAAGCAGCAAAGTAAAATATGTTTTTTTGTGCAGTTAGCCGTAACAGTGTAGGGTGAGAAAGGCTTAGTAATAATGGCTTAATAGAGGTCCTACTCGTCAGTTTGCATTTCATGTACTTGTTATAAGAGATGACTTTGTGTATATTATGATAACTTGTGATAGCTAATTAGTCTAGATTTGAATGTTTGTTTATGATTCAAGATTCAACCAATTTAAATAGTAATTGGAGTAATAGAGGCTGTTTATGTGAATTCCAATCCATGTGTATGTCACTCGAGAATTCTTTATATAATTAGGAAACTAGAGCCATATGAACTACTTGATCAGGGGAAAAGAAAGACTATAGCCATATGTATTGGGTGGAGCCTTCTTTGGGTTATTTTATCCTTATAGCTCTAAATTGGAATGACTTCATGTTACGCAACAAAAACAGAAAACGACCTCGTGCTAAGCTAATCTGTTGATAGTTTTACAAGCTTGAGTTTGTCGTGCGAAGCTAATTTTTGAATAGGTTTTGATATTTATAGAATTGTGTTTCGGCACTTGTTTCTGTGTGAACAGTTGAAATTTCATTTTAGATGACTTCAATCATCTGTCATGATTGTGGCTATGATGATAAAGGAATAGACAAAGCATAAGCATCATGGATACTGAATGCTATAAAGTATAAACTGAATCAGAAGTTTAGACTTCATCTTTGCAGCATGAGGTACTGAGGAAGTATTATAGCTGAAAAATTCTACAAATATGTGAATGTTCGGCTATGTTTTCCTTGAGTTTAACATGCATAGCATTGGAAGCATTTGTAATGGTGCATGACTCAGAGGTAATTGTTTTTGCAAAATGCTACTGATGGCAACTTTTAACATGTTGCACCTGGGGATGGGGGTGAGGGTGCTTATGGAACTTTTCTTTGCAAGTCTACAAGTAGCAGAAGATCCAGGTAAATACACAACTATTTGATGTACTCTCATTGTTCAAGTGAGCTGACTGACCTAGTTAGGTTAATTGTATAAGAAAAAGAAGCGGGTGGCAAACTGCATAGATGAATTCTTATTCGGGAGGTCCATAGTGGAAAAGAATTCTGGCTAACTCGATAATAATTTCATCTTAGGTTAATTGTATAAGAAAAAGAACCGAGTGGCAAACTGCATAGATGAATTCTTATTCGGGAGGTCCATAGTGGAAAAGAATTCTGGCTAACTCGATAATAACTTCATTCCTCTTGGCTTCCATAATGCAGCCGGACTGTGTTGTGTAAATGTACATTGCAGTCGTTTAGTTAATTATTAGTTGGTTTCCCTATGTGAGATAGAGAAGATCATTACTGTAGTCTGATATCATGTAAAAGAGTAGCTGATAACTTATGCTCATGCTTTCCCCTGCTCATCTAGCGTCAGTAATAAATCTTTAAGTTTAAGGTAGAAAGTTGTTAACCTGTTATCCTGCTATTCTGTGTAATGAGTGGATAAGAAACAGATAAGTGAAACACTACAAACATTTGGTATAGTGAGGATTGGCTGTGACAGTGTAGGCATAGAAAGGCTTTAGAGATGTAAAGCCTTATCTGACAATGCTTGTTACTCACTGAGTTTAGAAGCGTGTGTCATTGACACCCGGGAATCTATTGGTTATTAATAGAAGGTTGTTACTGAAGTATTTGCATGCTTGTTCATAATGCAGAGATATCTAAAATTAGTTTTGAATATTTCTTCGATTTGTAGAGTCTGTTCATCTCGGACTCCAATTTATGTTGTAAGCCCGCCCTTACATCTTATACTAGGAGAGTGGAACCATACGTGTTGTGTGAAGTGAGCCTTACCTTGCATTGCTTATCCTGCCCCAAAATGTAGTGAATTCGTGGTGCAACTAAAACGAAAGAGAGGGGGACTTTTCATCTTGTCTCATGGTTGATAGTGTTATACCGTTTAAAATGGTCTTGGAAAATATTCGAGGTTGTGTTATTGATTTTGATACCATCTAAATTTTTAGGTTAAGTTTCATCAATTCATGAGTTTGTTATTCAGAGTAGTCTACAGTTGCATTAATGGATGTCTGATGTGCAAATTGAGCTGGCTATATTGGAGTCTTTATTAGGCCAAGATTGAAAATTCGTTTACAACTTTCTGGGTCTTACGCCTCCTACAGCCACGAGTTTTAGATCACAAACATTTTCCCTCCAACATTCTCATCATATATAGTTATCAAAACGAAAAAGGGTCAAAAATGCCCTTAACGTAATAGAAATGCCTAAAAAATGCTCTCCTTCTACCTTTTTGGATTAAGTCTAAATTTGCCCTTTCTTTTAACAAAATGTGATGTGGAATATATAATTTTTCTTAACTAAATATGTGTCATTATTTTTATTAGTCCACATGTAATTTGATCCAAATCCAACCCATTAACCCACACATTTTAAAAGACCCAACACTTCTTCCTCTTCACCTTAACTTTTTCTGTTTGTTGTTGAGCTTAATTTTACAATGTTTGATAACTTGTTTGATAATTTCTGCGTGGATGATATTGCTTACACTTACAACATAGGAGAGAGTGATCAACCGATTTTTATATGAACAAACCGAGATCATCTCACTTGGAAACTACTTTTCGAATTATGCGATACATCAAAACATCACCGAGAAGAGGTTGATTCTTGTCTACGTCATCCTTTCTTCGGCTGTCTTGTTACTATTATACTGGTTTCATTAAGACAGCAGATTATTCTGATTGGATTTAGAACATCGTCCCCATGCCCAAGAGGGATGGACGTGTTCACATATGCATCTATTTTGAAAATCTCAATAAAGCATGTTTCCAAAGATGATAATGATTAAATGTACTACATCAGATCAACAATATCAGAAGTGAATTATAGAGGAGCCATAACCGTAGTACATAAAGCATGTTGGAGTTGAACAAATAACCTTCTCGAACTCGAAAAGGTGCATGCTCTAGTGCCTAAACAATTCCTTTTGATTCCTGTGCTTTAATCTTTATTTTTTCTTTCCTTGGTTCGTCATTTCATCGAATTACAGAAAACAATGAAAACCTAACTTACTGGACAACCAGTTACAGCTTTGGTTCAATTAGTCCTAATCCTAAACCATGTGAGGAGGAAGAAGTGTCCGGTCTTTTAAGAATGAGTTTGGGTTAATGGGTTGGATTTGGATCAATAAAAATAATGTCACGTATTTAATTTTAAAAAATCTTATATTCCACATCACCATTTGTTAAAATGGAAGGGCAATTTTAGACTTAAATTTAACGTTGGGTATTTTTTATCCAAATAAGTGGAAGGACAAATTTAACCCAATAGATAGGAGGGCATTTTCGAGCCATTTCTAATATGTTAATTTTCAGTTATCAAAATCCAACACACTACACCGTGAGAAACAATCCTATTACCAAAGACTAAATCACGTCCCTTAATATTAAAATTAAGATGGCAGACATTAAACATATATGTTGTTTAACAAGAATTCTCAAGCAAATAGAGAAATTTAACAGGAATTCTCATGTTTTATTCCCTATTGGCCATAAAAATACAATCCACTTTCATTTAGGGACTTTGGTAAGGCAAGGCTGCTTGTACGTTTAAATCTTCCTTGCCTAGCAGCAAGCCACAATCTACAGAACAAAAGACAGCAGAATAATACTCTTGCCAACTTTGAACCATGTATGAACTTGTTCAATAGAAGTAGCCAATAACTTGTCCGCCCACATTTTGCCGCTGAGCTTCTTCGTGATCCAAAACTCCATTTGGTGTTGTAATTACAACATATCCCCACTGCAAGAAGAGGAATAGATCAATACGCTCTATAAGAATTAAAGTTAGTAATAAGTTCTTGGTCATAAGTAAGAAAAGGTGGTGAAAAGAACCTGACTTGGATAGTTGGATGTTAAAGCAAATCAACCCTAATCGTTTGAGGTTTTAATGCAAAGGATAAAGAAACATTCCACATAAAAGCATTTAAGGTAACAGGTACTAACAAGTATACATGTGTCTAACGAAGTTCAAAGGACAATAGTGCATGTAATGCAGCAGCAAAAGGGTGACTTCTCAAAGCGCATGCTTTCATTATCTTCAAATAAAATCTTGTTCTTTTAGACGGAAAAATAAATCTAAATGGAACTTAAATAATTATGTTGACGGACAAGAAGAATGGAAGGAAGATAAAGAAGTAAGAACTGAAAATATAGCTTATGCCTATATAACCCTGCGAGAAAAGCAAAGAACTAAAAACATAATCTCTGCCAGTGCAACTTAAATTGGCTCCACTCGACCACAGCATGCAACTTAAAGATGATATATATTCACATTGCAAATATGAACCTTTAGAAGCATCCTGAAAGATGTTTAATAGAAGACTATTGTAACTTGAGGACTCCTTGTGGGTATAATACTCTTGGACAGTGGTGGTGTAAACCCGGGTAACACATCCACACGATAGCTTTTTCTGGTCAAATTTGTTTCCTTCTGCTTCATTGTCCCAAGATAGAAAGATGGCTCAAAATGGTTCATTTTGGACAGAAAATGATATAAAGTTTGGTGTCTGAATACAGAAAGATGGCTGAAAATGATTATTTCGGACGGAAAAGATAGTAAAGAGGTTGGTCTGAAAGTGGAGACAATGACAACTTTGGATATTCTTCCACAGGTCTTGGTAGAGCAGGAACTCAAAAGAAGAGCAGTAGGCAGAGAAAATAAATGTCACATGAAGAGGAAGTTGTTATCTGTTGATTGTACAAATTTGGTCTACAGTAAGTGCAGCAGAGAGTATAAATTGGCCCAGTCCCGCCTCGATATACCATATGCAAAAGAGCTTCATGATGAAAGAGGTTGTGCAACACAACCTTAGTTCGACCAGAATTATTTGTAGTACATCATTGACACTTGACAGATCTAGGAAGGTAGGGGGCAAGACTCTTTTCCATATCTCACAAGTTCACATTTATGGAGAACTGTTTCATTCACAAGATATCATGTGTATTTCATTACTACGTGAAACTGCAAAGTTCCCTGTTTCCTTCCGGTAATGAGAATTTGTTAAATATGTATTTTATGTCTACCTGTAACAGCAAAGTACCAAGCTTCCTTCAGGTAATGAGAATTAGCCATATTAAAATGACAACTAATACCCAGCCCCTCCCATCGGGGCAGCTTTCGTGGACATATGGAAGCATTACTCCATTTACACTAAGCAAACATAAGAAGTCAAAATCAGGGAGCAAGAACCGAGTATGGTGTAAGCACCTAAAGATGGCAATAACACACTCGATACAAATTAAAATTGAATATCTAAGGGAGTCAGCCTTCTCTATTTGCACTTAAAACTATCATCAAGATAAGAAATTTTCGTCTATGATATATATCCACACATACATGAATTTCATACCTAATTATTAAAAAAGAACATAGTAAGCTGTCGATGCAGTACTTGCTAGTGACGCTACTATTGCAACTCAAGATGAATATCCTCTTGTCCAGGCCGGACAACCATCATGGGAGGTGTACTCCAGAAGAAGTGTTTAAGATTGGGAAATTGATAAGGTAGAAAAATTGTATCACAATCTTTCAAACTTTGCAATATGGAGAGGAAGATAAGATGATACGGAAAGGATCTCCCCTCAAGGAGCTTTGCATGAAGTCCCACGCCAATTTTATGTTTGGTGGATGTTGTGTATCCCCATTCTCAATGTACAATAGGCGCACTACCTTAAAACATCTCTAGTAATAGCAGGAGCATTCTCACCTAGAAAACATATGACCACTCTGCTAGAAAAAAGTCACCATTCTGATCCTATTTTACAAGTATTTTTCAAAAAATTAAGAACATTAAAACCCAATAGGATAAATATGAAACAGGAGAAATTACAGAGCAAAATGATTCTTCTGATAAAAGTGGTTGGGGGAAAAGAAATGCAAGTCATGTTAAACATAAAGGAAATTAGGATATGTGCTAAAATACTTAGAGAAGCAGTGTTATTAAAGGTGAAAAGCGCAAAAAAAACTAAGGTCTGCCGGGCCTCTTAGTGCAAAGCACGAAAAAAGTGTGGGCTTTATTAATGAAGAAAGGCGCAAATGGAGAAGAAAATACAAATATGTATGTGTCGTCCAAGAATAATAATTACTATAAGATTGACCAACAAATATATGGACAGAAAAATTGAAAAATAATACGATAAAATGAAATATCAATTATAAGTGGTTGGGGGAAAAGAAATGCAAGTCATGTTAAATATAAAGGAAATTAAGATATGTGCTAAAATACTTAGAGAAGCAGTGTTATTAAAGCTGAAAAGCGCAAAAAAAAAAACTAAGGTCTGTTGGGCCTCTAAGTGCAAAAGCACAAAAAACGTGTGGTCTTTAATGATGAAAGGCGCAAATGGAGAAGAAAATACAAATATTTATGGGTCGTCCAACACTAATAATTACTATAGGATTGAATAACAAATATATGGGCAAAGAAATTGAAAAATAAATACGATAAAATGGAATATCAGTTATAAGTGGTTGGCGGAAAAGAAATGCAAGTCATGTTAAACATAAAGGAAATTAGGATATGTGCTAAAATACTTAGAGAAGCAGTGTTATTAATGGTGAAAAGCGCAAAAAAAAACTAAGGTCTGTTGGGCCTCCAAGTGCAAAGCACAAAAAACGTGTGGTCTTTAATGAAGAAAGGCGCAAATGGAGAAGAAAATACAAATATTTATGTGTCGTCCAAGACTAATAATTACTATAAGATTGACTAACAAATATATGGACAGAAAAATTGAAAAATAAATACGATAAAATGAAATATCAATTATAAGTGGTTGGAGGAAAAGAAATGCAAGTCATGTTAAATATAAAGGAAAGTGAAGCAAAGCACTCAACATGTTTTGCGCCTCATTTCGGGGCGTAAGCGCGCCATTGACAACAGTGTAGAGAAGGGGACTATGGTCCAAGACCGAAACATAGTCAAACAGAGGAAAAACTGAAAGCAGAGCTGAGCAGATTAGCACTTAGTGGAACAATGCATTCAAAGAGAGAGAAGCTATTAAGTAGGATTTACTGAGTACATTATATGAAGCAAAGCCTAGAATCGCAGAACTCAATGAACAATATTATATGAAGCAAAGCCTAGAATCGCAGAACTCAATGAACAATGATGCAGCTTATGTTTGATAGCCTTTCTATAACTGATGAGAGTTCAGTAGCAAGGAGGGAAAAAGTCCTACTTAGGGGGAGGACACAAACCTGACGTGTTGATAATGTGTGTGTTATAATTCTCAATTACAAGACCTAAACCCTGATTTTTTTTAACAGATTCTTTTTGAAGTCTGTTTTGTTAGTATGGTAGATTTAAATGAATTTCAAGGATCTTATATCGTTACAAGACCCTAAATCCTAATATGTTTTTCAGGGACTTTTTGTCAAGTTTAGTTTGTTAGTATGATACGTTAAAGTTCATCGTTTGTTATTCGTTTTTTCAAGAATCCTCATATCTATTTCATATCTATATCTTGAATTTACAAGACCCTTATATATTTTTTCAAAGAATTTTTTCATGTATGGTAGATGATCCATACCTTTTTTGTAAGTTTGAAGTTCATATAATCGTAATTTCTTTTTCAAGTCTTTTCAAAGAAACTTTATACTATCTTAGTAACTTAAAAATTTATGTTGTGAATTATATTTTTATGAAATTTCACATCGAAATAGTTTTCGTGATTAATGATTTTCAACCCTTAACTAATTAACAAAAAAAATTAACTAATTAGAAGTTATTACAACTGTTAGATATGATATAATTAAATAAGATAGATATGAAAATATCTCCAAATCCTTGTAATAATAATATAGATATGGGAATATCTCCAAATCCCTATAATTAGGCAATTAGGAGATTGTGTAATATTTTCACTAGTTTCTTTCCATATTTACACTTTCTGTAACAGCTATATAATCCCATTAGCTTGAGGGAATAATCAACGACTAATTCTCATTCTCTTCTATTCACCTTCTAATTTTTCATGATATCAGAGCCTAGGGCTCAATTATCCTTAAAAAATCATCTTCTGGCTAGAAGTTTCTGCCAGAAACAAAGTCCTAGGAACTGGTTGTAACTTAACAACCAAATACGACAACCCCTACTCACAACCCACATAATCTTTATCTTCTACCTCCAGCAATCATTCTCTAAAAATACCACGAGTTGAATATGTGTGCGTGACTCATCTCCAACAACTCTTTCAGGCTAAATTAGGTTACAAGCAAAAGTAGTGAACTTATCCATTTAAAGCCCCAAAAAAGTACTAGTATTCAGAGCCATCTTAGGATCCATGTGAGGTGTGCTACCGCACAGGTCCCCGAAAAATGAAAAAATTTAGGGCCCATTTTTTTATTTTTTATGAAGTAGTATTAATCAGAATTTACTGTAAAGACTCATAATTCACAGGTCTTAGCCCAATTAAGAGTCTACTTTTACGAATTGGAATAGAGCCCCCAAAATGTTTGAGAAGGTCGACTTGACCTCCTCTCTTCCCGGGTTGTATCAATTTCCATTAGCTCTCTCCTCTTTTTTTCCATTACCAATCAAATTCTTAGTAATCTCTTAGCCTCTGTTCTATGCTGTTTTTATGCCTTTGTTATGGTTTTATTAAATTCGGTTGATAATCAGAGAGAGAGAGTCATTTATTTTAAAAAATGACTGAAAATAATAAAAGTCAGAATATCGGAAGACCAACTTTCTCTTCCCCATTATCACCTACAATTACTACAACTGATATCAAGGATGAATCATCTCCATCTATCACTTTAACCAGATCAGACTATCATGACTACCTTCCGTACAAAGCATCAAGGCAACAATCATCAATTGCTTGCCCGGTGCAACCTGGTAACCCCTTTTCTCATGTTGCACAGTCTATATGACCCTCTGCCTTCCATACCTTTAAAATCAATCCTTTTTGCACCTGAATGTCCATATAATCTTATTTCCATTAGCAAATTAACCAAAAGCCTGAAATGTGTTGTAACCTTCTTTGATGATTCTGTTCTTGTGCAGGATCGGAGTACGGAACAAATAATTGGAAAAGGATATGAGTCACAAGGATTGTACTTGCTATCCATTCCAACACCACATGTTGCTTTCACTTCGTTGTTTCTTCTGAATTGCTCTATAGTTGGGTCATTCGAGTCTCTTGAAACTGCAAATAATTTATCTAGTTTATCTTTGTTAAAGTGTGAGTCGTGTCAGCTTGGTAAGCACACTCGTGCATCTTTTCCAAAGCGTGTCAATAATAGGGCCACCTCTATGTTTGAAATTGTTCATTCATACATACGGGGAATACGGAAAATTAGAAGGCCATATCAATGGTCCTTCCAATTCTAATTTTTCCACCCCAACTCCACCTCCGTCTCTTAAGGTAATTCCCGACGATCTAAACCTCTTTCTGAGCCTGCTAATTCAGTTGATATTTCTAAATTTAATACATGTACACAAAGCACTCCCGGTGACTCATTACATGCTCCAACAATGTCTCCTACTTTGGTCGACCACTCATCAGATGATCTTTCCATTGCTCTTCGCAAAGGTACTAGAACTACTGTCAATCAAACTCCCATTTATACTTGTTTAAGTTATCATCGTATGTCACTTTCATATCATGCCTTTATTACTAGTTGATACTGTCAAAGTTCCCAAGACTGGCAAAAGCACTGGTTCATCCAGATTGACATCAGACTATGATTGAAGAGATGACTACTTTACAAGATAATGATACTTGGGAGTTTGTTCCTTTACCTAAAGGCAAAATCATTGTTGGTTGTCGTTGGGTATTATTCACAATTAAGGTAGGATCGGATGGAGCTATTGATCGTCTCAAAGCGAGACTGGTTGCTAAGGGATACACTTGGATTTATGGCATTGACTATGGAGACACTTTCTCACACGTTGCCAAGATGGCCTCTATGGCCTCTATCCGTCTTCTAATCTATCTTTAGAGTAGCAATGAATCATTGGCCCATTTTTTAGCTGGACATCAAAAACACATTCCTTTATGGAGAACTTGCTGAAGAGGTTTATATGGAGCAACCACCAGGTTTTGTTGCTCAGGGAGAGTCTAGACTAGTCTGTAGTCTTCGTCGATTCCTTTATGGTGTTAAGCAGTCTTCTAGAGCATGGTTTGGTCGTTTTTGAGCGATTGTCCAACAATTTGGAATGATCCAAACAGAAGTTGATCACTCCGTATTGCTATTACACAACGGAAATATGCCTTGGACATTTTGAAAGACGTTGATATGTTGAATTGCAAACCTGTGGACACTTCGATGGATCCAAATACTAAGCTTATTCCGGGACAGGGGGAGACTCTAAAAGATCCTAGCAGATATCGAAGACATGTTGGCAAACACAACTATCTTACAATCACACGACCAGATCTCATTTGTTGTTAGTGTAGTTAGCCAGTTTTTGCAATCACCTTGTGATAGTCACCGGAATGCAGTGATTCGCATTCTGCGATATATCAAAAGCTCTCCAGGACAAGATTAATTGTATGAAGACAAGGGACACGCCCACACTATTGGGTATTCTAATGCAGATTGGACAGGATCTCATTCTGATAGGCGGTCCACTTCAGGTTATATTGTGTTCTAATTGGAGGCAATCTAATATCCTGGAAAAGTAAAAAGTAAGATGTTGTGGCTAGATCAAGAGCAGGATCTCATTCTGATAGGCGGTCCACTTCAGGTTATTGTGTTCTAATTGGAGGCAATCTAATATCCTGAAAAAGTAAAAAGTAAGATGTTGTGGCTAGATCAAGCACAGGATCTCATTCTGATAGGCGGTCCACTTCAGGTTATTGTGTTCTAATTGGAGTCAATCTAATATCCTGGAAAAGTAAAAAGTAAGATGTTGTGGCTAGATCAAGCGCAGAGGCGGAGTATCGAGCTATGGCATTGGCTACGTGTGAGCTTATATGGTTGAGACAACTTCTCCAAAAATTGAAGATGGGAAAAGTTGAACCGATGAAATTGATTTGTGTTAACCAAGCTGCACTACATATCGCTTCAAATGTTGTGTTTCATGAAAGAACGAAGCACATTGAGATAGATTGTCACTTGCGAGTCTGGATACATCGCCACGAGTTTTGTCAATTCAAAAGATCAACTAGCAGATGTGTTCACAAAATCACTATGAAGATCCAAAATTGACTATATTTGTGACAAGCTAGGAGCATATGACTTATATGCTCCGGCTTGAAGGAGAGTGTTAGATATGATATAATTAATAAGGTAGATATGAAAATATCCCCAAATCCTGGTAATAATAGTATAGATATGGGAATATCTCCAAATCCCTATAATTAGGCAATTAGGATAATTTGCACGTTGTTCTTCTTTTATGTATTTCGTATTCATTATCACAAATTATGAATTTCAGCTAGTTTATTGTATCACTTGATAGTTCTAATGTTTCTAACAATTTAATCTCGCATAACATGTTTCATTTTCTGAAAAAATAAGTTGTATTTTGTTTTCTATTACATGACTTTTACTGACTCATTTTTATTACTTATTTATTTGTAGGGAGATCGAATTCATGCGACAATTGGACGCTCTGTTGTCCATAAATTCAAATGTGAAATAAAAGAAATGAGATTTTTTATTATGAATAACTTCATGGTTGGTCCTAACAATATGCATTTTAAGACAAATATACATAAACTAAAGCTGGTGTTTGCACATCGGACAACTGTGGACAAGACAACTGATCCACGGTTTAGTTTCACTATCTTCAAATCCTCAACAGTCGAAATTTGAAGATAGTAAAACTAAACTGTTGATAATTGTCTCGTCCACAATTGTCTGATGTGTAAACGCTAGCTTTAGTTTATGTGTATTTGTCTTAAAATGCATATTGCTATGACCAACCACGAAGTTATTCATAATATATAATCTCATTTCTCTTATTTAACATTTGAATTTATGAACAACATAGCGTCCAATTGTTGCATGAATTTGATTTCCCTACAAATAAATAAGTAAATTAAAAATGAGTCGGTAAAAGTCGTGTTATAGAAAACAAATATAACTTATTTTCAGAAAACAAGAAAACAAAACATATTGTGCGAGATCAAATTGCTAGAAACGGTTTTTTGAAGAAAACATTAGAACTATCAAGTTATACAACAACCTAGAAATCCATAATTTGTGATGAAGTACATACAACAAGAATAACGTGCAGTTTATCACGTACCTTTTTATCCTCAAGAAGTAATTCAATCGATATAGGATAATTGGCTTTTCGCGATATGTAACATGCCACATCCGAAAAACTCAAACCTTCAAATTACAGGCCATTTTAGTACTCGAAACTTCACGAATATAATTAAGTCTTGCCATATTTTGCACCGTGTGTTTGTAGAAAAATATCTGTGAGTCAAAATATAATGAGAAGAGATGGTTTGCGGCAGTTTTTTCCTCAAAGGCTCGTAAGATGGAAAATCTATTGTTTAGGCATGAAATTGTTGTTTTAAATTGAGAAGTAACCATGAGAATCATATAATCGTGGGAGTGATTGTGTGAATCACATTGAGGGAAATGGGGAAGAGTTGAGAAGTTATAACCATATTTTAATTCAAAAATATAAGTTATAACTATTATTTATTTTCAAGTTTAATGTGTTAATTCTTTGTCCTCCTAGTTTTTAGTAGCTTTCTCCTAAAAACGTGAAAAATCTACTAATTTTTAGTTTTGGATAAAGTTGAGAAGTTGTCTGTTTTGAATTTCAAAATTAAATTATTATTGATTTTTACATTTAAAATGTTAATTTGAAAAGTTGTTAATTTTTTATCCTAAAAGTGCGAAGTGGCTTATTATTACACTGCCACTTGGCAATTTGTGGTGCTTCTTCCTCTGCTTTATATATATATATATATAGATGACAACAATTGTCTCCTAACTTTACAATTTTCCAATGATCAACTAGTTTTCAAAAAATTAAGAACAAAACATTCCCACCAGGATGAATTTGAAACATGAGAAATTATAGAGCAAACTAATTTTCTGAGAAAGTGATCAGGGGGAAAGACATGCAAGTCAAATGGAACCAAAGTAGAAATGTAGGACATTGCTAAAATACTCAAAAGAGTCAAACAGAGGAAAAAACTATAAGCAGAGGTGAACAGATTACCATTTGGTGAACAAAATTCAAACAGAGAAGACATGAAACAGGAATTACATTATTTAAGGAAAAGCCTAAAATAGCAAAACTTAAAGAGAATTGATGCAGGTCATGTTTCAGGGCTTTCTTATACCTGATGAGTAAAGTAGCATGGAGGCAAAAAAAAATCTTACTTAGAGGGAGAATACAAACCTGACGGGTTGGTAGAGCACGTGTTTTATAATGCTCAATGGCTGCAGCCTTGATATCCTGTCTATAGGTGAGAGCTCGACAATCATTGATCCTTCCAAGCAATTGAACAGATATCTTACCAACTCTATGAGGATCGTGTACTTGAAAGTCTTTAATATAACCTGAAAATTATAGCTACAACGTAAGCAGCCAGTGAATTTATAATTTTAAAAATCTTATTTGATTAATAAACACTATTTCATTCATACTGGAGGAAGGATCTTAAATAGGACATTTGCAGGGCAACACAATGGTAGCTCGTATAATGTGATAGGAGAATGATCAATAACACATTAAAATACAGATTCAACCTCTTGTTTACAGTGTAAATTCAAAAACAAATTAGTCTAAACATACAAATTTCAGATTTTCCTTATGCCTATAGATTTCACCAGACATTTCAACTTATTGAATATTTGAGAGCTCAAACCTATGAGAGACGTTAATAATTACCTCGAGATTTCATGATTTGGAGGAAATTAGCAATAACATTGGAGACGGGTTTTAGCTCAGCAGAAGCAAATCCTCTCTTTTCTGCATTTACAATCGTCCTCAGTGCGTCGTTCAATATTCTTCTTCCCATTGTTACTGTACTGCTTCTTCTCCGGCGACTATAAAGTCCCGTTCTCCTTCCAATCTCAACCTTTCAACTCCTAAAACCCTAACATAGACGGACATATTCATTGAAGACCCGAAACATAAGTAAGCCCAATAACCTATTAGACACTTTATTTCGATTGGGCCGTGATTGAAGATTGGCAAAGGTAGAAGGGAACCCACTGGATCGCTGACTGCTTCTTTATCCGGGTTTCAATAATAAAAAAGTAAATTAAAAAAGAGAAAAAGAAATTTGAGCAGTGATAATAATGGCAATATATATAATTATATATGCACGTTATTCTTGTTAAGTTGAACACATATTCACAACATAAAACTTTTAAGTTTTTTTTTTGTGTTATATGAAAAGCAATACAGAATATCTTAGAAAAGTTTATTGAAATTGTAAAGCATGTATCATTTCCAATCTGTTTAGTAAAAAAAACATGTGCATAACTATAATCTTAAAATTAATACCTTCGTTTTTCTTCATTTGAAGGGATAATAATACTTTTGATCTTTCAGTTAGTAATACTTTTAATTTAATCTTCGTAATATTTGACTAAGCACACTTAACTTTCAATTACTTGAACTTGCAATTTGATCCCTTTGGCTATGAATATTTTTTTAACAAAAAAATTATTAACCATTCACACTAAAGTATACATATATTATATTAAACTTATATTGTTACTCCATGTTCGAGGATAATACAATTCCATAACTAGTCTAAATATAACATATTTCCTACGTAAAGGGACCAAGAGTACACATTTTAATCAATTGAAGGTTAAATGTGTCAGGCATATATTAAAAGGACTAAAATTATATTTCACCAACAATTGAGGGGCCAAAAGTGCTATTCTCCCCTGATTGTAACTACAAATGATGAACAAAACAAATCCGCAAGGATAGCCAAGTTGGTGTAGCAGTAGAGCGCGGGACCGCAAGGTCACGAGTTCGATCCCCTGCATAAACTTTCTTGGTTGAGCCTGTCACACATGGCATGCCAAGTGTGGTTAATCGGCTGACGTGGTTTGCAGGCTATTGCGTCAGCCCGGGGTTTACCCTGTGCGCACTCGAAAGAGTAGCGGCTGCGGGTTCCTTCGTCAAAAAAAAAAAAAAAAAAAATGATGAACAAAACTTTAGAAAAACCAAAAGGATAACTTACAATATGCAACGGTTGTATCAAAATTCGGTAAGGATCGTGACAGTCCCAACTATGGAAAATATGCCCTTAGGGCGATTTTACAACCAGGAGTCGGTACTGTCCGTATCAGACACACCAAAACTGCTATAAAAATTTACACAAGAATGTACTGGGGACAAGCCCCTCTAAAGAATGGCAAAAAGAAAAGAAAAGAAAAAGACGCACTCTACAAGTCTATTTACATCCAGAAAACTGTGACCAAATCTTGTAGTAACCTTCACCCTGTTTGTGTTGCTCCAACTATAACTTCACGTCTTCTGTCAATTCTTGTGGTCACTGTCATTGATTTCATCTACAAATCGGACAGAGCACTTTCTGCTGGCTTCTCCAGCAAACTATTGAAAATATATTATAGAAAAGACAAACCTTGAGCACTCTGGTCCCCAACAGACGAAAGATGAGTTAGAACTTAGAAGTCAATCTTTCTGGTTACCGATCTCTGGCATATGAAACAGCAAAGTCTTTAATCATCTGCTTCAAATGCTGCACAACAAGTTGAAGCATTCAGAAATTGTATAGAAAAAGAACACTAGGACAAGAAAGAAAGGAAGAACTGATAAGGATCATAGGGAAATGAAGCAATAAGGTTCATAAGTGATGGTCCGATAAGTACCTTCAATTCCTCATGAAGCACAATAAATATTTTCTTCAATCTTTTATGTCTCTGCAGTGTTTAAATTGTAAATCCAATGAGTCAGAGATCCAAAAGAAAATACAGTTTCAATTGACCACCTAAGGCACATGGGTAAGCGGACATACATCTAACAAACCAGCTCAAGGAGTCAAATGAAAGTAAACGGGACTGCGGAAAAAATGTGTCTCCAGAGTGCATTGAAACTATTTCAACCATGTATGAGTAAAAGGTTATCCATGTAAATGGGGGACTACGGAAAAAATGTATCTCCAGAGTGCATAGAAACTATTTCGACCATTAAGCTACCTGTTAATCAGAAATAGCTTGCAGGAGAATTTTTTTGAACTAGTGCACTAGAGCTGGTATCACATTACGAAACATAATAGACAAGTCACATAGGAAAATGTTGGAGTATAGTCTCCAACTACTTATCCGTGATTACAAAAACATTTTGAGAGGAACTTACTGGTCCACATTTACGATAAGAATCTTTTAACTGTCCCAACATGTCATAGAATCTTTGTGTGTCTCTTCCTCTAGAAACCTCAAGCTCCTTGCCGAGTTTCATGAACTCATTCCTAAAAAATAATCCCAATCTGTATTAGATTAACTAAAACTGAAAATAAACTGTTTGCAAAAGGTGTTGGTTGAACAAGTCAAGAAGAAATAATCTCCATGAAACTTTGAGAAATCAGCATATTTCTATTCTTGCAACAAACCTATAGGACTCCAATAGTTTGTTTATCGAGCAATAACTATCATACTTTTCCCGATACTCCTGCACATACTCTTCATACCTGAAACAAGGAGAAACTGACATGAGTAACATCAAGAATATAGGTTTTCAGCAAAAAAATATGATAGGGAAGTACACAAAGCATTAATTACTTCGACACAACATGAGCTACTCTTTTTTAAGTAATGGTTTAAAGAACAAAGGTCTCAATAATGACGATGACCTGAAGTATCCAATGCATTTACTACTTGAACCCTACATGTGTGTACTCTCTTTTTTCAGTAAAGGTTTCGAAAACAAAACTTTCAACAATGAACACGACTTGAACTATCCAATGCATTTGCCACTTGAACACTACATTTGCGTACTCTATTTTATGTATTTATTTAAATCCAAGGAGTATGTCTGTATGTTTCAACAAGCCCCAAAATGTTTTGTCCACTAGAAAAGTAAATGTTGAGAAACTTACTGGGCAAAATTCTCTATTGGTCCCTTCAGTTGCGGTTCCTCCTTTTCATACTTGGAGTACGAACTCATCTCATCAGGTGAAGACTCTCGCATCCTTTGATGACCATCATAGCTCCCTGGCAAAGAAGCATCTTTATGCCTATCATTGATCTCAGCAGCCAAACTGGACTTTTGCCCTTTGTTCTGCTTGACCGATGGAGGAAGTACACTATGTTTTAGGTCATGTTGTTCTCGTGCACCAGCAGAAGATTTTCTGTGATTGTCTGTATGGACCTCTTGACCAGTCCCTAAGCTCCCTTCTTCAATTTGCCTACTACTATGCACTTCCACCGGTTGATTATATTGGGACCCAATATCGTTCTGATTAATTCTAGGACGGGGCTGTTGAGGCTGAGGTTGTGCAACCTTTTGGTGAGGTCTTGAAAACTCTTCAGCATACCGTTCAGGGGTCCTCCTCTTAAATAAGCCATCTGGAGTGCCAGAAGGCAAAGAGCTCGACTGGAGAGGAGATGATCTTCTAATGTCTGCTATATTCTTATCAGCCGGTCTTCCTTTACTTGACTCAAAATTCCAATAATCGAAACTTGATGTTCTATTCTCTCCTTTAAATGAAGCAACCTGCTTTTTCAAACCAGCTGTTTCCTGTAGTGGAGGCTCCCGAAGTTCTCCTAACTCCAAGTCTGAAAACTCTCTTTGAAGCATGTGCCCACGTCCATTCATGAAAGAAGATTTCCCTGTATTACCCATATTATCCTTTGGAGAAGTTCCTAGCAGTGGGCTATTATACTTATTGAGGTTTGAATCAACTGATGTTCTTAGCTGGTCCCCAACACCATCTTTTGGAATTTTTCTTTCCCTTTTATCACTAACAATGCCGTATTCATCTTGTGAATCTCTACTAACCTTTTCTCTCTGTGACGGAAACCCTTCATTCATTTGAAGGTTTCTTTCAGAGTATTTAGTAGTATGCCCTGAGCTTTCACCTTGTTTAATTGGCCTCTCAGAATCAGTGGGAGTTTTGCTCCTTACAGTGAAATCAACAGATCTCCGGTCTGGCTGCAAAAATTCGGAGGCAGACTTTCTAGAAATGGCCTGATTGTAACTTTTTTGTGAACCAAAATACACAGCAGCATCTCTGGAAGTTCTATCTTCCATCTGCATACCCTTAAGAGGCCCTTCTGAAGGCTTATCAGGAGATAAGTGTGAATTCTCTACAAAAGTAGAGTTCCTATCCCCAGAACTTTGTTGCTGAATCGAGTTCTGAGTTTTTACTCTCTTATTCTTTTTAACTTTATCAACTGAACGTTTTTCATCACGTACTCTTTTAGATTTATTTTTTTGAGATTTTTGGACGCTATTAGACAGCTCATGCTTGAAGCTATCCATGTCAACTCTTTCAATTTCACTAGAATGGTTTTGGTACCTAACATTTTCTGCTTCATGAGGAAGCTTGCCCATTTGGACATGCCTTTGTTTATGCTCATGCCTATCAGATGACAAAGGTCTGATTTCTTGTACATGTTTTTCATCATCTCGCATAGGACCTGAGTCAGGAATAACAGCCATTTCAGCTACTTGGCCACTGTCAGGCAAGTCCTTCTCAATTTCCACAATATCGGCGACATTAAGATCTTCCATCTCACCCACCGCAAATTGACCTGGCTCAAAGTCCAAGGTTCCACATTGAATCTGTTCAGAAGCTCGCAGTTTATGATTTGTCTCTTTGTCATCATCACTCATGATATCGACATCCTCATCAGATGCCTCCTTACTATTAGAAGAAGCATCACTTTCACTGTCACTGCTACTCCCACTGGCCACGCTTTTACTCTGACTTCCACTATCACTTCCACTATCGCTGCTCTCACTATCACTGTCACTACCACTAGAGCTAGAGCTATTAGCCTGCCTTTCATTTCGATCAGGCGAAAGATGGAGGATATCAACTTCAATGGCATTGGATGCTTCCTGAGGTTTAGAATCGCTCACTACCCCTTCTTCCAACTCACTGCTATCAGTTTTTGGAGGTAAGACTGGCTGCAGAGCAGGTAGTTGGTCAAATTTATCAGGGCCCGATGATGGCTGACAATGATCTTCAGGAGAACTGTTAAGAGCAAAAAACATCAGGGCAAGGAAATTTTCAGTTAACACAGAATTGAGTCTTTCAATCAAAGCGTAAATCTTTTCAGAAAAATGATTCTCCTATCAAGGACATAATAGAGCTAGTAGTCTGGTCCTCAGGAGCACCAACATAGAAGAGATACAATAGAATTACAAGTTAAATTTATGCCTGCAACACCTATAATAAATAATAATCACAAAGTGATAGGGGAAACATATTACAGAACTCAATCAACTGACTAAAGCAAAAACAATTGGATCACAGACCAAAACCATATGAAAATACATCCAACTGTTCTCTGCCTGCATGTGTGTGGATCTTTTTTTAATGAATAAAGCATGCATATTTTGTTCTTTATACAGTGGAAGGAGTTGCTGTGCTCTCAGGGCAAAATATTCATGACCACAATACCCAGGATCATCTAATGAAACATGAAAAAAAGGGCAGCCCGGTGAAATGGAACATGAATAGAAAATGAAAATAATCTCTCAATCAGAAGTACTTCCCCCACCTCGCATCCCGCCCACCCTACCCCCACCATGGGGGAATGGCCGAGAAAATACATATATATGATCTCTGTATGTTAGCATCATACCATTTAAATTGGAAATCGAAAGAAGGGTGAATTCAGAAAGACATTTTAACCTTTGTAACGTCAAAAACATGTATATGCCCCTTGATTCTTTTTGCTCAAAATGGAGGGAAATGTCAAGGTCTTTTTGTTTAATAGTATCATTTTCACAAACGTCTTCTATGTTTTTCTCTGGTCGAAAGTTCCCTTGCTCCTACAGGTATACTTAAGGAGACTTCAATTTGACTATTCGTGCTAGATGCAGATCAGCTTTGTCTCTGACAGATACTATTTGGATTCAAATAGAAGAGAAAAACAAATAACAAACAGACTGAAGAAACTTTTTGTACCTTCCACTTTCAGGGGCCGGTTTCGGGAAGCTTTCTATATCCACTTCTGGTTTCAAGAAGTATCTTCCTGGAGCTTGGTATGTAGCAATCTGCCACCAGAAATTAATGTGTAAAACATTATAACTATTGTGGTAAGGATATTCTTCACTTCTCTTTTCTTTTACAGGAAAAATTATAGCAACAGCAAGTACCATTTACCTTTTCTAAAATGGTCTCAATTTGCTTGGCTGAGTTCGGGACAGATTTCTCCAGTGCCTAAGAATCAAGAATATATTTTAAGGGGAAGAAGAAAAAGCTGATGCAGTATAGAGATATACTTGAGAATTTACCAAGTATACGCCATGTCAATAAAAGAGCAATAAACCAAAGGGAGGACATCTTTGCTCTAAAATTACACTCCACCTCCTACACCACATTGCTAGCTAAATTAATAAAGGTCCAATTTAGTTCACACGCTTACCTTAAGACTAATCCCCTTGGACTGGTTCTCCGTAAGTAGAGAAATCAACATGCTACGCAGATCGGTAGACGTAGCGCCTGTATGACTTTTACGCCCTACTTTATCCTGTGAAGAACTTGTGGTCGCCTTGCTAGGAATTTCTTTGTCAGAGATATTAGCCTTAGTCATTGTTTGAGTGGGTAACACATCGTCCACAGTAATTTGGCCCTTCAAGAGATTGGCATTGCCAAATGGAGATGCTGGAGCACCAGATGGTTCAGGTGAAAAAGACAAAGGTGAAGCAGAAGGCTTTCCCTTTGAATGAGTTGTTGCAGACGAGCCAGATTTGTAAGCAGGTCCATAAGATCCCCCTGCAGTTCATGAAGTTCAATGAAAACACAGGAAACGTAACACCACCAAAACCATGAAATTATATTAAAGAGGTCCCTCTTTCCAACACCTGGACATTAAATAATACTGACTGGACTACAAGCAGAAAACATATGAAACCTCTACACTTCCGCTCTGAAATTACCTGGCGGTGGTTCTGACTTTCTTTTTTTGAAAGGAGGCTCTTTCTTTTGCTTGAAACCCATCCTCCATGGATTAGCTGAAAGAAACAAAGAGTTAGATTTATGTTAAACTGCAATTTGAGAAACTAAATAAACACAGTATAGATCATCCATCTAGAGAACTAATGTTCTCCACAGTATCTGTTCAATTAACGAAGAGACTTTCCAGAAGATCAAGCGTACACGTCATCTGCTTAACTATAGCGTTTAAGTTGTTGTTTCATGCGGTACTAACACTGATTCTTCTTATAAGCCACTGTTTCACTATGTGTTTAAGCTGCTGTTTCATAACGTACTACAATTTCTGTTCACCTTATGGATGCAATGAGGTTCTTTTTCTAAAAGCATCACTAATTGCCAGTAAGCGCAATGAATTATCAACTAAGAGCAATCTACCAAGCCTTTTTTTTTTGAGAAGGTAAAATTTTTATGCCATAAATGTACAAGAAAATGATTTAATCCTACGTAACACTTAAGGGAAACCTACCAGACCATAACCAGGGTAAATTAGAAATCTGATTATCAAATGCTTAATTTCAATGTTCATGACGATGCATACCTTCAGCTGCAGCCATTGCCTTCACCTGACTCTTCATAGATGGATTTCCATGGTCCAAAACAATGGCTCTGTTTTAGAGATGCAAAAGTATCACTATACACATACCAGTTAAGATGCAAACAACAATAGAATCTTTTTTATTTAACTACAAAGAAACTTTTCCAAAGGATCGGAAAAGCCTTAAACACTTCTCCTCAGCATTTCACAATCAAAAACAATATTGTCAAAGGCCCGTTTAAGGCATACATAAGCCCTCAACCTAGGTGCAAAACAAGCTAAGCACTTCGCCTTGCTTAGTCCACGCTTTAGATCAGGTGCCAAGACGTACGTCTCTACCATAGGATTCCTCTTAAAGTGAGCAACACTAAACAATAATTATTTCCTTTATCCATACAATTGTCGCTTCTGTCTATAGTTTATCATTCTTGAATTTATGTCTATATTCTTCAGTTCTGTCTTAAAGCTCCAGCAAACGTCGGCACTTTTCCTTTCCAATTTTTTGCCATTGATAACACTGCTCGAAAATCTGAGTGTAGTTTTATAATCACAATCCCAAGCTGATTTCTTTCAACAAAAGAAAAATCTAACTGCGGATTATTGATAGGAATCTAGGAGAGATATGATTAGGAATGAAGTTATACGGGACAGGGTCGGAGTGGCCTCCGTGGATGATAAAATGAGGGAAGCGAGGTTGAGATGGTTCGGACATGTGGAGAGGAGGTGTGAGGATGCGCCACTCAGGAGGTGTGAGAGATTGGCAGTAGCAGGAGTTAGAAAAGGTAGAGGAAGATTCGGAGGTCGAGAATTAGGGAAGAAAGTTAGTGGGTAGTTGAGTTTTTGTCGCCGTGTGTGGGAGAGGTAAGGGGTTAGCCTCTTCTTCTCCTCTTCTCCTCTTATCCTTTCCTTAGTCGTATTGTTTAGGTATCGCATAGATCCTTACTATTTATGTGTGTATTACTATGTGTTGTTTCATTTGCTTTACATCCGGATATTTTGTTATCTTATTTTCCTTGCAATCATGCATCTACTACTTTCATTTTGAGCCGAGGGTCTACCAGAAATAGCCTCTCTACCTCAAAAAGGTCGAGTTAAGGTCTGCGTACATCCTACCCTCTCCGGACCCCACTTTATGGGATTACACTGGGTATGTTGTTGTTGTTTTAATTAGTGATAGGAATGTTGTTACTCCCAATGTAGTGGTCATCTATTGGTTTATCAATCATATTTTTCAGCTAACTACACATTAGCAAGCTATTTACCAAAATTTAAGATAGGATCTTTCTCTCTCCTCAAAAGTAAAAATTTAGTCGGCAAAATGAATAAAACGTTGGGGGAAAAGTCTAATTTGTAAGGCAATAATATGATCTTTGATAACATAAGCTTATAAATTAGTATTCTACTTAATTAATACATCCCAACTCACGATTGAGTAAGGAAGTGAGTTGCTGAATCTTAAAGTCAATTAAACATCGATGATTATAGTGGTACCCACTGGTTCAACACAGCAGGCCCTTCTCTTCCTCTTCCCCCTCCCAAACAAGCAAAAAGCACTCAACTTTATATATTTGGACATAAACAAATTGAGCACTATAATGTAGAAAAATTTAATAGATCTAGATATAATAATCTAACCATTTCATACATTATTTTAGAGTTAGACAATAAATCCTCATCCAAAAAAAGAGTTGGGCAATAAACATACTTGCGTGATTTAAGCTTCTTCTCGGCTTCTTCTGACCGCATTTTAACATGGTTTTTAAATGATTCATCCAGAACACGCTGTACATTCAACTTTCGCCAAGCACCACCTGACTCAACAAGCAAACCATTTCCATCTTCACCGCTTCGACGTTCTTCATATATATCACATAGATCTCCCGGTTCACGCGACCATGTGAATCTGAAGTCTTTAGTACCAACGTTAATGACCTGATACAAGGTAGCCAAATCACATCCAATTATACTTAACCATAATAATAGCAATGCCCAGCATGAGTTCAAGATCAAGTCAATGGATGTCAGAAGGTCTTAACGAGGCACTCATACATGAAATTTGATAAGGAGCATAAGCTGCATAACCAAAGACGACAGAGCAACTTTGATACTAGAAGGAACAAACAGAAGTGATGCTTAGTGGCATCTCAGATGCAATTCAGGTTATAGAATTATGGAAGCAATAGTATAAAACCTAGGAAAGACGATCACTAAAATGTAAGTCCCAGACTTGCTCATTGTTAAGGAACAAATACATAATAATACAATTTAGAAGGATAGATCACAAAACAATGGACGCATAATAGAGTAAATATTTTGAAATGGACTCCTTAAGAAGCACATTTCCCCGCTGCAAAGGCTTTTAAATCATATTGCCTAAAATTTGGGTATTCTGTTTCTTTCTTTTCTTGTACTGTTAAAGATGAAATCTAGTAAAGAAAAGACGCAAACGAGGTAAGGAGTGTTACATTTGGTAAGTGCATAGCTTTTAAACAAAAGGTAACCTACGAACTGCAGTAGCGGAGCCAAGAATTTATGTGTCCAAAAATTAATAGAATGTCATAGTTTGGATTTAAACTGGTAACACCTACACTCGATTTTCCCTTTTGTCAAAGGGGATTCAGAGATTCATATACAACAACAAAAATAAAAATGTTTACCCTATTTGCACAATATAATTTTTTGACGAAGGGGATTCAATTGAACCCCCTTCCCTCTTACTAGCTCCGCCCCTACTACGAAGTCTTATTCTTTTGATAAGTAGGTAACCTACAAGTCCTATCCTTGCAGATAGACGTGGATATCAACTCGCACCAGTCGGAAGAGGTTTAAAATGCTAAAAGCTTTTAAATAATGTAAAAATGGAATGTAAGTAGGCGGGGATTTTTTGAGATTTCATTCAATCTATAAGTAATTTGTATATCTTGTTTGAATAGTACTGCACACGAGAAGTATAGTTTTTCTGTTCCATGTTCATTTCAGGGAGACATAAGAAAGCAATTTTTAACTTGCACATAATAGCCCATGGCAAAGTTTAAACTGAAAATCGACAAATGCTTTTAGCAATCTCGTATTCTCCCTTGCACTAGAAGTGTCCAGTTAAGCACAATATGTTCAAAGAATCCAACTTATAGGGAAAGCCATCTAACAACAAATAAATATATATGCTGCACACATTTCTGTAAAACAAGTTGTTCATTACTTTGCATTGTTATTACAGCCCTCTGAATCTAAAATCTCTCAATTCAAGTAATTTACCTAGATATATCAGTTTAAAATAAGTACCAAATAATAAAAAGCAAGCGAAAAAACTCACATTTCCAAGGGAATTATTGGCATTGGCATCAAATTTGATCCTAGCAGCACCGCCTTCAGCTTCTACTCGCTTGATCTCCTCAACTAGGTCTGGAGCAAGCCTAATTATCATTGCAAAATTCAAAGGATTTCCACTGACTAGGCTAAAAGTCTCCTCGGCGGAGGTTGGACCCGGTGCGGTATTGCGGTTGCCAGCTGGCAGGTGGCCGCCAGGTACGGGGGATGAACGGTGAAGAGGCGGTGGTTGGAACGGTGACAACTGGATGTTGCGCTTCCCAACACCACCTCCTCCACGGCCGCCGCTACCACGACCGATCTTACCGGAACCTCCGTACATTATTTTCGGGTCGGGTCAGAATGGAGTTGTTGTAGTAGGGAGTGGAATTTGACAAAAGAGGGAATCGGACCTTGTTGAGAATTGAGATACAGCGAAAAGGGTGCCGTCAACGAAAATCACTAAATTTGGGTTTTTTCGGTTTTGTTTTTAACGTGGGCCCACAGCTCAAGAAAGTTATTAGACAATGTATGACATAATTGAAATCATATTTATCTCCTGTCACATCAGATTATTGATTTGTCACACCATTAAATATTTCCAATTATCACATACACTCCACAACAGGAGATATTTCAAAAAATAATTCATTTTATCTTTCCTCCGCATCAATACATATACTCCACCATATATATTCATTATATCTCCTTTTCTATTTTGTATATGATATTATTCTTGTAATTCATATTATTACACATATAATAATAAAATTATAAATTACTTATATTCATTTAATTTTGATACTTATCAAATATTATTATAATATTAAAATACAACAATACATGATTTTATTAATGAAAATAAATTAATCGTATAATTTATCAAAAACACATTAAAACATTGATAATATGGGAGTCACTCATCCTAGTACTATTCTCGAGAAATTTGAGTGCAAAAGTCAGATATATCTGTTGATCCACTGCTAAAATTAGGAGTGAGTTGCTCGGTGTTTTGATTGTTGATATTTGGGAAACCACCATAATTACTTTCACCAGTTTGTTGCCCATATTGCATATAAAGAAAATTATACGTCCCTTGTGAGCAAGAGTAATGCTAGTGAGCTACGGGAGTAATAACTATTGCATACCAAAATTAGTTGGCATCATATATGACATTTGAAAATTGAATGACATATTTTGAGAATTTTGTGGACGTTGAATATTGGGATTTTGTAGTTGGTTAGGAAATATAAAATTTGGAGGAAGATTAAAATTTTGATTAGGATCCGTATTAAAAAAATAACAAATAATTTGGAAGAAGATAGAAATTTGGAGAAAATAGTCAAAATATATCGGTGTCCAAATGAAGTAAACTTAGTCTCTTTTTATTGATCTTGAAAAATAAATTATTATTTTAAATTCGGTCAAATTATTGGTCAAAAATAGCAATTAAAGTAGCGGTGAAAATGAATTTCTGACAGTCAATCACATGCTGTCATATGGCACTGCAGAAGACAATGTCTCCTGCATTTCTACCGCATGAGACATTGTCTCCACGTGACAAGATTATCTCCTATATATTTAATAAATTCCAAGTATTTCCACGTCAACATGTCATTCAAATTGTCTCTTGTTGTATATAATTATCGGGGACAATGTCCCCTGCTGAAGATGGTCTTATAGTAGTAATAAAATTTGGACGTAATTTTAATATATCTAAAGTAATTATTATAAAATTTATGTTATAAAATAATAAATTTTAATCATATGCATATTTCAATAATTCTTGTATAAAAAAAAGACGGACACGTATTATTTGTGAATCTATGGTCCACATAAGTTGAAAACAGACACTATAAGGCCAAATAGGGGCAATGTCATTTCAGAATTCTATATACAACTCAAAACACAACAACATATCACCACAATATGGAGTCTGGATATTCGCAGACCTTACATTTATCTTAGTAGTTAGAGCGATTATTTTCGAAAGACTCTTGGTTCAAAATAAAACACAAGCAAAGTAAGACAAACAAAGCGACTAAACAATAATAATGACTGTTGACACTCAATTTTGTCTCTCTCTTCTCATTATTCATCCAAAATTAAATTATTTTTTAACACCGCGAAATGACTTTAATTTTTAATAAATACATACTTATACATATATAAATAAAGAATTTAATATTCTCAAAATAATTTATATCCGTTATTATTATTATTATTTTCATTCGCATTACTATTATGACATTTTATCACAATTTACGACATTGCATTTTATATTAAGCACTAAAACATTTTCTAAATATTATTATATAATTTATTATCATATTAGTATTTTATTCTTACAATTTATATATTTTTTTAAATCATCTTCACATCATAATTAATTATTAGAATACAATACCTAAAAAAACTCTACCCAAATATTAAAAGAACTCGTCCAGCCCAATCCCCAAAAACAAAGCCCAAAACAACATAAATTCCCCAACATTTCCCCCAACCTATTCCCATCGAAAACAAAACCCAGCCCCAAAACTTTCTAAACCTAATGCTTCTCTATCGAAGAACAGGGCATCAGAACGGCTCCTTCCCCTCTTTCTTCCATTTTCGTGAATGGCATCAAGCTCTTTCAACCACAACAGAAATCGTACACCCATTTTCGTGCTTAGTCAACCTCAACCACGTGAAGGTCTGCAAAGTCCCTAGAACGTTCAGATTTTGAACGTTTCTTTTATTGACCCATTTCAAAAAACAAAAACACAAAAATCCCGCCCAAAGGGACCCTAGCAACCCTAATTCAATCCTATAAATACTAGGCCTGGCCAGTGGGCCGGCCCGGTCCCGAATATTTTTTTTAAAAAAAATGAACGGTAACGGGCCTCAAACCGGGATGGGACATGGTATGGTCCCGCGATGACCCATCCCGCGTCCCGTCCCAATCCCGTCCGAAACCCAGCCAATTGCAAAAATAGTCGTTGCAATAACGAGCATTTTACATTTTGACCGTTTTGCAACGACCATTTTTTGCCTTCCCAACCCCCCTACCCTCTTTATATTTATTTTTAACCCCTAAGTTATTATATTTACACTTTAACCCAATTTCACAACTATAAATACTTCATTTTCTCTTCTTATTTCTCACAAATCTTCCTACAATCTCTTATCTCTCTAATCTCTCAATCAATCAATCTCTATACAACATTGTCTACTACATATTCAATCTATTTATTAATTTAAAAATTGGGAGTGAAGTTGACAACTAGCTTGAGGATTATCTATCGAGTAAAGTTTCAATTTTCAACTTCTTATATTTATTTTTAACCCCTAAGTTATTATATTTACACTTTAACCCAATTTCACAACTATAAATACCTCATTTTCTCTTCTTATTTCTCACAAATCTTCCTACAATCTTTTATCTCTCTAATCTCTCAATCAATCAATCTCTATACAACATTGTCTACTACATATTCAATCTATTTATTAATTTAGAAATTGGGAGTGAAGTTGGCAACTAGCTTGAGAATTATCTATCGAGTAAAGTTTCAATTTTCAACTTCTCGATTACACGTCGACTCTACGTCGACGATTGGTACATTCGTTCTCTCATTAAATTATTATTTTATCTTTATTTCATTTAGCACATTTAATTTCATTATCTTTAACTATTTATTAGCATAATTAAAATGAAAGGACTAAGAGATATGTTGGGTAAGGCTCAGGTTTCTTCTAGTAGGGGTAACAAGGGCAGGGGAAACTTCTTCTAGTATTCCTAGTCCTACTCCTAGACAAAATGATTTTATTGATCCTGAACAGTTTCCTGAAATACCATATGATCTTGACGACCATGTAGTTTCTCAAAATGAAGAAGACTTTGACTTAGATGTCACTCTAGATGATGATACATCCACTAATATAGATGATGATACACCCACTAGTGAAATGTCTCCTATTCCCCCTAGTATGAGACGAGGTCAAGCAAAACGACCATTAAAATCAGTTGTATGAAAATATTTTCACAGGGACGTACCGAATCAAGTTGCTATATGTAAACTTGTAAAGCTGTTTATACTTTTAAAACTGGACAAGGTCATGGTGAGACGGATTTAGGAAGACACCTATTACAAAAACATAAAGTCTTGCATGCCCAATACATTATTAAAAAAGATGGTGTGCAAGCGTCTTCTCAATCGGGAAAAAGTTCACATACTGTCCCGGACAAAGTACAGGGTCAAATTAACCCTATGATGGAGAGTTGTAGGCCCTAAATACAATAAACATAAAGATAGAAAAGCACTAGCAAAATTAGTTTTTGTGGAGGATTTGCCTTTTTTATTTCCTGAATCTCCTGATTTTATTCATTATATTAGAGATATGTATAATTCTGCTTATAAAGGTTTTCCTAGATCAACTGTTAAGAGAGATTTATTTAAATTTGCACATGAATATCAACAGTATTTACGTTATGCATTATATTATTTTAATGGCAAAGTCGCTCTAACTTCTAATATAGGTCGTAGTACTAACGACCATAATTATTTAACAATAACCTGTCATTGGATAGATTATAAATGGTCTATGCAAAAACGTATTTTAACATATAGATACATAGATAATAGGCACACTGATAAGTTTATTTCAGAAAATATTTATTTAGTTTGCAATTATTACGGAATAAATGATAATGTTATGAGTATTACATTAGATAATGCATCTTCTAACAATTCTGCTATTTATGTTTTAAAAGAAGTTTTAACTTCGTCTTTTCCAAAAAAAAATCATATCAAATGTGCGTGCCATATTTATAACTTAGTTGTAAAATATGGTCTTTCACTTTTTCAAGATATTCTTGAAAAAATACAATTTGCTATAAACTTTTATTTTTAAAAGTAATAGAATCCAACGGAAAAAAGATTATAAAAAAACTTGTCACGATTGTGGACTATCTTATAGAAAAATTTCCGAAGAAGTATCCATTAGGTGAAATTCTTTATATGATCAACTACTTGTTGCTTATGATTATAGAAAAAATCTATCACTTTATTTTTCAACGCTCATAATCAAAATACAATTGATATGATTGTGGATAAGGATTGAGACAAAATTAAAGAACTTATTGTATTTCTAGAGAATTTTCATCGAGCAACAAAAGAATTTTCTACTATATATTATCCTATTATTTCAACTATGTTGGTTTATATAGCTATAATATTTTTACTGCTTAAAGAATATATGGAAAAATCTGCTTATAAGACAACTATTAAAAAATGTTTATGAAAATAAAGAAATATTTTATTTCTATTCCCCCGATTTATATTATTGATGTATGTATTAAATTCGACTATTAAAGTAGGCGGTTGTAAAAGTCTTATTATTGAAAATATTTATAACTGTATGAACGTATTACCACCTCCAACTCCCAAAAATTTAAATGTCTCACCACCTATTGAACAAACGCTAGAAGAAGTGTTGGATAGCGTAGAAGATGAATGCAAAAAAGTATATCGGTATTACCACCAAGAAAGTGCTAGCAATCAACCGACTTTCGTACCATCTTCTTCTACTTCAACACAGCCTCTAAAAAACATGATGTTTCTGCGACTAGTATTGAAAGCCTTAGAAATAGAATGTGCGGTGGTAGCACTGCAAATCAAATTAGCGAGTTAGATGTTTATGTTTTGCAGGGTACTTTATCTTACCAAGCAATTGTCAATCAAGACGGAAAGGAAGACTTGCTGAAATATTGAATGCAGAATGAGAAGACATTTTCGATACTTTCAATGATGGCCCGAGATGTTTTGAACATTCAAGCGTCATCAGTCGCTTCTGAAAGCGCTTTTTCTGCCGGCAGATTTCAAATAGGAGAGCACAGTCACTCATTAGCCAGAGACAACTTGGAGATGTCGGTACTATTCAGAGATTGGATACGAGCGGAGCGAAGAAGGTGCGGTCAACCTCAATTAACGAAGAAGAATACGAAAACTACAACATCTTATGTGAAGGCATGAGTAGCGACGTGGAACAATTTGACCAAGATATATATCAATTCCAACCGAAGAACCATACGAAATTATAAAGAAACTAGAAAAAATATTTTCAAATTGGTAATTTATTTCATTGCAATTTTAGTATTTTTTTTCTACGTCTTTTGTAATTTTTTTCAACAACAGTACACTACAATGTTGTAATTCTGAATCTTGTATATTTTAATGAAATATCAAATAATTAATAATATAAGAGACACAAAAACAACATTGAGATGTTTTTTTACACTCTTTTGTCTTTGTTCAATTATTTAGTTTATAAATATATATGACTATATGTTAGTATTTTTAATTTAGTGGAAAAAAAAAAAAAACTGTCCCGTCCGATCCACTGCCCACCGTGACGGGATACGGTATCGTCCCGCTCGATTCCGTTCAGCCTGGCCCGACCAGCTCTCCTTCGCCCCGTCGACTCCGTCTCGACCCCGCCATCCGTCGATCCCATCGGGCCCACCACCCACCGGCCACCTAATAAATACTAAGATATAGAGTCCATTTGAAAAAATGAAGAACGACCGCCTTACTTCCATTCTCAATACCTAAACACTTATTTTTAGCCTCCTAAATACAAGTTCGGCAGCCACCATTCTGTAGGAATTTGTTGGGTGTAAAAACATACAAGTAAGGTACAACGGAAGTTTAAAATTTTGAGTAAACTTACTTGCTCCAACAAACATTCCTGGTATGATTATGCGATAATACAAATCTGCAAAGACATGAAAACTTACAGTTTATGCTTTTAATGCAGTCTCTACTAAAAGGTACGCACGCGATTGTCAATCCGGGTGCAAGCCTTGCTTCGGTATATTCCTTTGCCCAAGAAAGCTAGGAAATCTTGGCAGAGGTTTGAGAGAAGTTATTTCCTGAACTCTAAGTTTAGAAAGTGAAAAATGAGTTCTATTGAAATTATGGGTTAAATGCCAAATATATAGTGAGGAAACCCTAAACCCAATCAGATTTGGATCAAAGCCAAGACCGACCCAAATCCAAAATGTGATGGGCCCGAATGGGCCCATCATATGCCTTTATTTATTTATTTTCAGACGCTTTAGTTCTAATTAAATCCAAGACTTAATTTTAACTTAATTAATTAATTTTCATCAAATGAAAATTATCCCATAATTTATTATAAAATAAAATATCTTGATTCAAAATCCGATATTTTACATTCTCTCAATATACTCTTAGACCGAAAAGACAATCGACTTAGTGTGACCCTTTAGGCATTCACACATCCAAGACTGATCAAATCGGTTCACACTAACTCCTAGATGACGCGTGACGGACCCAATATGTAAGACGTTTACAAGACTCAAGTAAACAAACCTCTATGTGAGATGATAAATTTCTTTCATTCGCGACACACTCGATCAAGCTTAAGATTTGCCAAATGTCTATCCAAATGGCTTGATCACTTTATCTCATCTATGTTAGTCGACAACTAGACCATATCCTAGATATGTCTCTTTGCGTCGCCAATGACAGTCGACCTAACATCTCGAGAAGTCGAGTGTTCTCTCGAAACTCCATCGAGGAATGAATCATATTCTTGGCTCAACTACCACCTTCAATCTACTTCGTAATGCACCCAATACAAGCCGTCTCAACCTATAAGACATTTGAGCTAGGGCGTGATCAAAGTGCATTGCTCGTAAACAAGGCGATATTGACCTCAAGTCTAAGGACCTCTATCTCGCGTCGCGATAATACTCTAGACATGTATAACAAATAGTTTATCGCCAGGTATGCCAATACTCCCCAAGAGTATCCACGTGTCCATCACTAGCAACTATTGCTTGCGATGAAGTGAGATATACTACATTCTCAGAATGTGACGCACTACATGTCGACTTATAACATATCATTGATATCCCATTCTCAATGATCATTAGTCTAGACTATTTTAAGAACTACACTCTATCATTAATATCTCACACTATTAATGACAATGTAAGTTCAAGGGATGCACATTAATGAATAATATAAACAATCAAATAATAATTCAATAATTGCAAATGCCAAGTATATATTAATCTTATTAATAATATAAATGTGTTCAAGTACATGTGCTTCTAAAATGATTGTTTCTAGGACATATATACTTTCAATCTCCCACTTGGCCTAGAGCCAATCACCAATGTATCTAATACCCATATTTTCGAAATGACCATTATGCTTGACCAAGCTTAATGGTTTAGTAAATGGGTCTGCTAGATTATTTTCGGTGGGAATATAGTCTATCTTTATTTCTTCTGTCTCCACCATCTCCCTGAGTATGTGGTATTTCTTTGGTACATGCTTGTTTCTATTCGTTGATCTTGGTTCCTTAGCTTGAGCAATCGCACCAATGTTGTACTTTCACATTCTTACTGCTAAAAATTCGAAAATACTTTTCATCTTCTAGAAAAACTCTCTGAAGTGTTAAGAAAACTTCTTAAGTTCTGTGGTCGATTCGACAAGTTCAAGATTCGGACAGATTCGAAGGGGTTTATCTCAGTTTGCTGCACCCGAAGAAGAGCAAATGAAGTCCTGATTCCGAATCCTCTCGGATAAGAGTCTCAAAGCGAGACTCGAGGCTGTTAACATACCCGTGCATGAGGTCGATTCTGCATTCTTTGACTGCATCAGCCAACAGGAAAAAATGAATCAAAATCCGTCGAAGCCATCCACGGCATCCCTATTCCTCCTCTTATCATTCCCTCTATTATACTTATCTTATGTTTGCTAACTTATTTGTGCTTTAGTTCTTTTATATATTTTGAATACTTCCTTGCGTTTGCTAATTTACTTGTGTCTTAGTTTTTATATATGTTTGTACACTATATGTGAGATTCGGGGTCCATAATAGAAAATCTCTCATCATTATCAAATGCAAAACCGTTTTTTTAATTCTTTACAAAATTAAATTTTATAACATCCTGTATGATATATCATTCCTTACATGCATTTCACAAACTATACCGTGCCAAAATTATCAAAATATATCCTCTGAGCAAAATTGATTACTTAAATCCATGCATTTTTCAATGATGCTTTACAAAATATGCATTCATGAAATTTATAATTTTATATACCGTGCATAATTTTCAAATAAACTATTTTTCTATGCATTTTAAATAAACCTTATGCAAATTTACCAAAATATATAAGTATCGTTCAGTTATTTGTTTATAATATTTTTCCTTAAACTTTATACTTTCAAAATATGCTTCCCTTAGCACAAATAATTAACCTAAGTTTGACCGGACAATCGCAAGTTAGCGGATCCTATAGGATGGCTAAACCCTTCCCTTTAGGATAATAAATAATCATTACTCTAGAATCTCATTAAGTTTTACAGACCATTAATTAGAGTTATTTTTCAAGCAGACTTTGCTAAATAGATGTCCTAATTCATCTTTAAAATAATTAGGTGGCGACTCCTTAAAAACAATTCAGGAATCACCCATATGTCGTATCTCATTTCGACTCCGGTTAAAATGGGGTGTGACAACATGACTTCTTAAACACTAATTAGGTGGTGTTTGACCAAACTTTTGAAAGTGTTTCTGTTTCTCAGAAACACTTCTTTGGCCTAACACCCTCCTTTCAGAAGTAGATACACTTTTTCTAGAAGCCAAAAGTGTTTCTAGATGGGAAGAGAAGCAGAAACACCAATTTGGTGCTTCTGGAGAAGCCCTTTTTGCTCATTCATTAAACAAAAAAATTGGACCCATTTACCATTTTATTTTCACAAAATTCCTTTTAATCTCATATAATATCCCCATATAAAATAGAAATTTGGGAATAAGGTAGGGTGAGGGTAGGGGTAAGAGAAAAAATCATTTTTTTTTATAAAAGTAACAAAAAATATGAAATAAAAATTTGAGGATGGGTAGGCCAATGAGGTGGTGTGGGGGGTAGGGGCAGCGCGGGGGTAAGAAAAAAATTCATTTTTTTTAATAAAAGTAACAAAAATTATGAAATAGAAATTTGAGGATGGGTAGGGCAATGGGGTGGGGTGGGGGTAAGAAAAAATTCATTTTTTAATAAAAGTAACAATAAATATGAAATAGAAATTTGGGATGAGTAGGGCAATAGGGTAGGGCGGAGGGTGGGGAGGTAAGAAAAAAATTATATATATATTTTTTATAAAAGTAACAAAAAATATGAAATAGAAATTTGAGGATGGGGTAAGGAAATTGGTTGGGGGTGGGGGTAGGGCGGGGGATAAGAAAAAAATTCATATTTTCAATCATTTTTTATAAAAGTAACAAAAAATATGAAATAAAAATTTGAGGATGTAGAGTAGGGGGTAAAGGGAAGAAAAACATTCATATTTTTTATAAAAGTAAAAAAAAAATATGACATAGAAGTTTGAGGATGGGGTGGGTAGGGCGGGGGTAGGTTTGGACATATTTGAATCATTGACTATCATATTGTCGTTACATTTCTTATGTACAATATAATATTATTTTTTGATTAAATATTGCAATTAAATATTTTTTTTAAATTATAAAATTATAAAGATATACTAATTTTTAGAAACATATGATAGAAAAAAATATTTTAAATAGTTTTAAATCTATTAAAAAGAATATTCTAATAAATTTGCATAAATGTAGACCAAACAGAAAACTGTTTCTGTTTCTCAAAAACACTTCTATAATTATAGATCAAACACCCTAACTGATTCTCCAGAAACAGTTTCTGCAGAATTACTTATGAGAAATAGAAACACATTTCCAGAAGCTTGGACAAACATACCCTTAGTGTCAAATGCGGGTTTAAAACAAAGCTTTTAAATTAATTAGGCTATTTACGAAATTGTTTGGTCACTTTATAATTTAAAAGGTGGTCACATCATTATCATTTAAAACTTGTTTTTAATATCACAACTTTTGGGATCCACTTGTATTAAACCGGCGGATCCCATGTCAAAACGACCCAAACCCGACCCAGGCACAATATTTGGGCGTAAAAGCCAAAATTAACCCAATCCTCATTTCCCTTTTCTCCCTTCCGCGATTTGGAACCCTAGCGTCACGTAGTCCTCATTCCCGTGAATGGCAAAGCAAGATCGGCACGTTTGTTTCGCACAGATGTTGTAGAAGCCAAAAATGACAAGAGCATTAATGGCTCTTGTCATCTTGCACCAACACGCCACCACGACCCCACCCTCATAAGGTGAAACTACCCCTCTGTCGTCCTTATTTTTTTCTGCAATGGTTTTATGAGATTTGTCCATTTTTTATTTCAAACTCTCTCCTATTGGTTGATAACTTGATTGGAGGGAAATTTCCCCCAAAAATTACTTCTCCCACATTGGTTCTTCGGTCTGCTAGGGTTTCCGTTCAACCCTATAAATACAGACCTTATTCCTTCATTCTAAACAAGTTTTGACAAGTCTAAAAAAAGTATTAGTCGATCCGAACTTGAATTTTCGTCTTTTTCATTGTTAAGAGCTATTTTCAAGTTATATTCGACTGTTTATTTCTTAAATTGGGATCTAAGCCGTTGGCAGAACCCAGAATTAGCTCAATTAGTAATTCACAACTTAAAATTTTTCCTTTTTGTGTGATTTGCGAGCTGGAGATCCCGGATTGAAGAACAAGCCCCTTCATACAAGGTAAATGTTTTACCTTTAAGTAACGTTTAATTAACTTCGTTATTTGTGTTTAGTATGTAATTGTTAGCATGATTAGTTAAATAAGATGTTTAATATGTTAGTTTAGGACTAGTTTAAGCTATGTTTAGACTGCATTGAATCAAATTAATATCTGAATGTATATTATTTAGAGCTTACATAACTGTTCATGCTGAAAATGACACCAATATGTTGGTCTAAAACTAGTATCAGTTAAGTAAAAATTATTTGAATATGGATTTAAACCTCATTTGAATGTTAAGATCATGTTTTAGTTGGTTTAGTGTCACATTGTGCTCATCACACTACCTAAGGTCAGTCTGGACCTAAAAATGGATTAAGATGCTCAACCTATATAAATGAAGGAGATCTTGGTCAATAGGCCACTGTTTAGGTCGTATGATGACATAGACGTCTGTGAGGTTAAAAAAATGCTAGTTTGGGGCTTGTTAAACACGTGTAGACTGTTTAGCTAATTTGAAACTTAATCTGATTAGTACAAGGCTTGTTCAACCTAGGTGATCCATTCAAATGACTTTAGTTTAGTATGTTAATTTGAAGCTGGTTCAATTTGAGTATGGCTTGTTTAGAGTTACATGATGTTGGGTTGAACTGGGTTAATATGTCTAAAATATGAGGGAACTTATTTGTCTCGTGTCTAGATGTTTTCATGATTGAAATGGTATCAATTTTGTAGTTTGGGAATCTGTCTTAACCTAATGTCAATGTTCTAAAAAACGCTAGGCGGGACCAGGGCGGTGAGGGGCCGCCTAACGCCTAGGCGGCTAGACGGATGTATTTTTTTTTTAATTTTTTTACATTAATATTTGACTCAACTAATTTTTGCAATCATAAGACATAGTAATTGACTAATTGACAAATTGTTAAGAACTTAAATGTTAGATGAGGAAATTTAAAATTCCATATTATCTTCATTGCCAAGGTCTCCAACATCGTGCTCTTCTTTGTCCGACTCCAAGTCAAACTCTTCATCATCATCATCATCTCCCTCATCCTCCGTGCCATCGGATACAAAATCATTTTCTTCGGGCTCTATCACTTCTTCAAAATGGCGAACACTCCTTCTTGGTTGTAATTCTTCATTTGCTCCCGATGCCTCACTTACCAATTTCCATGTAAGCCCCGAACCCGGTGTCACCTCATCATCTTCATCATCACCTTCATCTACTCCATCAACAATCCAAGATTGTGCATAAGTAGCGTCATTTGCTAAAAGCACATCAATTTTATCACTTCTCTTCTTCTTCTTGTTCGTCAATCTTGCATTGAATTGAACATAGACTAGTTTATTCATACGCTCGGTATCTAGTCTATTCCTCTTCTTTGTGTGAACCTACAAAAGATTTAAAGAAATATAAAGACTTAGTGACTTATGACATTTATCCATATAAATAATAATTTATTAAAAGACTTAGAATGAAAATTAGTAAATTACCGCTTCAAAGACACTCCAATATTTCACAACCGGATGAACTTGTTGTCAAAGAAAGAATCTTTCTTGCAACCTTTTGTAGATTATGTGTGTGGTTGCCATAAATAGCCCACCATCCAACTATAAGTTCAAAATAACCAAAAAACAAAACATTAATAATTTAATTAATAATTATTGAGGCATTAAATTTTATAACTTATAAAGTCTTTAAAAAAGAGATGGTCATACCCGAATCATAAAGATCATGATTTGTTTCACACCCTTTAGCCGCTAAAGCTCTTCCAAAGGGACCTTCCCTATCCCTATATTTGACCAACTCAACATTGATCACCGTATTTTGTATCTTCAAATCCGGATAGAATTGCTCCATACAAGTAAAGACTCCTTCCATTACATGTTCTTGTACTACACTTGACCATGTACTAAATGTTTTATAGTAGTAGTATGGATTTAACATGTAAGTCGTCATATGAAGTGGAGTATCAATACGCCCCTTTCCTTTTTCATCCACTATGTCAAGTATGGCCTTATACTTGTCTTCTTTATATCCCAAAGCCTCTTTTATGTCATTTTTGGCTTTCAATATCTCACCATACACAAAGCCCATAGCCGACTTCACATCTCTATCCACAAGTCTAAGGACTTTTACTAAAGGTGTAAATACCTTCAAGCAAAGAGAAATACCATTCCAAAAGGCCGGTTGCACAATAGTAGCATATGCGGTTTTTCCCTTCTTACTCTTAGACCATTTTGTGGATTCTCATGCATTGGTACCCACCATTCTTCTCAAGTCCTCTTTCTTCTCCATTAAATTTTGTAATGTTAAGAAAGACGTGGAAAATCTAGTTACCCCGGGCCGTATTATCTCCCTTTTTGTACACTTCCTCTTCAATGCCAAAGTCTTATGATGTGAATAAATAAAGCCGGTAAAAATTTTGGCTTTTAAAATTGTGTTCTTGAAAAGTGGAAGTTTACCAATGACTTCAAGCATAAGGTTGATAGTGTGAGTGGCACATAGAGTCCAAAAGATTTGAGACCTCTTTTCTTTCAACAAAACCTCGACCGCCATATTGTTGGAAGCATTGTCGGTCACCACTTGGACCACATTTTGAGTCCCAACACTTTCAATGCACTCATCAACATAATTAAATATGTAAACACCGGTATGTGAGTCCCCAGAAGCCTCTTTAGAAGAAAGGAAAGTTGTGCCAAATCGACAATTAACACACAAATTCACAATGCTTCTTCTATTTCTGTCACTCCAATCATCATACATGATTGAACAACCCGTTTTTTCCCATTCTTCTTCTCGATGTTTGAGTGATATTTTTGTTCTTTCCACCTCACCCTTCAATAGTGACTCTCTAAGTTGGTATTGGCTCGGAGGTTGGTAACCCGGACCAAATTGTCCAATTGCCTCAACCAATCTTTTAAAACTATCATTCTCCACCGTATGAAAGGGAATACCAGACTCATATACCCATCTTGCCAAGTATTTGTGTACTTGAAGACTTCTTTCTTTGGAATGAGCATCATGTATACTTTGTTGTCTTGTTGTCTTGATTTCACTAGAAAAAGATTCATTAGGATTGATTTTAGAAGCAAATCTATCCATAGGACCAATAGGACCAAGAGGACGAGGTGGTCTTTTTGTTCCCGTTCCTCTTTCTTCCATATTTTCAATTTCTTGCACCTCTTGTTGAATCTCAACCTCACTTCTTACAACTTCAACCGCATCTTCCTTCACTGTTTTTTTCTTTTTAGCACCATCAATTGCATCTTTACACTGTTTCATATCTTCTTTAGATGCCTTTGAACATGGAGCTACATTGCCTCTTATGTTAGCAATATGTTGTTTAAGCCGGTAAATCCCTCCTCTATATTCTTTTCCACACAACAAACATTTCCACTTATCACTATTTTTTTCATTACATAGTGTTCCATATTCCCAACCTATATCACCACTAGTTCTTTTTAATCTAGAAGCATTAGAAGTCGACTCGTCATTTTCAATCGAATTAGAACTCATTTTTGCAACTTACAATAATTAATAACCTGCAAAATATTAAAATAAGTCCATTAACAAATCAAATAATCAATCAATCAATAAAATAATTACTTTCAAAATAAGTAAATGACAAATCATTCACTGTATATTTATATTATTAACTTATTACTAGTCTATTTATACTATTACTAATAAGTTTGTAAGTTGTAATTAATTTATACTAATTTTTTTTATTTTTTTTCCAGATTTAAGGCAGCAGGGCATCAGCTCGACAAGGAAGAACAAAAAAAAAATCGGGTCGGGTCGCGGAGGAGACGCGAAACAGACCGGAAAAAAAGAGAAAAATAATGATGATTGAAGAGAAGAAGATATGAAGTAAAAGAAGAAGAAATAGAACTAACCTTGAAGCTTGATTGAAGATTTTTAGGGTTTTTTGTATTCTTGAAAGTTGAAAATTGATTCTTGAATACTGATTTTTAGTTTTTTTTTCCGCTGCTTGTTGTTGCTGATCTATCTCTCTGAACTCTTTGAAAAACGCCCCTGTTTTGCTATTATATTGGGCAAAAAAAATTGGGGGTAAAATCCCCTATTAAAACAAAAAAAAAAAACTGGGGACCACCGCCTAGGGCAAAATCGGGTCGGGTGACCAGCGCCTAGGCACCGCCTAGGTTGATTTTTAGAACACTGCCTAATGTGTATTAAAATAATTTAAATCTGTGGTGTGTAGTTAAAATTTGGGCATGGTATGATCACATGCGTACATTCATCATATATAGGTTGGTTTAGTTAATTCAAAGTCCAATATTGTTGACTTAAGGATATATCAGTCTGAGTTATGAACAATAGGTCTAATGTGTTTGCTTTGTTTGTCTTTATGATTCTGAAATCTGAATGTGTGTTTTAGTTCAAAATGATGACATGCCGAAGTTTGTATAAACCCTTCATGTTACCTTATGGCCTTGTGGATAGTCTAAGATTTTGGGTAGATTGTATTCGTACATGATTTATGTCTTCCGTATTTCTATTTATAAAGACTTGGTAATTATTGATTATGATTCCTCTCTGATTTCTTCCTCGTATTTATGTAATTGTTGTATACTCGGGATTTGGCTTAATCAAGTTATTTAAACACACAAGACATTATTATCTAATTAAACAAAATAAACTAAGTTACATAATATATTAACTAGGCTAATTGTCCTAAACTAAACACAGAATTCAAATGACAAACACATTAATACATAAAATTTTAAAAGAGGTAAGTAATTTACCTCCGGTAGAGCAGCCTAACTGAGATTTGAGGTTGGGGAATCTTCCTCAGCACTTCAAAACACAATTAATATTATGTAAAAGATCGATGAAGAGATCTAGAGTAAAGGAGGCGTGCTACTATCCTAAGCTGTGCCTTTGTGATTAGTGACTTCTTTTAGCCTTCTGTTTTGCTTCTTCGTGTATGTTGCTGTCGTCTCATGGAAAACCTGTATTCCAAACGCATGAAAATCTCCAATAAAAATAATGTGCAGAAAGCACCTAAGAGTATGGCCTAGTGGTCAATGAAGTGGGATGAGGACCATAAAGTCTCAAGTTAAAATCTAGGCGAAGGCAAAAAATATTAGCTATTTCTTTTCATCTATCCAGCCTTGGTGGGTAGTGAACGCAAGCTGACCCGAACAACACAATTATTAAAAAAAAGACATAAATATAAGGGAAGCTCTTAGTTTAGCGAGAAAGGTGGTTCAAAATTTGATTTATGTCATAGGTCCAAAGTCATGATTATGAGACAGTCATACAATATGACATTACATGTTATACCGTGCGACTTAGGGACTTTGGCATGAGAATATAAAGTCGTATGAAAAGGCACTCAAACACTGTCGTTCTGGGATATAATATGTGTTTATACATGGAGAATTTTGCCGTCAATGTCATGCACTATGGATATTATCTTGGGCTGAGCAAACATCATATCATTGACGAATAACTCAAGAGGATTCTCAAGGTATAGATCCAGTTTTCGAGTCGGTGGAAGCAGAATTGTTCTTGGAGCTTCATAAATAAGAATACTCTGCATATTGTGCATAGCCCAAACCATGTTAATTAGACAAGTTGCGCAATGCATAATTCAAGTAATTAAAGCAATTGAAGTCCAGTTCATGATGGAGCAAACTGAAGGGAGAGAAGAATTCCACAGAGATATGAATCCTACATAGAGTAGAACTAGTTCCACCCCTGGCTCTCTGATATTCTTCTCATTGAAAGTACCCCTTTTATTGACCAGGTAAACTTCATACGAAAAGCTTTTGAAAGCTCTTGAAAATGTCTTATAGTAGGAGGACCCAAAGCCCCTTCCTGAATAGGTAGGCACATAGTATCATAAAATAGCCAGTCTAGCTAGTGAAAGAGAAAATTAAAAGAAAGAAAAAATGAACTAGCTAGTGAAAGAGAAAATTAAAAGAAAGAAAATATTACCAGCTCACGTTCCCTATTGGTGGGTGGACGTGTTGGATTCTGCTTCACAATAATAGGAAGAGCCGATATCGAAGGATAAAAAAACAACGTTGCTATGAACGCTTGACTGTAAAAGATCGTTAGCCCACGCTTTCACGGTTCGTATTCGTACTAGAAATCAGATCTTGGGTGCTACAAAACTTTCACAGAGGTCAGATCTTGATCCCCCATAATTAAGTTGAAAATGAGATACTATTAGGACAAATAGGTGCAAAAGAGATCACTGTCAACGATTTATTTTCTTCAAAATAACGAACAATTTGATGAGTTCCCCACATTTGAAATAGACAACATTGAATTGGCATCAAAGTCAAAAATCTGCAAATTGGGTTGGCAGACAGAGACCCAACAACGCCAATTTCTAAGGAGTTGAAATCAAGGCTTCATAGCTCATTGCAGACTATTAGGTAATGCATTCATTCCTGGATATATCAACAACATATACATGCAATAAATGTTATCTATATGACTACGATAAAGAAAGAGAGAAAGTTGATTAGAAAGCGTTAACAAGACTACTTGCATTTCCCTCTTTGTAGAGAAAGTCACAATTTTCTGATGTGGATTGAAAGGAAGTTGGGGATGAACATAGATCCTTCCGCTTATTCGGAGTGTTGGAAATAGAGCCATTTTTGCTTTTTTATTTCCCGATCATTGGAAGCAATCTTCACTGGCACAAGGATCTCCGTTTTTGACTTCCCGGGGCGGACACACAAAGGACGCAACATCAATATTTAAGTTGTTCTTATTTAGATTTTTATAAAGATTCTACTATTTAAGTTCGAAATAGTGGATATTCAAATAAGGATGATTTGAAGTAGGAAAAATGAATTATGTTGTCCATTGGGTATAAGTTACTACCATAAATTAGTTTAGTTTACAAGGCAAGAGTGCAGGACATTTCAGTAGGCCATAGATGGTGAATCTACTAAATTAACAAGTTTTGACTTGTAGATAAAGTTGTATGTGTTTGCTCAATTATTCACAAGTCAATACAACTGAAACTTCAATCCAATAGCCAACATATTACACTAACTTATGTGTTAGACGCATACTACAACAAGAACTTATGACCTATAGGCAACCAAAGTTTTTCTTAAAAGATACTGTTCAATGGGGACAAAAATTCAAGTCCACCTCTTATGGTGTCTTATTTCTGCCATTTTATGGTGTCTTATTTTTTTTTTTAAAAAACTCTATATCGAGTGAATGAATGCATACAACACCAACATACCCAATACAATCTCACAAGTGAGGCCTGAAAGAATAGTGTATTATATATACACATACTTTATTCCTGCCTTGAATGTATATATTATCTAAATATACATTTCTTTCAATATTTATACTTATTAAGATAAACACATGATTTGATATAAACATCTTAGTTGAAATGTTCATCAACACGTCCAATAAAGTCGGGTCATTCGCACGAATGCCCTTATTTTGGGGTGATTTTTAATTTTTGCCCATCAAATTTAAAATATTTAATTTTTGCCCTTTGCTTAATAACTCAAGGTTCCGGATTCAAATCCCTGCTCAGACAAACATTAAAAAAATTGCAAGACAGGGGTTTATAGCAAAATTATGCCTATTTGGATAAAATTTGGCCTATTAGCCGGGGGTTTGCCATAAGGCAAACTTTGACCCAAAATTAGGTCTCAAGACAAACTTCTGTGGATATCGGCCTAATTAATAAGCCTAATTTCACCCAAATAGGCCTAATTTGCTACAAACTTCTGTCTTGCGAAGTTTTTAAAATGTTTGCCTGAGCAGGGGTTCGAACCCGATACCCATTAATTTTTAGACGAAGAACAAAAATTAAAAAATTTAAATTTGAGGGGCTAAAATTCCAGTGACTTTGAAGGACATTCCGCCAAAAAAATGAATAAAGTCAAGCTTCTGTTTCACACCATCTGATTCTAACATGGATGTGGGCCCAAATTCATGCGCTATTTAAAGATAGTTGCTAAATTTTAGCTCAAGTGACTTAAGAGGCCCACTCATGTGGGTTGGTTCAAGATGGGAATCATAAAATCCACAGTGGTCCTTGGTCTATCTCAATTGCACATTATGGGTTGCGGGCCTTTGCGTTACATCTCAAAAACTCTAATCCAATTGCTTAGTTTGGTATATTATGCTGCTGTTAATCATGACACCAAAGTAGATTGAGTTATCCCCAACCACCCCTTCAAGTCTTCAATACAGTTGAAAAAGCAGGGGTGTTGAAACGAGTCGAATCAATAATGAATTGGACCATGACTTGCTCAATATTTCTTGAGTCATAATGAGTGAATCAATCTTAAATTAAACGGTGGATTGAAACTCAATCTGCTAAACTCAAAATTATTTCTCATTATTTGTTTGATAAGTTTTCATATTAGTCAATTTTTAGTATATATGCAATCCCAAACTAGACCTAAACTTTCAGATAGGTTGACCATATATTGTATAGGGTGAAATGTGTATGTGTACGAATTATGATGAGACACGTGGAGTATAATGTTGAGTCAGACTCACATCAGTTTACAACACTCCCAATTTGATATGCATGGTACCGGGAGCGACATGAGCAAAGCCGGTACCGGTATAAAGAAGGCTAAGAGTCGTTTGCATCATAACAGACGACCGTTACTAAATTCGGCCACACAACTTCCAACAACCTTTTAATGACATTTATTGAGAGATTGATTGTTCAATTATTATAACATTCATTTTCCTATATTTATGAGGACATATTTTGTGGGTTGTGTACACATGTAGCTCGTAATCCATCAGATTCTTGCTATTACAAAATACTTATTAATATTCTCTTGATTTCTATGTTTTCGCCACTTTTTCTTAGGAGCTATCTCAAGGCTCAGACTAATTATTGCTTACTTCGTCTTATTATTATTTATCTTAAGCGTAATTCTTATCTAACGTGTCACTTGAGATCTACATATCATTGACCACGTATATAAATTCAATTAAACCGTTTTACTGGTAAACATATAAACATATATACACTCTGAATTAGGTAAGGGGATCGAGTTATATTATCATAAGCTAAATTTGATATCTTGATAACTAGCAAGGCCTCTTACTTTCAAAGGCATATGTAAGATTTGATGTTTATGTTCTGGAGATCTCTCGCTTGTCATCGAATCCCTAACCCATTTATGCTATTGGTTCGCAGCTCATTACATATACATAGTGAACTTCTTTATGTATTGAATTTGGGATGAAGTTATTGAATACCGAATTCATATAATAAACCCTACTTATTTTTTCTATAAAAGCGTACAATTCTATGTAGCATTTGAGACATTGACCATGGTGCTTCGCGATATGTACAATCACTTCAAGATGGTGGAAGAAGGAGATCTAATAAATTAATTGATACAAACAAAAACACTAAAAAGGGGAGGCAAAAAAGATAAGATAGAATATTGAGTTTAAGGCAAAAGTTGAGATCTTGTCTAGTCCTTCTAAGACATTGCAACAAGTCTAGAACTCTTCAATAGTATTAAACTTGTGATCTATAATGTCTTTCACCACGCCCCATCCCATCATCCAGCAAATCATTTTAGCTATAATCTAAAAAGAGAACGAAAATAGTCTCCCCTTTAATTTTTCTTTACTCATATTAGAGTTCATTATTTGTGGAGTGGAAATGGATTTGAACAACACGAATTTTCATTCCAATTGAATTACATATATCACTTCAAAAAGTCTTGTTATGTTACTTACTTCAGTCATATGCTAAGACAATTGATCACATTTTACTAAAAGTCTAATCCCTATACTCTACAGAAGATTACTTTCATCTAGTAGCAACAACTTGGATTAAAGTTATTTATTTTATTTTATTTTTCAGACAAAAAATGAACACCCTAAAGAAAACAAGTGCTTGTAGTGCCTAATACCAATTGTAGACAATCGGTGGCCAATAGAAAGTATAAATATTGGCCTATTGGATTCATTTAAACTTAATGTATATGATATTGAGCATAAAAGCATATATAAATCACTAAGCTTTTCATAAATTGAGAATCCATAATTTTAAAATTGTAATAGATTCAATAGCAAAAATCTAAAAATAGAATCCATTAAATCAAAATCCTGAATTCGCATTTATAGACGATACACTATTTCAATCATCATAACAACATCCACATTGTTGTATGTATTTAATATAAAAAGATGTTTTAATTATAGTGGCGAAGAAGATTAAAAATTTACTTAAATCACATATTTTAATTAAAATTTCTGACCTCATCATTACTTAAAAGATATAAAAACGAAAGAGAGAACGAAAATTTCCGTGATTTACCGTTTTCCCTAGGATAAAACCCACATAAAGCATCAAATAACACACATCTTGAACATACATTATGATAGCGAATATTACCATATATTCGTCATATATTCTGTAATTAATATTTGTGTGCAATTATGGTAAATATAGATCCCCCTTCCTACTCGGCCGACAGCTACCCCCTCCCCCGTAAATTCTATTTTTTCTTTTTCTTCCTAACCAAAATTCAACCCCTCTAATGGCTTCCATGGATACTACCACCTCTCTCACGGACTCCTCTTCCTCCACATGGATCACCCACAACCCACCCACTCCCTCATCCACTTCTTCTTTCCATCCGGCTTTTGTCGTCACCAACATCAAGAAACTTCATTCCTTTAGTTCTTGATCAAGAAGATGGTCAATATTCTTCGTGGGCTGAACTCTTTCGCATTCATGCATGTGCCTATAACGTGCTTGATCATATTGACGACGCTTTCCCTCGCCCCTATCGAGATTGATGAAACGACATGGCATCGTCTTGACGCCGTCGTCAAGCAGTGGATTTATGGCACCATATCTAAGGACTTGCTTCATACGATTATGAAAACTGGTGCATCGGCTCGTGAGTTATGGATACGATTGGAGGAGATATTTCAGGGAAACAACCACACACGTGTTGTGTACTTGGAGGAATAATTCAATAATACAAGTCTTGAGAATTTTGTCAACATGTCTGAGTATTGTAAACAATTGAAGCTAGTTGCGGGCCAGTTATTCAACGTGGGGACACTAATTTCCGATACAAAAATGGTCCTACAACTAGTTATTGGCTTACCGAAGGGTGAATACGATACTCTTGTGACTATGATTCAATAAGTCGATTCACTACCTAGCTTCAACAGGGCCCGTTCGCAATTATCATTGGAGGAAACCCGACGTGCCAAACAGAAAGAACATAATCAAAAGGTGTTAACAGTGAAAACTCCGGCGGCAATGGCCGCCCCCGCCAGCCAGCAACCACCTCCGGAAAACCAACAATCGTAGAAGTGGCAGTGGCAGCAAAGGTTGCGGGAACGCCGGTGCGCGGCGTGGGGCGGCGAGCGGCGAGCCCCAGTCGAACGCCTAATTTTCGATGGCGGACAAGGCATTTGGCCGAACGAGGAAATTGGGTCTCGCGCTGCCCGTATCCAACGGCCTGCTTGGACCCGATGAATTGGTAGCCTGGGATTTTGGGCATCTCTCGTGCCCACGCCGCACTACGCGGCCGAACATACGTTTAATTATGACTCAAGCGTCGACTTCCATACGGCGACCCACCGGATTTGGGCGTGCCTTCAAAGACATTAAATCTAAAGCAACCCGACGAAAATGGGTACATGAATACGAGAGCCACCTCTCATCTCACACACTCCTCAGGTAATCTCTCCAAACTATTTCGTTTAAAGTATCCTCAATTTATTACGGTCGGTAATGGTCATCGCCCTCCAAATCAAGATTATGGTATCACCCACACAAACCCACATCACCCACCTTTCTCCCTAAATAACGTCATATATTCCCCTAACGTTATTAAAATTTTAATATCTGTTAGAAAATTTACTCGTAACAACTCTGTTCTGTTGAGTTTGACCCCTTTGATTTTTCTGTGAATGATCTACTTACGGGAACACCTCTTACGAGATGCAATAGTGTGGGGGACCTCTATCCTTTCTCATCCATTTATGTCGTTAGCCCCGATCACATACCTATTTATCTGCGATTTCTTCGTCAACTTGGCACAATAGATTTTGACACTTAGGCGCTCCTATTTGTAATTTTCTTAGAAGCAATGATTTCATTTGATGTAATAATGGACACCTTGCCCAAAGTCTTATTCTTGCCCTTTAGGCAAACATGTTCACCTTCCTTTTAGGTCATCTTTATGTGTTACGTTTTCGTCTTTTGATATTGTTCATGCGGACTTATGGACATCTCTCATTACTAGTTCAATGGGTCATAAATATTATCTTGTTTTATTAGATGATTTTTCTCACTTTATATGGGTTTACCCACTTAAATTCAAATTTGAAGTGTTTGCCAAGTTTCTTGAATTCCGTCTCTATATCAAAACATAATTTGAAAGTGCCATAAAATCATTTCAATGTGATAATGGTCGTGAGTTCAATAATTCCACTTTTCACATATTTTGCACAAATAATGAAATGGTCTTTCATTTTTCGTGTCCCCACACCTCCCCCCCAAAATGGTAAGACCGAACGAATTATTCGCACTATCAATAACATGGTTCGTACGATCATTTTTCATGCCTCTCTCCCCCCTTTCTTTTGAGTTTATGCTGTTAAAATGGTAAAATATATTCTTAATATTTTGCCTACACACACACTCCCTAATAGAACACCCACCGAAATTCTATTCCGTCGGATCCCCTTTTATGATCACCTACGGATTTTTTGTTGTCTTTGTTACCCGAATTTGCCTCCACGACCCTCATAAACAACCACATCACATCACTCCATGTGTCTTCTTAGGATTCCCAACCAATCATAGGGGGCATTTGTGCTATGACCCGTCTTCACGTAAAATCCTCGTGTCTCATCATGTCACGTTTAATGAAGCAATCTTCCCATTTGCATACATTAAAAAATTCTAGAACACGAATTATACATTTCTAAATGAGTCTGAAGCATCCTCTATTGTCCACACTGTACTATATCGTGACGTCGTCCCCACTGTTTCGTCACGACCTGTGCCCACTGTTCTGTCACAAATTCAGAGATATTTGTGACCTTGAGCGCCATAAGGCGAGACTTGTGGCTAATGACATGGTTCTGATCTTAGCTATGTGTAAGAATTGACCGATTCATCAGCTTGATGTGAAAATGTGTTTTTACATGGGGTGTGAAAGAAATTGTTTACATGCACCACCAGCCGCCAGGTTTTGTACATCCAGAGGCTCCTCATTATGTATGTCATCTTCGTAAGTAATTGTATGGTTTGAAACAGGCCTCCAGGGCGTGGTATGAGTGATTTGTTACTTACATTATGCGGATTGGGTTCATATACATCAAATATGTCCATTCACTTTTTATTTTTCATCGAGGTGGTAATATTGCATACTTGTTATTATATGTGGATGATATTTTTCTAACTGTCTCCTCTGACGTGTTGAAAAATGAGATCATTGGTCTGCTCAAATCCGAATTTGCTATGACAGACTTGGGGAAGTTAAGTTACTTCTTGGGAATTTCTGTGACTCGATCTGCAGATACTATGTTTTTGTGTCCGTGTAAGTATGCGAAAGAAATTGTGTACAAGCTAAATGATAAACTGCATGATCATGCCTACTATGATCGACTCGAAGTCGAAACTCAGTACTATTGATGGTGATCCAGTGTCCGTACCCACTCTCTATAGGAGCTTCGCAGGTGCACTCTAGTATCTTACATTTACCATGTCTGATATTTCATATGTTGTCCAGCAGGTTTGTTTATTTAGGCATACCCCTAGGGAGCCTCACTTTACGGCTCTTAAACATATCATTCGGTAAGTTAAGGGCACACTTGACTATGGATTACATCTCTACCCCTCTGCACCGACCATGTTGATATCATATACGAACGCCGATTGGGCAGGCTGTCCGGACACACAACGTTCCACATCTGACTAATGTGTGTTCTTAGGCGATAATCTAATCTCGTGGTCTGTCAAGCGTCAGGCCACACTCTCCAGATCAAGTGCAAAAGCAGAATATAGAGGCGTTGCAAACATTGTTGCTGAGATCTGCTGGCTCCGAAACCTCCTCTTGGAACTTCATTGTCCCTTACGTAAGACGTTTATGATTTATTGTGATAACATATCTGCGATCTATTTATATCATAACTCAGTTCAACATCAGAGAACCAAACATATTGAGATGGATATACATTTTATTCGTGAGAAGGTTGCTATAGGTCATGTTAATGTGTTGCATGCACCTTCTTCATATCAATATGCAGATATTTTGACTTCCTCGACAGATGTTCCTATACTTCAGATTCAGTCTTAGCGTCTGTTCTCCTCCCGCTCCGACTAAGGGGGTGTGATAGCGAATATTACTATATATTCGTCGTATATTCTATAATTAATATTTGTGTGTAATTATGTTAAATATAAATCCTTATTTAATTATGATTTAATATTATACACACTATATATATTTATATAAATGAGAAATACTCAGTAGATTAATACAGTTTTACCGATTATAATAGCATTACCATAGAAGACGAGTATTGTAACTAGAAATTGTGCACAAAGGGTCAGCGGGACGGACCGAGGCCAGAAATTGATTCTCGGATCGAATTTCTCGGTCCGGTCCGAAATCATTTTTCGATCCGGTCTCATGGACCGAATGGACCGATCCCCTCCCGTGCAGCCCCCACGTGACCACTTCCACCACTCAGCCCACTCAGCCCCACCCCGCTACCACCCCACTTGACCGCCACGTGATTGACATATCAAATATAAGTCGTAAATTAGTGAAACTTTAAATGGTCATAACTGCGCTCGGACGTCCGTTTGATCTAATTTTTTTGATTTCGCGTATTTTTCGAGACGAATAATCCCAAACGGATCGCTTCACCGGATTTCTCCAAAACGTCCATCTTGCCCCTCAATTTCTCTTTTCCCCAAATCGTTACGTTTTCCCATTTTCAAATCTAAATATCTCGCGATGTACAATAGATTTCAACGTAAAAATTTCGTGGCACGCGTCGAGAATGTCAATTTCAGATTGGTAATTCAATTTAAAAAAACGGGCCGGAACCAGGAATTATATATATATATTATATATTAGGAATTTAGAAAATTAGGAATTATATATATTATATATATTAGGAATTATATATATTAGAAATTATATATATTATAAAAAATAAAAAAAATAAAAATAAAAAATTCGGTCCGAACCGGACCGACCCTGGACCGGACCGGACCGAAAACCGATTTATGAAAATACAGGGACCGAATTTCTCGGTCCGGTTCGGTTCGGTCCGGTCCGAACAGGTTCGGTCCGGTCCGATTTTTCGATCCGGACCGAATTTTGTGCAGCCCTAATTGTAACCATGTGGATGGAGGAAATTGCAAATAACACAACACTTCACCACATTTTCCAGAAGTAAATTATATACTAATATAATACTGCCAACTAGAGTGCAATCAGCAATAACACTCTCAAAAGAATGTTAAATAAAAAAGTTTAAAAAGTCAAATACTTAGCAAATAGTTAAATACTACCTCTAAAATTCTATTGGCATTTCCAATTCAGTGGAAATTGGAACCTGGTGTGTAAATTGCAAGATCACGCCAAAAATTATTAGAATCTCCACCATTCTGAACACCCAAATATGCATTACTCCCATTTTGTTGGTTAGAGCCCGAATCCAAGCCCAAGCCCGAACTGGAATTATTATTGGGCTTCCAAGCTTCCAGGAAATTCCCAAATTGCCCCTCGCTTGACGCCAATAGTGAACTAAATGGCCCAGTAGGAATTGCAGCAGGTATACCAAAAGGCTCAGTTTTTGGATTTGTTGATGAAGATGAAGAAACAGAAGACGACGTCGTTGAGGTATTTTTTTTACTTGATCTTTTTGTGTTCTTACGGGACCCACCACCAATTGGAATGTTCCGAAGAGTACCGCCTTTAGTCCAATACCTTTTACAGCTTTTGCAATAGTGACGTGGCTGAGAAAGATTGTAATTGTTGTAGTAACAGAATTTTGTGTTTGGTGAATCACATCTTGGACATTTTAAGTGTTCTTGTTCTGGAAATTGAGGTTTCATTTGTGAATAAATTGATTGGTCTTGCATATTGATCCAAGTGAATTTTGTGGTATTTGATTGTTATATGAAAGAAGATTTGGATTACTGGCCTTTGAGAAGTGTAAGAAATTGTCCTGAATATATGATTAAAGAAACAGATATCTAAAGATCTATACCTTCAATTTCCAGCAAATCAGTGACTCTGCACGGAAAAATTCTCTGAAAATCAAGAGAAACAAAAAGAGGAGGACATCAGAAGATAAATAGATTTGAAGTTTTGATCTGAAGAATTCCGCGTGAAAGGGAGAGAAGCACAAGAGTTTGAGTTTCCTCTCTCCTTTTTAGGCTAATAATAATAATAATGGAATTTTGTAGGGGCTCTATAGGGAAGTCTCACTCAAGCTGATTTTGGAGATTGGCGGGGTCTACTTTATTGTTGAGTAACTCGCATTGAAGCTTAAATGCACTCTAACATCATTTTCACTATATTCAAAGCTCGAATAAAAAATCTTTTATTAAAAATGTAAAAATCATATCCAAAGATAGTGGTAGGTGGTGCGTTAGTCAATTTGTGACTTTACACAAGTGCGAAGTTCGGTCTCGGCGGATACGTTATAGGCGTATCGCCGTATTAAGCCGATGAAACAGCGCGCGGGCATGTTGCGATGGGTTTGATACTCCTCGCACAATCCTGTTGGAGAAGTCGGACCATAGCATTGATCCGTTGGTGGCGTCGACATCGAATGGCGCGTAGCGTCCATGATTTACTGGCGATGGCGGCTAAGACGAGTTTCATTCGCCTCAGGGAACATAATCTGATATTTGTGCACGTATCTTAGCGATATGTAGATGCAGACCCTGAGACATGGATTATCAACAAAAAAAAAAAAAGTAAAAATCAGATTCATTCCATCGCAAACCCTTATCAGTAAAGTTGTTTTGGTGAGCTTCTCCCTCAAGCTGATTTTGGAGATATATGCGAAATGCTAAAGAGGAGGTCTAGTCTAATCCGTTTATTTTGAAAAAAGAATAATCTAGATGATTAAATAGTATAAGGAAAAAACAAGCCAAAGCTAATAAGTACTATATTATATATTGTTAAATTCAAACAAGGAGACTAAACGTCAATTTTCGTCTTTATTATGTTCACTAACCATACAAAATAAAATACTACATCAAAACAAGCTTAAATCAATTATGTCTCTCCTCCTTCAAAAAGCAACAATTGAGAAATGTGTGTAAATTCTTTAAGATAAAAAGTGAATTAATTTAATGTTATTATTAACTTTCACTTTATCAAACCACCTTACTTTTCTTTAAATTAGTAGTAATAAAATTCACACGATAAAAAAGATGTCAGCACAAAGAACTTCTCAAAACATTGTGTAATTACCTCTTTTTTTTTTTTTAATAACGGGGGAATTCGTTATTATTTTTTTATAAGTCTTGTTTGGGTAACCTCGACCGTATGATAGTCTTGCAAACCACGTCGGTAGAAACCACACTGACAATGTGTGCGATTTCAACCAAAAAGGTGTTGTCAGGGGGAATCGAACTCGTGACCTTTTGATCTCGCGTTCTCCTACTCCACCAACTTGAGTGATATAATAATTACCTCTTATAAGTGATATAGTAAATATTTGTCTATTCATTCATATTTAAAGGTGACAAACGAATTGTTCTTTTGTGGGGAATACAAATTCGACTTGAATGGCATCTTTGGAGAGTTTAGCATTATTTTGTCACATTAGATAACGATTAAGGAATGTCTTAGTCAAAAAAAGATACTATTAACTTGACTCCTTACCCCTAAAATAATCCGCGTTATGACTTTTTGTTCTGCTGTCCTTGTCTTAACTTATTAGTCATCAAGAGAATTCTAGCATTTTTTACCTTTAATAAGTCTTATGCACTGTAAAATTAATAGAAAAACATAAAAGAAACTCAGAAATATGGCATGCTTCGATCGAGTGTTTGAACATATATGATAGAACTTCTATTAGACATAACTCAAAAAAGTTTTAAAAAATTTATATCTATTCTCAAGTCAAATATGTGGATAAGTACCCGCAAGAGTAGCCAAGTTGGTGTGATGAGCGGGGCCATAGTCGCGAGTTCGATCCTGCATAAACCTTCTTGGTTGCATGTCGCGTACATGGCTTGCCAGTGTGGTTTACATGGTGGCGTGGTTTGCGATTTCTGCGTCGTCAGGGTTTCTGCTGTCTGTATTTCGAAGAAGTAAGCGGCACGATTCCTTCACAACAAAAAAATATGTGGATAAGTTAACACTTAAAATAAGTCACATTATTAATTATACACATTAACATGAATAAGTTATAAAGCTTCATGCATATTTCAATTGACGATGTTATGTATAATTAAAAGAGTAAACATATTTTATTTATCTTATCTACATATAATAAACATGTATGATTTTTTTTTTAAATATGAGCCGAAAGTATCTACTAAAGATATTTTACTGTGTTAGGTGTTCAGACTTCAGAAACATGCCATAATTTGAATGTTTAAATAAAAAATTACTGACAAATTAAAAAAATTAATGATGTGTTTAGCCTTTTCAATTTAAGATCACAGGAATATGCTTCCTTACCTTTTTTTTAAAGCATCTTATCTAATCAAACTAATACATAAAATAAAATAGAGTGTACTTTTTTTTTTTACGAAAAAACACGCAGCCGCTATTCTTCGAGTGTGTACAGGATAAATCCTGGACTGATGCAATTATTACATGTAAATCACGTCAGTCAATTAACCACACTTGGCAAGTCACGTGTGACAGACACAACCAAAAATGTTTATGCAAAGAATCGAATTCGTGACTTTGCGGTCCCGCGCTCTACTGCTACACCAACTTGAATATTATATGGTTGCGAAATGACAAAAAGACCATAATATCCCAACACGGCTCGGCGTCAGCGCTGCAGCAGCAGCAGCCGCCAAAATGTAAAGCTTGCGTACGAACGAAGCAGAAAAGAGCATCATTTGGGAGTGGATGAGAGTCATCGTGGCCGTCGGATGGTCATTGTTGGATAATCAGCAGCGTCCATTGTGAACCACAGAGGTGGAATCGTAGCGTTTGGTGGCCGAAAAGCCACGGCCAATCTCGCCTGAGACACGTGGCCGAAGCCCCAATGACGGTGTGAGCACTATGTTTTTAATGGTGGTGATAGTGACAGAATGTGAATAATTGCGACAACACTTATAAATTATAATGCTTATAGGCCACGCGGTGAAAACTGAAAAGTGCTCAAGTAACCGCTAAAAGAAAAAAAAATATTGAATACAGCAAAAATCAGATGAGTTTCGATTTATCAGTAAATTTTATTTACATATTTAAATTATAATTTTTTCCAAATGGTGGATCTCCCACCCCAGGAGCCTCATACCTCGGTTCGACAGGATTGTGAAAGAGTTAATCATAGTAACTCAACTGGTTTCAAATGTTAGAGTTAGACCACTACCACGCTGCGCACAAGGGGTCCTCCTTTATTTCAAGAAGTAACCCCCACTTTGCCGCTGACGGGATTCGATCTTGGTCATTTTTTCAATTATCTCCCTTAAGAACCAGTTGAGATGCACATGCGAATCATATTTAAATTATAATTGAATACACAAACATGGGTTAAAGTAGATATTTCGGTTTATACATGTATTTTCGAACGTTCATTAAGTAGATAATTTAATCAAATAAAATATACTACTTCCTTTAATTATGTATATCTGTTAAAGTATATATAGGCTTAGCCGTGTGAGTCCATCAGCCGTGGTGTCCTTCCCCTTTTCTATTGAATATTTGATAAATATCAGACTTAAGTTTGTACCTAAATTAGTGTAATATTACCATAATTGTAAAATTAGTATTCTTATAGAATAGAGATTCTTAGGTAGAATATGAAGAGAATTTTCCTTGTAACTTGTATATATATGTCTTTCATTAATAAGAATAATGAGGGAATTATTTATTTCATGGTATCAAGAGTCTAGGTTCTTTTCCTTGTTGCCGCTTCTCAAAAATACCGTGCAAATCCCTCCCAAATTCTCATTTTTTTTCCAGCAAAAATCTGAGACCTCCTTCTTCTTTTCTACAAATTTCCTTCTCTGAATCTTGTTTGTTCTATCCCTATGGCTGATAAGAACAATTTTCATCATGCTCTCTCAGTTTCTAACATCAAGAGCGTCATCCCTATTGTTCTTGATCTTGAAAACGTCAAATATGATACGTGGGCGGAGTTATTCAAGATTCATATTAAAGTACATCAAGTTCTTCACCACATCATCCTTCCTGCTCCTTCAAAAGAGGGTGATAAGACGACTACATCTAATGTGCTCACTAAAGAAGCAGACCCAAAATTATGGGACATGCTTGATTTCAAGGTTCTTCAATGGATTTATGTCACTATTTCCTTGGACCTTTTGCAGACGATTACGGAACCCAACTTCATAGCTATGTCGATGTGGGATCGATTGCGAGATATATTCCAAGATAACAGTCATTCTCGGATTGTTATCCTTGAGCAAGAATTTTCACAGGTGGCTATGGTGAATTTTCAAAACGTTTCTTCTTATTGTAAACGTCTCAAGGACTTGAGAGACCAACTCAGCAACGTGGGTTCTCCTATTTCTAATAGTCGTCTAGTTCTTCAGATGGTTGCAGGCCTGTTAGAGACCTATAGCGGTGTTGCTTCAGTTATTCGTTAGAGTAACCCCCTCCCATGATTTTATCAAGCTCGTTCTATGCTCACTTTGGAAGAAGTCAGTTTGGCTTAGAAAGTAGCGATTGGGGCCAGTCCTGTCGGCAAGATGACTGCTTCCAACTTTTCTCCTTTCAATCCGATAGCGTGACCTGATAACGGGGTGGGACGAAAGGCCAAAATCGAAGAATAATGGCGAAGCTGGCGGCGGCAGCGGGGCAACCGTCGGCGGCAATCACAGAATCCACGAGGCCCCGTCGGCGCTAACGATGCCACGACCACGGCCTTACAGCGTCGCCGCGCCACCTTATAGCTCCGCGGCGCCTCAGTATCCGCGTATACCGCGCGGCCCGAACCTCCTCGATCCGGACTACAGGAGTTGAACCAGCGTTTGGCGATCCAATGATCAAGTATCTGGGCCTCGCCCCATCGAGCCACACGCGATGGGACACACTCAGGCGACATTGAAGTAGCGATGCGCACATTCTTTGACTTCGGCGGACCACTAATTGGTACATGAACACCGACGCCACTACACACATGACATCCGATCAAGGTACTCTCTCGTCTTATTTCAATTTGAACACTAATCGTGGTATAATTGTTGGTAATGACAGTTCTATTCCAATTAAGGGTTATGATAATAAAACCTTGTCCCCTCCTCATCCACCACTTGTCCTGAAAAATATCATTCATGCCTCAAAATTAATTAAAAATTTGGTATATGTCCGTAAATTCACATCTAATAACTGGGTTTCTATTAATTTTGATCCATTTAGATTTTCTGTGATGGATTTCAAGACGGGGAGTCATCTCATGAGGTGTAACAGTGGGGGGGACCTCTATCCAATCACACCAAGTCTCAGCGTCTCGCGTCAAGCCCCTGCATAGAGGCGCCGCGACGCCAAAACTACGATTTTCCCAGTTCTTGGCGCCCCAAGCGGTAATTCACGGAGTTTACGAAAATTCCCAAAATTCACCAATCCAACCCAGAGTCATGATCCAGTCACTCGTAGTCAACACAGTATTTTTAAACCAAAAATACATTTTAATTTGAATTCAAATGTTCTTAAACTCCCATTACACCGTAATCTTGTGTCTGCTTTAAATGACCCTAATTGAAAAATTGTCATAACCATGGAATATAATGCTCTTATTGATAATAAGACGTGGGAGTTGGTACGACGTCCATCTATTATTAATATTATTCGGTCTATGTGGATTTTTGTTCATAAGAAAAATTCTGATGGTTCATTTGCAAGGCATAAGACTAGACTTGTAGGTGATGGTAAGACTCAACAGGTTGGTGTGGATTGTGGTGAGACATTTAGCCCAGTGGTCAAGCCGGCTACTATTTGCACTGTGCTCAGCTTGGCTCTTTCAAAATCATGGTCCATTCATCAGCTATATGTAAAGAATATTTTCCTACATGGTGATCTTTAGGATACAGTGTATATGCATCAGCCTTTGGGGTTTAGGGATACTAGATATCCTCATCATGTCTGTCTATTGAAGAAGTCCTTGTATGAACTTAAGTAGTCTCCACGAGCTTGGTATAAGAGGTTTGCTGATGTTGTTTCGATTATGGATTTTTCTCACAGCAGGTCTGATAATTCATTATTCAAATATAGTCGGGGTTCGTCCATGGCTTATATATTACTATATGTTGATGTTATTATCTTGACTGCCTCTTCTGATGCCTTGCGCAAGTCCATTATGACAATGCTCAGTGCTGAGTTTGCCATGAAGGACTTGGGCCCATTAAGTTACTTTTTGGGAATTGCTGTAACTCGTCATGCAGGTGAATTGTTTTTGTCACAGAGAAAGTATGCATCAGAGATCATTAAGAGGGCTGAGATGTCATGTAAGTTCACTTCTACTCCAGTTGATACTAAACCCTAGTTGGGTGCTGCAGTTGGCTCTCCATATGAGGATCAGGCCATTATCGCGATCTTGCGAGCGCCGCCTTGATGGCATCGTTCACGCGACCTGATATTACATATGTCGTACAACAGGTGTGTTTGTTTATGCATGATCCTAGAGTGGAACATATGAATGCGCTCAAACGCATTCTTAGGTACATTCAGGGCACACTTGAGTATGATTTGCATTTATATCATTCGTCGACGTTTACACTTGTCTCCTACACATATGCTGATCGAGGTGGTTGTCCTGACACCAGACGGTCTACGTCTGGCTATTGCATGTTTTTAGGTAATAACTTGGTCTCATGGTCTGCCAAGCGTCAATTCACGCTTTCGCGTTCAAGTCTGAGGCCAGTATAGATGGTTAGTGATGGTTTTACGATGCGTGTTGGTTACGAAATCTACGTTGAAACCGTTGTCCTATTGAGAAGGCTACCTTGATGTATTGTGATAATATAAGTGACATCTACCTTTCTGGTAATCCAGTTCAGCACCAGCGTACTAAACACATAAAAATGGATATTCACTTTGTTCGAGAGAATATAGCAAATGGACAAGTACGCGTCTGTCATGTTCCTTCAAGATATCAAATTGCAGACATCTTTACAAAGGGTCTTCCCTCGGTCATTTTTGAAGATTTTAGAGACAGTCTCAGCGTACGAAGACCGTCCGCTATGAATGCGTGTGTGTGTTAAAGTATATATGGGCTTAGCCGTGTGAGCCCATCAGCCGTGGGGTCCTTCCCCTTTTCCATTGTATATTTGGTAAATATTAGACTTAGGTTTATATCTAAATTAGTAGTGTAATGTTACCATAATTGTAAAGTTAGTATTCTTATAGAATAGGGATTCCTAAATAGAATAGGAAGAGGATATTCCTTGTAACTTGTATATATATGATTTTCATTAGTAAGAATAATGAGGGGATTATTTCTTTCAATATCAACTTCAATTGTAACATGTTCGAAATTTTACGACATATTGGGCGCATATAATTATTGAGGTAATATGCTTTAAGTAGTTTGAAGGGGGAGTCTTGGATAAACTGGTAAAATTGTTGTCATGTGACTAAGAGGTCATGGGTTAAAGCCGTGTAAATAGTCTCTGGCATAAATGCAATGTAAGGTTGCCTACCACAGGAGACTCATGGACTGTACTAAAAAAATAAAAAAAATACAGTCCATTATATATTAATACTCTAATAATGTCCATTATATATTAACACAAATCAATTCATGTAAAATTATACAGTCCAGTGCGATGTACCAAACGAGTCCTAACTAGTTAATTCATTTACATAATAAACACTTGAAACACGCACAAAAAGTTTTTAAAAATTTAGATATAAAGTGTTGTTTGAGTGCTAAATAAAATTTATTTTCAAATTTAGAGTTATCGATGCATTATTCCAAAAGGGAAACTAAAAACCTCAAATGCAAAACGAGTTTTTTCTTACAAATATCAGGACAGGTGTTCAATAGGAAAGGAAAAGATAGCAGCGAGTTTTTTTTAAAAAAAAATCATGATTTTATACTTTTTTCTTGTAAAATAGAGAAAAATAATAATTTGAAGGTGAAAAGATGTTAGTATAGGTTGGGTATATAATTAAATATCGTAGTTTTATGCCTAACAGGAAATGTAGAGGTGCGTTGCTAGTGGCTTGCATATTCTTGACGAATTCTTCCAATAGTTTGAAATTTTGTTGACAGTCGATGTTTTGTACTGATAGATTTTTACACATTGTTTGAAATGAGCAGAGAGCACAATAGCTTTTAGGGTTGGGTTGATTTGCGGACTAAGATATCTCCATTTCCGGATTATGTTTCGGGATTATATTTTTAAAACTAATTTATTCTATTTTTTAGGTGAGATAAAATAACATTAAATTTGATGGGATATTACATGATTAAATTTTGAATTGAATTTATACTTTGTTTAGTTAAATGTATAAATTTATCTTATGTTAATTATAGGTCAAACTCATCGACGCCCCTTCTGATCGTCAAGATTTTTCACTAAGACATTTTAATTATACCTTGTACATATTGAGCACTCAAACTATATCAAATTTGTTTCAATTAGATACTTTTTGACAATCAGCTAAAATTACAAAGTGTGTATTACACTCACCAATTAAAACAAGACATGTATCATTTGGGTGCAAAATAATAATTTAAAAATAAAAAGGAAAACAAGAAAACTATTTTTCAGCAAAAAAATAAATTTAAAACACCATTTTCAAAACTCTCTCGTCTCCTTTACTGGTAAGTCACCGCCGGCGGAGCTTGACGCCGGACGGCCAACGACGACAAACTTAAAGGTCTGAAAGTTTCCCTCAACGAGTTATGGGATAATCAAGATTGCCAAACTATCGTGTTAAATCCTTTAACTATCTAACTGTTATTTTTAAGGTATAGATCTGTTCCATTCTCATGCTTCCCTTTTCTTTTCTTTGCTTCGAGCATGTGCCTGTTATACTTGAGTCTATAAGCAATTAAGTATCCTCGGTGTAAAGAAATCACAAGCTAATTTTGTTCATGAATAGTTTTTCTACAACTTTGATATTAAATTAGTTGACGGAAAAAAGAAGAAATCAAGAAAGAAAAAATTGTTGTCTTGAGTCCAAGAAGAAAAATGGAATCGGAGGTTTTATTTTCAGAGCTCATGATTAGGGCCGCACAAAATCCTCGGACCGGATCAGACCGAGAACCGAAAATCCAGAAAGGTCGGACCAAATTCGGTCCGGTCCGGTCCAATATACACTAAAAACCAAAAAAAAATCCCGGACCGAACCGGACCGAGGACCGAATTTCTGATTTTCAGAAACGTATGACCGAAGATCGGATCGAATTTTTCGATCCGATTCGGTCCATGAGTTATTTTCGATCCGATCCATTTTTTGTGCAGCTCTACTCATGATAAAGAGTGAGGAAGTAGAAGGAGAAAAAAGTATTTTTCACCAAAAAAAGAGTTCTTCACACGCTCATATAATCGGTGTAGCACACATAATGTGTAAGTGAGGGGAAAATGTGTAAATGACACGTTCAAGTTCTACTTCAGATATCTAAATGGAACAAGGAATACTTGAGGTGTTCAAGTAAAAGATCTTAACAACCGTAAGGGTTCGTTAATGAATATTATACTTTAATCAAGAAAAGTATAAATTTTATTTATGTTAATAGTCTCACATCGAAAATAGAATAGGAACATGAACTTCTTATATACACTTGGACAATTCTCACCCTACAAACTAACTTTTGGTGTTGAGTTACGCTCAATTTCCATTCTTTACATGGTATCAGACAGTATCAGTCATGTTAATTCCAATTATTTGTTCACCGATATTGGGTACCCAAATTATATTGTCCACGCTCCAGTTAACGAAGTATGGACGTGCGGGGAGTGTTAAGAGTTCCACATCGAAAATGAAATACGAATATGAACTTGAAAAATAATCACCCTACAAGCTATCTTTTGAGATTGAATTAATACAATTTCAAACATAATCATGAAATAACCACCTTTTATCTCGTGAACCAAACTACCCTAAGAGATCATTTTATCCCTGCGTAGGGTAGTAAGAACTAAGAAGTTAGAAAATGGAGCAAATTTGAGATATGTCCGCGCTAGGGTCAATATCTGTGTCAGTGTCAAAACCCGCGTAAAACACGGCTAAGTTAGCGTGGCCTCCCAAAATTCCACTGTTCCCCTTCCTTTCGGCATTATGTCATAGCCATAGGCCCAACCAATACATATAGCCTTCAGAATTTCTAACTATCCCCTTTGATTTAACGAGTTTGCTTACTAGGATTTGACTCAGTATAATATTATAATTTGTGGAGTACTAAATTTTTGTATACCATTACCATCGAACTTATTCTGTTTGTTTTCATATATTTAGTAACATTTAACAAAATCACATTAAGAATTGTTGTTCAGTGTCACGAAGGACTGAAGTTGGTAGATCTTAAAAGTTAAAACGCGAAGTTCTGTTAATGCGAAATTCTGGTTCTTTTCAATTTTCCCAGTGTGAATTCGTTCGGTCATTGTCAGGAAAAAAAAAATTGGCGATAGCTAAGTGGGGCTGTGGCTAATAGTAATATCCACCATTTAGAGATTGCAAAACAGAAAAGTCAATGATCGACAAAAGTCGCTAACAAACAATAGGACATTTGCAGTTGTGGCGCAGTGGAATGGGATGGACCCATTTGGTTTCCATCTTCAATTCCACCATTGTCAGTATTAGTAAGTGCCCTGTTTCATCCGGATTGGAAATTGGAAGTTGAGTTTACTCCACATGGGGACAGTGTAATGAAGCAGTTGTAGTACTGATTTGAAAGGAGAAAAAACAATGTCCGTCTCCTCTATGGTTTTATCACAGGCCGACAGGTGGATTTACAAATTAAAGTTCATGAATTTCTACAACTATTTCACGTTAATATTATAACGATCAAATATTTATGGATAAACAGTAGTAGTAAATTTCAAACTTCAAAGTACAACATCTTGACAAAAACAGGTGAATTTGTAAACCATCATGTAATCCGTCTCTATTCCCAACTTAGTTCCAATAGGAATGGCGAAACAATTTCACTAATACTAGTCCTGCTATGTGCTATATCATGTTACATATTGGATGAAGAGCATAGGAAGGAAAAGCTTGAGGCATGATATTATAACTGTCTCAAAAGAGTCCTTGCTTGTCTATGGAATTAACAGACAATGTTCATTTGAGATACATCAAGCCTATTAGATATACCACATATTATCTTTGAAAATGATTGTCAAAGACAGTTACATGATCACAACAAAGGCTCAACACCAAGAACGCATGTCATTGAAGAACAAGGCAACTAAAAACTTGAAAACATACTAACATTTTCAAAATTTTAAAGTCACAACCAGCTGTCACCCTCAAAGTTTATGATAAAATATTTGCATAACAACTCCCAGATAACATAATTCCAAGGAAAGTGTAGAACACTATAAACAATTTCGTAATGAATGGAAAACCCATTTTTAACTTGATATTGCACTTTTGCAAAAGTTATTTGCAATATTCCCTAGTGCCCACCTTTCAACCAGATTTTTACAACCGTCTATTTTAATAGACGGATTTAATACAACACTAATAAAAAATATTGAGTGAATAAGAATAAAATATTTTTTCATTTTTTAAAACATTTTTTTAATAGGTTACTTATAAGCTGGTTTTGCCATATATTCACTACGTAATATAAATATTAGAGCTATATAAAATAACATTGATGAAATAGTAGGATAACAAATCCCGAAAAATTCTTTAGTAGCTAGATAAAATTTCTCTAAAAATATATTAAGTTCTAAAATTGTATCCCAATCGGAATCTATAAACATATCATTAGGATTTCGATTACGGACGTTAAAAAATTGGGTTATAGGTTGTCTAAACTCATAAAGCAACACGTAGTTAGTTGTATAAATAATTTCATCTAGTGCATACTTCGTAGAGAACTTTTCTGTAAGCTAGACCACAATCGTGACAAAAAATTTTATATTCTTTTAATCGTTGTATTCTATTATTTTTAAAATATAGTTTATAGCAAATTGAATTTTTGCACGATGTCTCTATTATTTTTAAAATATAGTTTATAGCAAATTGAAGTTTTGCAGATGTCTTCAAAAAGTTTTATATCATCCTTTACAACTAAGTTATAAATATGACATGCACATTTTATATGAAAATGATCTGGAAAAGATGGAGTTAAGCCAGTTTTTAATAATTTAACAACAGAAATATTAGAAGAAGCGTTATCTAATGCAATAGTCATGACTTTATCAGATATGTCATAATAATCGCAAACAGAAAAAATATTTTCTTGAATAAAAATACATTAGAAGCGTAGAAGTTACTTGGCTTTATTCCGCTTAGAAGCGTAGAAGCCACTTGACTTTATGTAGCAGGTCTACTATCTATATATCTATATGCTAAAATACGTTTTTGCATAGACCATTTATAGTCTATCCAATGACATGCTACAGTTAAATAATCATGACCGTTAGTACTACAGCCTATATCAGATGTGATATAGATACTTTTTCAGGGTAATGATATAAATAATAACGTAAATATTATTGATATTCGTGTGCAAATTTAAAAACATCTCTCCTAACATCTAGAAAAACTGTTATAAGCAGGATTGTACATTGATCTTATATAATGAATAAAACCAGGAGAATCAAGAAATGAAAAAGGCAAACCCTCAACTGCAACTAATTTTGATAATTCTTCTCTATCTTTCATTTTATCGTATTTATGGCCTACAATTGCCCCCGTCATAGGGTAAATTTGACCCTGTACCTGGTGCGGGACAGTATGTGAAGTTTGTCCCGACTGAGAGGTCATTGCTGACTCACCCTTCACTTGAGCCTTATATTCATCCCACCAAACTTTGTGTTTGTTATTCAAATGCGTAGTTAAACACTTAAACCTCCCGTCCCGCTCTGACCTCCCATTTTAAATTTATAAACATTTTTACAAATTTTACATGTAGCAACTTGATTTTGTACGTCTAAAAAAAAGTCCATACATGTGATGTTAATTTTCGTTCTGGTGGGTCTCGTCTCATACTAGGGGGAATGGGAGGCGTTCCAGTTTGAGGTGCAATAGTTGGCGTGTCATCTAGATTAGTTGGTGTGTCATCTAGATGTTCTTCTAAATTAAACTCTTGTTGATTTTCAGAAAATAGCTCATCGTCTAAATCTAATGGTACTTATCAATAAAATCATCCTGTCTAGGAGGAATATGATGACTAGAAGGACTCTTGCCCTTGTCACCCCTACTAGAACCAAACATACCCAATATAAATCTTAATCCTTTCATTTTAATTTATGCTAATAAATACTTAAATAGTTAAAGATAATGAAATTAAGTGCGCTAATTAAAAATTTAAAATAAAGAAACAATAATAATTTAATAAAGGAACGATTGTACCAAACGCCGACGTAACGTCGACGTGTAATCGAAAGATGTTGAAAATTGAAACTTTGCTCAACGGATGATCCTCAAGCTAGTTGTCAATTCCAAAATGAATAAATTAAATTGAATATTTAGAACACAATGTAAAAAGAGAATGAGAGATAGATTGAGAGATTGTAATTGTAGGAAGATTTGTGAGAAAGAATGAAGAAAAATGAAGTATTTATAGTTGAAAAAATTGAGTTAAAGTGTAAATATAATAACTTAAGGGTTAAAAATAAATATTAGGGGGTAAGGGGGGTTGGGGAGGGGAGGGTATTTGGTCGTTGCCTGGCGGCCAAATTGGACAAAACCGTTGTGCAATGGCTAGTAGGGGTCGGATGGGTGGGGAAGGGTCGGGGTGGGGGCGGGGTCAGTTTTTTTTCTCGGCCCCGAACCGATACCGATACTCGGTTCAATGCGGGGGAGGGGGGGGGGTCGATATACCCCGCCCCGTTGGACAGCCCTAGTGCCCATAGTGAAAAAGTTGGCAACTCTCTAAAATCATCTATTATAAGCAATCCTACATTCAAATCCTCTAAACATTCATTATCACATGAGTTATGCCTATAAAGGATGATGGATAAAAAGCCATGTGTTTTGAAGTACGGTATCTTGACCCATATGGTTTCATGCATCATTTAGGCTAGCCTCTTCTAACAACCAAGGATGATTTATTTAATTATTTTTGTCGTATCATCCCTGAAAAATGGACATCATTGTGCTTCGATAAATTCATTTGCTTTAGCAAGAGGTCGTTTATCAAAATGTTTTTGAATGTAACCCAAATAGTTATATATTTTTATGCAGCTCACACCGATATGCATTTTAATAATTTGTTACCAATGGAGACGTTGAGAATAGGAGTTCCTAATCATTGCCTGACTAAACAATTATTGTCATTGTCCTACACTGGATTTCGACCTTGAACTTCATACGAAATTATTGGTCAAAAAACTAAGTTCTATGTGTACCTGAAGGTGAGATTGTGTTTTTTTTAATTGGGCATATTTTTAAAGTTAAATAAAAAGAGAATAGATCATAATATAAAAAAAATTAAAAATATGATCTCTTTATTATTATGGGAAAAGCTTGAATCAAGCAGATAGATTTAGGCCTTGATAACTGCATTTCATTTTACATCGGCTGGTAAGAAAAGATACATTGATTGAAAGGCATTAAATAGACTTCTAAGTTGATAATCCTTTGAAGTTCTCACTGAATTTTTAATCTCATTTTGGTAAAGCTTTGGAAAACCAAAATTTTTTGCTTTTAGGACTTCAATTTTTTGAGACATGAAAGTTTGGAATTGGTTTCCTATTAAAAATGGGAATCAACATAGGTGTTGTAAGAATTAAGAAAGTTAATTGGCACATCACACAAATGAGTGTAATGTATCTATTGTTGAAATTTTTCTGTTGAGTTTTCATTTTCGAGGGACATGAGCTACTCACCTATATGATGTATAATGTATTTTAAAGGAATATGATTAAATGAAAGCATCAAAACAGAATGAGCACTTACTTTTCTTGTATAGTTAGAAGTGTAGCGAACTCATCCAAGCTAACAACACTATCCTCAGTCCCAACAGCTCTTTACAATGTTGAATTTTCTGCAATACGGATCCTACAAATCAAAATCATAGACAGTATGCTTAATCGATAGATATTAAACAGGGTGAAAGGGAGATTCTCGCGCAGTATAACCCAATAATAGGCTCCAAGGACATACAGTGGCTTACTTGAGAAAACAAATGGTATTACAAAAGATTACCAAACAACAGTCAACCACCAAAAAAATCCAAACTTTGAAAAAATGTTAACCTTTTGCAAATTACTTCATTCTTCAAACATGTTAACCACACAAAAGTTGGGCTTCTCAGTAAGCAATTCAAAACCATTTCTAACAGGCAAATCAAACACATAAATTTTTCTTTCACCAACTAACTTCAAGCCCCAATAATCATTTTGTAAATCAACAACCATCTCTCTGTTAAGAACGTGCAAGGACTTAGGTTGTTCTTTTCGATGAGGATTTTATTCCATCACAGAGGTAATTCTGCTTATGTAGTTGACCCCCTTCTCGGCGAAAGATGAACAAACCCAGCTCCTCATTAGCTTCCAACGGGACAGATATATATTCATGAGTACAACATAAATTAAAAAAACATATCTACATGTACATATATAAAACAGACATTAAGGGCAAATTTTTGAATTCCATTTAAAATATGCAGAATCTAAATTTCTCTAGCAGGCTATTCTAGGGTTCAAGGTCATATTGGTCACAGTTAATATAGGTGCTACCATGTTTCTTCTTTTTTGGTGGGATATACTGATATAGTGTCAAATAATTTTGCATTGACGTCTCTAATTCTAAAGTATAAAATGATAAACAAAAAACAATATTAACTCTTTCCACCATCAACTACTATATCGACGACAACTAGAAAGTTTGAAGGAACAATTTCGGATTAAGCAAATAAATTTTTAATACGTTTGTATGAAGCAATAATTTTCACAAATAGCGGATGGATATATGTAGCTCAAAACATGTGTATGATTAATAAATGCTCTCTGTTTTACATGCCCATTTAACTCGCCTGAAGTGCAACAGAAAGGTCTTACTTTTGTCCCTTGAACCTTTCAAATATTCTATATGTGCACCATTTAATCGACTTCGCATTTTAATTGGGGAATTTCATCAAACACATTGGTTGCATAAAAGTTGTTCCCTTTTGTTTCAGATAAAAATTTCATGTGGCCCGCTGTGTTGTAGCAGTTAATGGACTTTTCAATCCCCTTAGGTTTCTCAAGGCATCAAATAGCTTTTCGCAAATGCAACCCTTAATGTCGAAGATTTGCCTTTTACTACTGAAACTTTAATATCACAAGCGAAAACCATAAACAAGAGTAAATTAATCGGAAGATTGAAACAAAATTGAAAGTAGAGGGGAAATAATTCATCACAAAGAAAAATCGCACAAACAACTCATCAAATCAGAGAGTTCACAACAAATTAACATGGACAAACTTTTGAAAGAGTAAAAATCATTTACCAATAGATAGTGCAAAAAATAAAGAAATATTGCAGAAAAACTCACCAAATTAATAAGCTCACACTTCAAAAAGTGAGAACCATAAAGAGTAGAGGAATTTGAAAAAAAATGAAACATGAACAGCAGAAGCGAAAGGGCGAACAAGGACGATATCAATGTTAAGCAGCACACGTGGTATCTAAAATTGTAGTACACGTCCTTAAGGAATAACAAATTTCCCATAAAACACGTTATATTCACGGAATTGCCCTTCATCGTACCCTTAAGACTCACTCTTATTAAGAAGTTAAAAGTTAAATAACTAAAACTAAGTTTTCCTACTAAGTGCATCAAAAGAACAGCAACATACCCATAATAATCTGAGAGGATATCCCGGATAGAGATGTTATTTCCGATAAACTTCTCACTCAAGTAGAAATGAAAAGTAATAATAATAATAAATAGTAATAGCAGTAAAAAAAATAAGATAACAAAATAAAAAATAAAACAAATATGAATCAAAAAGAATAAAAAATATGAGAATACTAAAATAAAAATGACGAAAATAAATTAATCATACACTAAAAGAAAATAATATTAATCCTAATCCTCAACTTTCACACCCTCTTATTTAGGGTCATGTCTTTGATAAGCTGAAGACTCGGCATATCCTGTCTGATCACTTATATTCAATACTTTTTCGGTCTACCTTTATTTCTCCTTCAGCCCTCTATTGCCTCCCATATCTTGTCTGTCACAGAGGCTACTCCCACCTTATCCCGAATTTATTCATTTCTTACCATATTCTCATTTCCGCAACTTTTATTTTCGTACGTGACAGTTTTTAACCGGTCAACACTCCGCCCATATAATAATGTCGGTCTAATCACTACTATGTAGAACTTACCTTTCGTGGCACCTTCTTATTGCACATGACACCGAATACTAGTCTCCATCTCAACCACCCTGCTCCAATATGATGTGTGGCATCCTCATCCATATCCCTGTTACCTTGTATTATTACCCCAAGATATTTGAAACTTCGTCTCCTTAAGACGATTTATGAGTCTATCCTCAACATCACTCGTCACTGCACTGAACTTGCACTTTATATACTTAGTCTTAGTCCTACTCAACCTGAAACCTTTAGACTCCAGGGTCTGTTTTCAAACCTCCAACCTAACATTCACCCCACTCCGCGTCTCATCGATCAATACAATATCATCCGCAAATGCATTATGACACATCCCTTGAATGTGACTCGTCAATACATCCCACGCTAGAGCAAATAAAAACAGACTGAGACATGATCCTTGATGCAACCCCATTGACAAAAAAGTGTCTTGAGTCTTCTTCCATTGTCCTTACCCGAGTCTTAGCTCTATCATACATATTCTTGATCTCCCTAATGTATTCTACTGGAACTCTCTTACATCCAAACATCTATAAGACCTCTCTTGGACTTTGTCGAAGTGCATCAGAATAATAATCTGTAAAATAAAAACTTGCAATAACATGTTGCCAATGTAAATACTACTGTATATGCAAAGCTAAATTCGTTATTTATATTGGTACAATACAGGGCCGTCTCAAACACTTGGGGACCCTGTTCTAATTCGTAAAAGTGAACCCTTAAATATAAGTAAATATATGATTTCAATAATTAGAAATTATTTTAAATTGTAAATAACAACTCAATACAACTTCAAGTTAATCAAATCCTACTTTGATTGGGCTAAGACCTGTGAATTATGGGTCTTTACAGTAAATTCTGGCAAATGCTCTTAATAAAAAATGAAAAAGGGACCCCTAAATTTTTTTATTTTTCGGAGGCCCTATGCGATAGCACAGCTCGCACGGGCCCAAAAACGGCCATGATACAGTAGATAGAAACATTTCATTTGATAATGACTCAGCAAGATAGTTTGCGATTGCAACTACTCCTAATAATCTAAGTTTTGCATAGTCCGGAGTCCGAACCAAATTCATAGTTAGCAACATAGATAGAGCATACTCACAAGTCTCATCAATATTTGGTACATAAGAGATCACATCGCAGTTGGTATAACATTCTCATCCTATAAATTAGTTTTTGAGGTTGAGTTAGACGCTCAGACCCAACATCTATTCTTTACGATTTGAAATGAAAAAAGAAGATATATATAAGCATAAAGCTGAAATTTTGCTTGTTATTTATTGCGACAATGACACTCTATCATCTGATAGCTTTATTTACACGATAAGAGAAAGATCAAATGTGAAATAAAAAGTGTCAAGAAAATGAAAACTATAAACTGATTCATGTACAAATTTAGTTTTTTTTTTTTCAGAATGGATTTAAAAGGAAGTACAGTCTATATCGATGATAGAATTTAAGTACAGCTACAATTTTTTATATTATTGAGCAATTATTACAAGAGCAATGAATGGAAATATTTATTACAGGAAGTGACAGAGAACTCCATATATCAGCTCGACACTGACCAAATAAAAAACAGACAATTATTTATTATGGCGAGTAAATTTATTTTTTCTCTTTATGATTATTTTACCATGCTGGCATGATCTTCTCTATCTATAAAGGGAACGGGACCAATAACGAGATGCTTTAGCGTCGAGCTCCAGCTCCCTCCCTGGCACCAACGAGAGGAACATTCTTTCTGTCCTGGCTTCCTTCTTTAAATCTTTCAATGATCAAATCTTAATTTATTGCAATTTTTAGTTGTAACCTAAATAAAGAGTTCATAAACACGGCAATTTTTAAAAATTAGTGATTTCTTGAATTCCCAAGTCAATATTTATTTTGATTTTTTTTTATTAAGCTACAAAAGTACTAATTTAGAAAGGACCAAATAGATAGCATTCATTTACTCATACAAGCGATGATAGTAGCTTTTCTTTAGTACCACTAAACATATCCAGCAATGCCGATATTCAGACCGATGGTGACAACATGGCGCTTGGTTGACATGAATTTCAGTTCGTTTCATTTCTAATAAGGGTAAGACGAGCACAAGCAATATGGACAACGAATACATTCAATTTATAACACACGGATCGTGTTGAAAGCAATGTGTAGCGGTAAAAGCAGCATATGATATGATCACGCAACACAATTATCAATTATGACGAAAAAATGTTTGCCAGATCATTATTCAGTTCCATCACACGCTCTGGCAGCAAAGCAAAAGTACAAAACTACCAACTGCAGTCTAATATGAGTATTAGAATGTTAAAACATGCAAGGAGACGACAAGCTTAACAGTGCCAACTTCACCTCCCAAAAGCAAAAAATACAGGTAAACAAATGCCAGTGCCCTTCAACTTGTTTAACAGAATTTTTTTAGTTAATAACCTATAACAAAAGGCACACTGATTTATCCTACAAAAAATAATGCTATCCAAGAAAATAAGCTAAACGCCCTGCGGGTTAGCAGCAGCTCCTTTCCACCAACATTTTCAGTAAAAACTACATTACCTTAAAACTAGTGGCAATTCTTGCACATCCATTAATATTTGCTTGTAGGAGAACTTTGACATTCTTTCCCTACTTAGACCCAATATAATAACAAATTTCAAAGAGTGAAGCAGAAAACGAGAAGGGGATAAGAACGTGAGGTCATCAGTATGCTGACAAAGACAGTTGTTTCATGTGGAGTCTTTCATCCACTTCTGCACCTTGACATCAAAAGCATGTTACAGGTTGGTGAGGCACCTGGAAGTGAAATTGTAGAACCTCAAGCTGCTTCGGGAGAAAACGTTTCTCAAAAAGCAACCTGAAAAAAATGCTATCCAAAAAAACATTCCTACTGTTAACACTTATGCATAATACATATACAAGCTGTTTGCAGCGGCACAGGCAATTGAATTTTCAGTTGGATGCCATGCTAGATGGAGCAGCTTTGTTGTGAAATCAAATGAATTTCCATTTGCATCAACCCCTGGACTTTCTGAACCTGTAATGCAAATAAATGTACTCCAGTATATTTCGTCATGGTGAAATAAATTTCTGGTAATAACAAAAGTATAAACATGACGTATTGCCGAGTGCATATATCAAGATATATGTGTACCTCTCCTGACAACACGTGTTAGGCTACTGCTCAAGGATCTGGAAGGCCTTGCAGGAGTCTGTACTTGTCTTCTGGCGGAGCACAATCAATGTCAGTCAAAAACCAAGAACAATACAACAATAACATACTCGGTGAAATCCCACAACGTGAGTCTTTTTTAAATCAAGAACAACATTTAAATCAAAATCTGTTCACATGAAGAAAATAAGATATAGGTACCTCATGGGGTTTTTGCTAGCCTCCAGTGTAGTTGCTTCAGTAGTCCCCGCAGCACAACCAAAGACACGGAAAAGATTGCTGAAATCAAAGTAATGGTTTCTCAGAAACAAATCAGAGTCGACAAATAAAAATAGAACAGATGACGGTCTACACACCTATAAGATCCAGTAGCTACTCGCAGCCCATCACCACTAAGGCAACACTCGAACTTGTCAAAGATGGAGTCATTCTCATATAAATCGCATAGCTGTGTATCAGTAAAAAAATCTATGATCAGCTAAGAGATATGCCAAAAATAGACAAGTAACATCTTGATGCAGATGGTAATTCACCTTCGGTCTCAAATATTCATGAACCTGGAAGGTTGATACTGGACCAGAATCCATATTTATGTCCCATAGCTGAAAAAAGCAAGGTAAATTCAGTAACAAAGGAACATCTCTTGTCCATATATCAACTTGTAGATTTATTAGGAGCCTTGTAACTTTTTCAAGGTGGCCAGCATATCCTTAATGCTGAGGAATACAACATTACCAGTCTCGAAAAAAACATCTCTTGTCCATATAAAGAAATTCCACTGATAGAGATGGGAAAGCATACAAACATGGAAGACCGGTGGTCCTCCCAACGTAAAGCTGAACCGAGGAAGACCCAGCTTAAAAACAAAAAGCAACAACTATAGTTAAGTTACAGGAATTCCCGGTCTTAATCTACTTCAATTCTATGTAGTTCAGCAAAAACACGTAAGCATCAAACATTGGAAAGCAGCGTGTTAAATAGAATTACACATAGATAACAAGGCTAAACTGAGCTTAAGATTAAGGCAGAGTGGTTCCTATTACAGTACGGAAACTAACAATTAAACTTATTAGATTCTTCCCCGGCAATGGAACATCTCCGAGATTCAGATTCGCCCTGTGGGCCATAAAAGTGTTCAATCTTGAAACTTGAAAGTACTACTAAAATGTTGTTTAGAAAAGAAAGTAGTTCAAACTAAATCATATGTAGAAGGAGTTCGCCAACCATTTCCCTTCCTTTTTTGCCTAGGTCTTCGAGAAAACCTCAGACAGCAAGATATCAAATTCAGTACATTCAAATGCAAGCTCAATATGTCCTCACTCAATTTATTTTTTTGTTTGATAAGGTATATGTCCCCACTCAATTTAAAATGAAATTGTTGACTGAATAGAAATTAAATTTCACACGAATTCTTTAGCTTAAAAATATAAAATGGAAGATATGAAAGCAATAATATGCATATTCAACCAATCAAACATACCTCAATTCAAAATTAAAAAGAGGGAGAGAATTGGGGGGGGGGGGGGGGGGTAAATTAGTCATTTGCATCCATTACACTCTGTTTAGGTTCATTGTAAATACTACATAATTTGTCATCCAAGGCAATAGAGCGCATATACAAGGAAAAACGTACCCAATGTTCAACTACAACAACAATATACCAAGTGACTTGTTTAACGGGGCAGCCCGGTGCACTAAGTTCTCGCTATGCGCGGGGTCCGGGGAAGGGCCGGACTACTTTCCAATCCACCACATTGAACTGAGAGAAGATTGAAATAGAGGATAACAAGATGTTTCTACCAAGATTTGTTTAGAAAAATCTGGAAGCCTTTAATTATCAATCATAAAATTAAGCTTTCACGAACACGCAACTAGCACAAAAAAGAAATTCGAATGCAAATAGTTTGCCAAAAGGGGATATAAGGATCAAACGTGAACATCCCCATTAACTAATACAAACAACAGTAAACACTTGGGAAGCACCACGAAGATGAACCACATTGCGTGATCTAGAAGCTCATAAATGTTATGTTCCAGAGTAATCCTATGAGGACTTCAAATGCACTTGAGAGTATTCCATATCATATAACCAAGTTCATACAATATCAACTGGGTGGGGTTCTCCATCAGATCATAGGGGATAATAACTACTAGAAACGCAAACAAGACAAAGCTGGTAGTGTGCACAAATAAAGAACATGGAGCATGCGGCTATGCTAATGCCACCTCGTTGGAAATATGCTTTTTGTACAAATCTTTTACAGATCAAACAGTGCCTTCTAAAAGTAAGAAACATAAATGTGAAGCACACTGCAATTGGTGCAGCTCTCGGACACTCCACTAAAGATATTGCAAAACTGAAGTAAAAGGAACCAACCTTTAGGGTCATATAGTCACGACTGAGTATGTATCTTCCATCCTTAGAAAATTTAATATCTGAAATTGAAGCAATTATCTCGGTGAAAAATGATCTTGAACCAGGTGCTTCTTGCTCCTCAAACCTGCATACAAGGAACCAATATTTTTAATTTATAAAGCGATCAGGAATTAATTTGAAATACATATCTATCCCTAGCAAAGTAGCTCTGTTCCAGAACATTTTCATCCATCTTTCACATCTTCTGCTGGACAAGAACACATTCAAAAAGAAGTAAAAAATCCACAGGCATTGAGAATTAGAAATAAAGGGAAGTATGAAACTTACAATTTAGAATGTGAGTCGCACAAAGCTGACTGCCGCAGATCTATGAGTCGAATTGACCCTTTTGAACTACTATAAGCTAACGTGTTACAATGAGTCGGATGAAATTCTGCTGAAGTTATCACCTCTGGAACAAATAAATATGGTTAAGGTCTAAGCGTCTATTGAAATAACACCAGGGAATTTTCAAAAATTAAATGAAACGAGAACATATTTTATGACCTAGTTAAGGTGCCCACTACAAAGAATTGAGGAAAAACTTACCAGTTAGATCTTCCATATTTGCCGGCTTGACATCAACAATATTAAAACTCTGATTGCTTATTTCCAAGTTCCAAAGGTTAATCCGGAGATCATCAGCCGATATAAATGTCTCACCATCACTGAACGGAAAAGACAAAAGGCCAGACAAATTACTATGAGCTCTCGTAAACCAGAAAAAAAACAGCATGGCAAAGCAGAACTAGGAGTAATATCTTCACCTGTTATTTGAAATAGAATTGATGTGATAGTCATGTGCATGAGCATACACTCTTCTGCACCTTGCAACAAGGCTAGTCTCATTACTTGTAACCTAAAATTAACATTACAAAGCTTTTAGCTACAAATATGAGTAATAATGAGGACATCATGTCTAGTTTTAAAGGGTAACAACTGTCTTAGGGAGAGGAGATGCAGTGGAGCAGCTACATTCTTCTACCAATCAAGAAAAAAAAATAAGGCACAGAGAACGCATAAGTTTCCAATGACCCAAGGCTGAGGATTTGAAAATAAAACATCATGTCTGCGAATCCATTTCATGCAAGAAAAAGCAAAGACATTTACCAAAGCAGATAACACATGAAGATAGGATGTCCTAGCTTGTAAATGTCCACAATTAACTATGTTAGACTATAAGTACTTGTTTTACTACAGATAACCACTAGAACTAGCAGAGACTAGAAGAAACAATCTTCTCAATACCAGGAGTCCAGAAACACCATGTACATTGCTCCACTCAAGCTGTGACTTCATGAGATATGTTTCTTTTTTTTTTCTTTTTTTATTTGCAAGGAATTAAAAAAAAATCTGATATCTAACATGTATCTTTATGACATTGTTCATGGCATTTCCTTTTCCATGTAACCTTAAAAATACATTGATCAGATACTAATTAACATGCTTGGTTAGATTAAAAAAGTAACACACACAGACATACTTGATATGCCATAAACAACCGAACATATAGGACATAAATAGCTTAAGTACAACTACCACAGGTAAACGCAATGAGGAAAAGCCCCCAGGTGGAAAAGACAAATCATTGCTCAAGCAATTGAAAGATCTATCTGCATAACTCCCATTTGCAACACACTGCTTCGAACTGGAAGAAACAATAGAACTGGCCACACTGCCACTTCCAACAGCTCTGGAAGGATCAATATTCATATCGGATACCTTCTTAACTTTCTTATCTTGGACCTGAATCAGCAAAAGAAGTAGTGAACACCTCAGCTCATTGATAAGGAGCCCAAGAAAAAAAAAAGATAGCCACCAGAGGAGTGCTTCACAGGTAGACAATTTCAAACATGCAACATAAGTCAACTCTTAACTAGTATACATCTCAACAACAATCAGAATAGCTCCCCGCCACACTTGAATTAACAATCAATATTGCTCATCAATGCAATAGCAGAAATGTATCTTGAGACGTGGAATGTACAGAAGAATACTACTCATTTCAATTCTACCAGAATAAACTAAGCTAGTCACACTGAATTTAAGGAACCACAGAAAAGCAAGTTGGATGAACTAAGTTACCTTCCAAAACTTTATGGTTTTGTCATTGGTAGATAGAAGAAAGAGCGCACCACTAGACGATTGGCACCAACGGATCTTGTTGATTTTCTCCTCAATCTCCAAACTCTTCAGATAATCAAACTGAACAGAAAGATGCAACGGAAGAAGTTAGAAAACTATTTGAAGCAAGAAAAGAAGGAAAGCAAAGCAAATGGAAAATGAGAAATTGCAGCAGGAGGCAATTCACCCCTTCATAGTTGCATCTGGACAGGAAAGTGCCAGCTCAAATTGACAAATACGTAAGAATGAGATAAATAAGATTCTCCTTACAATTTCATCACACCAAAAAAGAAGAATAAAGAAGGGTGAAGAACAAAGAACTGGCACATACCTCAGGTTCGTGGCTTTGAAATTCTGTCTTGTAGCGGAACTCTGGATGCCGACTCACTGTATAGTCCATTCTCTCTAGCTCTCTCCGACTTCCAATATTCTAAAGTATGACAATGCAAAAGGAGAGACATGATCAGGGAAACAACCTCCACTTTTTAATAAATCTTCTGAAATGCACTGTGAAGAAACCCACCTCTTTTGTATCAGTCCTTTCAAATAATACCACCCTACCCCCACGATCTCCAGTAGCAAGATGGTCACCAGTTTTATCGAACTCAATAGCGGAGATGATATCAACTACAGCAATAAAGATGAGAAAATACATCATGATATTCAAAAAATAAGTGTCCTAAACACCTGTTACACCTCGTGAGTTTAAGACAATAAGTAAGGACGTAATTAAGGAAAATAGGATTCGAGTATTGAAAATTAATATACTTAAGGATGTGATTATAGAATAATTTTTGGTAATGACGAATGCGACGCCGGAAAATTCTTTAGTAATGGTGGTATATATACATATATAATTTCCGTTATGGATTAGTAAGGTATATAAGATACGACGATAAGAATTTAAGGCAACGAGTGTTGAGATTAATTGAAAGAGGGGTTGAGATTTATTACTTGGGGTTGTTTTTAACTAAGAGGGCATTAAAGAGGGCCAAAGTGTAAGTCTAAACAAGTATTTTCAGATTTTCTTAAAATACCAAAACCCTTCTATTCTAATTTTAATTTCATTCTAAACACCAAGTTCATCTCCTCCTCTCTCAACCCAAATCCGAAAATTGCACCATTCTTAGCAGGAATTGAAGTCATTCTATAACCTTCTTCCTAGATTAATCCATCTAACAATTAGAAGCCCAAATAGGAACCAAAAACAGTGGGTTTTTGGAATTTTTGGCGAGAGAGATTGGGATTTTTCGTCAAGTTTCGGACAAGTTTTTGAGAAGAAAACCATGTAAGGATGTTGGTCTAACATTGTAGAATGCTTGCATGTTGGATTGGAGTTGAAGAAGTGAAAAATTGGACAAGAATTTGATGAAAGTTGGGACAAAAATCGGGATTTTGGGGTAAAATTTTAGTCAACTTTGGAGGGATATATCTCCTCGTATATTAGGAGTTTTGGGTGTTTCAAAAGCCTAAAATGAAGTTCGTCGAGTCTAGTTTCTCGTCTGAGGATTATGTGAGATTATATATCAGGAAGGGATATATCTCCTCGTATATTAGGAGTTTTGGGTAAAATTTTAGTCAACTTTGGAGGGATATATCTCCTCGTATATTAGGAGTAGAGAGTTATGGACGTTACAAGTTCAGCTGACAAAGCAGTAGCTAAAAATCGGGACTGTTTTGGGGGTTAAATTAAGGTATGAAAATTCTTCTTTCTATGCTATAATTGTAGTTGCATGTTGTTGTAGATTAAGGAAATAAACTTGTGTTAAGATATGAAATTATATTAAGAGGAAAATTAGAATTAAAACATGCATGTGATTGTTGAAATGTGTTGGACCAATTTTGAAGCTAGTTCTATCAATTTTGAAGTTGTTGTGTTCAATGGTTGTGTTGTTATCATTATCACAAATTGCATGTGGAAATTGAAGAAGAAATCTTGATAATTAGATCATAGTGTTCATAAGGAATTATTGGAACATGAATTGTATTATAAGAAGTTAAGAAAGAAAATATGGAATTGGTAATGTTGTTGGCCGAATTTGTATGGAAATTAGTGGACATGTTGTATTGCAATTTAAGGGGCTGTTTTGGTGAAATTATGGTGACGGAAATATGAGTTATGCATATACATACACATTATGGTAATCACTAATACATGTCCTAAAAGGATTAAAATGAAAAAGGTGTTCTATGCTAACTATAGGACTTAATCGTCTTGGTTATTGAAGTTGTTGAATTGTATAAGTGTAAAAGAGAAGGAATGTACACTATGGCGTAAAAGGAGTATTTGAGATTGTTTTGATTACAACTTGGAATGGTGGTTGGTTATTGGTATTGTTGGCTTGTTGGTTAATTGTGGATCTGTAGCATGAGAGAAAGTGCTGCCCGAATTTCTAAAGAAAAGGAAGTCGTCTTTCGATACAACTTACAGCTAGAAATCGTAGAATTAACTGGCGTCTTACCCTTTATTATAGATTGACGTACGAGACGGGACGTATCTTGATATTGAGTTGGCTAGTTCGACTAAAAGGTATGTGAGCCTATCCTTCTTTCTTTTAGCATGATTATATGAATTTTTATCATTTTCATTTGGCATGAGTTTTGTATATAGTGAATGTACGGCGGACGTACATGATATCTACACAGTCTAAATTCCTAATGACATGAGTTATGAGAAGTACATGTGATTTTCTAGTAAGGAGACATTTAATGATTATAATGAGAGTCAAAGAAATGATTTAAATTGCATACAGTTGCTCATGATATCTACTCGTGCTAAGAGTCATTTCTCTACTTCACCGCGTCTCGGGCCGGACAGATTCGTGCACATATATCGGGATGATTCACTGCGTCCCTCACTAGAGGGTCGGGCAGTTTATGTATACATATATGATGATTCCACGGACAGGCATCCGTGATGCGATCTGAATACCGAGCGTTATATTTCACCGCGTCCTCACCGAAAAGTAAGCGGTTTATTCATTTACTTATATCTGATGACTATATAGTTAAACATTCATGATTACTGGTATGACTCTCATTCTCTTATGACACGATTGACTCTACTTTACATACGCGATTATGATCTTATTTACTGATTTCATGTTTACATACTCGAGACATTATTTAAATCGACCACTCTCCTCGGGGTGCGTTAAATGCCCGTATACAGTGTCCGGTTAGGTGACCTCCAGGTTTAGGACATCTACCACGCTAGGAGCTCCGCTTGTTCGAGCGATTATTTTGGTATAGATCTTCACATTTCAGACTTATGTATATTTTGGGCACGACGCGGCCCTGTCCCGTCATATGTCAGTATTGTACTCTTAGAGGTCCGTAGACAGTTGTGGGTGATCTATGTGTTTTGGACTTGTGTAGAACGTTTATGCGGTTGAGTTAGCTGTATTGTTGCACTTGTTTTGGGATGTTCCCGTATATAGTGGCAGCCTTGCCGGCTTGCCTATTGTGATTACTCCTTTGCTTATGTGATGCTATTTGGTGGCAGCCTAGTCGGCTAGCCTGTTGTGATGGTTGGATAGTTGTGTAAGGCAGTCTTGTCGGCTCGCCTATTTTGGGTATAGGTTTAGATGCAGCGTTGTGCTGCCGAAATTTTCTATTACCCTTAAGGGTCAGTTGATTACGTGACGGGTTAGTGTAATGGCGTCCAATTAGGGCGTCGGGTCGCGGCCCGTCGGGTCGGGTCGTGACACGCACAGAGAAGCAAAGCACATGCTCTCATAGTTGCTAACTCCCCTTGCAATTGGAAATGGTACAGCTGCATTATCCAGCCACTTCAAATTAATTTGCACAACAAATTTGATTTAAACAATTAGTTTCTAAATTAAGCTCATCTACAGATCCTATCACAGTCGAACAGTTAACTATGCAACTGTTTTAGATAATATGAACTGCCCACTGTTACTAGTTAAACCATGTCATACAACATGGAGCACCAGATGAATATATAGAGATGAACTCATGCACAGGTTCTACATGCATTATTTTCTGTTCCCTTCATCTTTGTATAACATATTGCTGGCTCAAAGAAAATATGAAAGAAATAATTGAATGTTTGCTAGCACCGACAGTTCTCAAAATCAAAAGATAAAGGCATGTTCGAGCGTAAACAAGAAACTGTACATATAGGAAAAGTGTAGCTCATGAAACTTGCTCCTCTCATATCAGAACAACCTTAGAAGACGGGGAAGCTATAGCAAAAGGATTGGCACCTACAAGGTGTCACACGCGTTCAGCCTAAACCTACTCCACTTGGACGCTCTCTTCAACCTAGTTTACAAAAGGACAACCATATCTATAGGAATCTACCATGAGTTACTGACTAAAACATCAAGAGTAGAATGACCTACTCCACTAGGCATTGCATCTAGTGCATCTTGAAACCAAGAGAGCAGATTGGAACTAGTCTAATGGGAGCCTTAAAAGATATAATAGACATTTCATACGACAAATTGAAGTACTTTATAAGAAAGAAACAACCTTTTACTGTGCTGCAGCAAAATAGACATCAATAAAGTCTTCTTTTGGGGTAGTCTATTATATATGTGTGTTATCATTAAACATGGCTGAATCAAAGCTCACATCCCATGAGCTACATCAAGTCTATTATATATGCATTTTTACCTGACATATCTCTACCTATACCTACTGCCATACTGGTTCGAAATGAGGCAGTTGTATGGTTTGAAATGAGGCTGTTGTCCAACATCATACCTTTAAGCTCAAAAGCTTAGTGTATGGAGCTAAAGAATGTCTGGTGACCGTGTCCTGTGTTTCTCGGACTCTTCAGAAATGCAGATGGGTGCGCGTGGGATTCTCCAAAAGTAGTTCATTTTTGAAGAATCTAACACGGATGCAACAACATTTTTGGAGAGTCCAAGCAACATAGACCGTGTCAATACTGACCATCGCAGAGTGGTAATACATGATTGCATAGCTACTTACGCCACACACTTGTTATTTACATTTGTGCATACATAAAGTTCCAACACTCGTTATTTTAAACAATAACAGTAATTCTGTTATAAAAAAAAGTTCCAACACTCATAAGAACCAAGGAAACAAGTAAAGACATCAGCTACCGCCTTTTCACAGTCCTCTACTAAAATGAAAACAATGACAGACTACACTAAAAAAAGCAATCATCTAGATCTACACACGAGTTAACGAATTTTCCAATAGCACGGTACATACAAACACTTGGAAAAACAAAATCTAGAGTAACAATAAACTTGTTACAGTTCAGTAAATATTGTTCTCAATTGATCCAAATCTAACAGATTTACTCCACTCGCTAATTTAATAAGCTTCAGTATGTTCTATATTAACTACCGTATAACCGATCAAAATGAATAACAAAACCCTAGCAAGTACGGATCCAAAAGTAACAGAGATTTAAGTATATGATAATACCAATTATAAAAAAATAAAAATAAAAATTTACCTTCCTGAACTTCCTCTCCGGCCGTACGTTCACCAAACACCTGAGAGAATTTCCAGTCAAGCGGCGGTGGTGGACCCGCCGGAGCTGCCGCGACATCACCACCGTTCATCTTTTTATTTAATTATTTTTTACCTTCCTTTAATAGCCGAAAATAAGCAAATCGAATCGAAACAATAATAACAATCGGATCAATGAATCAATCACTTGATGTAAAAGCGATCGCCTTTAGGTTTAGGAATCGCCGATCGTAACTTCATAGAAAAAAATGTTGGATTATCTAAGTGCACGTGCACGTGCTTAAGCTCTATCAATATCAATAATACATTCTCTCTCTACCCACCTATTTTACTTAATAAAGCCCTGCTAATTTTACCGACGTTGTCATGCCCATTCGGTCACACTGTCGCATTGACAAGAGAAATTTAAATAATTTTATTTTTTGTTAATTTTTGTAAGATTACATCTCGAAGTTAAGAAAATATTTTGTTTTTAATTTCGACTCCTAATAAAGTTCCAATCGGAGATTAAATTTTAAGTTGTAGTCAGAAATAAAGGGACAATTTAGAGTATTCGTTTTAAAAAAAAATAGATTCATAAAATTTATTTATTTCGTTAATAATAAAGATAAATATGAAATGATTTACTAACGGCGAGGGAATTTAGAATATTTTTTAAAGAATTTAGACATGTGAAATTAATTCACTTCGTGTCGAAATTGAAACTTTATTAATAATAACGATAAATGTAAAACAGATTTGTTAACGAAAAGGGATTAAGTAGACCAAAACTATGATGGAAGAATTTGACACGTAAAATCAATTTATTTTGTGTTGAAGCTAGGAAGTTACTGATAATAACGACAAATATAAAAAGATTTGTTTAAAGGAATGGGCTAAGACCAAAAGTATAATGAAAGAATTTAAACACGTGAAATCAATTTATTGAGCGTTATTTAAGAACAATGACAATATAAAAAAAATTGTAAGGGGCTAAGACTAAAAGTACAATGAAATAATTCAGACACGTGAAATCAACTTGTTCATGTTGAAGCTAGGTCATTATTAATAATAACGACAAGTATAAAAAGATTTATTCATGTTGAAGCTGGCGTGTTATTAATAATAACATCATATATAAAAAATGATTCGTTAACAGAAAGGGATTAAGTAGACCAAAAAATATAATGGAATGATTTGACACGTGAAATCAATTTATTTCACGTTGAAGATGAAACTTTATTAATAATAACGACAAATATAAGAAAATTTGGTAAGGAAAAGGGGTTAAATTGATCAAAAGTACAATACAATGATTTGAAACGTGAAATTAATTTATTTCGTGTTGAAGCTCGAACTCTATTAATAGTAAAGACAAATATGAGACGATTTATTAACATAAAAATAAATTAATAATAGTTTTCAAAGAATTTAAACACTTGAAATCAATTTATTTAGTGTTAAAGCTAAGATTTTATCAATAATAATGACAAATATACATGGTTTGTCAAGTGTGGTTAACCGACGTGGCGTTGCGCTTATCACATTGCGTCGTAGGGTTTCTTCATCAAAATAATAATAATAATGACAAATATAAAAGAATCTTTAATGAAGTGGGATCGAGTAGATCAAAAGCACAATGAAAAGTAAAACTTAAAATTCTGATTAACGCAATAAAAAAGTTAACATTTTCACGAGAAAAATAACAAAATTATTCTGTGATGTTTGTTGGTAGGTTTAACCGTTTAAAATAGTACTTAACTATATTCTTGAGTGATTTTTGTCCTTTAAATTTGTGTGGAGGTTCAAAGTAGGCTATTGACCATAATCTTGAGCGATTTTGTCATTTAATTTTTTCAAAGCAAATAATTTTGTCTTCATCAAATATTTAAGAAGATCTAAATCGAAAAGTGAAAAACATTCATAATTGCAAACGTAATATGTTAAATTTGATGAGAATTAGTTCGCATGGGCTTCAATTTGGTTCTCGAGGGGATAATGGAAAAATGGCAAGATCGAATCCGTCGGCCAGTGGGGTTAATTCTTGAAATAAATGAGGGCCCATTGTGCGCAGCGTGGTAGTGGTCTAACCTTTAAAATCAGTTGAGTTACCATGATTAACTCCTTCACAATCTTGTCGGACCGGGGTGTGATGGCTCCTGGGGTGGGAGATCCACCTTTTGAAAAAAAATTGATGAGAATTATGGAGAGAGAAAAAGAATTTAGCGGAAGCTCATATTTAGAGATGCAAAAATTTCAATTCCTATTTATTTTTATCTATATTTCAATTTTGGTGCAGCTGAGGAGATGCAACTTTTACCATTTTTGATATTTGGTATTTAGTGCATTTGTTTTTAAGATTTGATAGACTTTCCTCTTCTTCTTTTTTGTTAAATATTTGTTTTTACTTGTATTTTTATATTTAATAGATAAAAATTGTCAAAATATTGAACGAAAACTAAAATAATTTATTTTTGCCAAACTTAGAGGATTAAAATATATTTTAAATCTATCCTTGAACGGAAATTATTCTTATCGTTTTCTCAACTTTTCACAGTGTGACAAAAGGAATCGCTCGTGTGCTATTGGTGGGTCGCGTGTGACCATGACAGTACGTGAGTTTAGTAAAATTATTACTCACTAGCAATATGTAAACCACTTGGCGTTGTTGGAAGAGGACACAAAGGTAAGGTTGTCTGGATTGACGTTTATGTCCTTGTCTTTTTATCTTTTACTTCAATTTTTAGTTTTAGATTGAAGATGTTACCTTTTCATTTATTTATTTATCGTAGAATAGTATAAATTTTCTTCTTAGAGTTCTGTTGTTAATGTAATATATATATAATATATAATTATAGTCTTAATAAAATTAAAATATCTATTTTATATTAATTATATTAAATATTAATTACATAATATATTATGAATATATATAAAATATATTTACTATCATTAACCCATACATATGGTAGTTGTTGTGTAGCATTAGAGATGATGTGATGTTTTTGGTGGATCGAATAAATTAATATTTCATCATTTGCGGATTGAATAAATTAACTATTCGATCATTTAGCAGGTATCTTTTTTTCTTCTTCTTTTAGTAGATATGTTATTTTTTAAATGTAATGATTGAATTTTTTTTTTTGTTGTGAAGGCCATGGCCATTCTTTTCTTTCAGTGCAAGACAGTAAACCGGGTGTGATGGCACGCAAACCACGCCAGTAGTGTACATGACAATAGTCGTGTGTGATGAACCAAGAAAGGTTTATGCGAGGATCGAACTACGTGGCCTGCGGTCGTATTTCTCTTCTTCTGTGGCACATTCTGCCAGGTGTAATGATTGAATTTCGAAGCTAGAAAAGCTTGTCTAGTTTATACTTTAGAATTCCATGCATTCTAGAGATTAAAATGTCAAACACTTGTTGAAGTTTCTATAGTCTTTACTTTATTCCATTAGTTCATTCTAGAGATTAAAATGTCAAAATACATGGTTGAATTTTACCAATACATGCATATTTATATTGTTATCACTCTATCTATGATTCCTTCTTTGTTACCGGGGTCGACCCCTAAGCCATAATGTCTCAAAACGAGGAGGTCATAGAGAAAGTTTTTTTTATTCCTTTGTTTGTGCCTTTGAGGGATTCTTTCTCGCTTGCTTGCTGTCTAAGCTCTTCGATTCTGCCCTGCTTTGATTCTTGCGCTTGCTTGTGCCCCCTTCTTTCTTTGGCGCTTGCCTAGATCGCTTATATTAGTAGAAGAGAGAAGCACCCTGGAGTTTACATCCTCATTCTACCTGGATTCGGTATCATTTCTACTTTTTCGGGAAAACCGGTTTTCGATATAAGGTTTGCGTACACTATATCCTCTATAGACCCACGTTGTGAGATTTCACTAAATATGTTATTGTTGTATGCATATTTATATTATTATAGTGTCCAAGTAAATCATTAAAAAAATAGTGATCGATTAGACTGTTAAGGAAATTAAATTAACAATATATGTGTTTTACTTCTACTTCAGTCATTTTTTTAATATTATTATAGACTTTCTTGGCCTTTAAAACCTCGAAGAGGAAAAAAGACTTTAAAAATCAACCTAACAAAAATAGATTGGTTAACATAAATCGTACAACTCACCATCCACTTCAACGAATTTTGTAACTCCTATTTACAATTATAATTTTAAAGTTTATCAACGCTCCAAAAATATTCTTTTGTTATTCTTACTAATGATTTTTCATTTAAATTATACTAATGTACTACAAGAAATGTTTAACGATATACTCACTCACCAAATAGTTGGTATATTTGGTGTTACTTTTACCGTGTAAATCCTATTTAGTTTAGGAATTATTTTACTCTAAATATTCCATTGTACACTTATCATATAATTAGTCTTATAGTCTTACCATAATTGTATAGTTAGTCTTCATATAGAATAAAGATTTATATGTAAAATAGAAATATGATTCTCCTACTGTAACTTGTATATATATGTCTTTTATCAATAAGAATAATCAATAGATTAATTCTTTCAGTATCGATTCATTAACTTACTCCGGATCATTTTTATTTGTAATGTTAAATTGCAGAAAATATTCAAGAACAATATTTTAAAATTATTTAACTTTCTCCAATTGTAGTGTCGAATAAACTATGAGAATTACAGTCATTGCCGAATCATACGACAAAAGGATGAGAAACCCTACTAAATTAAGAAAGTAAACCTTTTCCTTCCAATTAAAAATTTAAAATTAGTTCATTCTTAAAAATTTAAAACCAGTCGATTCAAAAGGGTAAAGCTTATGCCAAGACTTTTCGTAACTGGATATTTGAGGTTGGATAGTTTTTATGGATCCAAATTGATAAGGCTTAATGTTAGCCCAATCAAAATCATAACTGAGATGGTCATGATCAGACCCTGGACAAGCATGGAGTAGCCCACATATTTGGGTTGGCAATTAACCATTTAATTGCACGGTTTAACCTTCAAATGAACTGCTCTTTACTTTTTGCCTCTCAAATGAAATTTGCCTATTGGACATAAGTTTTTAATGGATCCGACATAAGTTGGGTCGGATTCTTTAAAAACTTATGTCTCAATAGACATAAATTCCATTAAAAGAGAAAAAATTAAAGACCAACACAAAATAAGGAAAAAGTGCAAATGTAGACATTTGACGATAGATTTTGAGCGCAGAATAAAATTGAATTAAATTTTGCCCGTTAACTTTAGGAGAATTTTCGTAAATGGCATTATTTATGACATTGAGAATCACCTTTCGTAAATCGCATCATAAAATCCTGAATATGAAATTGAAAAATCTTAAGATCCCTTTTAATTCCATAAAAGGATCAGTAAGGTGATAGACTACATTTTTTTGATGGTTTCGTACCACATACTCCTTCAATGTTAATTACTTAGAACCTGTTTGACCAAACAATTTAAAACTGTTTATTTTGAAAATTGTTTTTTTAAAGTACTTTTCAAAAAACATATTTTTGATGAGAATCAATTTGTGTTTGATTAATTCATTTAAAAAGTATTTTTTAATAAGCACATTGTGTTTGACTAATCTTCTTAAAAAATATTTGATTGTCAAATTATGAAAAAGGATGAGTATCAATGAACGTTTACTATTAATATTATTTTATAGATATAAATTATTTTAAATATATATATATATATATATATATGAAAGACTTTAATTAAATTTTTACTTTTATTTAATTAAACTAAGGGAATTGAAAGAAGAAATGTCGAGTACTTATTGTGCATGTTCCATTCCTCCGGGAAAGGCATGTACCTAGCTGGGATAATTTTTGCGGTAGGGATCGTGACAAAATGTTCCATCCATCATCGGTCTTGGTTTTCATCGACGCTCGAGAGGATAGGGAATTCGCCTCGCTTTGAGAGCTAGACGACCCCGTCATGAAAGATTCGGAGAACGTATAAATGGATCAAATGATTCAAAGTAAAAGGTTCGTCGACCAAATTGGCCAGAACCCAGGGGCAAGTAATGATCCTCCATACAGATGGATCAATTTGCGCAAGACACAAATTGTAAGTCCGACACATTTCAAGAATCACGTTGTCAATGGGAGAAACGAGCTTGAAGGTGAAAGGGTAGGTGTATACATTGGAATATCCAGATCTGAAGGTAGTGATATCTTTGTCTGGGCCAAGTATAATGATCACGAAAAGAGTAGTCCAACCACAGTCATTTCAGACTGTATCAAGGTCGGTTGCATTAATGGAGGTTGGTCAACTTCTAACTTCTTCATCTCGGTCGGATTTAAAAGAGGCGGTGAAAAACTGCGAACTCACTCTCAAAATGAAAAGTGGAAGTGAGAGCATTGTTAGCGATTTATCCACACGCTTAAAACGCAAGTGCACGTATCGCTACAAGTAATATAGTCTAGGTAAGATCGAATATCGTCCTCCGGGACTGGTTTTCAAGTACTGGTTATCTATTCTATAGTATCTATTTGGTTAACGTTAATTGGTTTAGAATTTTAGACTAATAATGCAGGAAATAACTAATTATAAAAAGACTTTGATTTAAATCAGGTATGATGGAAAATTAGGGCTTCCAAGATCATCAACTATCCACTCTATTCAATCCTTAATGCAACAATAAAAGTTCTTCTTTTATGTTAAGATAACAGGTTAACTAAGCTGTTTTATATTCCGGTTAGGATATATAAACACTCAAACCCGATGCAGAACTCTTCTATCTTTCGATGATAGGATTTACCACACAGGAGGATTGTCGCGCCCGTTTTTGACCTCGGGGGTCTGAACGGTGTACGCAACGTTGCTCTTTGGCGCGGTTCCCTGGATGGAGCAATGAATGCTGTTTTGAGGAGTCGCCACCTAATTATTTAAGTGAATTAGGACACTTGATTTATTGCAGTAAAACACTGCAATTAATCTCCATTTATTGGTCTGCAAAATTAGTGAGATTCTGAGTCAGGGTTCTTTATTATCCTAAAGGGAAGGGGTTAGGCACCCTTTAAGATCCGCTAACTTGCGGTTATTCGTTCAAACCTAGGTTAATTATTTATTGCCCTTTTTATTCTACATATTCTAAGCATTTTTAATAATATATAATTAAAATAAAATGCAATACAAAAATAATAAAAGCTTAAAATTAAATGAGACATAAAAATAAAGCTCCGGGACATCTTTTAGCCCTTTTTAGGCCTTCTACACAAGATAATCTCCGGGTACTTGCATAAACACTTAGTAAAAGTATTAATAGTAGAATAAATAATTTTAAAAGCAATAACAAAAATTAATAAGTAAAGCAAAATAAATAAATCCGTCTTTTGCACAGAGGAGGCCTTGGAAATCAGACGGGGATTCCTTCATCGGCCAATCAAGTGTAGTATCTTGTTTATTATCAATTAACGACAAAAAGAGCCTAAAACGATCCAAGAACAATGGACCCGAGAATATCGATAGCAAAATGGCCAAAACGATAGCAAAAAATGAAAATCAGTCAACAAAATGGCCAAAATCGGTAGCAACATGGCCAAAATCGATCCAACATAAATGACAAAAATCGAAATGACAAAATGGCCATAAAATCGTGAAAACAACGGCAAAACATCGGCAGAAATGGCCAAATCGAATGACATAACCAAAATCGGTCAAACAAAGCGATAAACAATACGCAATCATCCATAACCAACGGATAACAAACAACAAATCACGAAAATCGAGCAGCAGGTCCAGCGAACAAGCGGTTGCGTGTCAGTCCAATTAAATAATAATATAATAGCGAAAGAGGAACAACGGCGATTTCAACAATGCAGCGGCGGCGTGGCGGTACTGATGGGGTTCACGGTGAGGCTGGCGGCGACGGGAGTGAGGGAGAGGGCGACGGGAGTGAGGTTCGACGATGATGGGACATGTTCTGTTGGTTTTTGACGAGGAGAAGGGAGTGAGGGTGAAGGAGATGATGTTAAGAGGTTAGGGGTGAGGGTGAGCTGAAGTTTAAAGTTGCGGCTGGGGTTCGCCGGAGCTGGCGGCGGCGGGAAGGGCGGCGGCGGACAGTGAGGAGGAGGGGAGAGAGGGTTGTGAGGGGTGTGCAGCTGAGGTTGGTTATGTGGGGCTGATGGGTAGTTCGCCGGAGTTCTAACTCCGGCGAAGGGCGGCGGCGGCGACGGGAGCAGGAGATGAGTGGAGAGGGAAGGGGCTTAAGTGGGCTGGGGTGAGGGACGGCTAGGGTAGTAATAGGGGGGCTTCTTGCCTTATGCGGCTGATGGTAAAATAATAGGGCTGCCCTTTTTGTTGTTGGTAATGTTTATTATATAGTATGGGTTTTAGGGTTTAGTATTTGGGGGGGGGGGGAATGAAAAGTGGGGTTTAAAATTTAGGAATGGGGGGAAAATAAAAGAGTGTTTGGATGAAATTAAAATGGTGTTGGATTGGACTGATTCAAATCGTGCCTTGGACTGGACTGGACTGGTCTGGTTTGACAAAAAATGCGAGGCGAGTTAATTATTTAGAACAAAATTATTTAAAAAAAAATGCAGATTATTAAAATGCAAATGCCGACGCAATAATACTACAATGCAATATTTAAGACACGTTTAATGTCTGATTAAAAGTAAAAATGCGGTGCCGATTAATTATTTAAAAAGATGCGAATATTATTAAAACAAAAACGACGGTATAACAATAATAAAAACATAATATTAACAACGACATAATGCTTAATTTAAAAATAAAAGATGCAATGTCATTTTTGTGAAGAAATAAACATAGAATATTATGTAAAAAATATGCAAAATAACGATTAAAATGATGTGTGCTAAAATACTTAAAATTGCACGAAAATATACAAAAACGGGTCAAAATTGATTTCAATGACATGTCCTCTTTGTGCGGAGATGATGGAAGAGTCTTGGACAAAGATGTTGACTTATAGCGATTTTGTCTGTTTATAAACTAGAACTCAAAAATAGGGATGATCGTACCCAAAATGTCGATGTCAAATCATGATGACATTGGGTCGTTGTGATAAAAATTTAAAAGCAAAGTGTGATTTAAAAAATGTCCCGGTGTCAGTATGATTGACACTGGGTTCTTGGTGATGTCTTTGAAAAGACAAGGTTATTGTAGATGTTGATGGCGTCATTGCATAGACGCGATGCATATGCTCGTCGTTGCATGGACGAATCATGAATGAAGCCGTTGCATAGGCTTTTATGAAATGACGTCGTTTTCGGACGCAATGCAGATGCTCGTCGTTGCATAGACGAAACATGAATGAAGCTGTTGCATAGGCTTAAATGAAATGACGTCGTTTTCGGACGCAATGCAGATGCTCATCGTTGCATGGACGAAACATAAATGAAGCTGTTGCATAGGCTTAAATGAAAAGGCGTCGTTGCATGGACGCGATGCAGATGCTCGTCGTTGCATAGACGAAACATGAATGAAGCCGTTGCATAGGCTTAAAATGAAAGGACGTCATTTTCGGACGCAATGCATATGCTCGTCGTTGCATGGACGAAACATGAATGAAGCCGTTGCATAGGCTTAAAATGAAAGGACGTCGTTTTCGGACGCAATGCAGATGCTCGTCGTTGCATGGACGAAACATGAATGAAGCCGTTGCCTAGGCTTAAATAAAAAGGCGTCGTTTTCGGACGAAATGCAGATGCTCGTCGTTGCATGGACGAAACATAAATGAAGCCGTTGCATAAGCTTAAATGAAATGACGTCGTTGCATAGACGCGATGCAGATGTTCGTCGTTGCATGGACGAAACATGAATGAAGTCGTTGCATAGGCTTAAAATGAAAGGACGTCGTTTTCGGACGCAATGCAGATGCTTCGTTGCGTGGACGAAACATGAATAAGCGTTGCATAGGCTTAAAATGAAATAGCGTCGTTTTGGACGCAATCAGATGCTCGTCGTTGCATGGACGAAACATAAATGGCCGTTGCGTAGGCTTAAATGAAATGGCGTCGTTGCGTAAACGCGATCTGGATGCTCGTCGTTGCATGGACGAAACATGAATGAAGCGTTGCGTAGGCTAAAAATGAAAATGCGTCGTTGCATGGGCCTTGTCACGCAATGCTTCGTCGTTGCATAGACGAAACATGAATGAAAGCGTTGCATAGGCTTAAAAATAAAAAGCGTCGTTGCGTGGGCGCGATCACGATCTTTCGTCGTTGCATGGACGAAACATGAATGAAGTCGTTGCATGGGCTTAAAAATAAAAAGGCGTCGTTGAATGGACGCGATGCAGATGCTCGTCGTTGCATAGACGAAACATGAATGAAGCCGTTGCATAGGCTTTTAATGAAATGGCGTCGTTTTCGGACGCAATGCATATGCTCGTCGTTGCATGGACGAAACATGAATGAAGCCGTTGCATAGGCTTAAAATAAAATGGCGTCGTTGCATGGACGCAATGAAGATGCTCGTCGTTGCATAGACGAAACATGAATGAAGCCGTTGCATAGGCTTAAAATGAAATGCATTAGTTTAGGGGCGTACCTGCTTTGTGACCTGTCTGGGTTGAGATAGCGTCATTGCATAGACGTTGTGCATTTGTGACCCGCATGGGCCTATTGTTGTTTTCCTGCCCTTGCTGATATGAAGATCATGCACTCAAAGAAAACTTGTGAGTTTTTAGGAAATGAGTGGTTGATTAGCGTCGACTCTGTAGCTTTGGCTCTTGACGCTTGCATTCTTGGTTTTTGCGAAGACCTAGTTGGCTGCTTTTTCTGTCTATTGCCATTTTCTTGCTGAATTCCTTAAAATGTCGGTTTAGTAATGAAGATGTTGAACTGGGTAAGGCTTCATCTTGACGCTATCAAGGCGATCAGGTAAGCATTTTTTTTTTATAATGAATGAAAAGCTAATGCGAGAATATAGACAATGTACAATTGAGTAGATGAGAATGCAACCCCCCCGAAAATATGTAGGTAGTAATGGATGCAAAATATATGAGGATGCTAAACTCTCCAATGGACAAAATCGAGTCGTAATGCGAGAAACAAGGAAGAAATATTTACGGCGGTGTGGCCAAAGCGATGTGGTACGCCACGTATCCCGTAGAAGTCGAGTCAAGACGTAGTTCATCTTGCAAAAATAAGAATTTTTATGTGATTTTTAAAATAATGCGGGACCGAAGCCGATGTGGCGCCACGTATCCCGTAGGGAATCAAAGTCAAGCGTAGTTCGTGATGCAAAATAATTTTTATGTAATATGCATTTTGTTGTTTTTGAAAAAATGGAAGAGCGACATTACGTTCGACTCGATTGATACCAACAATTAGTATTGTGCATAAGGATGTTCTTTTATTGCTTTCAGTATAAACGAGATTGACTCCGGTGTAATTCACACAGCTTCAGATAGTACCTCAGACATACCTGAGTGTCGACACACCTGCTTACATCCAAGGTTTCGAACTACACGTAATCACACGTTTCAAATGCCTCACTGAAAGAAAGTCCTATTTCACACATATATTCCAATATTTTGAATTTTGGGACGTTGAGAGAATTGCGCTCACACTCAAAAAGATGTTCAATGCATGCAATTGTGATACCATAGGCTTGGCCGTCATGTAAGTATCCACTAATGTGAGAACCCTCAGTATAAGATCATGTAGGGCTTGTCACGGGCTTGTAATGTAGGCTTGGTGAAAGGAATGGATATCATTTGGGTAAAAGTGACTAATCATTCCTCGAGAGTTGGACTACATCCATGCTTGATATTTGTGTGTTTTAATGCTGACTTGCTTTCTTTTTGTCCCAGTTTTTCTGTATTGACTTCTTTTGAATCATTCATTTGGAGCCCCCTTTTTTTCCGGGGTTATGTATTCCCCCTTTTTTTTATCGGGGCTTTTGATTTCCTCTTTATGTGAAGTCGTCTCTGCTTTCATTCTTTGAGACTTTGACAATTTTTGTCTTTGCAAACTTCAGCTAGAATTTTGTCAGCCACTTGCACATTTCTAAAACACTCGAGGAGGTCGGGCCAAGAGAGGGATAGTGCGTACGCACTCAGAAAGGTTATAGGTGTAATATGCGGTTGTCAAAAAATAGGTTTTAGGCTCAAAGGGGTGTACTAGGGATAATGTTATTTGGTAGGCTGAAAAGGCTCAAACGGGTCAAAGAAAGCCTACGATCATTTCCCACACCGAGTGTTACTCAAGATTTCGCCTCAACAAACATTCAGGCCAAGTTCTAGATCACAATGCAATGCAATTGAACTTATTCAAACACTCACCACACAATGCATATGAAATGATGAGGTCGGCTTCATTCTTATCTTGGAAACATGCAAGACAATGTTATCTGCGGGTATGAATAGGAGGTACCAAAAGAATCTATGGTTTACCACAAAGTCAACCCATACTGATTATCACTTGTTTTTTTTTTTATGCACATTTGTAACTGTGTTGGTATTAACAAAGTCAAACAATAATACTTACAAAATGTTTTTGTATTTTTTGAATAACACATTTTTTTTTGTATTTTTTGAAGAAAATATACATTTTTTTTTTGAATAAAGTGTCTGAGAACGAATAAATTTGCCTACGTATCCCGCCGAGGGAATCAGGTGCGCGTAGTTCGTTCAAATATGTTATAAAATGTATGCTTGAAAAAATTTATCAAAAGGAAAGCAATATAAAGCTGTGCAAAATAAATGATTGTCCACTGTGGACGAATGCAAAGTAAAATGAATGCCCGAAAACATGATGAATGGGATGCATGAGTGAGATTTTTTTTTTTTATGGTTTTTTTTTTATGGTTTTTATTTTGTATGGTGTCGAACCCAAAATGAGTTGCCTACGTATCACACCGTGTGGTGAGAATCAGACACGCGTAGTTCGGAATGATTATGTTAAAATATATGATATGTAAGAACTATGCAATCAACGCTAGACATATTAACTGAATTTGCAAATATGAATACAAATATTAAGTAAAGAAGAATTGAGAGCGATGTCTCGTTGAATCTGGTATAAACTGACTTCTAGTAGTCAACATAACTACCGCTCATTTTTTGTGATGATTTTTTTTTTCGACCGTCCTAGGCTGATTGCGAGGACGACCTTCCTGATTGGTTCGACCGGACTGGTGGTTGATGCTTCACAAAGTCAAGTTGCGCTATTCAAGAGTGATTTACGTGATGAAGTCACGATTGCGATGTAATGACAAAAGTGCAAAAATGCAAATGCACGTGCCCGGAATCACAAAAGAGCAATTATTGAATTAAATAATATGTACAGAGTTGCTAGCGACAAACAATAATAAACAAAAACATGCAAATCAAGCGCGTGCCCTAATATGCTTGGGACCTCCCTTATGCGGTGAGCCTAAGCGCCAAATATGCGGGATTATGATAAATAGGTCCGCCGTTAAGCGCAATATTTTGTTGGAAATGACGACCAAATGACGGTGCACTTTTTCCAATTTTGGCGTGTCATGACCAGGCTTGGATCCGTCTATCATCATCACGCTACACATATTATGCTAATGGGTCGTTGGGTTGTGAAACCCGTCGACAAGTTTTGTGGATTTCTAATTGTGGCGTTAATACCAAGGATTAACCCACCTAAGATTTATGCATGCATGACTTAATAAAAAGTGGTATAGCTCTATCTTAAGTTTTCTAAGATTTGGCTTACTAGACCTGATGGTTCCCGAGCGGACTACTCGAGTGAGAAGGCTCTGTGACCCGGTTGGACCGGATTCTCCGCGTCTATTACCAACTCTCCTAAATTTGGGTTTTGAAGAAAGAATTTTGCTGATGCACCAAGCGCACCTCGCGTGTAGTGTGTGATAGTGTTAATTTTCCAGAAGGGAGGAAATATGAGCGGAATGTCAATTTAAGGAAAGCAATAAAATAATGTAGCAATTAAAGTAGTTAATTACAAAATAAAAGCAAACAATATAAAATATTTACAACAAATATAAAAGCAAAATAAAGTGCAATATTTAATTAACCTGGATTTGTTATGATCAAGAACCTGATACCCCAGTGAGTTGCCATCTTTATCGCGCGTTTTTGACCTCGGTGCGAGCGGTGTACGCAACGTTCCTCTTTGGCGCGGTTCCCTGGATGGAGCAATGAATGCTGTTTTGAGGAGTCGCCACCTAATTATTTAAGTGAATTAGGACACTTGATTTATTGCAGTAAAACACTGCAATTAATCTCCATTTATTGGTCTGCAAAATTAGTGAGATTCTGAGTCAGAGTTCTTTATTATCCTAAAGGGAAGGGGTTAGGCACCCTTTAAGATCCGCTAACTTGCGGTTATTCGTTCAAACCTAGGTTAATTATTTATTGCCCTTTTTATTCTACCTATTCTAAGCATTTTTAATAATATATAATTAAAATAAAATGCAATACAAAAATAATAAAAGCTTAAAATTAAATGAGACATAAAAATAAAGCTCCGGGACATCTTTTAGCCCTTTTTAGGCCTTCTGCACAAGATAATCTCCGGGTACCTGCATAAACACTTAGTAAAAGTATTAATAGTAGAATAAATAATTTTAAAAGCAATAACAAAAATTAATAAGTAAAGCAAAATAAATAAATCCGTCTTTTGCACAGAGGAGGCCTTGGAAATCAGACGGGGATTCCTTCATCGGCCAATCAAGTGTAGTATCTTGTTTATTATCAATTAACCAGCAAAAAGAGCCTAAAACCAGTCCAGCAACAATGGGCCCAGAATATCAGTAGCAAAATTGCCAAAACAGTAGCAAAAATGGCCGAAAATCAGTCCAGCAAAATGGCCAAAATCAGTAGCAACATGGCCAAAATCCAGTCCAACATAAATGACAAAAATCAGAAATGACAAAATGGCCATAAAATCAGCGAAAACAACGGCAAAACATCAGCAGCAGAAATGGCCAAGTCAGTAACAACATAACCAAAATCAGTTCGACAAAGCAACAACAATACGCAATCAGTCCATAACCAACAGATAACAAACAACAAATACTGAAAATCGAGCCAACAGGGTCCAACGAACAAACGGTTCGTAATCAGTCCAATTAAACAATAATATAATAGCAATGAAAGAGGAACAAACATCGATTTCAACAATGCAGAAAGCAGCGGGCAGCGGCGGTACAGTGGGGTTCACGGTGAGGCTGGCGGCGACGGGAGTGAGGGAGAGAGCGACGGGAGTGAGGTTCGACGATGATGGGACATGTTCTGTTGGTTTTTGACGAGGAGAAGGGAGTGAGGGTGAAGGAGATGATGTTAAGAGGTTAGGGGTGAGGTGGTGAAGTTTAAAGTCATGGTGGGTTCACGGAGCCGGGCGGGCGGGAAGAGCGGCGCGACGGTGAGGAGGAGAGAGAGGTTGTGAGGGTGGCGGCTGAGGTTGGTTATGTGGGACTGATGGGTAGTTCGCCGGAGTTCTAACTCCGGCGAAGGGCGGCGGCGGCGACGGGAGCAGGAGATGAGTGGAGAGGGAAGGGGCTTAAGTGGGTCAAATGGGGTGAGGAGCTAGTGGTAGTAATAGGGGGCTTTCGCTTATGCGGCTGATGGTAAAATAATAGGGCTCCCCTTTTTGTTGTTGGTAATGTTTATTATATAGTGTGGGTTTTAGGGTTTAGTATTTGGGGGGGGAAATGAAAAGTGGGGTTTGAAATTTAAGAATGGGGGGAAAATAAAAGAGTGTTTGGATGAAATTAAAATGGTGTTGGATTGGACTGATTCAAATCGTGCCTTGGACTGGACTGGACTGGTCTGGTTTGACAAAAAATGCGAGGCGAGTTAATTATTTAAAACAAAATTATTTTAAAAAAAAAAAGATGCAGATTATTAAAATGCAAATGCCGACGCAATAATACTACAATGCAATATTTAAGACACGTTTAATGTCTGATTAAAAGTAAAAATGCGGTGCCGATTAATTATTTAAAAAGATGCGAATATTATTAAAACAAAAACGACGGTATAACAATAATAAAAACATAATATTAACAACGACATAATGCTTAATTTAAAAATAAAAGATGCAATGTCATTTTTGTGAAGAAATAAACATAGAATATTATGTAAAAAATATGCAAAATAACGATTAAAATGATGTGTGCTAAAATACTTAAAATTGCACGAAAATATACAAAAACGGGTCAAAATTGACTGTCAACAAGGATTGAGAACAATAACCTATTAAACTACACAAGTATCGGGGTACTTTCGTCCACTATTTTAACCTATGTTTATTCAACTATAGCATATTCACAATCTCCCCTTTCGGATCTCGATTAGAAATCATATATGTGATGATAATTAGTGATCAATTAATTACCAAGCAATCAAAGCAATTATTGAATAAATCTCAACTATATAAAGAAGAAAACAAACTAATGCATTAATTCATGAATAAGAGTTTCAAGTGAATCACAAGGAAATCCCTAATAAGTAATTAGCTCCTAGCCATAGTCACGCTAAGAACTAATACAATCTCCATACATGAACTGAAATAAACAAAGCAAAAGAGATCGAAAATACTTAAGAACAAGTCTCAAAGCCTTCTAGCATCTAAGAGTTGTGTTGTGTAAAATTTACAAGGTGGATGAGTGTAGAATGGTGGTATGAGGAGGTCTGAAGGATAATAGATTAATTAGCAGGGTTTTAGGGATTATATAGGTTTTGTACATAGGAAAAGTTATCCCTTGTGGACTCTGAAAACGTGTCAAATTCGGCCCAAAACGTCAAAAATCTTGCGTCGGCGTCGTGGCCATGAGATTGGGCGACACGGCGCCGAAAAATTTGCAAGTTTCCGGAAATTTCAGGGGTCGGCGCCGCGACGCCGGTGACGGCTTTTTTCGATTTTTCGTTTCTTGTCCTTTTTTTCGTCCGGACTTCGTCTGATCTCTTCTATACTTCTCGGGACTTCTTAGACTTCAATTATTGGCCCTTTTGTGTGCAATTTCATCTCAAATAAGCTTATTTCCTCTCCTTTTCGCCATTTCTCTATTTCTGACCGCTGTGACACAAAAGAAAGGAAAACGACCCTAATACTATACTAAACATCAACAAAATGAGTAAAATACTAACTAACAATGACTCAAAAAGCGTATACAAAATACGTCTAACAAGCATATCATATGCTCTACGGTCGGCAGTAGCCTGAACTTCGAAGGGGTCACCGACACTGGTGGTTTCATCAGAAATCGACGGTGGAGAAGTTGTCGGAGGCGATTGTCTAGAAGCAGAATGGGAAGGTTTTGTCATGGTGATGAAGGTTTGAAGATACGAAGGTTTGGATTTATGAAGATTTGATGATTTAAAATGGGTATGAATATTTGGAGACAAGTGAGTGCTCGATGGATTTACGAAAATTTATCAAATGGTAAAAACTCAAAAAAAGAGGGGGAAAAGGATTTATAGAGATGTGGTCATCATTACGAAACCGAAGTGACGGTTCAATCAGAGGGTGATATGTGTCCGAAGTTGCAGAGTGATAAGACGTGAGTCAGATGTTGAGAATTGTAACATTTGGTTTTCCCATATGTTTCAAAGTAATTTGAAAGGAAACTTGCAAGAGAAGATAACAAAGACATCATTTTCACTTTCCATCACTCCGATAAACTTTTATCCGGAAAATGTGGTGTCTATCTGTATACGGTGAAAACCGACACGATACATGGCATGGTTATAGAAGGAAAGTCTAAGGAAGTAAAAGTGTGCATCGCTAGTAAGTTCGGGTGTTGTAGCAAGACCGAGTGATGGTCGGACCAGGTGACACCGAATGACGATCTAACTTGATAACATTGGGTGAAAGATCGAATGAACTCAGCGTCCATCCGTTTCAGATATGACGCCAACCGTTACTATATGCTCATTAAGTGACCATTTTTATCATTTAATGACATTTAATGAAGGAGTGATTTTTGGGCATAAATGTCTTGTATTGTTAGTTATATAAAGAATTCAACATTTATGTTGGAAGTACAACTCATTCTCATTTTACTTACTTGCAAGATCTCTCTGTAGTCTTAAGTTGTACAAGCTCTCAATATTGGCTCGGACTTGAAATAATTTAGCTAAGGACAGGACCAAGTTCAAATAAAGATAACACCAACTTTGGCGATTTTTTTACTAATTTTCATTCGCTTAGTTATTGTTAATTGTTTACCATATTTATTTACGAATCGATCCACATATATTTAAAATCACTTACAAATTTAACTGTATATTTTTTGGGTAAACAAGGTGCTTGAACGTTAACATTAAGTATCAAATTTGATAATGTTAATAAAAGTAATAATAATGCTAAAAATATGAGTCACATGTAAAAGACCAAAAGCTTCACGAGAAAAGCAGGCACTAATTATATTGCCTTTTTTTTTTTATGACAGGGGAACCCGCAACCGCTATTTTTTTATAAGTGCGCACTGGGTAAACCCTCGGACTGACGCAATAGCCTGCAAACCACGTCAGTCAGGTAAATCACACTTGGCAAGCCATGTGTGACAGACTCAACCAAGAAGGTGTTGACAGTGGAAATCATTATATTACCTTCTCTTATATATATGCATTGTCGTGTTTCCGTACGTCAAAATCAGTTAAGGTCTTTCCATATAACATTTTAGGTTAATTATTGTCACTGCTTTATGCGATATTGCAATGCACGTAACACACATAATGTTGGAATTTATCATGTAAACATGTAAATATATGAAATAATATATACCCTACCCATAATTAGAATATTTTCATATATTGTGTAAATATAATTATGGTAAGACTAAGATTCCTCTTTTGTATAGGCTTAGGATTCCTATTGTATAAAGAATGAATATTGTACTCTATATATACTTTGATATTAATGAAAGACTCCCCAAGGGAGATTAATATCATCTTACATTGTATCAAGAGTCAAACACCTAAAATTCTAGAACTCTTTCTTCCTACCGCCACCGAGAACCCCCCCTCGGAACTCGTCGTGGCCCCTGTTGACACCCAATTTTGACCCTCCCGTCCAGTCATTAACTATAAAATTACACTAATTTTAAAACAATTTTGAAATAATAAAATGCAGCAATAAAACATAAATACAGGCATAAATAAACAATTTAATAATAACTTCGCATTTTCTTACGTAGAGTATTAAGCACTTAGAATCCCGCGCCTGCATTAATTAATTTCAAGCCCTGTCGTAATTCTTAATTAATAATAAATACATAAAATAAATAATTTAACATTAACGTCGTGTCAAGTAGCATAGTTGCATTTATTAATACGCAAGAGAATTTCATAATCATTCGTAATTTTAAAATCATTTTAAACTAATACATGCATTTAATAGCGCCGCATTCTAAAATATTAAGCATTAATTAAATAGCACGCCCGCATTTATAACGATTAGATTAATAAAAGACCTAAATAATTTAATCACATTTGTTAATTTGAGTTATCACTAATTAATTAATAATACACTAGCTAATTAATTAGCTAGCCTAATTAAAACTAACTAATTAACTCCCCCTAATTAAATAACTACCCGCAGCCCATAACCCATTTCCCTTTTAACTTACCTCGTCCAGCCCATAACCCATTCCCTAAAAGCCCCCACTTCCCCTTCCCCGTCGACTTTCCCTTTTCTGAGAAAACCTAAAAAAACCTAAGACCTAAGGAGATCCGCCGCATTCCCCTCGCCCGCAAATCTCGCCGGATTTTCAGGTTGGAAAATCCGGCACAACCAAATCAAAAATACCCTTCTTTAGAACCAAACAATCTTCCGAATCGTCCACAAAAAAAATCAGTCCGCCTTACCATAACAAGAGCAGTACGAATCTTAACAAATCGGTACAAATCGTCCCCTCAAATCACGTCCTAAACTTACCATAAACGAAGCCTAGATAAGGACTATAAATACCAGGGCTTTAACATGCAACAGGCATCAGTCATTCACCAGTCATCGAATTATCGAGAAATACCCACAGTATCAAGTCTAGAACCCCTTCTCTTTTCTATCGAACTTACTACTATCTGTTCTTGCAAACAGTTTCTTTGTGAGTTTTCTTTCGACGATTCGGGAAAAGGCTTTTGTCGTCGCCTCAGTTCTCTACCCACAAAAGGTCCGGAAACCCATTCTCTTTCTACTATTTAGTTGCTTAATTGATATTGTGTATTCTGTATGATGACATTTATATTATTCTGTCGAATTTACTCAACTTAGTTTAGTCCTTAGTTCTGGATAAATCTGTCAGTTGATTTTCGAGGTCGATTCTGTTTTAAGTATGTGTATATTCGATCGCTATTTTGTTCTTCTGTGGGTTAATTAGGTAGGTAACATTTGTACAAAGGTCGTAGATCCATTTTGTGTTGATTATCGGCTATTAATTGTGATTATCCAAATGTTGATTTGAATATTCTATTGTAGACTTTATGAGTATGTATATTCGTATGAATATTTAGACGCATGTTTAACATTGCTTGTATGGGTCTTTTATGCTATCTCGTGATATTCATGGTTATGGAATAGTATGATTTTGTTTCATTTTCAAAAGATCATTATCCGTGGCATTTTAAAGATCCGTCATTAACTCATTGGAACACTCTAATAATTGGATAAAGTGGTGTCTGTCCGTGAATTTCTAAAATTTGCATTGAATTAGGTAGAGATATATGCTACCTGGTCTTGTGAGTCATTTGTACCACTATCCTGCTTAAATTTAGTCCAGTTAGACCATGTCTATGTTACCATTTGAATCAATTCTGTTTATGTACGAATGTATGCTAGTTTGCCTAAGTGGTGTTCTTTCTTGGGATGACATATTAATGGATAATGCAGCAGGAAGGTGACTATACTTGTTTAATCAGACCATAAATGGTTATGTATGATCTAATATTGTTTCTAAGGAGTCTCTTAGCTATTCATGTATGTTGGCTATATTTAATAAGCCATTATGCCTCATATATCCTACTAATGAATTCCAATCCGGCAGTTTTAAGTTTGTCCTATATTTGCCTAAACTATTGGTCGTGGAAAATATCTTTTCCCCCTGTATTTTCCTTTCGAATTCTGCCAATCTAGTGTGTCAATAACCATGCATCACAATAAAATATAACTGTTGACATATCTGTCTACCACCTTGGATGCTCGGATTTCCTTTATCTGTTGTTTTGTTCACATCGCATTAGTATACATTCAGTGTATATGGGTTGTATACCTCCCATGGTTTAAGTGTATGTCTTATGGGTATCCACCCTTATATGGTTAAATATATTAGAGGCCCTTTCGTATAAGAGGGGCTGTTTGGATGATAACATTCACGTTCGAAATCTAGTAAAAGGAAATCTGATGTCATCGGGCCTGAATCATGTTTCCTGCATACTGGGCCCATCACTAAATAATACCCTAAAGAGTGCATCTGCTGGCAGAATCTCGTGTCTGTATTGCCTCGCGTTAACATTGGCAACATATGTACTTGTGTGTTAATTTAACATTCCACTTATTTCGCATATGATGGAGTTTACATTATTTACTAATCCTTTTCTTTCTTATTTTTTACATGACATGCATCGGGAGAATACTCAAGAGTCTCGGTATGAGACTCGTCATGACTTCCATATCGCCAATCACACTTCCGCCGCAGGGCTTCCAAACAACTGTAGGATAGATGGTGTCGCCATCCGTTCTAGACGTTACAACAATTCCAATCTCACTCCTCCTTTTGCTTATCTATGCATTTATTTACTTATTTATTTATTATTGTTATAATTATTTGTTAACCTTGTAATTAATAGGATGGTTAACTCTAATAGTCTTTGAATACATTGGAAGGGTAGTTTAAAGGATAAATTCACTCTTTATTTATCTAGGTTCATTATATTTAAAATAAATCGATTAACCCAATTATGCTCACCAGACCACCCTTATCTAGAAAGAAAAAAAAATAGACTTTCTTATAATTTCTTCATAAACAACATAAGAGTAATTTATCACTTTTCCTAATATCATTCACGTTTTACATACATTTACAAAGGCAATTTCCTAACTAATTTTATATATAGGAGTAACTAGATTATTTCTACTTTGTCAAATGAAATAATTTCATGTTTTACAAATGCATAATTAACTTTACATATTTCTTTGAGTCTTAGGAAACTTTTGTTATCAAGATACATTCTTTAGATATTTATCACATCTTTTTTTTTTATTCGAATAACTCTTCCTAAAACATATTCCCTTTAGCCAAATAAATTAACCTAAGTTTGAACGGACAACCGCAAGTTAGCGGATCCTTTAGGGTGCCTTACCCCTTCCCTTTAGGATAATAAAGAATCCTTACTCAGAATCTAATCTAGTTTCACAGACCATTAAATGGAGTTAATGCTGACTTTAATCAGTTAGTATTTAGGTGTCCTAATTCACCCAATTAATTAGGTGGCGACTCCCTTAAACATTTTTACATTTATTTATCTTACATTTTTGGGAGGATAACCATTCCGTCGCGCATTTAAGCCTGAGAGTTCAAAATCGCGCATAAAAGACGGCGACTAATCGGGAAACTTAAGGTTCTTAACCATAACAAACATAGGTTAATTATTGTGCTTCATTTATTTGCTTGTTTTGTGTTTCACATTTGTTTGCTTTTATGTTTTGCCTAAACTGTTTTGCTTCACATATAAATATTTGCATATTATTTAAACTGCTATTTGTTACTGCTTTCCTTAAACTGGCATTCCGCTCATACTTCTTCCACTCTGAAAAATTCACACAATCACACACTACATGCGAGGTGCGCAGTGCATCAAAGAAAACTCTTTCTTCTAAAAAAAAAAAATAACCAATTTTAGGAGAGTTGGTAACATACGTGGAGTGTCCGGCCTAACCGTGGTCGCGTAGCCTTCTCGCCGAGCTGTCCGCCGGGAACTCAAGGCCTAGTAAAGCCAAATCTTAGAAACTCAGGATAAAGCTATACCACCCTTTATTTAGGGCATGCATGCATTTACCTTAGGTGGGTCGGTCCTTGGTATCGACGCCACAATTAGGAAGACACCAAATTTGTCGAAGGGTTGTTCACAACCCAACTACCAACAACATATTATGTGTTACGTGATATTGATGGATGAATCCGAGCCTAACATGACTTGCCAGCATTGGGAAAATTTTGCATTTATTTTTGTTTATGTATAGGATGAGCAAAGATTCCAACAATCCTCAAATCGAATGGTGAGTGGTGTTCGACAAAGCTAAAGATTTGGTGGGAGAATTTCGACGGCAAAGACAGAAATGATCATCGAAGCAAATTAGGTCTCTACGCTTGTTTGACATCGCCGGATCAGCATATAGTTAGGGCCTTAATTCGGCCTGATCCGACAGGCGGTGTTGATTTCAAGACTTCGAACTCACCCCTACGTTGGAGGAGATCAACTACTTCACGAGCTTAGCCTACCAGGACAGAGGACAAATCATCCCTTATAGTCAATCTGGAAAGAGATTCTTGCATTACATGGGCCTAAAGAACACAAAGGAACTCATTGCTTGAAAATAATTGGGTTTCCTTAGATTATCTGTACGAAAGGTATGGTTGCCGAGATAGCTATCAGTCGTTCAGAAAAGAATTCTCTTGCAGTCTGGGAAAGTGGAAAACTAGACGACATACCGCATTCGCTGTCGCTCTGTTAGGCACTCTAGTGTTTCCACTCGAGCATGGACGAATCAGCACATGCATATGTTCCGTAGCCCGAATGGTTTTTGAGGGCATCAACGGCACACAACTTACTTTGGTCCCCATGATCCTAGCTGAGATATTTCGAGCTCTGGGAAAATGCAAGCGAAGGGAAACCAATTTCTTCGAGGGATGCAATCTCATTTTACAAATGTGGGCCATGGAACATTTTTATCAACGATCAAATATGACAGACATTTGTTTCAGCAATGATTATAGGATTGTGAGTTTTTACGACAGGATGAAGAGATTTGTGTCGCCAGTCGGTACTGGGGATTGGTATGAATTTCTGGCATCTCGCACTAGCAACCAGGTACAATGGAGGTACCCACTGCTATCCCGTATCAACAAAGCTTATGTAAGGAGCAAAGACCGTTATTACATCGAGCTCATCGGACTAAGGGGGCTTCAGCCATATGCTCCGCTGCGTGTACTCCGCCAGTTTGGTCAAGAACAGATAATCCCTCTCCGATCGGACATGAAGGATTCAGAGGTCACGTTTGGGGAAAATTGCACTTTTCCTAGAAAGAAGCAAATCCTTGATGAATGGAACAACATTGAGAAAATAGATACGCATGAATACCATGCATGGTTCAAGGAAGATTATGGCAGTCCGAGCCCCAAAGGCAAGCAAGGTTTCGAGGATATCGACATGACCAATTGGGCGAAGATGTGCAGATTAGAGAGCAACACCATTTCCTCTGAGACGTGGGATCAACTACAGAATATCATGCAATATTTGGAAAATGCAGGAGCAGGGCCTAGCAAGACCATTACAGCACCACCGCATTCTCCGTCGGCATAATCTTTAGTTTTGACATTTCTTTGTTGCAATGTAATCTTAATTTTTTTCCAAATAAAAGCATCCAATGGCTCGGACCAATCCATCATTATCTCATATATGACGCTTAGGCCTACCTCTGGCATGATAGAGGCCCCTTGCATATTAGGACGCGCTTTAATCTACTTTATTTGTTGAAGCTTCATTATATGCCCATATGTTCTGCTATTCTGTTTAATACTGACACATGTTTTGAACAAAAGGACTTTTGCTGTATTACTCGTTTACCGTGATTTGTGTTGGCAAGCACCGGGCCGAGCACCCATATTTCACCAGATCCAAAGCACGAGCAACAAAAATGAATGATTCAGGGGCAAACGAACAGGATGGCTTGGGACTCATCGCCATTCAACGAGAGGAACCAGAGACATCAGAAAGGGGAAATGCTCCATATTCCGATGAATACCTTGCTCAAGTACTGCAACAAATGGCGGTCATGCAAGCAGAAATGGATAGACTCCGGGAAATTACTAAGTTATCTATAAGCCTCAACACACAACTACCCACACTTCCTAATTCACCGTCCTTTCGACGCCATCCCCAACATCCAACAGATAACCCACAACCTCCCAATCCACAATACAACAACACGCCTCATAACCCACACTTTCAAAGCCACAACACAACCACACACCTCCTCATAACCCATGCACCTTAAATGACCCTAACCCGCACACACCTCACCCGCACAATACAAGCCACCTTACCCGCCCAAAACAACCAACCTACTCAACCAAAGACCGATGACATACCATAATAAACAATACGGATCACCGTATATGTGACCCATGCACCACATCTCACACTGCACCTATACCCTCCTCGGAGTTTGCTCGATATGAAGAGACGGAGAAGAGGACAAGAGTTGGGATAGATGAAAATGTGGCCAGAGAAATTCACGACTTGAAGAAGGCTTTTAAGAACCTTCAGATGGACAAGGGTCATGAGGATTGGAATACGAGGATTTATGCACGATCCCGACGCCGAATCGCGTTGGATACAAGGTACCAAAGTTTGACTGCTTGACGGCAAAAGTAATCCTCGCACACTTGAGATCCTATTGCGACAAATTAGTGGAGTGGGAAGAGATCAATCAATCATCATGAAATTGTTTATAAGGAGCTTATCGAGAAGCCTTGGATTGGTATACTAGCCGTGATCGAGGAAGTGGCGTATTGAGGCGATGCCCGTGACTTTGTAGATGAGTTCAGTTTAATACGACAACGCCCCGACAGATTCTATCTTATGAAATTGGAGAAAAGGTCAATAGAAACCTTTAGAGAATATGCAATGAGGTGGAGATCTGAAGCAGCGAAGGTCCAGCCACCTATGGAAGAAAGTGAAATGACAACACTGTTTGTACAATCCTCAAGGACCCCAATGACTATGAGAGGTTGATCGCGTCATTGGACGCAATTTTTCCAAGTAGTAAAATGGGAGATTTTGTGGAAGAAGGACTCGTAATGTAGGATCACGAATTTGGCCGCTTTGCAATAAGCAAAGCAATACAATCAGAGTCAATGGGAGGGATGAATAAGAAGAAGGATGGACGGAGCACTATCATGACGGTGCAACAACACAAAACGAATCGAGCCCTGACATACTAACCCCAAACCCAAACATACCAACCCCAAACCCAAACATACCAACCCCAACCCCAAACATACCAAAACCCCACCTTCCAAAACCCTCCCTATGACCACTTTGGCCAAAATACTTCCACATACAATCAACCTTCACCCATCTACACCACCCAGCCAATATACAACCCGCCACGGGCGTTCGCCCACACAAATTCCTCACAATCGACAAAGATACCCACCCCCACAACAATACCACACACAAAACACACCCAGACCCCGAACCAACACCGAGAGGAGGCCCACAAAATCATACACTCCGTTGGCTGAACCATACTCCCAACTATATGAAAGACTAAGAGCCGCTGGTTTTATACAGCCGATCCCGTGGCAAAACCCCAATCCACTCCCACCATGGCATGATGAGAATAAGCATTGTGCATACCACTCAGGAGCATCAGGGCACAATACAGATGGTTGCTATGCATTGAAGAACAGAATTGAGGAACTAATCAAAGGAGCTATTCGGTTGAAAGAGCCCTCCTCAATGTCAACAATAATCCGCCAAATCACGACAATGCTGGCGTGCACATGATCACCTTCGATGATGTGTACGATATGGAAGGGACCATCGTACCAATCAAGGGGAAGGAGACAGGGGAATCTTCAGCCCACATTGCCCATGTGATTACTTCCAAGGCCAGGGCGCCGTTGGAAGTAGAGTTGAGCCGTCATAAGCCTCTAATGCCAGTCTTAGTACCAGGATGGAGCCGTTCGGTCAAACATAATGAGGGTAGACAGAAACAGGTTGTAGAGGCTGTTACAGCGGGGGTGACGAGGTCCGGACAACGTTACTCATCTGTAGAAGTATCACGAAAGACACCCCAGAAAAAGACTGTGACCGAACCAGAAGTAGAGGAATTTTGGAGGAGGATGCCTACAAGAGACTATTCGATTGTAGAACAGTTGAGTAAAACACCAGCACAAATCTCTCTATTGTCACTGTTGATGAATGCCGTGAACCACCGAACCTCTTTGATGGAGGTTTTGAAAGCTCACGTGCCCGGCATCTGGCGATGAACTTTTCAAAGACCGACGGCAAATTAAGGAGGTGCAAAAGTTAATTTTCCATGAATGAATTGCCTCTGAAGGTCGGGGTCATAATAAGGCATTGAACATAATCAAGTGTGCTAATAAGTTTATCTCGAGTCTTGATTGATGGGTCACCGTTAATGTATGCCCTTTGAATACTCTTGAACTTTGTGAGTCAACATTGGGAAACTCGCGAGAGCTATACAGGGTAAAGGTTTGATGGGACCACGAGGAGCCGCAGCGAGACCGACTTGACACTACTGATTGGGCCCGCAGAGTTCGAGATAGAATTCCGTGTATCGATATATCCACACGCTACAATTTGTTACTCGGTAGACCTTGATCCACGTGGTGAGCCGTCCCTTCCACTTTGCATCAAGTTTTGAAATTCATCCGAATCACCATGAAGTTGTGGTTGAGGAGACAAGGACAACATCGCTAAAGCGGCAATTCGGTCATCGAGAGTATGGAGAAGTTCGGATGGATCTGTCACCATATGAACAAGATCGTGACGTTAGCAAGGCTAAAGGGACGCGACTACCTCGCACTCCCAAAATGGTGGCCCAAGAGACTTTGAGAAATGGTTTGAGCGGGCCGAGGACTTGACCAAGACTAGGAGGAATCACAGAGCCGATTCACTGCCGGAGAAGAATGACACTTTTGGCCTCGGATATCACCACCGCCGGCGAGAGATGATGTTATTTGATCTCGAAGGAAGGGTGAGTCTCACCGCCAAGACACTGCTCCACCCCGAATCATTCATTCACAAGCGTGCCGCTTCGCCAACTACGAGAAGATGAGGACGCATTCTCGCGGAGGACTTGAGGCCTTTTCATTTACGAAGAAGAAGCGAGTGTCATGCGGTTTTGGAAGACTACAGATGACCAGACCATTTGGAGTGCATAGCCAGGAGATGTCTTGAGCAACTGGACTTGTACCCCAACACTGTTTTTTCATGAGTCTGGGTAGAATTAATAATTATACGTTTTTAAACAATTCAATTCATATTTTTCAATTATGGAACACGCTTTATGAGCTTATTTCCTCTCAAGTTTTAATAACAAGTTATGTTTTAATCAACGCTTTATTCCTTTTTCTTTCAAAGATACAAAATAATATACTTATCGATAATGAAAATGTGACATGTCATGAAACACGCGAACAAAGTCAGAATAATCCGACAGAACCCGAAGGGAATTTCCCGCTGGAGGAATTAACGGAAGAGTTAGGAAAATTCGAGGATAAGTGAAACCTAACTGGATGAAACAAACTTGAAACCTAGGAGATGATAAAGTCGTGAAGGAGACAAGGATCGCGTTCACTTGAATACCACAGAAAGAAGATTTGGCCCTATCAAGCAAAGATGTCGACATATTCGCTGGTCTTATGATGATATACGCCAGTCTAAGCACGCACATCGCTTTCATAAGCCGCCCGTTGAACCATCATGCCTTCCAGTGAAGCAAAAACCAAGGAAAATCAAGCGGATCGAGTTTGAAAGTCAAGGAGGAGATCTCCAAACAATTGACGCAAATGTCATTCGGTAGCAAGGTACCCACTTGGTTAGCCAATATTGTGCCAAGAATGAAGGATGGCAAAATACGAGTTTGTGTCGACACGGGGATCTCAACAAGGCAAGCCCTAAGGATGATTTTCCTTCCGAACATTCATTTACTCATTGACAATTGTGCGAAGCATGAGTTGCAGTCCTTTGTCGATTATTTCGCCGGGTACCATCAAATCTTAATGAACGAAGAGGATGCAGAGAAGACCGCGTTCACCACCCCGTGGGGGGTATATTATTATCGAGTCATGCCATTTGGACTTAAAAACGCAGGTGCCACTTACATGAGAGCCATGACTACCATTTTTCATGATATGATCCATAAGGAAATTGAAGTCTACGTGGATGACGTCATTATCAAGTCGCGGAGGGCTACAGATCATCTGGTCCATCTGAAGAAGTTTTTTGAACGATTGAGGCAATACAACCTGAAGTTAAATCCGGCAAAGTGTTCGGCCCCAAAGGGAAATTGTTGGGTTTCATTGTGGCGAAGGAATAGAGTTGGATCCTTCGAAGATAAAAGCCATTCGCGATCGCCTCCGAAGAATCGCAAGGAAGTGATGAGTTTTCGGTCGTTTGAATTATATCAAGAGTTCATAGCACAATCAACAGTGATATGCGAACCAATATTTAAGTTGTTAAAGAATGACGCTGCCACTAAGTGGACATTGGAGTGCCAACAAGCCCTTGACAAAATCAAAGAGTATCTGTCAAATCCGCCGGTCTTGGTGCCTCCAGAACCCGGGAGGCCTTTGCTATTATACTTATCCGTATTGGAAAACGCATTCGGATGTGTGTTAGGACAACATGATGAGACATGAAGGAAGGAACAAGCAATATACTACTTGAGTAAAAAGTTCACGCCTTATGAAGCTCGTTACACAATGCTGGAACGCACGTGTTGTGCCTTGACTTGGGTTGCCCAAAAATTCAGACATTACCTGTCCACATACACCACCTATCTCATCTCAAGGATGGACCCGCTCAAGTATATCTTTCAGAAGCCTATGCCTACTGGAAAACTTGCAAAGTGGCAGATTCTTTTAAGTGAATTCGACATCGTATACGTCACCCAAAAGGCAGTCAAAGGACAAGCATTAGCAGATCATCTCGCAGAGAATCCGGTAGACGAGGAATACATCCCCTTGCAGACCTACTTTCCAGATGAAGAAATGATGTTTGTAGGAGAAGACATTTTAGAAGAATATCCAGGTTGGAGAATGTTCTTCGATGGCGCCGCGAATTTCAAAGGAGTAGGTATCGGAGCAGTTTTGGTATCAGAAACGGGACAACACTACCCAATATCAGCAAAGCTCAGATTCCCGTGCACCAATAATATGTCAGAATATGAGGCGTGCATACTAGGACTCCGAATGGCTATTGACATGAACATACAAGAGTTGCTGGTCGTAGGGGATTCAGACCTGTTGATTCACCAAGTGCAAGGCGAATGGGCCACCAAGAACAGAAAGATACTTCCGTACCTACACTGCGTGAAGGAATTGCGCAAGAGGTTCGTTAAGATAGAATTCAGGCATACCCCGAGGGCTCAAAATGAGTTTGCAGACGCTCTAGCAACTTTGTCCTCCATGATTCAACATCCAGACAAGAACTATATTGACCCAATCAAAGTAGATGTGCTAGAGCAGCCAGCCTATTGTTCTCAGATAGATGAAGAATCAGAAGGCAAACCTTGGTATGGCGAGATCAAGAGGTATCTCAAGGCAGGTGAGTACCCGGAAGGCGCGACCAACATACAAAAGAAGACTCTTCGGAGGTTAGCCAACCATTTCTTCCTGAGCGGCGAGGTCCTTTATCGGAGAACTCCGGATTTAGGTTTGTTAAGATGTGTTGACACTCGAGAAGCAAACAAGTTATTAGAAGAGACACACGGAGGTATGTGCGGACCCCACATGAACGGTTTCATGCTAGCTAAGAAGATACTACGAGGAGGTTACTTCTGGATGACGATGGAAACAGATTGCATCAGTTTCGTGCGAAAATGCCATCAATGTCAGATCCATGGCGACTTGATTCACGTGCCACCAAATGAACTCAACGTCACTAGTTCCCCGTGGCCATTCGCAGCTTGGGGCATGGACGTCATTGGTCCTATTGAGCCGGCAGCGTCAAATGGACACAGGTTTATCCTAGTAGCGATTGATTACTTTACGAAATGGGTAGAAGCATCATCATACAAGTCTGTGACCAAGAAAGTAGTAGTGGATTTTGTTCATCACCACATCATCTGTCGGTTCGGAATTCCGGAATCGATCATAACCGACAACGGGTCCAATCTCAATAGCGGTCTGATGAAGGAAATGTGTGAGAAGTTCAGGATCACTCATCGCAACTCTACTCCATATCGACCACAAATGAATGGAAGCGATCGGCGGCCAACAAGAACATCGAGGATCTTGAGGAAGATGATAGATAACTACTGGCATTGGCATGAAAATTTGCCTTCGCCTCTTGGGTTACCGTACTACAATCCGGACCTCGCGAGCAACACCGTATCTCTTGGTTTATGGAGCAGTGTCTTTGCCGTGGAGGTGGAAATACCGTCTTTGAGAATCATCCAGGAAGCCGAACTAAATGAAGCCAAATGGATACAGAGTAGGTACGAACAATTGATGCTTATTGACGAGAAGCGAATGAATGCAGTCTGCCACGGACAACTTTACCAGAACAGAATGACCAGAGCTTTTAATAAGAAGGTGCGACCAAGAAACTTCCAACCGGGACAACTGGTGCTGAAACGTATATTCCCTAACCAAAGTGAAGCGAAAAGGAAATTCGCGCCCAATTGGCAAGGGTCTTACATGGTTCACCGAGTGCTTACAGGAGGGGCCCTCATCTTGGCTGAAATGGACGGCGAAGTGTGGCCGAGAGCCATCAACGCAGATGCAGTGAAGAGATACTATATTTAGAGTACTTTTATTTTCCATGTAATCACTTTGCTTGTAATTGGAACTACGTGTGACCTGATTCCCTTGGTGGATACGTAGGCGGCCACATCGGCTTCGGTCCCACCTTTTAGAAAATCCCAATTTCTCTTTTGCTTGTAATCGGAACTACGTGTGACCTGATTCCTTGGCGGATACGTAGGCGGCCACATCGGCCTCGGTCCCATCTCAAAAATGTTTAAAATTTTGTCTGTAACGAACTACGTTCGACCTGATTCCCTTAACGGATACGTAGGCGGCCTACATCGGCCTCGGTCACACCATTGGAAAATCTTTGCTTTGTCAAATCTGCATCTTAGTGAGTCGTACTCAGTCCCGTCATACACGCAAGACAAATCTACGACATATATCCGACCCAGTTTCGTCAGTCAAAACTGGGACAATTTTTAAGGATTGCGCCACGAAAGGACAGCAAATATGATTCCATATGCTCGAAAGATCGACATAAGCGGGACAATTTTAAGGGTTTTACCACAAATGACGTCAATGGACATGGTTAAGTTATGCCGGGTTTCATGTCCCAAAGCGGGACAAATTTTAAAGAGAGCTGTGGCAATGAGCATCGAGAGTATGGGAGAATACCGCCGATTTCGGATAAGAAAGTTCGTTTTGTTTCACAGCATGTCACTATTCAAGTATCGACATAATTGCCTACTAGCATATATGAGTATATTTTCAAGATAGAATATTTTCAATAAATATTTTCGACCGAGACTCGAAATCAAACAGGGTTACATGTCGGACAAGGCGGCGTGCAAATATCAAGAGCAACACAAATCGGCCGACCCGCCGAACTAACAATTTTTCTTTGAGTGAATTTTGCGGGACAACAGGGAACAAGGAGGACAACAACATCCCAACACAGATTCGCCCGCGAGTCCATAGACAAGTCTACATCAAATACATCTCGCAAAACCACGTCTTCGTTACTCGGGCTACCGTTTACATTTTATTATTTCGTCTAGCTCTGATTATGCATAACACAAGTCCATATGTAGAACAATTTTTATCTATGCCCTACAAGGCGTCATCTGCATTTCGTCCATACAACGACGAACATCTGCATTTCGTCCATACAACGACGAACATCTGCATTTCGTCTATACAACGACGAACATCTGCATTTCGTCCATACAACGACGAACATCTGCATCTCGTCTATACAACGACGAACATTCTGCATTTCGTCCATACAACGACGAACATCTGCATCTCGTCTATACAACGACGAACATTTTGCATCTCGTCTATACAACGACGAACATTCTGCATTTCGTCTATACAACGACGAACATCTGCATTTCGTCCATACAACGACGAACATCTGCATTTCGTCTATACAACGACAAACATCTACATCTCGTCTATACAACGACGAATATTTGGCATCTCGTCTATACAACGACGAACATCTGCATCTCGTCTATACAACGACGAACATCTGCATCTCGTCTATACAACGACGAACATTTGGCATCTCGTCTATACAACGACGAACATTTGGCATCTCGTCTATACAACGACGAACATTTGGCATCTCGTCTATACAACGACGAACATCTGCATCTCGTCCATACAACGACGAACATCTGCATCTCGTCTACACAACGACGAACATTTGCATCTCGTCTATACAACGACGAACATCTGCATCTCGTCCATACAACGACGAACATCAGCATTTCGTCTATACAACGACGAACCTTTGCATTTCGTCTATACAACGACGAACCTTTGCATTTCGTCTATACAACGACGAACATTTGCATTTCGTCCATACAACGACGAGCATCTGCATTTCGTCCATACAACGACGAGCATCTGCATTTCGTCCATACAACGACGAACATCTGCATTTCGTCTATACAATGACGAACATCTGCATTTCGTCTATACAATGACGAACATCTGCATTTCGTCCATACAACGACGAACATCTCATTTCGTCCATACAACGACGAACATCTACATTTCGTCCATACAACGACGATCATCTGCATCTCGTCCATACAACGACGAACATTTGCATCTCGTCTATACAACGACGAACATTTGCATACCGTCTATACAACGACGAACATTTGCATTCCGTCTATACAACGACGAACATTTGCATTCCGTCCATACAACGCATTTAACATCTGCGTATCCGTCCATGACGATGTAACATTTGCATCTCGCTTCATACAACGCGTAACATCTGCGTCGTCCATACAACGTTAACATCTACATTTCGTCCATACAACGGCGAACATCTGCATTTCGTCCATACTGCAACGAACATCTGCATCTCGTCCATACAACGAACATCGCATTTCGTCCATACAACGGCGAACATCTGCATTTCGTCCATACAACGTTAACATCTGCATTTCGTCCATACAACGACAAACATCTGCATCTCGTCCATACGGCGAACATCTGCATTTCGTCCATACAACGGCGAACATCTACATTTCGTCCATCTGACGATTTAACATCTACATCTCGTCCATACAACGGCGAACATCTACATCTCGTCCATACAACGGCGAACACTGCGTCTCGTCCATCTGACGGCGAACACTGCGTTTCGTCCATACAACGGCGAACACTGCATTTCGTCCATACAACGACGAACACTGCGTCCATCTGGCGACGACATACGCATTTCGTCCATACAACGACGAACATCTGCATTTCGTCCATACAACGTTAACATCTGCGTTCGTCCATACGACGAACATGCGTTCGTCCATACAACGATTTAACATTTGCACCTCTATACAAGGCGGCGTATCATCACATAGTCCGACTACAACTACAACAACATATTTACATCCTTACATTGTCTTGTGCGGTTATGCACTAATGCCTCTATCTCGGCTTGATCTGAGAACGCTAACAAGCCGCAAAAGATGGAGCGCAACGTGGACCTCTTCCGTGGCGAGGTAATTTGTTGGGAGCAAGGCTTCCCAACAAAGGCAAAAGTGGACGACGTCGACCTACTCTCTCCCAACATTCTAGCACCTGATATCTCATAGTCACCATAGCTTGACGGAATGATTTTAAATCGCGTTAGCGCGCCAGTGTTTTGGTAGTGGCGACCAGGTCGTCGTAACCCGACACTGGGACAATTTTGAGTCCGCGTCAGCATTGCCTAAATTGCCAAACATTCTAGTTCTGAGGATCGAGACAAAATTGGCTATGAGTCAACGTCTTTGTCCGAAGATTCTTCCATCATCTCCATACAAAGAGGACAATTGGACACCAATTTTGACCCTCGTCGATCATTAACTATAAAATTACACTAATTTTAAAACAATTTTGAAATAATAAAATGCAGCAATAAAACATAAATACAGGCATAAATAAACAATTTAATAATAACTTGGCATTTTCTTACGTAGAGTATTAAACACTTAGAATCCCGCGCCTGCATTAATTAATTTCAAGCCCTGTCGTAATTCTTAATTAATAATAAATACATAAAATAAATAATTTAACATTAACGTCGTGTCAAGTAGCATAGTTGCATTTATTAATACGCAAGAGAATTTCATAATCATTCGTAATTTTAAAATCATTTTAAACTAATACATGCATTTAATAGCGCCGCATTCTAAAATATTAAGCATTAATTAAATAGCACCGCATTTATAACGATTAGATTAATAAAAGACCTAAATAATTTAATCACATTTGTTAATTTGAGTTATCACTAATTAATTAATAATACACTAGCTAATTAATTAGCTAGCCTAATTAAAACTAACTAATTAACTCCCCCTAATTAAATAACTACCCGCAGCCCATAACCCATTTCCCTTTTAACTTACCTCGTCCAGCCCATAACCCATTCCCTAAAAGCCCCCACTTCCCCTTCCCCGTCGACTTTCCCTTTTCTGAGAAAACCTAAAAAAACCTAAGACCTAAGGAGATCCGCCGCATTCCCCTCGCCCGCAAATCTCGCCGGATTTTCAGGTTGGAAAATCCGGCACAACCAAATCAAAAATACCCTTCTTTAGAACCAAACAATCTTCCGAATCGTCCACAAAAAAAATCAGTCCGCCTTACCATAACAAGAGCAGTACGAATCTTAACAAATCGGTACAAATCGTCCCCTCAAATCACGTCCTAAACTTACCATAAACGAAGCCTAGATAAGGACTATAAATACCAGGGCTTTAACATGCAGCGAGCGTGATCATTCACGATCGTGAATTATCGAGAAATACCCACGATGTCAGTCTAGAACCCCTCTTTTCTATCGAACTTACTACTATCTGTTCTTGCAAACAGTTTCTTTGTGAGTTTTCTTTCGACGATTCGGGAAAAGGCTTTTGTCGTCGCCTCAGTTCTCTACCCACAAAAGGTCCGGAAACCCATTCTCTTTCTACTATTTAGTTGCTTAATTGATATTGTGTATTCTGTATGATGACATTTATATTATTCTGTCGAATTTACTCAACTTAGTTTAGTCCTTAGTTCTGGATAAATCTGTCAGTTGATTTTCGAGGTCGATTCTGTTTTAAGTATGTGTATATTCGATCGCTATTTTGTTCTTCTGTGGGTTAATTAGGTAGGTAACATTTGTACAAAGGTCGTAGATCCATTTTGTGTTGATTATCGGCTATTAATTGTGATTATCCAAATGTTGATTTGAATATTCTATTGTGTAGACTTTATGAGTATGTATATTCGTATGAATATTTAGACGCATGTTTAACATTGCTTGTATGGGGTCTTTTATGCTATCTCAGGATATTCATGGTTATGGAATAGTATGATTTTGTTTCATTTTCAAAAGATCATTATCTGTGGCATTTTAAAGATCTGTCTATTAACTCATTGGAACACTCTAATAATTGGATAAAGTGGTGTCCTGTCCCGGCAGCCCTCTAAAATTTGCATTGAATTAGGTAGAGATATATGCTACCTGGTCTTGTGAGTCATTTGTACCACTATCCTGCTTAAATTTAGTCCAGTTAGACCATGTCTATGTTACCATTTGAATCAATTCTGTTTATGTACGAATGTATGCTAGTTTGCCTAAGTGGTGTTCTTTCTTGGGATGACATATTAATGGATAATGCAGCAGGAAGGTGACTATACTTGTTTAATCAGACCATAAATGGTTATGTATGATCTAATATTGTTTCTAAGGAGTCTCTTAGCTATTCATGTATGTTGGCTATATTTAATAAGCCATTATGCCTCATATATCCTACTAATGAATTCCAATCCGGCAGTTTTAAGTTTGTCCTATATTTGCCTAAACTATTGGTCGTGGAAAATATCTTTTCCCCCTGTATTTTCCTTTCGAATTCTGCCAATCTAGTGTGTCAATAACCATGCATCACAATAAAATATAACTGTTGACATATCTGTCTCACTACTGGATGCTCAGTATTTCCCTTTATCTGTTGTTTTGTTCACATCGCATTAGTATACATTCAGTGTATATGGGTTGTATACCTCCCATGGTTTAAGTGTATGTCTTATGGGTATCCACCCTTATATGGTTAAATATATTAGAGGCCCTTTCGTATAAGAGGGGCTGTTTGGATGATAACATTCACGTTCGAAATCTAGTAAAAGGAAATCTGATGTCATCGGGCCTGAATCATGTTTCCTGCATACTGGGCCCATCACTAAATAATACCCTAAAGAGTGCATCTGCTGGCAGAATCTCGTGTCTGTATTGCCTCGCGTTAACATTGGCAACATATGTACTTGTGTGTTAATTTAACATTCCACTTATTTCGCATATGATGGAGTTTACATTATTTACTAATCCTTTTCTTTCTTATTTTTTACATGACATGCATCGGGAGAATACTCAAGAGTCTCGGTATGAGACTCGTCATGACTTCCATATCGCGATCACACTTCCGCGGGGGCTTCCAAACAAGCGTAGGATAGATGGTGTCGCCATCCGTTCTAGACGTTACAACAATTCCAATCTCACTCCTCCTTTTGCTTATCTATGCATTTATTTACTTATTTATTTATTATTGTTATAATTATTTGTTAACCTTGTAATTAATAGGATGGTTAACTCTAATAGTCTTTGAATACATTGGAAGGGTAGTTTAAAGGATAAATTCACTCTTTATTTATCTAGGTTCATTATATTTAAAATAAATCGATTAACCCAATTATGCTCACCAGACCACCCTTATCTAGAAAGAAAAAAAAATAGACTTTCTTATAATTTCTTCATAAACAACATAAGAGTAATTTATCACTTTTCCTAATATCATTCACGTTTTACATACATTTACAAAGGCAATTTCCTAACTAATTTTATATATAGGAGTAACTAGATTATTTCTACTTTGTCAAATGAAATAATTTCATGTTTTACAAATGCATAATTAACTTTACATATTTCTTTGAGTCTTAGGAAACTTTTGTTATCAAGATACATTCTTTAGATATTTATCACATCTTTTTTTTTTATTCGAATAACTCTTCCTAAAACATATTCCCTTTAGCCAAATAAATTAACCTAAGTTTGAACGGACAACCGCAAGTTAGCGGATCCTTTAGGGTGCCTTACCCCTTCCCTTTAGGATAATAAAGAATCCTTACTCAGAATCTAATCTAGTTTCACAGACCATTAAATGGAGTTAATGCTGACTTTAATCAGTTAGTATTTAGGTGTCCTAATTCACCCAATTAATTAGGTGGCGACTCCCTTAAACATTTTTACATTTATTTATCTTACATTTTTGGGAGGATAACCATTCCGTCGCGCATTTAAGCCTGAGAGTTCAAAATCGGGTGCGACAGCCCCTCCTACAAATTCTAGGTTTTCTTCTTCATTCATCTCTTCTCTAAATGACTATCCCTGAATCTTCCACACTTTCTGCATCTTCTACCTCCACAAATTTCACCACCACGTTGTCATCCTCTTTTCATCCAGCCCTAACTGTTACAAACATCAAGAACTCTATTCTCATTCTTCTTGATCAAGAAAACAGTCAGTATTCTCCCTGGGTTGAATTGTTTCGTAATCATACATGTCTCTATAACGTGCTTGATCACATCGATGACACCATTCCGCAACCTCCGGAGGTTGATGAGTCTACTTGGCGTCGTCTAGACGTCGGCGTCAAACAGTGGATTTATGGTAGTATTTCTCAGGACCTTCTTCTTACTATCATGAAATCTGGTGCCACAACCCTTGAGTTAAGGAATCGTTTGGAGAAAAATTTCAGGACAATAAGCACACCCGTGTTGTGTATTTAAAGGAGAAATTTAACAATACACGTCTTGAAAACTTTTCTAATGTGACAGATTCGCAAGCGATTAAAGCTCTTGGCGGATCAACTGGCGATGTCGGCGAGCACATTCGGCAACAAACTGGTGTTAAAATTGATTGTTGACCTTCCTAAAGGCGAATATGATACTTTGGCCACAATGATTCAACAGACATATCTGTTACCCAGCTTTAACAAATCTCGCTCGCAGTTGTTGCTCGAAGAGACTCGACGTGCTAAGAAGGATGAGCACAGTCAGAAGGCATTAGCGGTCGAAATGCGCCCTCAAGATCCAACGCCGCCAGAAAACTCTCAACCGCAGCAGGAATGCGGTGGAAATGGTGGCAGGGGCCGCGGCAGATGAGGTCGTGGTCTTGGTAAGGGTCGCGGTCAGCGAGAACCGGCGTCCGGCAGCGGCGCGAGGATCGCGAGAACAAGCGGGTCGCGGCTCGCCGACAATTCGCACCACAGCGCGCGGCGCCAATCTGGTCGCGGCGCCCGGTTGGTCGCGACACCGAGTCCATTCGATGCAGCGGACCCTACAATTCGTATTCTTACCCTGGTTTGTTGGGCCGCTCGACCTCGCAGTCCACCATGCGAGTCGAGTTTTGCAGCCTTCATCCGGCATGACACCCACTGAGTTGGGACAATCATTCAGCACCCTCTACATGCAACAACCTAATAATACTTGGTACATGGACTCAGGCGCCATATCTCACGTCACCCAATCTGCAGGTACTATCCCTAAACTGTTTAGTTTAAAGCATCCTCAATATGTTACAGTTGGTAGTGGACAACGCATTCCAGTTAAAATGTATGGTACCTCATACACACAACCTCCTCATCCACCCTTCTCCCTCAAAAACATCCTATATGCCCCACACGTGATTAAGAACCTCATATCTGTCAGCCAATTTACTCGTAATAATTCTATCTCCGTGGATTTTGACCCTTTTGGTTGATTTTGACCCTTTTGGTTTTACTGTGAAGGATCTTCATACGGAGACACCTCTTACGAGATGCAATAGCATGGGGGATCTCTATCCATTCACTTCCACATCTGCTGCCAGATCTTGCTCTCCCGTAACTCTAGCAGTTGTTTCTTCTTCAACTTGGCATAATAGGCTTGGTCATCCAGGAGTCCAGTTTTTAATTTTCTTAAAGGCAATAATTTCATTGCTTGTAATGGGAAACTTGCCCAAAATTGTGTTTCTTGCTCTTTAGGCAAACATATCCATCTTCCGCTTAAATCATCTACTAGTGTTACACTTGCTCCTTTTGATATTATACATGCCGATTTATGGACATCTCCTATCTCTAGTTCTCTCGGTCATAAATATTATCTTGTGTTGCTTGATGATTTTTCACACTATGTTTGGTTATATCCTCTTAAATTTAAATCGGAAACGTTTGTCAAATTTCTTGAGTTTCGCAAGTTTATCCACACACAATTTGGAAAAAGTATAAAATCATTTCAGTGCGATAATGGTCGTGAATTCAATAACTCTATGTTTCACCGGTTTTGTACAAATAATAGCATGGTTTTTTTCGCTTCTCCTGCCCTCACACATCACCACAAAATGGTAAAGCTGAAAGAATCATACTTACCATTAACAATACTATTCGCACTCTATTGATTCATGTCTCTCTCCCTCATTCCTTCTGAATATATGCTGCAAAAATATCATAATACATTCTAAATATTCTACCTACTAACACTCTTCATAATATGACCCCTACCGAAATCCTCTACCATAGAGTCCCCTACTATGATCATCTACGGATTTTGGTTGTGCATGCTATCGAACCTCGATTCTACGCCACTCACAAGCTTGCTCTGAGTCTGATGCTCACTTGTGTCTTAGGATTACCTCCAAACCATAGGGGCTATCTATGCTATGACTTGTCGACTAGTCAAATCCATATATCTCGTCATGTCACATTCGACGAGACCACATTCCCGTTTTTGAATCTTCCAAAATTCCAAAAACCGGACTACTCATTTCTTGACGAGCCTGCCATCTCTCCCCTCATCATCGAACAACTCACGTTTTTGTTAAAATCGTCGAGCCGGCGCTGATTTCGATGAGCAATCTTGAGAATACGTCATTGCGCGCGCCACATGCTGAGGCACCGCGGCGCCTAAACTTCAGAGAAGCCTATCAACCTTCTAGCGCCACGGCGCTCGATCCAGGTGTCGCGGCTCCTCCGATGGCTTCGCCCCCACGTTATCCTTATCCAACTTTGCCCCCGTCTCAGACACCACTCCGTCACCCACTGTCCCTACTCATCCAATTGAAACTCGTTCAAAGCATGGAATCTTCAAACTCAAAGTTCATTTCAACTTGTCTACCCAAACCATCTCTCCACTTCTAAAGAGCCTAAAATTGGCCAAACAAGACCCTAGTTGGAATGCGGCTATGTATGAGGAATTCAATGCTTTAACTAAACAACACACGTGGGATCTAGTACCTAGACCTGAGGGGGTGAATGTAATTCGATGTATGTGGTTTTTTCATCACAAGTTCAGAGACAATGAGGATCTTGAGAGGTATAAGGCTCGTCTTGTGGCTAATGACACAAATCAGCATGAGGGCATTGATTGTGGAGAGACCTTCAACCCGGTTGTCAAACCGACTACTATTCGCACAGTTTTGAGCATTGCCATGGGCAAACACTGACCGATCCATCAACTTAATGTGAAGAATGCATTCTTACATGGGGACCTGAGAGAAACAGTGTACATGCATCAGCCGTCTGAGTTCACCCATCCAGCAGTCCCTCACTATGTGTGTCGTGTCCTTAAAATATTATATGGCCTGAAACAGGCTCCCCGTGCGTGGTATGATCGTTTTGCCAGGTATATCTTGCAGATTGGGTTTGTATGTAGCAAGAGTGATACATCACTCTTTATTTTTCATCGAGGTAGTAGCACTTCTTACTTATTAATGTACGTGGATGATATTGTTCTGACTGCCTCCTCGGATAGATTGAAAAATGAGATTATTGTCTTGCTTAAGTCCGAATTTGCATTGACTGATTTGGGAAAGCTGAGTTATTTCTAAGGGATATCAGTGACCAGGTCTGCCAATCATATGTTCTTGTGTCAGGGTAAGTATGCAGAGGAGATAGTGTACAGGGCTAAGATGGAGAATTGCAAAGTTATGCCTACTCCAGTCGATTCGAAATCTAAGCTCAGTGATATGGATGGTGCTCCAGTCTCTGATCCTAATCTGTATAGGAGCCTTGCAGGTGCAATTCAGTATCTCACATTTACCAGGCCAGACATAGCTTATGTTGTTCAGCATGTGTGTTTATTCATGCATGCCCCCAGGGAGTCTCATTTCACTGCTCTTAAGTGTATCATTCGATACATTAAGGGTACCCTTGATTATGGTTTGCACCTATACCCCTATGCGCCAAACAAGTTGCTCTCATATACGGATGTTGATTGGGCAGGGTGTCCGAACACGCGACGCTCCACCTCCGGCTTTTGTGTTTTCTTAGGGGATAATCTGATTTCTTGATCTGCCAAGCAACATGCCATCATATCTAGATCGATCAGCGAAATTTGTCTGAGCGTTGCAAATGTAGTGGCGAGATTTGTTGGCTCGAAACTTCTTGTTAGAACTTGATGTCGCTGCGTCAGGCATCTATTGTGTACTGTGATAACATCTCTGTCATATATTTGTCTCATAATCTGATTCAGCATCTGCGAACCAAGCACATTGAGATAGACCTACACTTTGTTCGTGAGAAAGTTGCTCTAGGCCATGTCAGAGTGTTACATGTTCCATCATCGTATCAGTATGCAGACATATTTACCAAAGGACTTTCCAGATAGTTGTTTCTTGACTTCAGATCCAGTCTCACCGTCCGGCCTCCTCCCGCTCCGACTGAGGGGTGTGTAAACATGTAAATGTATGAAACAAAATATTCCTTACCCATAATTATAATATTTCCATATATTGTGTAAATATAATTTTGATAGGACTAGGATTCCTCTTTTGTATATGCTTAGGATTTTTATTGTATAAGGGATGAATATTATACTCTATATATACCTTGATATTAATGAAATACTCCTAAAGAAGATTAATATCATCTTACCTATCAGAATCTTTTGTTCTCTGTCATCATGAACTATATATTAAAATTAATATAGGAGACCTTGTACCTTTATTTTTCTTTTCTTTTCTTTAATGTGGGGATGGCCTTTTACCTTAACTTTTTCTTTGTTAACAGTTAATAAGTGGAAAAAGAGACTAGTTTTGTCACGCCCCGACTTTTTCTAAGTCTTTACTTAGGACGTGATGGCACCTGGACAATTATTTTCCATCAGGAGCACCATTTAATTCTCTTTATTTAGAAATTTAAACTTATATTCAAATACGGAGCTATTAATAAAAATAACAATAAAGAAATTTGTTTATGACTTTATTGAAAATATAACGCGAGTCCATGCTCGTGCAAATATTGTTTCTACATAGACATACTGACAAATATTATTCTAAGTTGGAAGGGAGACCATTCCACACGGGCATTTCCCGAGACATTGAACCGACATTACGAACGGCGAGTACCAAGCCCAAAACAATGGACTTGGTATGACAAGAGGCTGCGGGACGATCGCTAGCCTTGGCGTGGAGCCTTTCCTCTATCACGTTTTCCTGAAACATGTTAAATAAAGAGTCAGCCCTACCATCTGGGGCTGAGTGAGAACCTTACCCTGCAATTCAAAGTAACACCACAATATTCCAAGCGCAATCACATTATAACGTAATAAGCATATTGCAAAAACATATCAGGTTACAACATTTTTAAATATGCAACAACTCCTCATGGAAAATTCTCGGTTTAACTAACACTTCATTTTATCTCATATTATACGTTAAGACATTCCCCTGCATTTCCACATGTTTATTACATTTATATATTTGTGAACGCATATTCACTTTTCATATTTATATATAGGTGAACATGTATTCATCTTTCATATTTGTTGCGGCGTGCAACCCGATCCATTATATTTACGTATTTGTGAACACGTATTCACTTTACGTTTTGTTGCGGCGTGCAACCCGATCCATTATGTTTACGTATTCGTGAACGCGTATTCACTTTACGTTTTGTTGCGGCGTGCAACCCGACCCATTATATTTACGTATTTGTGAACGCGTATTCACTTTACGTTTTGTTGCGGCGTGCAACCCGACCCATTATATTTACGTATTTGTGAACACGTATTCACTTTACGTTTTGTTGCGGCGTGCAACCCGATCCATTATGTTTATATTTATATATTTATGTGAACACGTATTCACTTTTCATATTTTTCAGAAGATCGAATAAATAATATTCTCTTTTTCAACATTATGTCAATCATACTTGTAACGATTATAACTTTTTAACCATAACTCCAACTAAGGTGTTTCTCAAGCGGAAACTAAGGTAAGACGGGGATCTTTTACTGTACCAAATTTCATTTAAAACTACTTTGGGTAACTAACACAAATTTATGCTCAAAACAGCCCCATAAAATTTGTTTCGGCAGAATTTTTATTAAACAGAACTCAATCTTAGAATAGTCATAACTCCTAATCTGTAAACCCGTTCAAGCCCCATAAAATCACAAAACGACGAGAACAGAGAGATACACGTCTCCATGTGAACCATACTTTCATATTATGTACCATTTAGTACAGTTTTACACTTTTATTCGCTGCCCTTCCTGGATCTCGATAGATCCGAGGCATAAACTTTAAACAGCGATAACTCTCAATCCGTAAGTCGGATAGACCCCCGTAAGGTCTCAAAATGTCCAAAACAGAGAGATATAGAACTTTTATTTAGAACCAATTTTCATATTCCCCACTTATTAGTACAGTTTTACGTTTCAACGTCCTGTCCTTCGGAATTCCGATGAATCCGAGGCAGCAACTTCAAACTACAATAACTCTCAACTCGTAAGTCCGTTTTAACAACTCTTTATATATATATGTCCGTAACAGAGAGATTTACAACCATGTAAATTTTCATATAATTTCAATAAGTAAAACTCAATAAAAATAGTCCGTAATTATGTCTTTCCGAATTTCGGCCAAATCTAAGGCAGGAACTTTGAACTATGATAACTTTCAAACCGTATGTCCATTTTACATCATTTTTGGTTCCATATGATCATAATAGAGAGGTGTACCATTCTTCCGAATTTCATCAAATTATAGCAATTATAACTCAGTGAGAACAGTTCGTAAAGTTCATGACGCAACTAGTCGTCTAAACAATCAAAAGTTCAATATTTCTTTTCAACACTCAATTCTTATTCTAACATGTATTGAACTAAAAATAAAGAATGTTACCAAGAATTCCTGAGTGAGAAAACTCACCTTGTAAGTGTGAAGATTATTGTTGTGTGGTTGCTAAAATTATCCTTACTTCTCTAGTATTTTGCTTCTTGTTCTTCTTGTCCTCTTGGTATTTTTTTCCTCTTCTTTTCACTTGTTTTTTTCTGATTTTCTAACCTTTATGTTATGTACTTTGTTTGTGTGTAAATACAATGTATAAGTGGAGAGTTTTCTATAACCTATGGGAGGTGGAATGACAAGAGTTGGAGGGGAAATGAAAAGGGGGGAAGGGAAGTGGACGTACTGCATGCTGCATTTTTTTCTTTTTTTCTTTTTTTTTTCTTTTTGTTTTTCTTTTGTTTTTCTTTTGTTTTTTTTTGTTTTCTTATTTTCATTTCATCTATCTATTTATTCAACTTTAACACTAACTCTATCCCATGCAATTTATTATTTATTTTCTTATATATATTTATTTTTATTAACTCAACCAACAACTATATATTATTATTATTTTTCGGATTTTACATTCTCTCCTCCTTAAGCAACATTCGTCCTCGAATGTGAATAATGTCGTAACATAATCACATAGACACAATAATGTTTATTGTTATTGTAACACTAATTTGGGGCTTCACATTCTCCCTCCCTTAAGAAGCATTCGTCCTCGAATGAGAATAAGGTTGTAACACATGCATATAGACACGCAAATGACACACATATGAAGTACTATGTAATGCATTTTTTTTATTACCTTAGTCAAATAGGAATGAATATTTGACTTTCATCGCCTCTTCCGCTTCCCAGGTGGCTTCCTCTGTGGAGTGATTCTTCCATAGGACTTTCACGGAAGCAATATCTTTATTTCTAAGGCGTTGGACCTTTCTATCAAGTATTTCTACCGGAGCCTCTTCATATTGAAACTCTTTATTAAGAATTATCTCCTGGGGAAGGATGACGTGACTTGGATCGTGCAAGTATTTTCGTAACATTGACACATGAAATACCGGATGCACTGCTTCCAGCTCTTGTGGAACTGCTAATTCGTAAGCCACATTCCCCACTCTTCGCAACATCTCATATGGCCCAATAAACCTTTGGCTCAATTTCCCTTTCTTACCAAAGCGCATCACTCCCTTCATTGGGGACACTTTTATAAATACTTTCTCCCCCTCTTGGAATTCAAGATCTCTTTTCCGATGATCCGCATAGGACTTATGACGGCTATGAGCTGTTTTGATCCGCTCCCGAATCATCTGTACCTTATCATTTGTTTCTTGAATGACTTCAGGTCCGAACAGTTGCGTCTCACCCACCTCGAACCATCCAAATGGAGACCTACATTTTCGTCCATATAATGCTTCAAACGGGGCCATTTGTATGCTAGAGTGAAAACTATTGTTGTAGGCGAACTCAATTAGACATAGATGGTCCAACCGCCTTCCACGAAAATCTAACACACAAGATCGCAACATGTCCTCGAGTGTTTGGATTGTTCGCTCGACTTGCCCATCGTTTTGCGAGTGGAAAGCCGTGCTTAACTTAACTTTTGTCGAGACCTGCTGGAAACTTTGCCAAAAGTGTGAGGTGAACCAGGAACCCTATCGAAATAATTTGTAATGGAATCCGTGTAACCGCACAATTTCCTTAAAATAAATTTACAGCGTCTTTGTTGTGCGCGTCGTAGTCTTGACCGGTAGGAAATGGGCTGATTTTGTAAGCCGATCTACAATCAACCATATAGAATCATACCCTTCTCGAGTTTTCGGTAGACCAGTTACAAAATCCATATGAATCGCCTCGCATTTCCACATGGGGACACCAATGTCCTGAAGTAGTCCGCCTGGTTTTTGATGTTCAGCTTTCACCTGTTGACACATGAGACACCTTTCGACAAACTCCGCAACATCTTTCTTCATTCCGTCCCACCAGTAATTTTCCTTGAGGTCCTGATACATTTTTGTTGACCCTGAATGAATGGAATATCTTGTGTTGTGACCCTCATCTAAAGATTTTCCTCCTTAGATCTTTTACCTTAAAACACACAACCTACCCTTATACCGAAGGGTACCGTCATTTTCTTCTAATGTAAACTGTGAAGGTTTTCCCTGTTGGATCCTCTCCCGAAATCCAACAAACTCTGTATCCTCAAACTGACTTTCTTTTATTTCTGAAGCTAAGACAGACTGAGAGGTATCATGTATCGCCACCGTGCCTTCACCGACCTCAGTTAAACTAACTCCGAGGTTTCCCAAATTTTGTACCTCACGAACGATACCTCTCTTTTGTATCGCCAAATGAGCCAAGCTGCCCATTGATCTCCATCGAGTCGTCGGCTACGTTAGCTTTTCCAGGATGGTAAAGAATGCTAAGATCCTAATCCTTAAGCAACTCTAACCATCTTCTTTGTCGGAGATTCAAATTCTTTTGTGTGGTTATGTACTGTAAACTCTTATGATCTGTAAATATATCCACATGCACACCATACAAATAGTGTCTCCATATTCATAAGGCAAACACTATCGCGGCCAATTCCAAGTCATGAGTTGAGAAATTCTTCTCATGTATCTTCAATTGTCTAGATGCATACACAATAACCTTTTCAAACTGCATCAAGACACATCCTAACCCAACTCTAGAGGCATCGCAATAGACTGTGAACCCTTCTTGTCCCGATGGTAAGGTTAGGACTGGTGCAGTAGTCAACAATTCATTTAGTTTCTGAAAACTTGCTTCACATGCTTCTGACCACTAATACTTAACCGCTTTTTTGAGTCAACCGGGTCAAAGGAGCAGTAAGACTAGAAAAACTTTTTACGAATCTTCTATAATACCCAGCCAAACCCAAGAAACTTCTAACCTCTGTCGGAGTGGTCGGTTTTGACCAGTTCTTCACTGCTTCTATCTTCTGGGGGTCTACCATAATTTTATCCCTTGACACAACATGGCCCAAAAAGGCTACCTTTTCCAACCAAAATTCACACTTTGAAAATTTAGCATATAGTTTCTCCTGTTTCAAGACTTGAAGCACTACCCTCAGATGCTCTTCATGTTCTTCAACACTCTTACTGTAGATTAGGATATCATCTATGAACACGATCACGAACAAATCTAGGAATGGTTTGAAGATTCTGTTCATTAAATCCATAAAAGCCGCTGGGGCATTGGTTAACCCAAAAGACATGACCAAGAACTCATAATGGTCGTATCGGGTTCTAAAGGTTGTTTTGGATATATCATCCGGATTTATTTTCAGCTGATGATATCCCGAACGGAGATCAATCTTGGAAAAATAGCTAGCTCCCTGAAGTTGGTCAAAAATATCATCGATTCTTGGTAATGGGTATCGGTTCTTGATCGTGACCTTATTGAGCTGCCGATAATCGATGCACATTCGGAGCGATCCATCTTTCTTTTTCACAAACAGGACTGGTGCACCCCAAGGGGAAACACTAGGCCTTATAAAGCCTTTATCCAGAAGATCCTTCAATTGTTCTTTTAACTCCCTCAATTCAGCTGAGACCATTCGATATGGAGGAATAGAAATGGGTCTTGTACCCGGAATTAACTCTATAGCAAACTCCACTTCTCTATCCGGAGGAAGGCCTGGAAGATCTTCAGGAAAAACCTCCGGAAAATTTCGAACAATAGGAACATCATTCACTGCTGGGGATTCCTTTTGGGTATCCACTATATTAGCGATATCATACTCCACTCTGTGACTTCTCAATAACTTTTGAGCCCAGGTAGGAAATAAACCGACTGAGGATATTCCAATCCTACCCTTATAACAACTTACGGTTCTCGGAAAAGTTAATCTCACTATCTTTCGCCGACAATCTAACATGGCATAACATGCCGACAACCAATCCATACCCAAAATGACGTCGAAGTCTACCATATCAAGTAGTACTAGGTTCACCATTGTTCCCCTGCCATTCACTTCTAATGGGAAATTATTTACCATCCGAGAGGCCCAAATTGAGGCTCATACTGGTGTCATAACCTCAAAAGGTTCACTTAAATAATAAGGTTCTACGTGTAAATTCTTAGCAAAGCCCATTGACACATATGAAAATGTAGAGTCGGGATCGTATAATACAAATGCAGGAATACTCGAGACTAGCAAAATACATGTGACCACCGCATTAGATGCTTCTGCCTCATTCTTCTGGGGCAAAGCGTAGAGCCGATTAGAATTGTTGGGTTGTTGACTTCCCTGACTCTGGCGGGGTTGGTTTCTCTGATTTCCCCTGTAGACAGCTGTGGTTGCTTCTGACCTCCCCTGAATAGATTGAGTTTGGGTCCTCTTCTTGCAATCCCTGACATAGTGGCCTGACTCTCGCGGTTATAACATGTCGTTAAGATCCGACATTCTCCATTGTGTTTCCTTTGACAAATCTTACAAATCGGTTTGTCACCTCCTGTGTTATGGTTGGTGGCCTTGTCCGCTACCTTGGTAATTAGACTAATCGTGCCCTTAGGCTTGAAATAAATCGGCCCAGATTGGTTGGTCTGAAGATCCCTTACTAAACTCCTACTTGATTTTGACTACGGTTAAATGATCCCGACGTCCAAATCTCTTTGCGAATATTATCTTTTGCTTTAGCGAAACCTTCTACCTCATTGTCATCTGGATGATCTGAAGGTATGCCCGATAATGGGCTAATGCCACTACCTTCTCTTCCAAGTTTGGGTTTACACCCTTATAACTCTTTTGACCTTCTCTTTTCTGTAGGAATAATATATGCGTTGTATCGACAATCGGATGAATTAGGTATTGTATTCTATCACATTGCGGTCTCCTTGTTTCAACGATTCAAATTCACGCCCGAGCGCATCTTTTGGAGTTAGGCATGTACTTTTCACGAACGCGACTCAACTCCCACGCGTCATCGGTGGTGACATCGGAAAATGATTTCTTCTAAAATTTCTCCACCACACTCGTGTGTCGTCCACTAACCGTGCGATTACCAAATTGACGTCATGCGTCTCCACACATCCCAATGTGAACATTAAGTCTTCAACTTCATGAAGAAATTTGTTTATGACTTTATTGAAAATATAACGCGAGCCCATGCTCGTGCAAATATTGTTTCTACATAGACATACTGACAAATATTATTCTAAGTTGGAAGGGAGACCATTCCACACGGGCATTTCCCGAGACATTGGAACTGACATTCTGAACCTGACGAGTACCAAGCCCGAAACAATGGACTTGGTATGACAAGAGGTTGCGGGACGATCGCTAGCCTTGGCGTGGAACCTTTTCTCTATCACGCTTTCCTGAAACATTTTAAATAAAGAGTCAGCCCTACCATTTGGGGCTGAGTGAGAACCTTACCCTGCAATTCAAAGTAACACCACAATATTCCAAGCGCAATCACATTATAACGTAATAAGCATATTGCAAAAACATATCAGGTTACAATATTTTTTAAATATGCAACAACTCCTCATGGAAAATTCTCGGTTTAACTAACACTTCATTTTATCTTGTATTATACGTTAAGACATTCCCCTGCATTTCCACATGTTTATTACATTTATATATTTGTGAACGCATATTCACTTTTCATATTTATATATAGGTGAACATGTATTCATCTTTCATATTTGTTGCGGCGTGCAACCCGATCCATTATATTTACGTATTTGTGAACACGTATTCACTTTACGTTTTGTTGCGGCGTGCAACCCGATCCATTATGTTTACGTATTCGTGAACGCGTATTCACTTTACGTTTTGTTGCGGCGTGCAACCCGACCCATTATATTTACGTATTTGTGAACGCGTATTCACTTTACGTTTTGTTGCGGCGTGCAACCCGACCCATTATATTTACGTATTTGTGAACACGTATTCACTTTACGTTTTGTTGCGGCGTGCAACCCGATCCATTATGTTTATATTTATATATTTATGTGAACACGTATTCACTTTTCATATTTTTCAGAATATCGAATAAATAATATTCTCTTTTCCAACATTATGTAATTCATACTTGTAACGATTATAACTTTTTAACCATAACTCCAACTAAGGTGTTTCTCAAGCGGAAACTAAGGTAAGACGAGGATCTTTTACTGTACCAAATTTCATTTAAAACTACTTTGGGTAACTAACACAAATTTATCCTTAAAACAGCCACATAAAATTTGTTTCGGCAGAATTTTTATTAAACAGAACTCAATCTTAGAATAGTCATAACTCCTAATCTGTAAACCCGTTCAAGCCCCATAAAATCTCAAAACGACGAGAACAGAGAGCTACACGTCTCCATGTGAACCATCCTTTCATATTATGTATCATTTAGTACAGTTTTACACTTTTATTCGCTGCTCTTCCTGGATCTCGATAGATCCGAGGCAGAAACTTTAAACATCGATAACTCTCAATCTGTAAGTCGGATAGACCCCTGTAAGGTCTCAAAATGTCCACAACAGAGAGATATAGAACTTTCATTTAGAACCAATTTTCATATTCCCCACTTATTAGTACAGTTTTACGTTTCAACGTCCTGTCCTTCGGAATTCCGATGAATCTGAGGCAACAACTTCAAACTACAATAACTCTCAACTCGTAAGTCCGTTTTAACAACTCTTTATATATATCTGTCCGTAACAGAGAGATTTACAACCATGTAAATTTTCATATAATTTGAATAAGTAAAACTCAATAAAAATAGTCCGTAATTATGCCTTTCCGAATTTCGGCCAAATCTAAGGCAGGAACTTTGAACTATGATAACTTTCAAACCGTATGTCCATTTTACATCATTTTTGGTTCCATATGATCATAATAGAGAGGTGTACTATTCTTCCGAATTTCATTAAATTCTAACAATTATAACTCAGTGAGAACAGTTCGTAAAGTTCATGACGCAACTAGTCGTCTAAACAATCAAAAGTTCAATATTTCTTTTCAACACTCAATTCTTATTCTAACAAGTATTGAACTAAAAATAAAGGATGTTACCAAGAATTTCTGAGTGAGAAAACTCACCTTGTAAGTGTGAAGATTATTGTTGTGTGGTTGCTAAAATTATCCTTACTTCTCTAGTATTTTGCTTCTTGTTCTTCTTGCCCTCTTGGTATTTTTTCCTCTTCTTTTCACTTGTTTTTTTTCTGATTTTCTAACCTTTATGTTATGTACTTTGTTTGTGTGTAAATACAATGTATAAGTGGAGAGTTTTCTATAACCTATGGGAGGTGGAATGACAATAGTTGGAGGGAAAATGAAAAGGGGGAAGGGAAGTGGACGTACTGCATGCTGTATTTTTTTTTTGTTTTTTTTTGTTTTCTTATTTTCATTTCATCTATCTATTTATCCAATTTTAACACTAACTCTATCCCATGCAATTTATTCTTTATTTTCTTATATATATGTATTTTTATTAACTCAACCAACAACTATATATTATTATTATTTTTCGGATTTTACATTCTCTCCTCCTTAAGCAACATTCGTCCTCGAATGTGAATAAGATCGTAACATAATCACATAGACACAATAATGTTTATTGTTATTGTAACACTAATTTGGGGATTCACAAGTTTCCTGATTTACTATAATAGTGAACAAAATTCGGTGATCATACATATGTAAAATTATCGCGAAACTTGTACTGTGGGAGGCTAGTAGTGAATCTATATGGAGGAGCACGTTCACCAATATCTTGAACATTCAATAGTGAAGGAAAGACAATACGACAAGTAAATAGAAATTTACAGAATCATATATTATATCATACAATTAATTGTCTGTTCAACTACTTTCTCTAACTGCATTCTTTCTATTAATCATCACATTTAACAGTTTAGTAGAGCATAAGAAAAAGTAGCAACATAAGGAGTTAATTACTGCATTTTAAATTTTCATAGGGCCAGTGTATATCTTCTGTCCATCCAAAAGTGTTCACTAAGTTTTTGTTATTATAAGTTGATCTTCCTAATTCGTCGTAACGTAGGTAATAAGAATTTCACATAAATAAGTAGCACATTGGAATGTTTTGTTTCCATCAATTACATAGAATACTAATAATACGTGCAGTGCAAAGAATAATCCAAAGGAAACTTGAATAATAATTTAGGTGCTTGAAGGATAGCATTACTTATTAAGGTCTTTGAAAATGTTAATAGTAGTAATAATACTATTAATGTGAGACACATATTAAAAGGCCAAAAGCTTCGGAAAAAAGCACATGCTTTTTATTATATGCATTGTCGTGTTTCCGTACGTCAAAATCAGTTAAGGCCTTACCATACATAAATTAAGTTAATTATTGCCACTACTTTATGAGATATTGCAATGCACGTAACACCCATAATTGTTGCAATGTCTTGACCAAAAACTTTTGTATTATGTCATCATGATCCATTAAAATAGAGGAGACTAACATCATATACCTCTTTTGTTCTGTTGACGGGATGATTATTTAGCTAGTCCTTTACTTTTTTTAACAGTTGATAGGAGGGGAGAAGAAATCTGAATAAAAGAATTAAATATGTAATAAATTAATGGTAAGAATTACCAAAAGATTAAATCTGCGAAATATACATTGTAAAATCATTTTTTTGGTAAAAGTATAATCATCTTCTTGACATTCTAGATCTATATGAGGTAAACCCTATTACCTTGATGATGTTGAATTGAGTCACCTAATCTTCAAACTTTTTCTGGTCAAAAGTTTTAATCATTGTCATAAGCAGCCAAAAGTAATTAATATGGGTTACGTACGTAACTATGCACACAAAGAAAAATCCCTGCTGGAACCAACTCTTCGTTCTTATAATAGATTGCAATAAAGAAATGTATCTAAGTCAAGCAACCTTTTAACTAAGTAATCACCCCTTTATAAACATCATTAAATTAGTTAGTTGTAGATTTTTATATTCTATAAATTGTATACAAGAACATTAGTACTAGATTATAACGCAATCTAATTGGAGGTATTATCGCCAGTTTTTAGTAAAATATCTCCAATACACCATTCCATGATCAGATCCCACTGTCTCATGAAGAGCAAATTTAGCACCAATTAAAGATTGGAATAGGCCAACAAAAAGTTGTATTACGCTATGGACTTTAAATTATTTCTTTTTCTATAATGTTCCATAGTTAGAGGCTAGTTCTTTAATATGGTAGTGTTCTGGTAAACATGTAAATATAGGAAACAATATGTTCCCTACCCATAATTAGAATATTTTCATATATTGTGTAAATAAAATTATGGTAAGACTAGGATTCCTCTTTTGTATAGGCTTAGGATTCCTATTGTATAAGGGATGAATATTGTACTCTACATATACCTTGATATTAATGAAAGACTCCTCAAGGGAGATTAATATCATCTTACATGGTATCAAGAGTCAAACACCCAAAACCCTAGAACTCTTTCTTCCTACCGCCGCCGAGAACCCCCCCCCCCCCCCTCGGAACTCGCCGCGGCCCCTCCTACAAATTCTAGGTTTTCTTCTTCATTTCTCTATTCTCTAAATGGATATCCCTGAATGTTCCACACTTTTTGCATCTTCTACCTCCACAAATTCCACCACCACGTTGTCATCCTCTTTTCATCCAGCCCTAACTGTTACAAACATCAAGAACTCTATTCTCATTCTTCTTGATCAAGAAAACAGTCAGTATTCTCCCTGGGTTGAACTGTTTCGTAATCATGCATGTCTCTATAACGTGCTTGATCACATCGATGACACCATTTCGCGTCCTCCGAAGGTTGATGAGTCTACTTGGCGTCGTCTAGACGCCGACGTCAAACAGTGGATTTATGGTAGTATTTCTTAGGACATTCTTCTTACTATCATGAAATCTGGCGCCACAGCCCTTGAGTTATGAAATCGTTTGGAGGAAATTTTTCAGGACAATAAGAACACTTGTGTTGTGTATTTAGAGGAGCAATTTAACAATACACGTCTTGAAAACTTTTCCAATGTGACGGAGTACTGCAAACAGTTAAAGCCACTGACGGATCAACTTGCTGCTGTCGACGAGCCTGCTACTGACACCAAACTGGTGTTACAATTGATTGCAGGCCATCCTAAAGGCAAATATGATACTTTGGCCATCATGATTCAACAGGCAGATCCGTTACCCAGCTTTAACAAAGCTCGCTCGCAGTTGTTGCTCGAAGAGACTCGACGTGCTAAGCAGGATGAGCACAGTCAGAAGGCATTAGCCCAAACCATCTCTCCACTTCCAAAGAACTCAAAATTGGCCAAACAAGACCCAAATTGGAATGCGGATATGTATGAGGAATCCAATGTTTTAACTAAACGGCACACGTGAGATCTAGTACCTAGATCTGAGGGGGTAAATGTAATTCGATATATGTGGCTTTTTCGTCACAAGTTCAGAGATAATGGGGATCTTGAGAGGTATAAACACGTCTTGTGATTAATGGAACAAATCAGCAGGAGGGCATTGATTGTGGAGAAACCTTCAGCCCGGTTGTAAAACCGGCTACTATTCGCACAATTTTGAGCATTGCTATGGGCAAACACTAGCCGATCCATCAACTTGATGTGAAGAATGCATTCTTACATGGGGACCTGAGAGAAACAATGTACATGCATCAGCCGCCTGGGTTCACCCATCCAGCAGTCTCTCACTATGTGTGCCGTCTCCGTAAGTCACTATATGGCCTGAAACAGGCTCCCCGTGCGTGGTATGATCGCTTTGCCATGTATATCTTGCAGATTGAGTTTGTATGCAGCAAGAGTGATACATCACTCTTCATTTTTCATCGAGGTAGTATCACTGCTTACTTATTACTGTACGTGGATGATATTGTTCTGACTGCCTTTTCAGATAGATTGAAAAAAATGAGATTATTGTCTTGCTTAAGTTCGAATTTGCAATGACTGATTTGGGAAAGCTGAGTTATTTCTTGGGGATATCAGTGACAAGGTCTGCCAATCACATGTTTTTGTGTCAGCGTAAGTATGCAGAGGAGATATTGTACAGGGCTAAGATGGAGAATTGCAAAGTTATGCCTACTCCAGTCGATTCGAAATCTAAGCTCGATCTTCACGGATGGTGCTCGGTCTGATCCTACTCTGTATAGGAGCCTTGCAGGTGCACTTCAGTATCTCACATTTACCAGGCCAGACATAGCTTATGTTGTTCAGCATGTGTGCTTATTCATGCATGCCCTCAGGGAGTCTCATTTCACTGCTCTTAAGCGTATCATTCGATACATTAAGGGTACCCTTGATTATGGTTTGCACCTATACCCCTCTGCGCCAAACAAGTTGCTCTCATATACGGATGCAGATTGGGCAGGGTGTCCGGACACGCGACGCTCCACCTCCGGCTTTTGTGTTTTCTTAGGGGATAATCTGATTTCTTGGTCTGCCAAGCGACATGCTACCATATCTAGATCCAGTGCCGAGGCTGAGTACAGAGGCGTTGCAAATGTAGTAGCTGAGATTTGTTGGCTCAGAAACTTACTGTTAGAACTTATGTGTCATTTGGGTCAGACATCTATTATGTATTGTGATAACATCTCTGTCATCTATTTGTCTCATAATCCGATTCAGCATCAACGAATCAAGCACATTGAGATAGACCTATATTTTGTTCGTGAGAAAGTTGTTCTAGGCCATGTCAGAGTGTTACATGTTCCATCATCGTATCAGTATGCAGACATATTTACCAAAGGACTTCCCAGACTGTTGTTTCTTGACTTCAGATCCAGTCTCAGCGTCCGGCCTCCTCCCGCTCCGACTGAGGGGGTGTGTAAACATGTAAATATAAGAAACAATATATTTCCTACCCATAATTAGAATATTTTCATATATTATGTAAATATAATTATGATAAGACTAAAATCCCTCTTTTGTATAGGCTTAGGATTTCTATTGTATAAGAGATGAATATTGTACTCTATATATACCTTGATATTAATGAAAGACTCCCCAAAAAAGATTAATATCATCTTACGGTTCTATTATTTAAAAAGTAATTTTGATACGTAGAGTTCTTGGAATGTGCTTCTTTTGCTTTTTGTAATTGATTAGGTTGTTATTATGGGTGTCAAAATCAGCATAATATATAAGTGTATTTCTAATTTAAATGTATTGAATTGAGAATAGATTCATTGACTGGTTGTGACTCATTGAAAAGTTTATCACGGGTCAGGGCACATGAGTCCTAGCAATATTCAGGTGCGAAGAACTCCGAAGAGATTACAATAAGGAAAGATCTAATCGGGGCCGTCTCAAACATTGTGGCGGTCTTGTTCTTATTCGTAAAAGTGTACCCTTAATTGGAAAAAGACATGCGAATTATGAGTCTTTACAGTAAATTCTGGCTAATAATACTTAATAAAAAATGAAAAAAAAGGATCGAGGAAGTTGTGATTCATCTAAACTAAATTTAGCTCAATTCATACATTACACTTTAGCAAGTGTGTTTTACAAAAGATGATCAAAAGTTAATAGAGTAGCACCATCATTTATTTCAAATAAAAAGGAAAAAAAAGGAAAAAAAAAGGGGGGGGGGGGGGATATCCTCCCTTTTATTTGGTTGCGTAAAACAATGTTGACGTGTTAGTTTTAACAAAAGTACCTTTGCTTAATGTGAAAAAATAAAAAATCCCAAAACTATTTATTTTAGTTTTATTGCATCTGTTTTAATGATGGCCACTAACGCTCTTCTGTGATTCTATATTATTTCTGCTCAAAATGAATATTATAATTATTGCAACTACTTATAATAACTAATTTGCAGAAATGACCATTACAGAAATAACTACTACTAGACTAATATTGTATATGTATACTACTAAGTAAAAATTGTGTGTATAATATATGTATACTAATTATATACTAATGAATATCTCAACACCCCCCCTCAAGCTAGGCACTGAAAACAGAGGTTTCAGTCATAGCTTGGAGGCATGAGTTACAAGACCAGCTACATAGGACTTCTGATAACGCTTGCTCATTCTTCATTCCTTCAATTCTCTTCAAAATGAAACCTGGAGGAGGTGATTTTCCTTCTTCTTGAGACAGAGCTAACCATGCCTGCTTCTCAAGATCCGGATTGTCTTTAGTTAACAATTCAAATATAGCTGCAAACCATCCACTACCCATTCTCTCTTGTCTAAGCAATGGATTATGAAGAGATGAATTGTCATCCTTATTCTTTGAAACTGATGGCCATTTCCCTGGCTTTCTATCCACATCAATCTCAATCCTAAACTGAAAATCTTTAGATATTCTCCCATCCTCTCTATATGAATATGCCTCTTTGGTCAATTCAATAGCCTGTCCTCTTATCGACGAAATCCTTACACAAGCTCTTAATCTCAGTGAATAAGAACCACAAACAAGCTTTCAAATATCAGCAGCAACAACACATGCTGCACCAGCAGAATCAGTTCGACTACTGCAGTAACGACCACAACAAAATTCCAGCAGTTATCATGAGCTGCAATATCTAGCAATAACAACACTGGCAGCATCAACAGCAGCAGTGCATGAACAATAATCAGTCCTGCAGCAGCAGGAACATCAGCTGCAACCAATATTCTCTAAGTTCCACCACATAGCCAACAACTCAGATTTCAGTTTTTTTCTTGCATTTTTAGAAGTCTTCCTGTGTAACAACTCTCAAACACTCATAAAGGGAGCCAACAGTTGTAACACCAAAATTCAATTCTTCTTAACACTATTGCTAATACCAACAAAAAACAGCATTGTCCACAACAACACTGCAAATTAAGACCAGCCTTCACAAAATAGGTAGAAGCACCTCTATCACCTTCAGCAGTAGCTTAGAAGCACCTCTATCACCTTCAGCAGTATCTTATAAGCACCTCTATCACCTTCAGCAGTAGCTACACCAACAGAATTAGGTGCATCAACATTTTTTTTTACAGTAACTAACCAACACAGAGCAGAAACCAACACAACAACAACAACACTTTTCTCTAATTCGCCAACACAAATTCGACTTTAACAATACAGATTCAACTCAACAACATAGAATAAGAACGAAACGAAATCGAGATTTAGAAATCTATGATTCAGGTAGTTAACCTTAATTTGGATGAAAAATTGATGGAGTATATTTGAGAAGATGTACTGACTCATTGGATGAAATTGAAATCCCCAATCCTTCGACTGAACGTAATTAAGGAATTTCTCAAAAATTGAAGAAACATCTCCAATTCAGTTTCAATTTGTTCAATTTCAAATTTTGTAATCAGTCTCGATCTGCTTTGTATCTCAGCAATCGACTACTACGCTACTAGAATTACCTCGATCTACTTCAATCTGTAGAATCGACTATCAATCTTCATCAATGCTGCTCGATTTGGCCTATCTTTTTCATCGGATTGCATCGATTACCTTGAGCTTTGATACCATGTTAAAGTCTGTAAGAAGCTGGGATCGAGCATAGATAACAAGTTCAAACAATTGAGAAAAGAAGCTGAAGATCGAGAAGGGGAGCAGAAGATCGAGGAGATATTTTTGGGAGCAAAACGATGTTATGTGATTCTATATTATTTCTGCTCAAAATGAATATTATAATTATTGCAACTACTTATAATAATTAATTTGCAGAAATGACCATTACAGAAATAACTATTACTAGACTAACATTGTATATGTATACTACTAAGTAAAAACTGTGTTTATAATATATGTATATTAATGAATATCTCAACAGTTTTAGGCTCATTCTCCTAGACGGCAGAACTCTTGGTCTTCGGTTAGTCCCTTAATTAAAGGGTTCGTTATATTTTTTGATTTAGTAATTAAGGATGTGTTACCCGACCAACTGTCATGCGGTCTTATGTCTGCGACAGATATGTCAAGAAGCCGTCATTTGTGCTCTCACAGTGTCAAACTGGAGCAGACACGAGTTACTCCCAAGATGGGACATCCTCTAAGAGGTTGTGAAATTACTCAACTTCTTATCATGCTTTGTACAAAGCGATAAACTCCGATTCCATCATATTGTTTCGATTTGAGAACTAAACAAATTATAACAAACCAAAGAAACAAAATAAAAAATAATTTTGAATAGGTCAGATTGTTTATGATACATTTCTTAAATTAAATTTACCCAACTCACTTTGAACCAAGAAAATTTTACGTAATTTACATATACCCTAAGATCGTGACGGACAATATATATATATCCTCGCCTAGATTGTCAAGGATCGTGTTAGTTTTAACAAAAGTACCTTTGCCTTAATGTGTAAAAAAATAAAAAATCCCATAACTATTTATTTTAGTTTTATTGCCTCTGTTTTAATGATGGCCATTAATTCACCGACCACTGCCGTCACATAAAACATTCTATTCTTGCATTACATGACAGAACTTACTATAAAATTGCTACGAATATTATTGTTCTGTAGTGAAATGTAAAGCAAGGTCGATAACTCATATTCTCAATCTATTGCTTGTAAGATTTGCAACGAAATACGTTTCCTAAATCACGAGAATTGTGTTGAATCTGTTGAGAAAATTTCTCATTATGTCATCTCCATCCTTGAATAGAGGAAAAAGTAAAGTAATCGACCACTTTTTTATCTAATAAATAACATTTCGCTTACCGCGTGTATAACAGATTCATATTTCAATATTGACAAATATATTAAATGTTTAACTCTCGTCTAATTGTTGGTACGGTATGCTAATAGTTAGGGGATCTTTCAGACCTAGAATAAGAAAGTATCGTTCAAGTTTCGCTAGACAAATCGAATTATTCCATATTTATGTTGATGGGGATAATGGATACCCTTAAAATTAATTCACGTACGTATAAGCTGATACGGACACCATATATATATATATATATAAAGGCACACAAAAAGAAATGTTTGCAACACTTGTTCTCCTCTATAACTAAATCGATATATTATTGGGACTGTTGCCTATACTATTTTCTAGTGGATTAATGAGTATAAGGTGACAGCAAAATCAAATTAGGATTATGCTCGAATATCCAGAAGCAGGCATCTGTGCTTCTAAATTATACCTAATCAAGAATGAATAATGAATAGTGCTATGGAGTGTTGCAGAATCCTGTAATTCTATATTTATGTCTATCCTTAGTGTTGCAGAATCCTGTAATTCTATATTTATGTCTATCAAGGATAACGTGTACGAGGAACTTATTCCAATCGTGGATAACTTGCTTACCTTGTGAATGCATGTCTAGTGATAAAAGAGGCCGGTATATGAGATCACATCAATTTTTTCAATTGAGCAAACGATCAATTATCATGATAGCAGGAAATATAAACTAAAGAAATTAAAAGATCTATATTTATATATAAATTTGCATGAAATAATAATAATAATAATATATATATATACACACACGTTTATAGTTTAACTCATCTATGTTATTGTTGTTTCAAGAATGGCTTAGTTTGACTCAAATGAGAAATGATTAAAGGTGTTCTCCGGGCACATTCCAATGGCAAAGGAGGGGAACTTAAGGTGCTCTGGACACTTGCAGCGTGAGATCGATTCTCAGTTGGAGCATTCTGCTCTCTTTTATGATTGATCATTGTAGGTGCTATCAGTTGTCTGTTCTCAAACACTAATTATTGGAGTATATCCCGCGATTTACTGGTAGTAGTGTTAAGAGACCGGTTATACTCCCTATAGGAGTAGTCTGGACAAGTCAGGAACGTGAATATCAACAAAAAAAAATGACTGAAGGTTAAAATCTTAGAGACTAGTTACTAGCTCCGCTTAGCATTAGGATTTGTCATGTGCTACACCTTCATAAAGAAGCTGCACAAAACCAAAAGAGACAAAGTTATGATAAATTGTAAAAGGCAAATGAATTACCAAGGACTTTGTAACTTTTCACCAAGTCCTCCATAGGTTGCCTAATCCAATGTAAAATTATGTTAAATAGGCATATGTTTGTATAAAGTAGGGCATCTAGTTTTTTTAACGAGAAAGACGAGAATTAATCCTGATCTTTCTCTTTTCTTTTTTCTTATACTAAAAGTATTCACAGTCTTTTAAAACTCATTTTTAACTTTTCTTAATTCACAATAGACTATTTTTTTCCAGTTGGAATAGTTTATGATGCTTGATATATTTATAATAGTACTATTGAGTTTTAATATATTCTTGACTTAACTTTTTATTTATATTTCACACTGTTCTGAAATGATCGATGAGTTTTAAATAATCATTATTGTAAACGTGTATATAGTCCTTTGTCATCCCTACCCCATAATTAGAATATATTTCATATATTGTGTAAATATAATTATGGTAAAACTAGTATTTCTCTTCTGTATAGGGTTGCTGGTACTAGAACGGCGGCGGCCAGTGTTATCTGATCTTGTTGGGTGTCGTGTGAACCGGTCTGCGGGCCCTGTTGTTGCTGATTCTGCTATCCGTGACCTTGCCACGACCACGACCTCCTCTGTCGCGGCCTTTGCCACCGCGTCCTTGTCGCGGTTGAGAGTTTTCTGGCGGCGTTGGGTCTTGAGGGCGCATTTCGATAGCTAACGTCTTTTGATTGTGCTCATCCTGCTTAGCACGTCGAGTCTTTTCGAGCAACAACTGCGAGCGAGCTTTGTTAAAACTGGGAAGCGGATCTGCCAGTTGAATCATGGTGGATAACGTATCATAGTCGCCTTTGGGAAGGCATGCAATCAATTGCAACACCATTTTAGTGTCCGAGACAGGCGTGTCGACGTTGGAGAGTTGATCCGCCAGGAGTTTCAACCGTCTGCAGTACTTAGTCATGTTGGAGAAGTTTTCAAGACGTGTATTGTTAAATTGTTCCTCCAAATACACTGCACGAGTGTGCTTGTTATCTTGAAAGATTTCCTCCAAGCGGTTCCATAAATCAAGGGTTGTGGCGCCCGATTTCATGATAGTCAGAAGAAGATCCTGAGAAATACTACCAAATCCACTGTTTGACGTCGGCGTCTAGACGACGTCAAGTAGAATCATCAACCTCCGGAGCCACTTCTCACTTCACCCGGTCTGTAGGTAATATTCTCAAACTGTTTGGTTTAGGCATCCTCAATTTGTGACAGTTGGTAGTGGACACCACATTCGAGTAAATGATTATGGTACATCCTACACACCACATCCTAATCCATTCCCCCTTAAAAATACCCTATATGCCCCACATGTAATTAAGAATCTCATCTCTATCCGCAAATTTACTCGTAATAATTCTGTATCTGTTGATTTTGACCCTTTTGGTTTCACTATGAAGGATCTTCATACGGGGACACTGATCGGTGTATTTTATATACACATTTTGAGTCATTTTTAGTTAGTCTTTTGTCCAATTTTGTACAAATATGTGTCGTCTTAGGATAGATTTTTTTTCTTTTGAGTCATATTGGTTTAAAGTGGCTCATTGGCGGAAAATGAGCAAAAGAGGCGTAAACAGAGGTTTGAGCTCAGCGAAAAATTAGCGGCAAGACACGAGCAGGCGGCCGCGACGCCTCGGCCAGCCAGTCGAGCGCGCGGCCAATATCGAAGAGGTTCAGAGTTCGGCGCGCGGCTGATTCTGAACATGGCGGAAAAATCGAAAAATTTGAATGCCCGATGGGCGAGGCACGAAGGAAAACTGCATCACGATTGGGGGACCATAAAAAGAGGACTCTAGGTCAGATTTAAGGGTTCCTCTTCTTGCCAAATCACACAACTTTTGGAGATCAAGATTGGAGACCTTTTCTTAAGTAATTTCTTGTTCTTGTTTTATTTCTTTACAGTTTATGTTGGATATTAATTTAGTTCTTGTCATGTCTATGGCTAGGAACTAAATCAATCTAGGGTTTTCCATGTCAATTCACTTGAAACTTATCTTTATGAATTAATGCATGTTTTTGGTTCTTCTTCTTCTTGTTGTTGAGATTTATTCAATATTTGCTTTGATTGCTTGGTAATTACCTGATCACTAATTATCATAATCCTTATGATTTCTAACCGAAAGTCGAAAGGGGAGGTTGTGAATATGCTGTAGTTGGATAAACATAGGTTAAATCGTGGACGAAAGTACCCCGATACTTGTGTAGTATTAATAGGTTATTGGTCTTAATCCTCCTTTATAGTCAATCTTATCACCGAAAGGTAGAAATGTTCTATATTGGGGTTGAGTGTTTATATAACCTTAACAGGAGTATAAAACGGCTTAGTTAACCTGCTATCTCAAAATAGAAGAGGAATCATAATTAATTGCATTAACAAGTAAGATAAGCGGATATTTGAGAAGATTTGGAAGCCCTATTCCACCATTACTGAAGTAAAACAACGTAGTTTAATTAGCTTTCATACTTATAGTCATAAACAACATATCAATCATCGGTTACCAAATAGATAACATAGAATAGAATTTGAGCATTGAACACTAATCCCTGAGGACGATAACTCGGTCTTCTAAGACTATATTACTTGACACGACACGTGCACTTGCGTAAGTGTGTGCATAAATCACGCATCAGACACCTCTTACGAGATGCAATAGCACGGGGGATCTATATCCATTCACTCTCACCTCCGCTGTCAGATCTAGCTCTCTCGTCTCTCTAGCGACCATTTCTTCTTCAACATGGCATAATAGACTTGGTCATCCAGGAGCTCCAATTTTTAATTTTCTTAGAGGCAATAATTTCATTACTTGTAATGGGAAACTTGTCAAAACTGTGTCTCTTGTTCTTTAGGCAAACATACTCGTCTTCCGTCTGAATCATCTACTAGTGTCACTTTTGCACCTTTTGATATTATACATGCCGATTTATAGACATCATCTGTTGCTAGTTCTCTCGGTCATAAATACAATCTTATCTTACTAGATGATTTTTCTCACTTTGTTTAGTTGTATCCTCTCAAATTTAAATCGGAAGTGTTTGCCAAATTTCTTGAGTTTCGAACTTTCATTCAAGCACAGTTTGAAAAAGGTATAAAATCGTTTTAGTGCGATAATGATCGTAAATTCAATAACTCTATGTTTAACCGTTTTTGTACTAATAATTGCATGGTCTTTCGCTTCTCCTGCCCCCACACCTCCCCTCAGAATACGTTCTCAATATTCTCCCAACTAGCACTCTTCACAATATGACCCCTACCGAAATCCGCTATCATAGAGTCCCATCTTATGAGCATCTTCGGATATTACTCTTTTATTTTACTTTCCACCCAAAAGTGCTAAGTTTGAGTGGAGCATACGACGATGTCGGCCGTTTTCATTTCGCAAAAGTCCCAAGTTTGACGCACGACCGGACGTGAATAGTCGACTGGAGATACTGCTCCAGTAGCAACCTAAATCTAAATCGCATCAACATCCACACTTCGTTAAGCCACTTTGGTAAGCTAGTCGCAATCTCTTTGCTTTTCAGTCTTTCCAATGGGAGTGATGAAACTCCCACACCCTTGCTTCTTGCCTTATCTTTTACTAAGAAACTAATCTAAATAGAATCCCTTCTTTCTCAAAGTCAACTTTCTCCCTTCTTGCTTTAGTGAAATAGGGGGCACTAACGCGACCTTCCTTCGCCCTCTCTATTCATCTATTTTCTCAAATGGGTTGTCTATGCTATCCTAACATTGCCTCTACTTCCCCTCACAAACTAGCTCATCGGTCAAATCCATGTGTCTACCTAGGCTTCCCACCGAACCATAGGGGCTATCTATGCTATGACTTTCCCACTCGTCAGATCCACATCACTCGTCACGTCACATTCGATGAGACCACATTCCCGTTTTACAATCTTAAAAAGTTTCAAAAATCAGATTACTCTTTTCTTGAAGAGTCTGTCATCTCTCCCATCATTCTCAGTCAACTAGATCATAGCACTGCCACAAAATTAAGGTCTTTTCGGTGGTTCTTCTTCGTCGCGCGGTGCCAATATTCGAGAGGATCGTAAGTCGGCAGCGCGACAGCGATTTGGTACCACGGCACCAAAACTCCTGCGAGCAGATTTCCTCCAGCGCCGTGGTACTTGATCACGGAGCCGCGGCCCCTCCGACTGCTTCACTTCCTCCTTCTCCCTATCCAACCGATCCCTCAGTCTCAGCTATTCCCACTCAGCCGACACAGCCTCCCACTGTCTCCACTCACCAAATGGAAATTCGTGCCAAGCATGGAATCTTCAAACCCAAAGTCCAATTTAACTTGTCTATCCAAACCATTTCTCCAATTTCCAAGAACCATATATTGGCTAAACAAGACCCTAATTGGAATGCGACAATGACTGAGGAATTCAATGCTTTAACTAAACAACACACATGGGATGTAGTACCTAGACATGAGGGGGTGAATGTAATTCGTTGTCTGTGTCTATTTCATCACAAATTCAGAGACAGTTGAGATCTTGAGAGGTATAAGGAGCGACTTGTGGCTAGTGTGTAAAATCCCATAAACTATTAACAAATAAATAATAATAATAATAATAATTAAATTTAAAAAAAAAAACAGAAGAGAACTGCACGTTGCAGTTTTCCCCTCTCCCTTTTCTTATTCAACTCCCCTCAATCTCCCTCAACCTCCCTCAACTCCCCTCAACTCTCACATTAAATATTCCCATAAACACACCTCACAAAAATATTTTCAGAAAAAGAAAACCACAAAAAAAAAACACAGCAAGAAAAAAAGAAAAGTGATTGTTATAAGAGAACAAGAAGGATTATAAGAGAACAAGAAGAGAAGAGTTTTAGAGTTGAAAGTTCATTCGCAATTACGAGACAACGAATGTGAGTTTTTCTCATTCAAATTTCTTAGTGAAATCCTGTATTTTAAGTTTTGTACATGTTAGAATATAATGTTGGTGTTAAAAGAAAAATCACGAACTTAGATTGTTTAAACAACTAGTTCGAATTATGAACTTTACAAATTGTTTTTCAGAGTTATACTTACTAGAATTAGATAAAATTTTGTATGGTTGTATATATCTCCGTTACGAACAAATCTAACTAAAGAGGAGATGAAACGGACTTACGGTTTAAGAATTATCATAGTTTAAACTTTCTGCCACAGGTTTGGACGAAATCTGGGAAGACAGAATTACAAACTATTTTACTTGAGTTGTACTTATTAAAATTAGATGAAAATTTACATGGTTGTAAATCTCCATGTTAAGGACAGATCTAGCTAAAGAAGAGTTAAAACGGACTTACGGTTTGATAGTTATTGCGCTTTAAAGTTTCTGTCCCGGACTGATTGAAATCCGTAAAACATTGGGTAAAATGGTAAAACTGTAGCAATTGGTACAGAATATGAAATGTTGATTCAAATTAAAGTCCTAGATTTATCTTTTCTCGTCATTTTGAGAATTTACGGGAATTGATCTGACTTACGGATAAGAAGTTATGACTATTTTAAGATTGTGTATCGTTCTGATAATAAATTCAGCGAAACAGTTCTTAATGTAATTGTTAAAACTGAAAAACTGAATGTTTCGGTGGGGAATTTAAAATTTTGTGCTGAATAAAAGTTCTAGGTTATTCTGTTCTCGATAGTTTGAGACTTTACGTACATAAATCCGACTTACGGTTTGAGAGTTGTAACCCATACAAGTGGGAAGGGCGGAATATTGTAAGAAGAAAATATTAATTGAGCATTTTGAACATATAACATATACAAATACAAATAAATAAATGCATTTGTAAATGCATCGGATCGGGTTGTACGCCACAACAAATATGTAAATGTATTTGTAAATGCATCAGATCGGGTTACACGTCGCAACAAATATGTAAATACAAATGCATCAGATTGAGTTGTACGCCACAACAAATATATAAGTGCATTTGTAAATGCATCGGATCGGGTTGCACGCCGCAACAAATGTATAAGTACAAAGGAATACCTTAATATGTAACATGAGATAAAACATGTATGTTGGTTAAGCTGAGTACGTCCTGAAACGAATTGAAAGAGAATATTATTGTGTGAATACTTGATTATGATACATTGAAAATGTTGAAGTTTGTTTCATAACATGGTTATTGTGTCCTAATATGTTTGTACTTAAAATATTGTGAGATTACTTTGAATTATAGGGTGAGGTTCTCACTAATCCCCGGATGGTAGGGATGACTCTTTTATTTAACATATTTCAGGAAAGCGTGATAGAGGAAAAGCTCATGGAGGCTAGCGATGATCGTCCCACAACCTCTTTGACCCACCAATCCATTATTTCGGATTTGGTGAAAGTTATTCTAATAAAGTATGTTTAAAGAAGTAGGTTCCATTATCTCGGAGAATGCCCCACACAAGATTGTTCTTTGTAAGCTTTGAATTGCTTATTATTATATATATATATATATATATTATTTTCGCACTTAAATACATGTTTAATCTAGGAAGAAAAGAAGTTAACGGTTCGCCTGGAAAATAAATAATTGTCCAGGTGCCATCACGCCTTAAGGAAAGACTTAAGAAAAGTCGGGGCGTGACATAGTGACACAAATCAGCAAGAGGGCATTGATTGTGGTGAGACCTTCAGCCCGGTTGTCAAACCGACTACCATTCGCACAATTTTGAGCATTGTCATGGGCAAAGACTGGCCGATCCATCAGCTTGATGTGAAAAAAACATTCTTACATGGGGATCTGAGAGAGACAGTCTACATGCATCAGCCGTCAGGGTTCACCCATCCAGCAGTTTCTCACTATGTGTGTCATCTCCGTAAATCATTATATGGCCTGAAACAGGCCCCCCGTGCGTGGTATGATCGCTTTGCCATGTATATCTTGCAGATTGGGTTTGTATGCAGCAAGAGTGATACATCATTCTTCATTCATCGAGGTAGTATCACTGCTTACTTATTACTTTACGTGATGATATTGTTCTTACTGCCTCCTCCGACGGGTTGAAAAATGAGATTATTATCTTGCTTAAATCCAAATTTGCAATGAATGAGTTGGAGAAGCTGAGTTATTTTTTGGGGATATCAGTGACCAGGTCTGCCAACCACATGTTCTTGTGTCAGCATAAGTATGCAGAGAAGATCGTGTACTTGGCTAAGATGACGAATTGCAGAGTTTCACCTACTCTAGTTGATTCAAAATCTAAGCTCAGTGCTATGGATGATGCTCCAGTCTCCGATCCTACTCTGTATAGGAGCCTTGCAGGTGCACTTTAGTATCTCACATTTACAAGACCAGACATTACTTATGTTGTTCAGCATGTATGCCTATTCATGCATGCCCGAGGGAGTCTCATTTCACTGCTCTTAAGCGTATCATCCGATACATTACGGGCACACTTGATTATGATTTGCACTTATACCCCTCTTCACCAAACAAGTTGCTCTCTTATACGGATGCAGATTGGGCAGTGTGTCCGGACACGCGACGCTCCACCTCCGACTTTTATGTATTTTTAGGGGATAATCTGATTTCTTGGTACGCGGCGGCAGTGCTACCCTATCGTTCGATCTTAGAAATTTGAGTACATAGGCGTTGCAAATGTGGTAGCCGAGATTTGTTGGCTCGAAATTTCTTGTTAGAACTTGATGTCGCTGCGTCAGACATCAATTGTGTACTGTGATAACATCTCTGCCATCTATCTTTCTCATAATCCGGTTCAATATCAGCGAACCAAGCACAATGAGATAGATCTTCATTTCGTTCGTGAGAAAGTTGCCCTAGGCCATGTCAGAGTGTTACATGTTCCATCATCCTATCAGTATGCAGACATATTCACCAAAGAACTTCCTAGATAGTTATTTCTTGACTTCAGATCCAGTCTCAGCGTCCGGCTTCTTTCCGCTCCGACTGAGGGGGTGTGTAAACGTGTATATAGTCCTTTGTCATCCCTACCTCATAATTAAAATATATTCCATATATTGTGTAAATATAATTATGATAAGACTAGGATTTCTCTTCTGTATAGGCTTAAGATTCTTATTGTATAAGGGATGAATATTGTACTCTATATATATTTTGATATTAATGAGAAGACTCTCCAAGAGAGATTAATATCATCTTACAATTATTATCAAGTCTATATATTATATCCCTAAGTTTTTTTTTATATTAATTTTATAATTCTCACGGAATAAAATAAATATATAATAACCAATAAATAAAGTAGCAGAGAGACTAGTTCTTAGTAAACTAGAGTATTTCATATCTGTAATCTTGCTCGCCTCATTTTTAATCTCACAGAAGAATTACTGTAGGCAAGATCTTGAATTTTATGTAAAAATACTTTCGCGTAGTCATCACTAATTTTATTTATTTAATTTTTAGTAAGAAAAATATAATTGTATCAGTAATTAAGCAAATACTCTATTATAGAAATACATGTAATATTGAGATTTATAGTAATAATATGATCACGTGAATTCAACAATCTTTTTAAATTATAAATTTATCGGAAGTTGTTTGTTTCAGCTTAGTAAAATTATAATTGCAAAAACTCGTTGTCATTAATTTGATTCTATCAAATAGAAATCAAAATATTACACGTCTATATATATAGTCAATGTTTCAATCTCTATACGACAATATCATAAACTATATTAAAATTTGGTTGTACAAGCAAAAATATCAAATATACACTAGCCTCATCAAGGCAATTAAGGACATGTATGAGGGTGCCAAGACTCAGGTTATAAAGACAGTGGGAGGTGATTCCGCACATTTTCCGATCGTGATGAGGTTGTACCAAGGTCAACCCTTAGTCCGTTTCTATTTGCTTTAGTGATGGACGAATTGACACGTCATATTCGGGAGGAGGTAACGTGGTGTATGTTATTTACAGACGACATAGTTTTGATTGACGAGGTGTGTAGCGGCGTTAACGATATGCAAGAAGTTTGGAAGACAACATTAGAATCTAAAGGTTTCAGGTTAAGCAGGACTAAGACGAAGTACATGAAATGCAAGTTCAGTGACGTGACGCAAGAGACAGACGTGGAAGTGAAGATCAAGCCACAAGTTATACCCAAAAGAGGAAGTTTCAAGTATCTTGGATCAATTATACAAGGAAACAAAGAGACTGACGAGGATGTCGCCAACCATATTGGAGCAGAGTGGATGAAAAAGAGGCTTGCCTCCAGAGTGCTTTGCGATAAGAAAGTGTCGCCTATGCTAAAAGATAAGTTCTACAGAGTTGTGGTTAGAACAACACTGTTGTATGAGACAGAGTGTTGGTCAGTCAAGAACGTCCACATCCAGAAGATGAAAGTAGTAGAGATGTGGATGCTCGGATAGATGTGTGGTCATACTAGGAGAGATATGAGTAGGAATGAAGATATACATACAAGGTCGGAGTGGACTCCGTGGAGGACAAGATGAGGGAAGCGAGACTGAGATGGTTTCGGCATGTGAAGAGGAGATGTGAGGATGCGCCAGTCAGGAGGTGTGAGAGATTGACGGTCGTAGGAGTTATGAGAGGTAGATGTAGGTCGAAGAAGAACTGGGGAGAAGTGATTTAGACAGGATATGACTCTACTCCAGGTGACTGAGGACATGCCCTTAGATAGAAAAATTTAGCGATCGAGGATTATGATAAAATGGTAGTAGGTATTTGAGTTTTGTCGCGCTGTGTGTGAGAGAGGTGGGGGCTAGCCTTTCCAACTCCTCTTCTCCTTTACTTAGATGTATTATTTTGATATCGCGTCAATCATTATCTTTATGTGTGTATTAATATGATGTACCATTTGTTTTGTATCTTGATATTTTGTTGTCTTAATTTTCATGCAATCATGTAATGATTACGTTTCTTTTGAATAATGTGTCTATCAGAAACAACTTCTCTACCCGCAAAGATAAACGTAAGGTCTGCGACATTCTATCCTTCCAAACCTCACTTATTAAATTATACTGTGTATGTTGTTGTATACACTAACCTCATCATATCGTAACCAAAATATTGATAGTACAATATATGATATAAATTGTAGTATAATGGACCTAAGTATTTAACACTCTTAATAAACTACTACTACACGTTTTATTAATAGTGTAAAAGGAAATTACTAGAGTAATTGCCTTTTGCAAACAAAGCATAAACATAAATCATAATCCCTCTCAACTTGGGAAAAGATTGATTACCTTTTTATTAATTAATATTGTAATAGTAAATTATTACCATAATTGCCTTTTGGAAACAAAGCATAAGCACAATCCTTCTCAACTTGGGAAAAATTCTTACACATTTACCCTTGGAGATAAGCCGCGCAGTTGGAACTTGGAACCCAAAAGTGGAATATTCCATTCTGAATTCCTCCAATTCGAATATTCCCGCGCTTAACATACCCTAAACCCGCCGCGGTAAATCCAAATCAATGTATATACCCTCGATTTTAGCCGTACGAGAATCCACTGTCTAGTAAAACTCTTGAATGGCTTTGCTTTAACTTACCATAATATTCCCTGGCATCTTTATTTCCGTTTCCTATTTTCCACTATATATACCCCTCTTCTTCTCCTATTTTTTTTCATCACTTCAAAAACAAACAAATGGCAGAAATTGTTGTGGTTTTCGATTTTGATAAGACGATTATCGATTTGGATAGTGATAATTGGGTGGTGGATGAATTAGGTGCTACTGATTTGTTCAATCAACTTCTTCCTACCATGCCATGGAACTCTGTTATGGTTAGTTATCGTTTACGTACTTAATTTTAACTTTCTATTATTGTCTAATTAACCACTTAATTAAATTAATTGTTGTTATCTGCTCTGTTTCAAACAAATTACAGGATAGGATGATGAAGGAACTTCATACACAAGGCAAAACTATTAAGGACATTGAAGAAGTACTGAAACGTGCACCCGTAATTCCACGGGTTGTTCCAGCCATTAAAGCAGCTCATGCTTTAGGGTACGTATCTGTATAGTATATTTTTTTAAATATAATTTCTTTCCTTTTGGTTAATTAAAATCAAAATTGTTCAAATTAAATTACTGTTGTTTTTTCAGGTGTGATTTGAGGATTGTAAGTGATGCGAATCTCTTCTACATCGAGACGATATTGAAACATCTGGGAATATATGATTGCTTTTCGGAAATTAACACGAATCCAGGCTACATTGATGAGGAAGGAAAACTTAGAATTCTTCCTCACCATGATTTTCACATATCCTCTCATGGCTGCAGTTGCAATGTTTGCCCTCCCAACATGTGCAAGGTAAAAACACGCAAAAATTTTACTTGCACTTTATATAAAACCATGAATCTATAACATGTGACGTGTTTTTACATGTACCACATATTTTAATGTATGTTTTTCTGTGTTAACAGGGCCTGGTAATAGAAAGAATACAAGCCTCCTCGGCTAAGGAAGGGAAGAAAAGAATAATTTATCTTGGTGACGGAGCAGGGGATTTTTGCCCTAGCTTGAAGCTCAAAGAGCAAGATTTCATTATGCCAAGGAAAGATTTTCCAGTGTGGAAATTAATAAACGAAAATCGCGACCTCGTAAGAGCAGAAATACACGGGTGGAGTGATGGAGAAGAGCAAGAACACATTCTGCTTCAGATAATTAAAACAATTACCATTGAAGACAACCAATTTTTATCAGTTGATTGCAAGTTCCAGACGATTCCGATTAATGCAGTTCATGATGCATTGCCAAAAGCTCTCCCTGTGCCTTACTAATCTAAATTGAAGCTTTTTGGTGTCAATAAAAGTGTGTGATTTGTGTGTTGATCAAACATTAAAAGAGATCAAATATGACAGGCTTTAATTACTTGTATTTTATGGTTTTGTTGAATTACTAGTACACCTGAAAGTGTACCCTGGTTTTAAGCCTTTGATTTACTGTGATGTAACACTGTTAACTACATATATATCATCTATCTCACTTTTAAATTTTGTTAGTGTAATATTTAGCATTCCAAAATTTTCCACTCAAATTTCGGGTCCATGATACGATTTCACTTTATAAAAAATGGTCATGTATGTCCATTTTTTACAAATAGTATGCATTCTTAGTTTTTCAACTAGCAATTACTTGTTACAACCTTTCAAGTGTCAAAAGATTATTTTTATACTTAAAACATGGAATCTTGTAGGAGTAATGAATATAGGAAGAGACATGTGTCTTCATACAAACTCGTATGTCCATTTCATCTACACTAGAGTACTACTTTTGCTTGGTGACTTGAACTTGAACTTGGGCACGCAAGGGTTGTGGCTGTGGCCTAATTTCCATGTCTTCAAATATGAATCAATTGATTTTTGTAGTCTTTTATAAATTCGACCAGTTTTAGTTTTATATCTTGTTTATTAGAAATTTTTATTTTTATATATAAAAAAATTGAAAATGAAACACAATTTTTTTTACTTGATCATTTTCTTCTATCCAAAGGGCTACATTCACCCATTTTCTCTTCAAATTCCCAAGCATAAGCATAGCCATATTAGTGGTTCGGGATTATATATCGTGGCGGACGCAGAGAATTTTCCAAGATGCAAGCGGCGCGGCGCAGCAGTCTCTGCCCATTCCAGCGCCGCGACCCAACAATTTCTCGGGTCAGTTCTCGGGTCAGGCTACGGGTTTCAGACCAATTTATGGCCAGGGCAGCAGTCCGGAATACTCGGACCTCGGCCCCTTCAAGCACATCATGCAGCAGAACCCACACAAACCGACATTGAAGCCGCGATGCATGTTGACACCCAATTTTATCCCTCTCTTCCCATTATTTATTCAAAATTAACTATTTTCAACACCACAAAATAATTTTAAAATTTTAATAAAGGCATACATATGCACACATAAATAAAGAATTTAATATTTTCAAAATAATCAATTTTATTATTATTAGTATCCTTACTCCCTCGCTATAATTAATTATCCAAATCATATTAATTCAAGTTTATCGCCTAAATTACCTATTGAAACCCCTAATAGGCAAAACCACTTTTCTGCGTTGGATGTTGAGCACATAGTTTTAGAGGAAACCACCAATGCTATTAATTATATTGAAAATTTCTCTAATAATAAATATAAAAACAATTCTCTAACCCCTAATATGGCCAGTGTCACGTCTATTACTAACGTGAATTCTTTAGATGAAGACAATTTAAACAACATGTATTAATAATTATGCTACTAACCCTTCTCTTAAGAACTCTATTAACCCTATAACTACTCCCAAGCTCTCAAGATTATAAATCTTACGCTACACCACTCGACGGACATGCAACAAAACCAGTCCATCATTACTACACACTCTTCTAGTGAAACATCAGATTTTCCCAATCTTTCTAACTCTATACTCTAACAAAGTAACAATGCCAAGGATTCCAATCTCTGTTCGACATCGCTACCGTCTAATCCAAGTTCTGAGGCCACCAAAATCACCTTTCATGAAAAATCTCATGGCCATGCAATCTCTCTCACGATGATGATAGACGGAAGAGAGTCAGTGATAGTTCTCCAAAACCCTCACTACATTGCACAACTAATAGCGGAGGGTATGAACATGGGGATGGAGAATTACATTTGGCTAAACAATATCCTACATCCAATTGCCCTAATTATGAATCAAAATTATGTCGAAACAATGAAGGGTCACTGGAGTCTGGAGCCTCCCCCTCATATGTTCCTCTAGTAACAAATAACTTCAACATCAACTTGCCATTTTCCCCCATGCCATCAACTCTGTCAGTCTTGAATCCCATGTTAATTCAATGGGACCCCATCACCAACCAAGCACCACCTCCCTCTCACTCTCTTCCATTATTGGCATAACAACAAATCCTTTTTGTAAACATGTATATTACAAAAACAATTGTATCCCTACCTATAATTAGAATATTTCCATATATTGTGTAAATATAATTATGGTAATACTAAGATTCATCTTTTGTATATGTTTAGGATTCTTATTGTATAAGGGATGGACATTGTACTCTATATATACTTTGATATTAATGAAAGACTCCCCAAGGGAGATTAATATCATCTTACATGGTATCAAGAGCCTAACACAAAACCCTAGAATTTTTCTTTGTGTGAGCCGTCGCCGCCGACCAGTTCCGTCGCGGTTCCTCCTCCCCTCTCCTCCCAAAAGTCTTAGTTTTTCTTCTTCTTTTCTCTCTTCTCTAAATGGATACTCAGGATTACGCTTCTGATTCTGACGCATCTACCTCCACAAATCCCACCACCACGTCGTCATCCTCTTTTCATCTCGTCCTCACTGTTACCAATATCAAGAATATTCCCATTCTCCTTGATCAAGAAAACAATCAGTATTCTCCTTGGGTTGAACTGTTCTGTAATCATGCATGTCTCTATAACGTACTTGACCACATCGACGACACTATTGCGCGCACTACGGAGGTTGATGAGTCTACTAGGCGGCGTTTAGATGCCGGCGTCAAACAGTGGATTTATGGTAGTATTTCTCAGGATCTTCTTCTTACTATCATGAAATCTATTGCCACAGTCCGTGATTTATGAAACCGCTTGGAGGAAATTTTTCAAGATAAAAAGCACACTCATACGGTGTATTTGGAGGAACAATTTAACAATACACGCCTTGAAAATTTCTCCAACATGATTGAATATTGCAGACAGTTGAAACTACTGGTGAATCAACTCTCCAACGTCGACACGCCTATCTCGGACACTAAGATGGTGTTGCAATTGATTGCAGGCCTTCCCAAAGGCGACTATGATACATTAGCCGCCATAATACAACAAGAATATCCGCTTCCCAGTTTTAACAAAGCTCGTTCGCAGTTGTTTCTCGAAGAGACTCGCCGTGCTAAGCAGGATGAGCACACTCAGAAGGCGTTATTTGTCGAAACACACCCTCAAGATCCAACACCGTCAGAAAACTCTCAACCGCAGCAGGGACGCGGTGGCAAGGGTCCCGGCAGATGAGGCCGTGGTAGGGGTCGCAGACAGCAGAATCATCAGCAGCAACAATAGGGCCCATAGATTCAGTTCAGAGCTGCGGCGCCGCCGCAGTTCCAACATCCCTCGTCCATCATGACACCCACCGAGTTGGGTCAAGCCTTCAGTTGTCTCAACATGAAACAGCCTGAAAACAAGTGGTACATGGACTACGGAGCCACTTCTCACCTCACCCGGTTTGCAGGTAATAATTCCAAACTGTTTGGTTTAAAACATCCTCAATTTATGACAGTTGGAAGTGGCCACCACATTCAAGTAAAGGGTTATGGTACATCCTACACACTACCTGCTCATCCATTCCCCTTTCAAAATACCCTATATGCCCACATATGATTATGAATCTAATCTTTATCCGCAAATTCACTCGTAATAACTATGTCTCCGTTGATTTTGACCCTTATGGTTTCACTGTGAAGGATCTTCATACGGGGACACCTCTTACGAGATGCAATAGCACGGGGGATCTCTATCCATTCACTCCCACCTCCGCAGCCAGATCTAGCTCTCCCGTCTCTCTAGCGGCCATTTCTTCTTCCACATAGCATAATAGGCTTGGTCATCCAGGAGCCCCAGATTTTAATTTTCTTAGAGGCAATAATTTCATTACTTATAATGGAAAGCTTGCCAAAAACTGTGTTTCTTGTTCTTTAGGCAAACATACTCGTCTTCCGTTTAAATTATCTATTAGTGTTACACTTGCTCCTTTTGATATTATACATGCCGATTTATGGACATCACCTGTTGCTAGTTCTCTCGGTCATAAATACTATCTTATCCTACTAGATGACTTTTCTCACTTTGTTTGGTTGTATCCTCTCAAATTTAAATCGGAAGTGTTTGTCAAATTTCTTGAGTTTCGAACATTCATTCAAACACAATTTGAAAAATGTATAAAATCATTTCAGTGCGATAATGGTCGTGAATTCAACAACTCTATGTTTCACCATTTTTGTACTAATAATGACATGATTTTTCGCTTCTCCTGCCCCCACACTTCCTCACAAAACGGTAAAGCTGACAGAATCATCCGCACCATTAACAATATGATTCGCACTCTCTTGATTCATGACTCCCTACCTCTATCTTTCTGGGTCTATGCTGCTAAAATGTCATAATACGTTCTAAATATTCTCCCAACTAGCACCCTTCACAATATGACCCCTACCGAAATTCTCTATCATAGAGTCCCCTCTTAAGACCATCTTCGAATATTTGGTTGTCTATGTTATCCTAACCTTGCCTCTACTGCCCCTCACAAACTAGCCTCCGGTCCACTCCTTGTGTCTACCTAGGCTTCCTGCCGAATCATAGGAGCTATCTATGCTATGACTTATCCACTCGTCAGATCCACATCTCTCGTCACGTCACATTCGACAAGAACACATTCCCGTTTTCGAATCTTAAAAAGTTCCAAAAATCGGATTACTCTTTTCTTGACGAGTCTGTCATCTCTCCCATCATCCTAAGTCAACTAGAGCATAACAGTTCTTCTTCAGCGTCAGCGCCGCGGCGCCAAAACTCCTGCGAACAGGTCCCTGATTCACCGTCGACAACACCGCGGACCGATCTTTGGCGCCACGACCCAAAACATCGAGAGAAGTGCGCCGGTCCTCCGCGCCACGACAACGATCACGGCGCGCGACGCAGTTCCGCCAGCGCGATGCCTACTCCGGCTTCTGTCCCTCTTTCTCCGTATTCTACTAATCCCTTCGCCTTGGAACCTCCTACTATCACCACTCACTAAATGGAAACTCGTGCAAAGCATGGAATCTTCAAACACAAAGTCCAATTTAACTTGTCTGTCCAAACCATTTCACCAATTCCCAAGAACCCTATATTGGCCAAACAAGATCCTAATTGGAATGCGGCTATGACTGAGGAATTCAATGCTTTAACTAAACTACACACATGAGATCTAGTACCTAGACCTGAGGGGGTGAATGTGATTTGTTGTCTGTGGCTATTTCGTCACAAATTCAGAGACAGTGGAGATCTTGAGAGGTATAAGGCAAGACTTGTGGCTAATGGCACAAATCAGCATGAGGGCATTGATTGTGGTGAGACCTTCAGCCCGGTTGTCAAACCGGCTACCATCCGCACAGTTTTGAGTATTGCCATGAGCAAACACTGGTCGATCCATCAGCTTGATGTGAAGAATGTATTCTTACATGAGGATCTTAGAGGCGATCTACGTCGATTGCGGGATTCACTCATCCAGCAGTTCCACGCTCGTCGCTGTCTCGTAAGTAAGTCACTATATGGCACAAGCAGGCCCGTGTGTATGCGATCGCTTTGTCAGGTATATCTTACAAATTGGGTTTGTATGCAGCAATAGTGATACATCACTTTTCATTTTTCATCGAGGTAGTATCACTGCTTATTTATTACTTTAAGTGGATGATATTGTTCTTACTGCCTCCTCCGACGGATTGAAAAAGGAGATTATTGTCTTGCTTAAGTCCGAATTTTCAATGACTGATTTGGGGAGACTGAGTTATTTTTTGGGAATATCAGTGATCAGGTCTGCCAATCATATGTTCTTGCGTCAGCGTAAGTGTCGCGCCCGTTTTTGACCTCGGGGTCTGAACGGTATTCGCAACATTGTTCTTTGACGCGGTTCCCTGGATGGAGCAATAATGCTGATTTTAAGGAGTCGCCACCTAATTAGTTAAGTGAATTAGGACTCTTGATTTATTGCAATAAAAATACTGCAATTAATCTCCATTTAATGGTCTGCGAAATTAATGAGATTCTGGATCAGGGTTCTTTATTATCTTAAAGGGAAGGGGTTAGACATCCTTTATGATCCGCTAATTTGCGATTATCCGTTCAAACATAGGTTAATTATTATTGCCTTTTTATTCTACATATTCTAAACAGTTTTCATAATTTACAATTACAATGGAATGCAATACAGAATAATAAAGCTAAAATCGAATAAAAAACTCCGGAACATCTTTTAGTCCTTTTTAGGCCTTCTGCACAAGATGATCTCTGGGTACCTGCATAAACACTTAGTAAAAATGTTAGTAATAGAATAAATAATTTTAAAGTAATAGCAAGAATCAATAAGTAAAGCAAAAAATAAATTCGTCTTTTGCACATGGGAGACCTTGGAAATCAGACGGAGATTCCTTCATCGGCCAATACTGTTAGAAGCAAAAAAATAAATAAAACCTTCAGATCCGCGCCAAAACAGTAATAGTTTTAAACACGGAGGGCTAAGATATATAAAAAATAAAGTGGGACATCCTAAACAAGTCCGGCTGCGAAAATTCGCCCCGCCAGCGCATGTTGGTTATCAGGTGTAAGTGGAAGAAATCATCATTGTCCAGAAAACTTTATTTATTTTATTTTCCGTCCTTGCAACTGTGGAGGCCTCAAAAATTGACTGATAACTTTTTCATTTGCCAGAGCGTAGTATCTGTCCAAATCAATAAAATAAATAACAAAATGGACCAAACATCCCCATGATTTACATAATCTGAACCGGGTTGACCCGGCCAGTTTTGACGGTTCAGCGATGCAGGCCGGTCGGAAGCGCGGATCGGAAAAATCCCGCGAACCCGAATCGACCAACGATACTCGTGAATCGAGAGCAAAAACAATGCCTGATAAGAGTCAAAACACGAGATATTTGAACAACCGAGCGGAATGATGGCCAGAGTTACATGGTCGGAACTCGTGAATAGCAAAAAGGCGACAGCGATAAACCAAAAATAGACATAAAATCATAACAAAATGAAATGGGTGAGTTATCACTCACGTGCGATCTGAGACATCAACGCCACAATAGTAATAAAACATCACTGAAATGACCAAGATCATGCCAAAATCAGTCCAAAACAAATCGCCTAACAGAAAAGACCAACAGAGGTCGCCGAGTTTCAAAACTCCGGCGAGATAAAACAAAAATCAGTAAATCAATCCCAATAATCAGTACGCAATAAATCGAACATAAAGCCGAACCAATGCCAAAAATCAGTCCAACAAACTTAACATATAACAACAAAGTTAAAGAATAAACAATAGCTTCGCCGGAGTTTTACTCCGACCAGATTCTACAAAATAGGATGGCGGGATCGTCGAGACAGTGACGGAGTGGTTCAGTGATCGACGGTAGGACAGTGGTGTTGGGTTGGGGTTCGACGGTGGTTCGGGTGTTGGTGGGGTCGCCGGAGATGGGTGTTCGACGGTGTGGGTTCGAACTGTGGTGGTGGTCGACAGGTTCGCTGGCGAACAGTGGGTGTAAGGATAGTTTGCGTGTGTGTGTGGGTGAAGAAGATGAGAGGATGAGAGTATGTGCGGCTGAGTTGAAAATAAAAGAGGGAGGGGTGATGTGCGGCGCTGTGGGCTTATCAAAAAGGGGGGGAGTGCATTTTATTTATAGGGGGTATTTAGGTTTAGGGTTTTGGTTATTGGGAAAAAAATATGAAAGGTGTATTGGCTTTCATTTTTGGGCATCAGTTTGGGCTTCGGTTTTCGGCGGACTGGACTGATCCGGATTGTGCCTCGGACTAGACTGGTTTGACAAAAAATGCAAAACGGATTAATTATTTAAAAAGATACAAAATTATCAAAATGAAAATGCCGATGCAATAATAATAAAATACAATATTTAAGAAATATTTAATGCCTAATTAAAAGTTAAAACGGGATGCCAATTAATTATTTAAAGAGATGCAAAATTATTAAAATAAAATAATTGCGCAATAATAATAATATAATATTTGAAAATGTTTAATACCTAATTAAAGTAAAAACGTGATGCCAATTTACAAAAAATAAAACAACATAGAATATTAGGTAAAAAATATACTAAAATGCCAAAAAATGATGATTAAAATGCGGTGTCCTAAAACACTTAAAATTGAAAGAAATGCCCAAAAGATGAGTCAAAATTGGGTGTCAACAGTAAGTATGCAGAAGAGATTGTGTACAGGGCTAAGATGACAAACTGCAAAGAGGTGTCTACTCTAGTTGATTCTAAATCTAAGCTCAGTGTCATGGATGATGCTCCAGTATCTGATCCTACTCTGTATAGGAGCCTTGCAGGTGCACTTCAGTATCTCACCTTCACCAGGACAGACATAGCTTATGATGTTCAGCAGATGTGCGTATTCATGCATGCCCCAGTGAGTCTCATTTCATTGCTCTTAAGCGTATCATTCGATACATTAAGGGCACTCTTGATTATGGTTTGCACCTATACCCCTCTGCTCCAAACAGGTTGCTTTCATATACGGATGCAGATTGGGCAGGATGTCCGGACATGCGACGCTCCACCTCCGACGTTTGTGTTTTTTTAGGGGATAATCTGATTTCTTGGTCTGCCAAGCAACATACTACCCTATCTTGCTCCAATGCCGAGGCTGAGTACAGAGGCGTTGCAAATGTAGTAGCTGAGATTTGTTGGCTCGGAAATTTACTGTTAGAACTTAAGTGTCCTTTGCGTCAGACATCTATTGTGTAATGTGATAACATCTCTGCCATCTATTTGTCTCAAAATCTGGTTCAACATCAGCGAACCAAGCACATTGAGATAGACTTACACTTTGTTCGTGAGAAAGTTGCACTAGGTCATGTCAGAGTGTTACATGTTCCATCATCCTATCAGTATGCAGATATATTTACCAAAGGACTTCCTAAACAATTATTTCTTGACTTCAGATCCAGTCTCAGCGTCCGGCCTCCTCCCGCTCCGACTGAGGGTGTGTGTAAACATGTATATTATAGAAACAATTGTATCCCTACCCATAATTAGAATATTTTCATATATTGTGTAAATATAATTATGGTAAGACTAGGATTCCTCTTTTGTATAGGTTTATGATTCTTATTGTATAAGGGATGAACATTGTACTCTATATATACTTTGATATTAATGAAAGACTCTCCAAGGGAGATTAATATCATCTTACACTTTTCACCAAATAGAAAATGTATGCCCATTTTGACAATGATAGGTGGGTCACGTTGAAATGATAGGTGGGTCACCTTATAAAACGATACAAGGTGATAAAAAAAAATTAAAAGTGAGTGCACTTGCATCCATAATGGAAAGGGTTCGTTCGCCTCTGATTATATATCCACCGGAGAGTAGGTAATGCAAAAAATTAGCTAAGGTAATTGGGATTTTGTAATAGGAGAATTGGGGTGATTTACGAGAATGGTCTTTGAAGGTGAGTGATTTTATATATTTTTGACCTGCAAGGTCAAAATTTAACTAAGACTGTTACTTCTTTTTCATTTAGACATCATAATTGAGACTGTTCTATTAGACACTTAAAATGTGTCCAAAATGTACCCTGTGGAATACTTAACTAATGATCTCTAGAAATAAAATGTGTGATATTTTACACGCTGCTAATGAAGCAACACACCAAATTAAAGGATAATTTATTGTCTACGAGGTGCATTCTTTCATAAATACATATTTACATACTTAACAACATTGAAAAAACTCAATATTGACAAGACGAAAAGAAACAAAAAGCAAAAGACTGATTAGTAATACAAACATTGGTATGAAACTGGGCCAGAATGTAGACAAAGTAAGTTAACGGCCACAAATGTTATTAATGGGTTTAAACGTGAAACCAATTAACTAGGCCTAAATAATAAGCCCAAGGACCAATATCGCTAGAAGTAGAAGAATTTAGTATTAATGCCTTTCGGTCCAACAGGAATGTGTTTTTAGAAACTTCCAAATCAGTGGAGGTGATAAAGAGATGCATGGTTGAGCTTGAGCATGCATGCTGCATTTGCCCAAAAACAACAACTCATTCTTATTATATTGTGTGGGAAATATGGGTCTTAACCAATTTAATAGCTGAAGAAAAATCAATCGAGACGTATCCAAAGATAGTGGCCTAGTGGCCATTAGTCAAATTTGTGGCCTTAGGATCCAAAAATAGTGGCCTAGTGGCCATTAGTCAAATTTATGGTCTTAGGGTCACAAGTTCGATTCTCGGCGGATACGTTCTAAGGCATATCGCCGTATTAAAGTCTGGTAGCTTAACCGCGGGCATGTTGCGGTGTGGGTTTGATACTCCTCGCATAATCCTGTTGAAGTCGGACCTTGTAGCGTTGATCCGTTGGTGGCGATCGACGAATCGAACGCGCACCTCCGCGATTTACAGCGGTGGCGGCTAAGAACGGGTTCCATTCGCCTCGGGAGCATAAGATCTTGTCTTTGTCTTAGCGATATAGAGTCTTAAGTAAAGGGCACTGAATTATCAAAAAAAAAAAAAAATCAATCGAGACGTCGTTAGTAATAGCAAACAAAAACGAATGAGTTGGCACTTGGTAGGTTTCTCAATCCAAATAGGTTGAATATAACAAGGTAGCTACATATTGGTGGCACTTGGCTATCTTACAAGCCCTTTCCCTTTTTTCCCTGAAAAGTGTTACCTTAGAAAAAAAATAATTGTTCCAAAATATGTATCATCTAAGAAATTCAAGATATAAATTTGTTATTTTTTCTTATTATATCCTTAGACAAAAAATGACAAGACATAAATAATTACTATTCATACATATTTAATTTTAATCAAAAGGGAAAAGTATTTTTTTTTATTATATTATTGATTTTTTAATATGTGTAGTTAACTATCAATGATTGTCTCCTTGTTAAACAAATGAGAAAAAAAGAATCTGTTTTAACATTTCTGTTTGTTTTTTCTTTATAAAACCAGGCAAATGATTGAGGTTTCAATGACTTCAAATAGAAAGGAGATGTACATCTTTTCAAGGAACTCTTCCACGCTCAATAATACTTCCTCCCCATAATAAGTGCCATCTTAATAAAAAACACATATATTAAAAAATAATAATGCAATGAAAAGTTTACTAAACTACTTCTATTTAATAAAATAGATTATTTTTTCCTTTTAATTAAAGCATGTAATAATTTATGTTTTGAATAGAGAACTTGCCAATAAATATTTCATGAATATAGAGCTTGTCATTTTTTGTCTAAGGTTATAGTAGGAAAAAGTAACCAATTTATGTCTTGAATTTCTAAGATGACACTTATTTTGGAACAATTTTTTTTTTTTGCTAAGTTATGACCATTTAAAATTTCACCAATTTACAACTAGTTTCTCCCTTATGCTCCTTATTTTTATTTACGTTTTATCTAATTGAATTAGATTTATATACCTACTTATTCCATTATATATCAATTAATTTTCATCCCACGTTATTTAAATCAAAACTTCATAAATGAATTTACTTCAATTTGGTCTGTCAAAGACAAATGTACCATTTGAAAGTATATGTATGTCCTACAGACAATCTGTATTAGGATCCAATGTACTTTATACACATTCGTATTTATATTAATGATGATTAATATTATGGCAATTTGCATTTGTTGAATTATTAGTTGATTATTTATAATTTTCTATAAATGCATCCCTAGAGGTTACATGTTTATTAATGAAGTGAGAATTAATGTTATAAAGTAACTCTTAAATTACCTCGGCTAATGATCATCGAAATTGAGATATCGATGATATGCGATACGTCGACATGTAGTCTGCATCATATCCTTAGGGGATGTAGTATGTCTCACTTGTTACGAGTTATGACAACTCGTGATGGACACATGGATACTTGTTGAAGTATTGGTACGCCCTGCTGATGTATTGTTTTGTTACATGTCTATAATGTCATCGGCGTGTGGGAGATAAAAGTCATTAGACTTGAGGTCAATATCATCTTGTTTACGGAGAATGTACTTTGATCATGTCCTAAGCTCAAATGCCTTATAGGTTGAGACACGGCTTGTTTGGGGTGCATTACGAAATAGATTAAAGGTGGTATGTGAGCCAAGAAAGGATTCATTCCTTGAATTTATATTCGAGTGAACACTCAGGTACTCATATGGTATTAGGTTGACTAAGTCATTGGCCAACACATTGGACATGTCTGTGACATGATCCTGTTGTCAACTAATATAAATGAGTTATAATAATCAAGTCATTTGGATAGACACTTGACAGATCCTAAGCTTAATTGCGTATGTCAAGAATGAAAGGATTTTATCTTCTCACATATAAGTTCAATTCACATATTTTGTGTAGCTAAACTTTACATATTGGGTTCGTCTTCCGGCGCAGTCTAGGAGTTCCGTGAAGATCCTAATGTAATTAGTGACGATATGTAAAGGCCTGAAGGGTAACACTAAGTCAAATGTTCCGTTGATTGAAGGATGTAATTAGAAGAGGATTATACCTATATGTTCGGTTGATGATCGGGACATTAAAATGGAAAATTACTGAAAAATAGCGGGCAGACGGCGCCTATTTTGGGATCATGCGAGAACAACGAGCGAAGACCGTGCCTCTTTAGTGGGACCGCGATGCTTGTACGGATTCTGGCAGTACGAATTTTTCCAGTCTGATTTTCTTCTGGGCCCAGCCCACGGAAACCCTAAGCCTCTATTTTGCAATTATAAATAGAAGACTTACCTCCCATTCCTAAATATACTAAACCTAAGAGAGGTAAATCTCTTCTAAAGCTATGTCAGAATCTCTAGCATTCATGACTTAGCAAATTACATCACATTTCTCTGAACTTACAAATCGAGAGACGTTTGCGTGTGCACCCTCGGACTACACAAACTAACAAATTCAACCGTTTGGCTGATTGCTGCTTCGAATGTAAGTCTTCTGTCGAAGTTTTACATTATTCTTTATGTTTGTATTTTTCATTACTTATCATACTGCAGTTCGACCGTTGTCGGGTTTGAAACATAAATTTTCAAATTTCGCTGCGTGTATGAACCCGACGTAAATACCTACAGTGGTATCAGAGCCTAGGCTGTTTCGTGTGATTTGTAATGATATTAATGATAATATGAGTTAGGATTTGTTTAGATCTATATTTTATGTTGTTAAAAGTTTTAAACCCTAAACCTTTAGAACACATAGTCCTTATGACCAGATCTGTTAATGCAATTATGTATTCGAACAAGTCAATCCAATATATAACTCTTCTAAGTTGAAATGCGTTGTTCGACTTAAAGCATGGTGCATTGAAACAAAGAACGAGAAGAAAATTGGATTTGATGGTCGATGGACATGTTGTTTTAATGGTGATGGTAATACAAGTGATATATCTGAAAGATCTGGCCCTAAACCAGTTTTAGGGATTCAGAAATTTCGGATTTTGTGATTCTGGAGGAGAGGCACCGCAGTTCCATGATGGAGCACCGCGGTGCCTGCTAGGGTTTTGGCGGCGAAATCGCGGTTCCATGATGGAGCACCGCGGTTCTGCCCAGAGTAGGAAATGTGTTGTGTTGATACCATTGTCTTGACATATACTAAACACTGACGGTTCAAGACATCACGTTCACCGCGCAATAAATATGTCCGATGATATTGTACTATGAAAGGTTCAAAGCTCCGTCTACCTCTTCAAATGCAACATTGATCCGCCAAAAAGATTGCTGAAAGAAGGCACCATGTGTGTGCACCAAAATCTCTTCCAAGAGGAGATTGTTGGAAATTTGCCTTTGGTGGAGGTTGGGTCCGCCCATCTTCAATCACTTAAACATCATGGTTCCATATGTTGGAGAACCTGATTCTTTACACGTGCTTAATCTACTAAGTGAGTAGATGACTGTAGGACCAAGAATCATCAAATTCCGTTGAGAAATAGAAGAGATATTGGTCTACTAAGTAAGGTGTTTGAGACATGGAAGAGTGGTGTATGACAAATCTACCACATCGGTAGGAATGAGAAGAATTATTCATGTTATAAGTCTCTAAACTGAATAAGGGACTGAGATTCCAAGGGGTAACCCATGTGTTTGAAGGAGGGAAGACCTAGGTGTGCTTGGGTTCAAGACTAGGCCCACCCGCCCGGGTCGGGTCGTGGGCTTCTGACATTATCTCTTTGGACCCCGAACTTTATTATAATTACAGTTTGATCCCTGAAGTTTCTGGAAAGCGCCGGCGCCGCGGCACCAGGCTATAGGGCCACGACGCCAACTCTCAAGAGTTTTGGCGCCGTGGCGCCAGCCTGCAGGGCCGCGGCGCCAAGGGCGTTTCAGAGGTTTAATGTCACATTAAGTTGTGGAACGTTGGGCTATTACTCCTTAACGTTTTGGCTCTTCAGTGAGCCTCTTAACTGCCCTTTTAATAGTCATTAACCCCATTAACACATCCTCCATCCATAAACACTATATAATCAAGCCTTATTCCAGATTTGAGGAGAGACATATAGTATACATTGAACACACAATATATGAGAACATATACAGAACAGAAAATAGAGGAAGAACACATATAGAATACATATTTCTATAAGTTCTTCCTAGTTCATGAAATCTCTTCCTTTCTTGCAATCGTACACACTCAAAGATCATTCTATTATAGCGAACACTTGAGTTTCCTTTGCTCATTTGTTTGATTGTTGTTTTATCTTGGGAGATAAGTTGCCATTACAACCGTTGAAAGGATATACGGGGCAATATTATCTTAAGGATAGATCAAGAATTTGATCGACTGAGCAAGCCAATTATATTGTTATATTTTCAGATTCTAAACATATTATTGTTGTTATCAAGGGGTTTGCTGCAGTTTCAACCAACATCTCAACACTTCAAGGAAGAAGATCAACACTTCAAGGAAGGATCAAAGACCGAAGATCAAGATCATCAACACTTATTGATGTTGTGACAATTTATGTTAGGCTTCAAGCCTATTATATTGAAATTGTAATTGATTATCCTTTCTAAGCACTAGTAATAGTTGTAAACTATTTCCGTACATCCACTGTAACACCAACATCTTATACATAAACAATTTGTAAATAAAACACAAAAAAAAACTTATGTGATCACTTTCTTCTATTTAAATGGCTATATTGATCCATTTTCCCTTCAAATTCCGAAGCATAAGCATACCGCATGCGTGGTTCGAGATTATATATCCTACCGTGGAGTAGATAGTACAAGTGGTCTCATACTTTTGAGTTTTGACCCTACTTGTCCTATGGATAAAATTTTAAAATTTGACCTTGCGGATTTACCATGAACAAACAAGGGTCAAAAGTTCAAAACCTCCACTTTCAAGTTCTAAGGTCATTGAGTGTAATTCCTAGGAGAATTGGTCTAGAACTGGCTAGTTAAGCACGTGGTAAGCCTAATACACATAATTCATTGAAGTTGTTACTGTCTTTTTCATTGAGATTGTTTTTCATTAGACACCTAAAACGTATCCAAAATGTACCCTATTGAATGCCTCTGATCTCTACAAATAAAGTGCGTGACATTTACACGCTGCTAATGTGGCAAAACGCCAAATTAAAGGACAACACGTTGCCTACAACTACAAGCTGCACTCTTCCATAAAGACATATTTGCATACTTAACTACTTGGAAAAACGCAACATTGGCCAGAGGAAAAAAGAAACAGAAACATAAACAAATGTGGTCAGTAATACAAACATTGGTATGGAACTGGGCCACAAAGTAAGTTGACGGCCAATTCGAACAAATGTCCCTATTTTGGGTGGTCCCCTTAAATGCAAGTCTTTATTTTTGTCTTTCCACGCTTTAAGTAATAAAAAAGTGTCGAAAATATTCCGGACATTAAAAAAAAAAAAATAGAAATCCACCTAATTTCGCTAGGCAAAATTTTAATAGAAATTATGCCTATTCGCAAAAAGGTACATAAAAGTCTTGTCTGGCATAGTTTTCATGAAACTTGACTTGCGAATTAGTACTATATAACTATTTCGGACAAGACATATTTTCTATGTATCCTTTCGTAAATAGGCATAGTTTCTATCAAACATTGCCTTGTGAAATTGTAACCTTATCTTGCGATTGTTTTTACTCCGGTGGGGATCAAACCGAGTATATCTAATTTTGTAGACCACATAATAAGGATATATTGTTCCATAAATATTAATTAAATGAGTAGGGGAAAATATTAAATACCAACGATTTTGAGGGGCAAAAATTAAAGACCAATCCTTTTGAAAGACATAATACGTTTTGCCCATTAGATTTGTTACCTTTCTTTGTAAGTTCATGGCCATATATGTTATTAATGGGTTTAAACGAGAAACCAACTAGGCCCAAGTAATAAGCCCAAGGCCCAATTCGGTAGTAGTAGAATAATTGAGTATTAAACTATTAATACGTTTCCCCCATTAGATTTGTTACCTTTCTTTTCAAGTCATGCCAAACCAAGTTCGCAAGGACAACTTTTAGCTCCTCTTATTACGTTTGTCACTACTCAAAATAGAGAACGATAATTAACATTTGACAAACTTTCTTGCTACGCGAATCATTTATATACATTAATTCTTTAACTAAAAGGATACAATAGGACTCGGGACGGTCTCGTACCGTCAACCAACATGTAAATTCGCTTCGGACAATGTTATAACCAATAGTAAATTAGAGACGAATTCAAAATTTGAGTTTTATGAATTCATGTTTTATATATGTAATAGATGAATATTTAAAGTTAAATATAGGGTCCAGACTAAATTACTGAATTTTACCGAACTCGTAACTCGAACTATACGTCTGCTCCTCCTGTAGTAAACATAAGAAAACGGTAAAAAGATAGCTAGTCGCCTTCCAAAAATAGAGGATAAAACATGCTCCAAGTTTGAGAGTGTTGGAAAATTGCTAGTGGATCGGGTCCACCCATAAATGGTGCTAACTAGCCCGTTAACTCATTAGCTAGTCCTCCCCTTAATAACTAAAAAAAGGAAATCAATCAAGACCTCGTCAGTAATAGCAACGGAAGCGAATGGGTGATTAGAAAAAAAAAATGAAGTTTTATTTCCCAACAAAGTGTTTACTTCTTTTTTCCACTTGAGAAGTCAGTATGCTTCTCTCCAATCATTTGTCGAATTTCAAGGGAGGGATTTGTATTGCATATACAGAACTAATATTTCGTTATCTACAAAATGACCTAAAATATTGGGCGTTTACTCAGTCCAATTAGGCAGATTGTAACAGAGTTGCTACATATTGGTGGCACTTTGCTGTCTTTCAAGCCCTTTTTTTTTTTACGTAAATATCACTTTTACAACATTATTCTATAAGTAATAACAACATTTGGAGAAGTATCAAGCCTTCTTATATCATTGAGTGTATCAGTTGAAATATTATGTATTACTTTTACTATTTTTCTTAATAATTTTACTTACAAAAAAAGTTTAAATTATCAATATCTGAGTGTCTATTACATTTTAAGGTTCTTTTGAGGCTAAATCGATCTTCTTCTTTTTAAATTCGAATTGTTCAAATATATTTATTATCACTAAATTAAAATTAAAAATAGTTTAATGCGCTTTGAATTATTTAAATTTATTTTAAAAATTTTGTTTCCTTTTAAAAAATTAGTTTATAAATTTTCAAAATGGGGCCCCAAAAATATTGGGGCCTAAAGCGAGCGCTTCGGCGGCCTGACCCAAGAGTCGGCCCTGAGCATACGATAGGACTCCATGCGATCTCGTACCATCAAATAACATGCAATTCGTTAGCAACATTACTATCATGTACGCAATAAACTAGAGTCAAATTAGTATTTGAAATTTGTGAATTAATGATATTAGACTTTTGAGTACCTGAATTCTAAATTACGGTAATAATTTGTACATAACTAGTGTTTTTAACGATAATTATAGGATTTAGCCCAAAATTATTGTGTTCTAACCCTTAAACCGAGCTATACATCCTCCCCTGCAGTAAACATAAGGAAAACTGTACTGTACAAAATAACTACTCTCCCCCTCCCCTACCAATAATAATAATAATGATAAAGAAAAAATCAAGCATGCTCTAGATCTGAGAGTGTATACATAAAATCATCCAGACATATGGGGATAAATGAGATTCCTCAACTCTTAACCAAAAATCAAATGTCTCTGGTTCAAGTCTTAGGAATTGAAAAACTCTTGGTAGGGAACACTTTTCTTGTGTAGGTGTTGGTCAAAGTGTGGAAATAAAGGAAATGGGAATATAACAACAACAACAAATTGTAATAAAGCTGAAAATGATCAAATAGAAGGGCTTGATGAGTCGACCAAATTTTTGATCTATCCTTAAGATAATATTGCCCTGTATATCCTTTCAACGGTTGTAATGACAACTTATCTCCCAAGATAAAACATCAATCAAACAAATGAGCAAAGAGAACTCAAGTGTTTGCTTTGGAAGAAAGATCTTTGAGTGTTTGTGATTGCAAGAGAGGAAGACAATTTCAGAGAATTGTTGAGTGTAAGATGTGTTTGCAAATGAGCCCAAAGCTCCATTTTATAGTGTAGAAAAGATGGTCTTCCACATAGCCAAGTAATGGCCAATAAAGACCAAATAATGACCATGAATGTGGAGTAATAATTCATCCAAATAATGGCTGAATTCAAGAGGCATATAATGGAGAATTAATGCTCCAAAGTCGGCCCAAAAACAGTTTTCGTCCATCTTTGATGCAGAAACACATGGCGCCAAAACTCACGAGAGTTGGCGGTAGCCTGCAGTGGCGCGTGATGCCGAAACTTCGAGAGAGTTTCGGCGCCAAATGGACTGCACTGGCGCATGATATTTCGGACCATTTCATCTTACGCATACGCATTCACTTCGCCGTTTACGATGTGAAATCATTGTTATTTGGCCAATAACCGTCTATTCTCTTATGTCTCAAACAATTAGTATACGTACCAATATCTCTTTCATTTAAAGAAATTACGATCATTGACACTTTATGTGCACGTGTGTCGAAACCATGTTTCCGATGTATGGGCCCCCAATTGTTCGAGTCATAATTAATAGGATTAATTTATTTCAAATTTAGTAGATTTCCAACAATCCCCTCTTGGAAGAGATTTTGGCGCACACACACAGTGCCTTTCAAGCAATCAGTCGGCGGATCGATATTGCATCTGGAGAGATAGCCAGAGCTTTGAACCTTTCATAGTAGAATATCATCGGACATATTTACTGCGCGGTGAACGTGATGTCTTCAACCGTCAGTGTTTAGTATATGCCAAGACAATGGTACCAACACAACACCTTTCCTACTCAATCTTTCTAGTGTTTTGTCCGTCGTGGGTCGTGGACACCCTTGGATTCTTAAGTGCGTTCATTTGAGGCGGCCTGTCCTTGCACTTAAATAGGTGGTCTCCTACAAGGTATCCTGTAATACTCCGCTACACAAGTGTTAGGAACCATTAAAAATTTTCCCAACCTAACCTCAATTATTGAGGATTACTAAAGGTTTGGAAATTTATCCTTTACCCCTCTTATAGGTAGCACTTTTTGTCTATCACGGGAATGACCTTGAATTATGTTTCTTAAGAAAGACACATTATCTAAAGTGCTCTTTCTTCCACCAAAGCGCTCACGAAACCTTTACAGTTTAGTTTTCCCATTGAACTTTATTCCTGGGATCTTCAGTCTGTAAGGTTGGGTGTCCACTATAGCAGTTCTTATTGTTTGGGTTTTAAGCTCATTCCCCTAGACAGACAGAACAACTGATCTTTGGGTATTCCCTTCGTCAAGGAATCTGCGATATTTCCCTTAGATTTTATGTAATCAATGGAAATAATACCCGAGGTGATCAACTACCTAACGGACTCATGTCTCCGTCGAATATGATGAGACTTACCGTTGTATATTAAACTTTGTGCCCTTTCTAGAGTCGATTGACTGTCGCAGTGGATCATTACAGAAGACACAGATTTATCCCAACATTGGACATCCTCTAGAAAACCATGAAGCCACTCAACTTCTTCTCCCGCTTTATCTAAAGCGATAAATTCTGACTCCATCGTGGATCGGGCAATAAGAGTTTGTCTAGAGAATTTTCAGGACACAACTCCACCACCGATTGTTAAAATATATTCGCTGGTGGACTTGATGTCGTCGCTATCAGATATCCAGTTTGCATCGCTGTACTCCTCTAGTACCACTGGATATCTTGAATAGTGTAACCCGAAATATATCGTGAACTTTAGGAACCGTAGTACCCTGTTCAACACTTTCTAGTGATCCTCACTTGGATTTCGAGTGAACCTAGCCAATTTATTGACTGCATGAGCGATATCAGGTCGAGTGCAGTTTGTGATATACATCAGACTACCAATCACATGCGCATATCGCTCCTCGTGTACGGGCTTACCAAGATGTTTGTCAAACTTTTGACTTATATCCAATGGTGTTGATACCGGTGAACTGTCGAACATCCCAAATTTCTTCAGCATATCCTCGATGTAGTGAGATTGAGATAAGACATGTCCATTAGATGTCTTAGAGATCTTGATCCCTAAGATGACATCTGCAATGCCATGTCAAAATACTGTTTTAACATGTTTTAAGTTTCTAGGATTATCCCGGAACTGCTCCCAGTGATCAACAAGTCGTTTACATATAGGCATATCATGACGAATGATTCGACATTTCCTTTCATGTAGACACATTTGTCACCTCCATTAATGGCGTACCCTTTTGATAGTAGAGTACTATCAAATTTCTCGTTCCATTGTTTATGGGCTTGTTTAAGCCCGTACAACGATTTAACAAGCCGACATACTTTTGTCTCTTGTCCTGGACCATATACTCCTCGGGTTGGTCTATATATATTTTTTCTTCCAAATCACCATTTAGGAAATGAGAATATAACAACAACAACAAATTGATCTTGTCCAGTCATGTTGTTGTTGAAATAACGAATATTATCTTAAGCTTGTTGGTCAAAGTGTGGAAATAAAGGAAATGAGAATATAACAACAACAAATTGTAATAAAGCTGAAAATGATCAAATAGAAGGGTTTGCTGAATCGACCAAATTCTTGATCTATCCTTAAGATAATATTTCCCCGTATATCCTTTCAACGGTTGTAATGACAACTTATCTCCCAAGATAAAACAGCAATCAAACAAATGAGTAAAGGAAACTCAAGTGTTTGCTTTGGAAAATGATCTTTGAGTGTTTGTGATTGCAAGAGAGGAAGACAATTTCAAAGAATTGTTGAGTGTAAGATGTGTTTGCAAATGAGCCCAAGGCTCCATTTTATAGTGTAGAAAAGATGGTCTTCCACATAGCCAAGTAATGGCCAATAAAGACCAAGTAATGACCATGAATGTGGAGTAATAATTCAGCCAAATAATGACTGAATTTATGAGGCATATAATGGATAATTAATGCTCCAAAGTCATCCCAAAAACAGTTTTAGTCCATCTTCCAACGGTCTAAAAAGCGCGCGTAGCCGTGGCGTTCGATATCTTGGCGCATTGCACCGAATCTTGAGAGTTTGGCGCTGACGCCGTGCCTGACTGGCCGCGGTATTTTCAGACCCATTTCATCTTCTACACATTGCACATGTCTTCTCTTCGTTTACCAATGTGAAACCATTGCTATTTGACCAATAACCGTTTATTTTCTTATGTCTCAAACAATTCGTATACGTATCAATATCTCTTCCATTTAAGAAAATTACGATCCTTGACACTTTATGTGCACGTGTGTGGAAACCATGTTTTCGACGTGCGGGGTCCCAATTGTTTGAATCATAATTAATATGGTTAGTTTATTTCACATTTAGTTGATTTCCAACAGTAGGCACTACACGGCACAAATTTAAATTAATCGAATGAATGATTTTGAATATCAAATGATTATATTGAAAAAATAGTGTATATCTAGTCTAGATAAATAAAAAAGACCAAACTACCAGGGGTGCTCATTGATCTTCATTTGAGCATTAGTTCATAGGATAATAAGGAATCTTTCATTATAACGACAATATGAATGCGTTTATGCAGTTGTCAAACTATGTAGGCTTCAGGAGTTTTGTCTCTGTTGTTACTCAATTGTTCTTCGTGCAATTCTGCGGTTTATTTAAAACTAGTTACTTGCATTAAATAATTTAGGTATGAACGATATGTCTCAGCAACTTCAGAAAATTTAATTAAGTGGCCCATGGGATAAAGACATTATATAAATGGATAACTCATAACTTTGCCTTAAACATGAGGCCCTAGCTAAGTAGCTTCGATTTAAAGGCCTGCTAAATTATATAAGCTCCCAATTAAATTCAGTGATAACTTAAATGGCAACTTGAGTATATAATGTCACTGTGGCGTGCTACGTACATTTTAATATTCTGTATATATATTGAGTATGACCATGGTCCATGTATATTATTATTATTTCTTTTTCTGAAGGCCGATCTTTCTTTCAGTCTTTCGAAGTACTTGATAGTCCGACGCAATGATCGCAAACGCGTCGGCCGATTAACCACGTGGCAGTGTAATGTGTATCAATAAGAAGGTTTATGCGGAGATCGAACTTCGTGGCCTTGCGGTCATATTCTCTTCTTCTGGCTCATTTCGCTTCTGAGTAGTCCATGTATATTAAGATTTAAGACCAAGAGAGAATTTAATTATAGGACATATGCAAATCACACAAAACTTGTGAATAATACGAAATTAAAGTCCAGTAGTGCCACTTCATTGAAAACCTCAACAACTTACTTTTAGTAATTACTTCCGCGAATATTTCACCATTAATATGTAGCAAATTTATGTCAATACTCCCCAGTTCAATTTTATTTGTCCACTATAGATTTTGAACACCCCTTAAGAAATACTCCCTTCGGATCAGAAAGAGTATTCATTTAGTCTTTATTTTTTGTTCAAAAAAGTGTTCACTTACCAAATCAAAAAAAAATTAATCTTACTTTTTCATATTTGCCTTTATTAATTCTTATGTGTGCAAATAACTATGTGAACACTCTTTTTTAATCGGAGAAATTAATAAATGAAGTGCATATTTTACTATGATATCATATTAGTTAGTGTATACTTTTAATGAATTTGAATATGATTTGGAATGAGTAATTAATACTAAGAGTAAAATAAATGATAAGAAAATAATAAGTATGAAGTGATAAATTATCTCTTGATTTTCTAAAATTAACAAATAAAATTGAACAACTATATTTAATATAATAAACAATTAAAACTGAACAGATGGATTACTTAATAAAAAAAGGTAGCCTATTAGGACACCTGATGTAGCAAGACACTTTCAAAGGTGATTAGTGATAAGATATGAACTTAGACCTATAGCTTAATTTCAAGTATTAACTCATGATGCTAGAATTGTTCAAGATTATAAAAGGAGATAAGAACAAATTCAATAACCCCTCAAATCTACAATTCAGAGCGTGAATAACATAATATGAGGGTCTAACATTAGATGAACCAAAAATTGGAAATCAATATAATTCTCATATCATAATAAAATATGAATATTAACTTAATTAGTCAGCAAAAGTTAACTCATGAGCATCTCTTAGATTTTAGACGAAGACCAAAATATTTATCCGACAACCGAGTTAGGACAAACTCAAAATAGTTAACAATATTTTGTGCTAGATAGAATTAGGAATTAGTGAATAAGTACGACATGTTCATAAACAAAGTACAAAAGTAATTTAGAGCAACATGGAGTAATTTATGATGTGAGGTTAGAAGATTGAAATGTACATTCATCATGTGATGAGAAGTGAGTAGATGTGTCAATTTGAGTTCATATAGCCCATTTAACTCATATTTTAGTGAATTGAGTCACTCATATTTATGGTTGATAAATATGAGTTTTAATTTTTTAATCCATAAAAATATGTGTAAATATGAGTAAAATTTGGATACTCATATGTGACTTACTAGACTCAATAACAATTCATTTTCTTCAAAACATGAGAAAATATAAATTTGAGGGAAAATATTTTTCGAATAGATAAAAAATACATCAATGCACTCCCAACCCATTTTTTGCCACCCATCCCACCACCTACACTTGCCCCCACCCTTACCCTACCTACCCACCTCCACCACCACCACCACCTCTGCTCCCTACACCTCACACACCTCTACGTCACCCCTTACTCCCCCTTCCAACTCCCCCACCCCCACCCACCAATAACACTCACCCCACTATCACCACCCTGCCCCCACATTCCCCTCAGATTTTTTTATTTTATATATTTCACTGTACTTTTTCAGAACATACGTTGTGAAATTTTACTGGATATGTCGTTGTATATTTTATTGTATTTTTGTAAAAGATTTATGAAAAATTAAAAAAAAATTCTTACCCCTTGCCCCCCACGCACACATACATTTTTTATTTTACCTTTTATACAAAATCTATTTCGTATATATTATCTTAATTTTATTTACAAAAATTATAAAAAGTGGTAATTTTTTTCTTATCCCCGCCTCCCCCCAAACACACACACACATTTTCTATTTTATATATTTTATTTTTATAAAAAATGGAAACAAATTATTTATATAATTATAAATATATGAAGAAATTATTTTAATTTGACCACAAAAATTATAACATTACACTTGAAAAAAATATTTCATTTATATAATATGAATAATATGGCTAACTTATAACCAACCAACTCATTTATCACCCAATATATATTTATCCACATAAAATATAAATAGATTAAAATTCAATTCATTTTATTCAAATTATTTTCAACCAAATCAAATTCAATCAAAAATCATTAGCAGATAAGATAGGCCAATGGAGAAAATATGTACTTCCTAAGTTTGGACTTTGGACCCACCACCATGTGATTGTGATGAGTGATAGCTCCTACAATGCATGTGAATTCAATTGGCGTGATGAGATATATTATATGCATGCTTCAATGTGAAAACTCACTGCTCTGTCTACTAAATTTCTAGCAAACAACCAAAACACAGTGCTTGCTGTTACAATCCACTATTCAGTATTCACAAACGCTACAGACCGGGCCGTTTTTTATCCGGTGCGTGGTATGCTACTGCACAGGGTTCCGAAATATAAAAAAAAATAGGAGTTTCTTTTTTACTTTTTATTAAGTAGTATTAGCCTGAATTTACTGTAAAAACTCATAATTTACAAATCATAATCTAATTAAGGATTCACTTTTACGAATTAAAATATGGTCCTCAAAATGTTTGAGACCGTTGTGAGTACAAATAATGAAATTGACTAAACCTTAGATAAGGTCACTTTGTTAGACCTCCTGCAGCATGCAGGTATGTAATTGCCTAATTGAGTCTAACGTAACAAACATTAAATTATGATGGAAGTTGTATACTTATCCATTCTAATTATTAAATCACTTGAGCCAAGCAAAGTTTCTTTTCAATCATACATTTACTTTCTGAAAAATAAAATCCAACACCTTTAGTACCTGTGATATACTTCTTAGAAATTATTTAATTATTCTTAATTGTAAGAATATTAAATACCATTTATTACTCTCTTACGTATACACATCTCACTTAATTATCAATTATCACTCCTCTAATTGGAACACAAATGTTGTATTAAAAAATAAAGTAACAAATGCATCTAATTTTTCTAAAAAAAACAAATATTTGAAATAAAGTTAAATAGCCAAAATAACAACTACTCCCTCCGAGTACTTCTCGTGAGTCAATTTGACTACTTTTTGAAACTCAATTTAATTAGATTAACTTAATATTTTAAAATTAAAATTTTAATATTAAAAAATATACAAACTACTATAAGTTGTAACTTTTCTTTAAGTCAATATGATTAAAAATATTTTAAATTGGAGGGGAGAGAATAATATTTAGGATCAGATAGGTTTTTGCATATAGTATAGTAGAAGAAGGGGTAATAGCACTTTGGACCCTAAGATTGAAAAATTCTTCTTTTAGTCCTTGTGATATATGATTCTTCATGTTTAATTATCAATTAATTAAAATATGTATATTATGGTTCTTTCATGTAGAAATATGTTTATCAAAGAACTAAAAGTAAAAAATAAGGAAAAGGGCGTTGGTACTTGGTAGAGTAGAGTTGTACCTTGAGGCTTGAATATGAAAGGAGCGTGTTAGCGTCATCGTAAGTTAAACCCGGGAACATTGGACCACACACCATGGACCATTGTTTCAGGGACAAGGAAGGCCCACGATCGCAAGTTGGTAAATACAAGACCCCACTAGGCCCAGTGTGCCTTGATATTTGGGATCTTTTTATTACATCCTCAATCCCCATGATTTAAATGTTAGTCAAACAAACCTACATTGATTATATCAATTATTGCTGCTCCAAGAATTCCTTTTGGTGAAACTTTTATTTGTTTTTCCTTTCTTTTTTACTCGGAAAAGATCTCTCTCATGGATATATATCTTCTATTAAAAATAAATAAGAAAGCCTAACCATATCTTTTGTTTCAAGAATCTTATATATGAGTAAGAGAGGTAATCCATGCAGGTAGTTAGGGATTATATATATATATAATAGATCTTGATTTTTTTTTTTTTACTTTTCGCTTGTTTACTTATTATATTTTGAATCTCATCGATTAAAATATTGATTCCACCTCTACGTAAAAATGAATACGAGAGATATGCTTCCACCTCAGATAGAGAGTTTAGATACGAACTTTGAGATAGTAGGTAGAGTTTAAATATGAAGTTACGAAGGACACTGATCAGAATAGAAGATTAATAGGTAGTTGTGTATGACATATTTTGTATTATTTTTGTTATTTCTTGTCCTTTGATTCCTGTTATTATCTGTTGTGTCTTGTAATTCGATTAACATATGATTTCGTAGTAGTTATATTATTATTTCTTTTTTCATACTGCTTTGTCATATTTTGTTTAGTATATATTTTCATGGCTTTCATTATTGTTGTTACTCCATGCGTCTCGTATTACTTGGTCACTTTCTCTATTACATGCCCTTTAAGAAATCATAAATAAAAGGATAGTTTACTACATTACTATTATCTCTCTCCAACTAATTACACTCTAATCAATATTGATTACTTTAAAAAATTAATGTCAAGGGCAAAGTAGGAAAAACAGTAACTGATTCTATCTTATTTTTAGAAAGTGGCCAAGTATTTGGGATATATTTTTAGTAATGTAACCAAGTAATATGAGACGGGGGAGTATTATTTTTTGACTGTTGTGATTTTCTTTTATTTGATTCAGGGTCTATCGAAAACAACCTTTCAATTTCCCCCTCCCTGTTCCCAACGTTCAAAATATGCTTATGGAGTATAGCCAAGTGGTAAGACATCAATTTTTGGTACCGACATGCAAAGTTTCGAATCCTTTTTTAAGATTATGTACATCCGATCGGATTTGTCATGACGACTACGAAAGCAGTATGATAGGGATAAGGCCATACATTTTACACCTTGTGGATTACACTAGATATGTTATTTTTTATTGTTGTAGATACGAACTTTGATAATTAAAATTTTAGAACACCTAATTGCCAAAAAAATATAGAACACCTTATCTTTTTAATCGATCCCTTGGGGCAAATCAAGCTTAAAATTTTAAGTTCACATCTAGTTTTTATTATAAGTTAATATATTTTCGACAACACAACACTCCATCTGCCAATGATTTGCTCAACATGATTCCAAGTATTACACTAGTAAATTTCGCATTCCTATTATAGATGATTTGTTAGACGAATTGGTTGGGGCGACTTTTTTCTCTAAGGTGGATCTTAGATCATGTTATCACCAAATCAGGATGGTGGTAGAAGATATACCAAAGATTGCTTTTAAAACTCATATGGGCCACTATGAGTTCTTAGTCACGCCATTTGGATTGATTAATGCTCCACCTACATTCCAAAGTCTTATGAACTATGTGTTTAGACAGTTTTTGAGGAAATTTATCTTGGTTTTCTTTGATGACACTTTCATTTATAATTTGAGTATACAAGATCATATTGATCACCTCAAACTGGTGTTTGATGTCATGTCTCAAAATCACCTATTAGCAAAGAAATCCAAATGTGTCTTTAGAGTTGCTCAAGTAGAATATCTAGGACACCTTATTTCTTATGAAGGTGTTTCCACTGATCCTAGGAAAACACAAGCAGTGCAATAGTTGCCTAAACCTATCATTCTCAAGCAGTTGAGAGTATTTCTAGGATTGGTTGGCTACTATAGGAAGTTCATCAAGAGGCATGGACTTATCAGCAGGCTTCTTACTGAGTTACTCAAGAAGGACAATTTTCATTGGGATGCTGCTACTGAACAAGCTTTTTAAGAATTAAAGTTAGCACGTACATCTGCTCCTGTTTTGGCCTTGCCTAATTACTAAATTCCTTTTGTTATGGAAATAGATGCTAGTGGTTATGATATTAGTGCTGTATTGATGCAGGGTGGTCACCCTATTGCTTTCATTAGCAAGGGACTTGTTGTAAGCCATGCTGGTTTATCTGTGTATGAGAATTAGTTGCTTATCTTGGTATTTGCTGTCACCAAGTGGTCTCACTAACTTATGGGCCGACATTTTATAGTCAAAACTGATCAAAAGGCCTTGAAATACTTATTGGAGCAGAAACTTCACACTGACTCCCAAATCAAGTGGTTAGCCAAACTTCTACCTTTTGATTTTGAGAATCAGTACAAAAATGGGAAATACAATGTAGTTGTTGATGCTCTATCTAGGATGCAAGGTGCTGAACTGATGTCCCTCATGGTTTCTTCAGTACAATTTGAGCTATGGAATGAGATTGAAGCTAGTCGGATGGATGATCCAGAGTTGTAGACTCTTATTCAGTCATTGCAGCATACTTCTCAGAAGCATTATACTTGGCTCAATAAGAAGCTAAGGAGAAAAGGCAAGGTAGTAATTGGCAATAATACCAATTTGAGAACTAAAATATTGAATATGTGGCATTCTACTTCTTCTGGTGGACATTCTGTCATTGATGCCATAACAAGGAAGGTTCTAGCTTATTTCTATTGGAAGGGCATCACAAGTGTGATGTATGCCAAAGAAGCAAGTATGATACTTCAGCAAATACTGGTCTTATTCAACCAGTACCTATACCAGCTCTTCGTTGGACAGATAACAGCATGGACTTCATTGAGGGATTGCCTAAATCTAAAGGCAAGATAGTTGTTTGGGTCATTGTTGACACTCACAAAATCTGGTCATTTTATTGATCTTTCTCATCCTTACAGTGCACAATCCTTAGTGCCTATTTTCTTGAATAATATTTTCAAACCTTATGGTTTTCCAGCAATAATTACTAGTGACAGAGATCATAATTTGTTAGCACTTTTTGATATAGTTTTTAACTGCACAAGGTGTCTCACTGCAGACTTCTACCAGCCTACCACCCTCAAACAGATGGCCAAACTGAGGTTCTAAACAGGTGTCTTGAAACTTATTTAAGATGCTTCTGTGAAGATACTCCCCAAGACTGGGTTGCCTTCTTATCACTAGCTGAATGGTGGTACAACACTTGTCCACATTCTGCTACTCAAACTTCCCTTTTGAACTTTTATATGGCTACCCTCCACCTTTGCATTTGCCTTATTTACCAGGTGATGTTGAAGCTGAAGTTATTGAAGACATGATGTTGCTGAGAGAATTTAAATTACAACTGGCTAAGTTCCATTTACACAACGCTCAACAAAGAATGTTATCACTTGCTAATGCTCATAGTCATAGGACTGATTAACAATTTAATGAGGATTAGTGTTAATGTTATTACAGCGCCTATGGTCAATGTTAATGACCTATCCAATGAAAATGAGGATTCTTGTCTCAACGGTACAAAGTATTTTGTCTCATGATCAGCAGATAAAACAAAATTTACCCTTTCTAAGCGCATGCTAGTATCCCTTAATAATAAAGAAATTGATTAAGAGTTAAATATGAAGATTAGGTAATTCTATTAAGAACTTCCTGTCTCTTAATTATTTTGTCTGGTTCCATAAATACAAAAATAAAAAAATTGTCACGTCCCTACCGTTTCTAGTACAGCAGAAAAAGTTGGTTCCTGTAATAGGAGTAATAATCAAGGCAACCTTTAGCCAATGGATAATTTTTATTTTTTTAAATGATATTTTGAAATCATATATTGATATAATAAAATTATTAATCCTTTCGTCAATTTTTATATATTCATATTTATTAATATTTAACTTGTCACACTTTTTAAGTAGTAATTTTATTATATTTTGTTTCAATTTATGTGACATATTTTTTTTTACTTTATTTAAAAAAATGTCATTTTTTATATTTAAAAATAATTTAACTTTATGAGATAATTTAAGATCAAATAAATATCTAAGAGTTGTTTTAGACGACAAATTTAAATAGTCTTTCTTTCTTTCTTAAACTCTGTGGCTAGTTAAATAGTGTCACATAAATTGAGACATGTGGAGTATAATAATTATTATAAATTATTCAAATAAATAAAACAATTAATACTTTAAAAGTTGCGCAGATACTCTCAATTTTTTAAAATTTCCATCTCAATAATAATTATTACTAGTAGTAATAAAGATAAAGGGTGTGTTTGGATTAGCGGTGTACAGAATTGATTCCTGCAGAATTGATTCTGGTAGAATTGATTTATGTTTGGATGCAACAATGTAAAAGTGATTGTTATAATTGATTTATGGTTGGATAGTTTTGATCAAAATTGCTTTTGAATGTAGAATTACCAAAATGGACATTTAGTCAATATATATAAATAAAAATTAATAAAAAATGGAAGTATGTAAATAAAAATTACAAATAGATAATAGAAATTAAAGTGCAATATAGTACTTAAATATTAGTAGAATATTATTACAATACTAATTTAAAGGTATCCTTATATATGATAATTTTATCTCTTCTATCTCGACTAAAATTACAAAAATGTATCCTATAAATTAGTTATATATTCACAATCATTAATGATAATACTTGATGAATTTAATCTACTTTGAATTTGAAAAACAAAAAGGATCTTCAAAAGTTTTTTGATATTCAAAATTAGAGAAGGCTTATTTCAAGTATCTAATATGATTTTTTATCATTGCGCAAAGCGCGGTCAATTTCATTATTGTTCTACTAATTCAACGTTATTATTCATGATACCACACATATATAATTATGTTCCAGTGATTTTTCACGCCACATGAGCCTCGGCCCTTGGGAGGAGACGTCGCGACGCTTAAGATAATTCTTCAAAAATAATAAAAAAAATTGATACTTCAACTTGGGTATATTTATTTCTTGTTTGTTCAAAATTTAATATATTATAATAATAATATTCGGAGTATTTGAAAGAAGACAATATTAATCCTCGTATAATCGGATATCATTAGGATATTTGAGGAGTTTAAAGTTCCAATCTGCAATTACACATGAACAAATGTCAACTTTAGTAGTATATTTGATTTTTTTTTAATTAAAACAGAACATGAGTAGTATATTTGATTTTTTTAGTAATTATTTCTAGATATGTAAAGAGGTAATGAAAGTTGTATATTTGAATTTTTTTTAGTAATTATTTCTAGATATTTAAAGAGAGTAATAAAAGTGGATAAAGTTGTTGATGAAAATTAAAGAGGGTAATAAAAGAAAATGTAAAATTCAAATTGAAATAAGTGACAAAATTGATTCGGCAGAATTGATTATGGCAATCCAAACATGTAAATTTTTCTGATTTCACGAAAGTAGATACCCAAAAATAATTCTGGATACCCAAAAGTCAATCCTGAGGTATGAAATGACAAATTATTTGATGATTTTTTCCTACACAACTAAAAGTGGTCATCTAGGTAAAAATATTATAGAGTACAATTTTTCTGTATTCAACTTCAAGTTGATGAAAAATTCGGAATTCGAAAATTTTCAATTATATATTTTCATATTTTTCATTTTAAATTACTCACGAAAATTCAACATCTTTTCAGATTATATTCAAACAGGAATGCAACTCCAAATTTCAAATATTGTACCATTTTTAACTGATATTAACCTTCAATTATTTTTTTATTTCACATTTTTTTATGTAAACGTGCAACTTGTCACTGAAAATAGAATTAAAAAAAATGAAAAACAAAATCATGAAAGCAGCGAGACATGATCCGTCGGAAGTGGCGCCGAAAACTGACAGACGTCAAAGAAAGCTGTCGTCGAGTCGCCGTCAGATCACAGTTCCGTATTAATTAGGTTAGCTCTGGTAACGTGACAAAAATAAACTAAAGATATGGTTCAGTGAAACGGCGAGACGTTAGCTGATAGTTTTGAATTTGATTAGAAGACATCGTCTATTGTCCACTGGGAATTGGAATCGCTATATGGAGATACTGTTAAGTAGGGATTGACGGAGACAGGATAACGGCGTGTTACGTCTCATTCTGCTCCATCACGTCACGTGTCACGTTGTCAGGATTAAGCTTTTGTTCGTTGTATAGTGTATAGTACATGTCAGTGTCTTACATTTGGCGTTAACATGGTGTGTTTGGTTTTCTTGTACTGTACAATTTTAACATCATAAACTAACCTTTGATTTAATTAAATTCAAGATTCTTTTAATCATTTCATTAGAGTTAAACCATTTTAATTATTGGCTTATTTAAAGTTAGACCATTATATTATATCGTCTATGCTTCAAATATACAATTTTGGAGGTGGGAGGTGTGTCGTTGTTTAACATCGGCTCTATAAAAAGTATTTGTTCTCCTTATATAATACATAGTAAGATACATCCTCTTAAATTAGTCAATAATTGCTTAGTCTCATCTGATAGTTTATTCTTTTTATTCCTTACTGCTTTTCTTTGGAAAAAAAAAAATGAAGGGGTCGATTAAGGCTCTTTCCCATCTACGGCATAGCCGAGATAGCAGCTACTACAAATCCTATGTCCCATGCATCTAACCAGCTCGCGTGGTTCATCAATTTCATAAGAAACTCTCTTAAGTTGAAGTGGACTATAATGCACTTTAAGCGTTGAGTGAGAACGATTTCTTCTTTCCCTTCAATTAATTTATTGATCTGAAATTTAACACTTATTTTTTTATTGATTTCCTATTAAGACACTCAAATTACAACATGTTTCATTGAGCTGCCTATTAGACACTTCCGACTCAAATTGTTTAAAAAGCTTTTGCATGTATTCTCAAACGCTCATTACGTAAATAAGTTTAACACTTTAAAACATGTCACCTCTTTTAATTATACGCATTAACCTCAATAAATAATTGTTAAACCTCATTCGTGTTCCAATCGATGTCGATCTTTATATCTAACGAAGGAGGCATATTTATGTTACTTATTAGTTATTAACTTAGTTACGTAATGGATGTTTGTGATCACACGTGCAATAACTTTTGAAGAATATGAATTAAAGTGTCTAATATGAACACCTTATCACGTGTTCAGATATTCAATTGAAGCATGTTATAGTTCAAGTTCTAATAAAATTTACTGATAAATTTTAAAAATTGTCTGTATATTCAACCTACGTATAAACGCGTGATAATTTACTTTAACAATAAAAATATGGATTAACAAATCATAAAATTAAACTCTTTATTCAAAGATTAAACATTACTAGCAATGAACCAGTTAGGCAAGTGAAGTTAAATGGAAAAAAAAAATAGCAATGAAGTGATGAACCAGTCCAATTTTTCAATGGTAAGTGAGAAACCGTTTGTGGGGCTCCGGATTTTCTGTATTGGCAGTGGACAGTCTAGGAAAAGTAAAAAGAAGGGAAGCCTTGATTTTAATATCTCTGTGTCTTTGGGGTTGTGAAGCATAATGCCAAGGAGAATGCGGCACGAGAAGGGGCAACCTCTAGGTGTTTGTTGTTAACTTGTTATTCTTTTGACTCTGCTCCCCTAAACTTGAGATGAAATTAGGATTTGAATTATGATTTTTAAATTATAGGGTAACGATATTAGAATTTAGAAGAGATGGAATTAAAAATGAAAATATTCGATATAAAGTGACGGTGATATTTGCGGTGGACAAGTCGAGGGAGACAAGATTAATATAGTTTTAGCATGTACTGAAGACGAGATGCACATACGCCCCAATGAGGAAGTGAGAGAGGTTGACTATGATGGGTTTGAGGAGCGTTAGAAGTAGACCGAAAAAGCATTATAGAGATGATTAGAGAAAACATGATACACCTGCATCTCACCAAAAACATGATTCTAGATAGGAGGATTAATATGGAGGTTTAGAATTAGAGTAAAGTATTAATAAGTAGTCACGAGTTGTCTAGTTTCCATCACAAGTGTTACTATTATTCACCTACTTTCTTATTCTTCAATTTATTATTATATGATGTTTCTTTTATCGTACTATTTGTTGTTGCTATTTTTTTTCTCCATTATCCTTTTATAATATTTTTTTTGGAATAATTACACACTATGTTAATTAGGGTACTAATTCTATAAAAATTAATCCATCTTTTAAAATCTTACAAAATATGACCCACTCACTCCTCTTCCCCTCTCTCTTATTCGCCGAACCTAATAATCAGGATTCCAATGTCGACATCGTGCGGTCGACACCACCGAAAACATCCTCATACCGAAGCTCCGACCACCATCAACACAACCCACAAATGCTACCCCACTACTTTACACACCCTTTTCTCTCGTACTCGTCTCTTTCGCTGCTTCGGCGAGGAGCTTCTAGCTTCAGTTAACCGGAGCAGCCAACAACCAAACCTCCACGACGACGTCCCTTTTCCCCTCATCCCTTCATCACTATCGGTCTTTGTCGGAGTCGCCATCTCCGACGAACACCCACCAAAGCTCCAGCGAAAACACCCACGACCCATTGCTCTCTGCCGCACTTTCTCTCTTTTTGTCCAACGACGATGACTTTTTTGGTGGCTTAGATCTGGCCGCCTCCTCCACTGCGATGATTCAGATCTGATCATAAATTACCTAGATCCAAATCTATTCTTGCTAGATCTCGATTTATCGAAAAACTGAATGAGGTGGTGGTGGTGGAGTAGCCGATGGTGGAGCGCAAGTGACGGCGGTAGGGTCGCTAGATGTAGTTGAGGTTGGTGATGGATAAATCAGGAGGGGCAAGAGTGATTTGTGTATAGTATTGTATAATAGTCTATATTGGTGTATATGAATGTATATGGTGGTAATGGGCGTATACAACAACAACATCAACAAAATACCCAGTGAAATCCTACACTGGGGAGTCTGGTGAGGGTAGAGTGTACACATACCTTACCTCCACTTTGGCAAAATGGATGTATTTGTGTTATATACACACCTTCAAACATCTATATACATAATATACTTGTCTTTTGTAAATAAGTGTATAATACTGTATAAAAGTATTTTTGTCCAAAACTTTGCAATGTAAATTTTGGGCTATTTTTTTTTTTGCAATGTAAATGAGCAAATTGTATATTTTTAAAATTTCCCATTTATTCCATACACATTTGATATGCTTTACTTGAGTCGATGTTCTATTGACAACAACCTCCATACGAGTAAGGCTATGTGCACATCACCTTTTTTTCGAACCCCACTTATGAATTTTGATGCTTATGTTATTATTGTGGTTATTGATATTAAATCTGCAAAATTTAGTGCATCTTTGGTTTCAATTCTGGCAACCTATAAGTGATTCTGGGTTGTTACTTTCGTGAAAATGAGCAAAATTGAGGTGTTTGGATTTCATCGTCAAAATCAATTCTCCTCTTCAAAATTGATTATGGAAGAAACTACAATTTCTAGCTTCTAAGGTTAGTATAATCAATACTACATTTATTTCAATTTGAGTTTTTACATTTTCCTTCATTACCCTCTTTAATTTAGTATTGTAATAATATTGTAAATAGAGTACATGCAAAATTAGTATTGTAATAATATTTAAGTACTATATTGCACTTTAAATTCGATTATTTATTTGTAATTTTTATTTACATACTTTATATTTCACTATTATTTTAGTAATTTCTCCATTCAAAAAATATTTGATCAAAATTATCCAAACATAATTGATAACAATCACCTTTATATTGTTGCATCGAAACATAAATCAATTATTATCAAACTAAATTATATCCACCGCAAAATCACACCCCCCCCATTAGTTTGATACTCCCGATCCAATTTAAGTGTCTTAATTTAATTAAATACGAAATTTAAAAAATAAATGAAATTTTTTCGGACGGACAAAATAAGAAAAATAGGACGTTTAAATTGGGATAAAGGAAGTTTTATTTTACATAAATTCAGAATGCAATTCGCTTTATTTGCTCTAATAGAATAATGAAGCTTTAATATCCAAATTTAAAATGTATATTACTCAACTAATTTGATCTAACATATGATAAATTATTTTCTTGCGAGGAGTATCATTGTTATAAACCAAACTGGTTTTGTTGAATTTCACTTATACAATAAATTTCTTACTATTTTAGGTCGATATTGAGTTCTATCTTGAACTTTTGGGATAATCATGTACACAGAATAATATAAATAACTATACATCAATCTCTAGAGGAGCCTAATACCAGTACTAACGATATGGAGTACTAAGACCATCCCGAGATCTAGATTATCAAAAAAAAAAAAAAAATGTAAAACGTCAATCATATGAATACTTTGATACTTTTTCCTTCTCAACAATCATTTCTTATAAGATTGGTGGGGAGTTTCATCATTGATGTGATTATTAAAATAAAGCTGATCATCATATATGTATGTTGCCAACTTTTTAATAATTGTTGCCAAGTACTAATAATTCTCAGAGCTATATAATGCCAAGTGCATCTACCAATAATTTGGACAGGCAACGAAAGTTATTTAAAACAAATTCTAAAGAATAAAGTTAAAAGTTGGGTTTTAATTAAACTTTTTCTTTCTTTTTTTCATTTCGGCTATTCTTTTTATCCTTTTGTTTTAAATCTTGAATTTTTGTATCCAAGTCCCTCCTAAATTTAAATTTTGCATTGAGACGCTGAAATTGTCTCTATTCACTTTATTATATTGAGAAAAATATAAAGTTTCACTGCGGTATTCATCATTGCTACTTGCAAAGTTTATGATTTCCAAGAAAGCAGAGACAAAAGTTATATTTATATAAATGAAAAAGACAAAACTAATGCAATGGCACCTTCCATTCCTTAGTGGGGTGAGTGAGTCTCACAGCAAAATATTGTATAAACAAATAATCTCTCCCTCCTAATTTATATAATACTTTAATTGAACATAAAATTTGAAAAATAAATTTTTTTTTTAATCTTTTAATTTAAAACAAACCAAAAATATTTATGTAGTTATAAATGATGACGCTAAGAGTAAAAAATAAAGTTAAAAATTAATTTTTTACCAAATAAAAAAATGTGTCAGAATTAAAAAAAATATTGTATAATTTGGGAACCGAGAGAGCAGTACTCGTGATGAAAGTATGTGAGTTTGGTGGTCATAAATATTCGAATAATGTGATGAAAATATAATTAATCTTTAAATTATTTCATAAATAATGATAAATCATATGCAACTTAAACAAAGTACCACGTGAAAGTGGAATAAATAAATAGATTATTTATAAAGTATTGATACTCTTAATAGTGTAAAGACTTTTGAAAAATATGATTTGAATTTGATTTAAGGTGGACAATATTACATCATATAAATATTTATTTATTTTAGCCTAAAGTAATTAAGTATGAATGAAAATATCAACTAGTATTGTATTCCAAATTTCGAATTGTTTCTATATTAAAAAGAATTGTTTCACTTCATTGCTTTAATAAAGTAGTCTTAATTGAGAAGAATTAAATACTTTCCAAGAAGCACACAACAAATCAAAACGTGAATCTGCATTACCCCATATGCGTTTACTAAATTTTCTATAAATCTCTGAAATCAATGTAACTTATAAAAAAATATTTGATTAAGTGATTTTACTATCTGTTAATATTGCTTTAATTTTTCATCTGAATCTGATCATTTTTCCACTTTATTTTGCTTTACTTACTTTGACTGAATATGCTTTGTCTTGAATCGAGTGTTTTTCGAAAAAAAAGTCGCTCTGTATATTCTATCTTATTGAGACACCGCATTTCACTGGGTATGTTGTTGTTAAGTGAAAACAAAAGAGAGAAGGTCAAGATCGATATTTTTATGAAGAACAAGGGCATTTACATGAACAAAAAAATGTCTGACTTCATTGAATATTTGAATTGATTGTGTTTGACACAGTCTGCAAATAAAGTTTACAAGAAAGCAGAAAGAGAGAGACATATATTATATTAGCTGTCGTTTTATGATATCTATATATATTTCTGTGTAAAGATTTTCTAAAACAATGTTAGGCAACTGCTAAACAAAATCTCTTCTGCTCCAAATATATATTGGAAAAGCACAACTCATATGATCATATCATTCATCAGAAATTGTGGGTCAACCCATTTCAAGTTTTTTCAGGTAATGATTTTCTTGAAAAATATTTTTTGTTACATGAATGTTGGATTTGGAAATTTTACAACCAAACCACTTTTTGTAATAATTTATTCGGAAAAAAGTGAATAATTATGGTGACCAAACGGTTACTTATTTGTTTTTTTTTATATAAACCATTTGTTACTGTACAGGTTCTTATTGGAATTTTGCAGGTGGGGTGGGGGAGATTTGTTCTATTATCTGAGTACTTTAAGGAGTCACTATTATTATCTAAAAATAAGCTCTGAAAACTTCAACTCTCGTGTCATTTCAACGATTTTTTTTAATTATAGCTTTTTGGACATTTTGTTGCTTTGCATTTTGTGATGTGAAGTGGCATAAGGGAACTGTTTTTAAGTACTGTTTGTTTTCCTATTAATGGGTTTCTGAATTATAATGTTTTGATTAGATTTCAACATTCTATTTTTGAGATAAAAAGGGGAAAAATAATGGGGTCACATATTCAATAATTTTGGAGATTATTTTCTTTAACCTGAAGCTTTTTGGCACAAAAATTTGACTCTTGTGATCTGAAAGCAGCTTAAAAATTTTGGAGATTATTTTCTTTAACCTGAAGCTTTTTGGCACAAAAATTTGACTCTTGTGATCTGAAAGCAGCTTAAAAAGAACATCTTATTTGGTAACCCTTTTTGACTGTTGTGTTTGTGGGACAATATCACTGTCATTTGCATTTTATTTCTTTGCAGAAATCATGTGCTTCACCAAACTGTTCATTCAGTTTATAGCATATGATAGATTTCTGTTTTTTATCATGTCTTTTTGGATTTTCTTGAATAATAGATTTGTCCTCCCCAGTCAGTAGGTAATCACAACATCTTCACATCTTCCTTGCATACATTTTTCTCTTTAGTCCTTTTTCTTGGAAAAGAACAAGAAAATAAGTAGGGTGGGATCTTCTTTCATTTACCTAGAGATTCTTGAAATATTCAGTCAACAACAACAACATACCCGGTATAATTCATCTCACTAGGTGGGGTCTGGTGAGACCTTACCCTACCTTATGAAGGTCTTGAAGTATTCAGTCACTACAAAATAAATGGAATTAACTACAAAATTCATCGTTAATCTGTCACGAAATTGCTAAATAGGATTAGGTACAAATTTTGCTGTTTAGCTAGTACTGAGTAGTCTTATCAGTTTTCATTAGGTGGTCTATTCTTCCTGAACTAACACTTTGATAGAATAGAGGCCAATTTAGGCTTTATATGCATGAGAATCACATCTTTTTGGTGGGTCAGTCAGTACAATAATGCATATATTGTTTTCTTGTTGTTTGGAACAGACATGAATTCCCTGTGGGTTATGACATCTGGTAAAGAGAAATGGTGTAATATTTGAGTTCAAAGTTGAGAAAGGAAAATAGGAAAGAAAGCCATTGTTGTGTTGTGATGAGCCGGGAGATGAAGAAAGGGAAACAGGATATGAGTGCTGATTCCGCTGAGAAAGTTATGGTAGCTGTTAAGGCATCGAAGGAAATACCGAAAACAGCTCTTGTGTGGTCTTTGACTCATGTTGTTCAGCCTGGGGATTGCATTACGCTTCTCGTGGTTGTACCTTCACAAAGTTCTGGTAATTTCTCTGGCTATTTTTCATTTTTTTTTTATTTCGTTTATGTTCTTAAAATGATCATCCAGTGTAGTTAAAGTTCTATAGCTGCTTGCTTCTGTAATAGTTAATTGAACTGTTGACTAGCATTTCTGTAATTAGTGAGAAATTTTTGCCTTTTGTTTTCTTTGCTTCACTATTGGTTGACATTATGATGCTATTCTTGTTAGGAATGAACTTCAAATTTCTTAAGGGTAACCAAGATATTTTCTTTTTTACTGAAAGCTTCCATGAAAAAAGATAGGCTTCAGCTGGCAATCCTTAGTAGGCGTTGGCCATTGATTCCAAATATTTTTCACTTTATTTGGATTTATGAAATTGGAGTTGAAGATGAAGTTGTGTTTTGTTATACTTTTTGCAAAGGATAGAAGAGAACGCTTTATTTGAATTTTGTGAAGATGGAGTTGAAAAACATGGGAGCTCTTTTCCAAATTTGGAATCCAACTCCAAGTTGGATTTAGAAATTTTATAACCAAACGCTGATTTTGAAATAAAGTGAAAAATTATTCTGGAAAAAGTGAATAATTCTCATGGCCAAACAGGTCCTAGTGTGGGAGGCTGGGAAGTATTCCACACGCCACTGAATCCTAATTAGTTTACTGAAGCTAACCTGGGTTCATGTTATCCCTGAACATTTAGTAATTCTTCCATTTTATATTTATGCTGCTTCTGTGCTTTTACAAAAATAGGTCTAGTGAAAAGTACTTTTCTAAGAGTTTCGCAATCATTTGTAGGGAGGAAACTATGGGGTTTCCCTAGGTTTGCTGGAGATTGTGCCAGTGGCCACTGGAAGTTGCACACTGGAAATAGTTCCGAGCACAAGTCCGACATAACAGATTATTGCTCCCAGATGATCCTTCAGCTCCATGATGTTTATGATCCTAACAAGGCAATCATACAAATTCATTATCTCCACTTTTGAGACATCATTACGACCTTTGATAACTAAACATTTGGTTCTTCTTGTCCTCTTATTTACTTACAGATAAATGTCAAGATTAAAATCGTTTCTGGTTCACCACATGGAGCTGTGGCTGCTGAGGCAAAGAAGTCTCAAGCTAATTGGGTTGTTTTGGACAAGTAATTGAGAAACTTCTTCAGAGTCTGATGCCTTAATGTAATGATATATTTTCAAGATTTATTAAGCTTTGCTTCGTGTTGTTTGAATTTATCCAGGAATCTTAAACATGAGAAGAAACACTGTATGGAAGAGTTGCAGTGCAATATTGTAGTCATGAAGAAATCTCAACCGAATGTTCTCCGTTTGAATTTAGTAGGTTCACCTAAAAAGGAACCTGATGTCATGGGCACATTATCTTCAGAGCAAACTCAAACATGTGGAAAAGAATCGAACAAAAAGGATTCATTGGATTCCTCTAGAGGTCCACTAGTAACTCCATCAAGTAGTCCAGAGATGTTCAGTACGACTGAAGCTGGTACTTCATCAGTTTCAAGCTCTGATCCTGGAACTTCACCGTTTTTTGTCACCGATGTAAATAGGGATCTAAAGAAGGCAGATTTATTATTAGCTGCTACGGAAGATGTAGATGAATCGAGTTCAGAGAGTGAGAGTGAAAATTTATCCGCGTCATCAAGTTTAAGGTTCCAACCATGGATTGTGGACCACATAATCAATTCGCATTCTGAAGTCTCGCAAATCAAAGCGAAGAGCTCATTGAGAACTCATGATAGGCCACAAGATTCCACAAACAAGGCATTGCTGAGGAAGTTTAGCAAGCTTGATGAAGAAAGCGATTTCGGATCCCCTAGTTATAGAGCTGCTTTGGATTACAGTGGGAATGTGAGAGAAGCAGTTTCGCTATCTAGAAGTGCACCTCTGGGCCCACCTCCCTTGTGCTCGATTTGTCAACACAAGGCACCTGTATTTGGGAAACCTCCCAGGTGGTTTACTTACGCTGAGCTGGAGCTTGCAACAGGAGGATTTTCGCAAGCGAATTTTTTGGCTGAGGGAGGATATGGATCTGTTCACAGAGGAGTCCTTCCAGATGGTCAAGTTGTTGCTGTTAAGCAACACAAATTGGCAAGTTCTCAAGGGGATCAAGAGTTTTGCTCGGAAGTGGAAGTGCTCAGCTGCGCCCAGCACCGCAATGTTGTAATGCTGATAGGATTCTGCATTGAGGACAGCAGAAGACTGCTCGTATACGAATATATATGCAACGGATCTTTAGATTCTCATTTATATGGTATGTGATACTGTGTTTTCCCCTTCTGTCCTGGCTCTCATGATTTTGATGGCTTTTTTCTTTCATTAAATAGACTCCTATCTAGTTGACATTGTGATAGTTTTTGTGATCTATTCATTTTTTTCAAGGTTGGATCATTTGTCATTTCATTTCTTAAAATCACTTTCTGGTATTCACAGGTCGTACTAGAGATCCTTTGGAGTGGTCTGCTCGTCAAAAAATTGCTGTCGGTGCTGCACGAGGTTTGCGCTATCTTCACGAAGAATGCAGAGTGGGCTGCATTGTCCACCGAGATATGAGACCCAACAACATTCTCATCACCCATGATTTCGAACCACTAGTATGGAAAATCTCTCTCTCGAGTTGAATGTTCAATAATACAAATTAGTGTCTACGATAGGATGCGTTGAAAGCATAAAAAATCTTACCTTTGACGCAGTACTAACTTTTAGATAATTCACCTTTCTTTTACCAGGTTGGAGACTTTGGTTTAGCCAGGTGGCAACCTGATGGTGACACAGGCGTTGAAACGAGAGTAATTGGAACATTCGGGTAGGCCTTGAAAGTTGTTTGGTTAAATTTGATGTTATATTACAGTGAGTCCATAGGCTAACTTGTTGAATTTAGGTACTTGGCGCCCGAGTATGCTCAAAGTGGCCAAATTACTGATAAGGCTGATGTTTACTCATTTGGAGTGGTACTGGTGGAGCTTGTTACCGGTCGTAAGGCAGTGGATATTACCAGGCCTAAGGGCCAGCAGTGTCTCACAGAATGGGTATATATTTAGTTACCTCAATTTGCAGCCATTTGTGCTGACATGAGGAATGCATATATAAAGGAGAGCGCCCTCCTTCCCTTTCATATTTAGCTGATATTGTGATTGATTTGTTTTAGGCGCGTCCGTTGTTGCAAGAATGTGCTGTTGATGAGCTAATAGATCCCCGGCTAGAGAACTGCTACTCAGAACATGAAATTTACTGCATGTTGCATGCAGCCTCTTTGTGCATACGGCGGGATCCTCAGGCCAGGCCTCACATGTCTCAGGTAAGTGGTACAATTGTACTTTTGCCATTTTTACACTTGTGAAATGATGGAAAGTAAACAATTATTGGAATAAAGAAGTAAAGCTTTACATTCCAGCTACACAAGGTCCAGGCGTGACATGTCTGAATTGTGGCTATAGGTTGACACTGCTTGCACAAAGTCTAGTCTGTGCACCAGTTGCATGTTTGTGTTTTTTCTACTTTGCCATAAATATTAGTGAATTCTCACGTTTCATTGGATATTGTTGTGAAGGTCCTTAGAATACTTGAAGGCGACCTTATCATGGAATCTGGAAAGTTATCAACACATGGATATGATGTTGGAAACCATAGTGGAAGACTTTGGTCAGAACCCCAGCAACAACAGTATCAGAGGTACAGCGGTTCGTTATTAAGCGATGGATTGGAGGAATTCAGTGCTAAGCTCTCATTTGACAAAAGGAGCCCCTCCAATAATTGGGACAGGGATCAATCCAGGACAGCTTATTAGGATCATCTGTAGATTGCTTGACATTGACACTACGATACATTTTACTGCTTTATTCGGTCTATTTAGCCAGGCAGTTTTGTGTAAAGCCATGTGTTTGTCATATCTTGTATAGAAGGTAGGCGTAATATAATACTAGTATATTTTTGTATTTGATGCCCTATCTACATGTTTTTGTAATTCATGATATAACGAAAACTGTTTTAGTCATTCAATCAATCTTCAAGTTTAATTGTGTAGCTCAAAGAATAGACCGTTATTTTGACGAAAAAGAAACCTATCTTCATAATCTTGATTGCCAGCTTGCTTAAAATTCACATTGTTTTTATCCCTTTAGTGTAAAGATGATACAGAGTTGGACAACCCAATGTGGGAAACATCCCAGAACCAAATCTTTATGACCTGAATTTGTATAGTTAATATACCGTCGTCTGTCAAATACTTGACGAATCCGTTTTTAAATTACTGTCGGAGGGGATCGTAAAAATAAATTAAGTTTTTGATGACTCTAATGTAACAAAACTACATGTATAAACTTAGGGCATGACATTTTCGTTTTTTTTAACCTCCATCTCAGAATTCTTGGCTCTACCTCCATCAATTGGAATCATGCTTGCCATTCAAGTTGAAACGATGTTGTTTAATGAAATAGATCTTCAATGGACATATGAGCTGAAAGTCAGTTTACAACAAGGCATGGCAGTAGATAAGAAGATGAACATGAGCTACAAACTGCACTAGAATTGGAAGTTGCAAGATGCTTAGGAAGTTAGCAGTTAGTTACAGAACTTCTTAGAGTCTGAGCAATTAGATTAGTTGGTTGCAGTCCACGTGAAGTCTGTTAGACAGTATTTTAACTACATTCGCACGCATGCTAGTGTCTTGAGAATAATATCTAAATTGTCCACAAATACCTTATATGCTCTAAAATATATAATAAGTTAATAACACAAATGTTAGAATATTCTAGAATAGTATCATAGTGTCATTAATAGAATATTGTGTGAATATCCTATATTAATGTAGTATCTCTTCATATATGGTAGATAATTATTGTATAGGGAATATTCCTAGCATTATACTAAGGAAGACTTATTCTTTCTAGTCATTGTAATTAGTGTATATATTCTTACCTAATGGAAGAAGGAAACTTAAGGAAACTAATCTCAAAGTCTTACATGGTATCAAGAGTTTAAGGAAAAGATCCAAATTTTCTCTCCAACTTTCGACCTAGGCTTCTCCTTGGCCGAAATTGTTCTTCATTTTTTTTTAATTTCTTTTGCTTTATCCCTCCATAATGACCTAAAAATGTGTGACGTTTGGAAAGCATGAGCAACCCTTCGCGCACGAGATAGCAATGACAGGAGATTGACCGGTCGGGGTCGAGTGATTCCTCAGGGTACTCAACAACTAGAGTCATCTCCCTTTCTCCTTTTAGCTTTAGTCGGTCGAGTAGCTTATTTGAACGTTTCCTTATCTATTTAATAATTTCTTCTATCTACTTAATTTAAAAGGCGACCCGCCGCGCCGGGCTATAAAATAAGATCTTTAAACAATTCATTGCATTTTCTCCATCAAATCTTCCACCAGCAGTTGATTCAGGGCATTGTTGAACAACATTCATCTCAACCAAAATATATTTGAATCTAAATCCTCTTTTCATCCCGCTCTAGCCATTTCAAACATTAAGACACATATTTCTGTTACACTGGAGATGGAAATCGTGCATTATGCTTCATGGGCAGAATTGTTTAAAATATGTTGTAGGGCTCACAAAGTCCGTCATCATATCGTTCCACCAAAAGATGGGAAGGGAAAGGAACCGCGGATCTGACGAGGACTTGTGGGATACGCTTGATGCCACAGTACTCGGTTGGATTTATGCAACAATTTCCACGGACTTGTTGCACACCATAATGGAGTCGGATTCAACAGCCATGGCGGCGTGGGACCGCTTGAGAGATATCTTTCAAGATAATCAAAACTCTCGCGCTGTAACACTGGAACATGAATTCTCCACCGTCGACATGACGGATTTTCCCAATGTTTCGGCATATTGTCAACGCTTAAAGTGTTGTGGTCGATTAAACGATCGGTTTCTAAGTTACTAATAACCGGCTAGTGTTGCAATTGGTTGCTGGTCTCACTGAAACGTATAGCAGAGTGAGAACTCTCATCCGTCAAAGTAACCCTTTACCACAATTCTATCAAGCAAGATCCATGCTTGTACTTGAAGAGTCGGGCTTGATGAAAAAGCCTCAACTACGTCAAATTCCGCCTTCCTTGCCACCCCTTCAAATTATGGTAATTCTTTTGATCCCTCTCACCAAAATAAGAGAAAAAAAAGATGTAATAATAATAAGAATAAGTGTGGAAATCATGGAAATAACAAAGGGAGGAGGACATCGAAATTCGGTATGGCGGCCAACTCGGTGGTGGGCGATCAAGCGGCGGCGGAAGGGTGGGCGATTCTGAAGAGCCAGGTACATCAAGCTGGCTTTGGCGATGGCGGCCCGATGGCGGCAAGCGATGGCAGCAGCGAAGGCCCAAATGGGCCTCGGCGATGTGATCGATCCTCGGCGATCGCAGCAGAATGGGCCTCGGTCGGCCAGCCCAGCGAGCTTATTTTCTTGGCGATCAACGAAGTGGACATGGGCCTCAGCCGAACCAGTGGCATGAGGCCCACTCAACCGTGGCCCATCCAACATATATTGAGTCCGTCATGCACACTTTTGGACTCAATCTACTCCGGGGCAACGTCACACATGACGTCCTCCCAAGGTAATCTCACGTCTTATTTTAATTTGAGTAATGATAGTGGTATAATTGTCGGAAATGGTCATTCAATTCCAATCAAAGGGTATGGTTCTACCACATTGTCACCACCTAACCCACCACTGTCTCTAAATAATGTCCTATATGCTCCAAAACTAATCAAAAACTTGATATCTGTTAGGAAGTTTACAACTGATAATTGGGTATTTGTTAATTTTGACCCCTTTGGATTTTTCGTGCGTGATTTTCAGACAGGGAGGCTTCTCATGAGATGTGATAGCAAAGGGGAGCTCTATCCAATTAACTTACCTAGTCATCAATCCAAGTTTTATTCTACTTTTGCAGCTTTGGCACCAACGTTTGGGACATCCGGGGGAGACTGTTTAACTTCTCTTAAACAAAATAATTTTATTTCTTGTAACCAGACTCGGATTTTGAATAATTGTCATTCTTGTGCACTTGGTAAACATGTGAAATTGTCATTTATTGCTTTAATTCTTGCACTATTATGTCTTTCGATATTATGCATTGTGATATTTGGACTTCTCCCGTTTTGAGTTCTTCTGGTCATAGATATTATTTGTTGATCCTTGATGATTATTCTAATTATCTATGGACATTTCCTCTATCAAAGAAATCAAAAGTGTTTTCCACATTTCTCACTTTTAGGACATTCATCAAAACTCAATTTGAACGGGAGATTAAAAGTATTCAATGTGACAATGGGGGGAATTTGACAATAATGGTTTAAATTCTCGTCTATCTTGTCCTCATACCTCTTCACAAAATGGGAAGACAGAACGCAAAATTAGAACCATCAATAATATTGTTAGAACATATCTTGCTCATGCATCCATACCCCCTATCTTTTGGCATTATGCACTTCAAATGGCTACATATATGTTGAACATTCTTCCTCATAAACACATGTCTTACCAAGTTTCACTAAAAATGCTTTACTTACGAGAGCATTCATATCATCATCTAAGAGTGTTTGATTGTCTTTGCTACCCACTTTTTCCATCCACCACAATCACAAAACTACAAGCCCGGTCCACTCCATGCGCTTTCTTGGGATACCCTACTAATCATCGTGGTTACCTATGTTATGATATTTCTTCAAAGAGAATGTTTGTAAGTCGCCACGTTATTTTTTATGAAACAATTTTTCCCTTTGCTAAAATACATGAAATCGGGACCCATACCTATGATTTTTTAGATGATGATAAGCTTTCGTATCTAACACATTTTATTCACAATCCGGGACCCGCAGGTACACAAACAGTGGCCCCACTAGACCGCAGACCATCAACCCAGCCACTGATCAAATCGCGGTGATGCGCTTGACTTTCGGCCATGGGAATCGCTCCGGAATGGGCGATCTCCGGCTTCTCGGGCCCATCGCCCGGTCCACAATCTCTACCACACTCTCGATGGCCGATGGCGTCGGCCATCGATTCTCTCTCGGCCAGTGGCGTCCAGTCCACTGGTCATGCCTCCCGTCCGGTCACCCGTAGTCAACATGGTATTTTAAAACCAAATACCAAATACAGCCTCCACACACAGGTTTCCAAATCACCTTTGCCTCGTAGCCCAGTGTCTGCTCTCAAAGACCCGAATTGAAAAATAGACATGGATGATGAATATCATGCTCTAATTAAAAATAAGACATGAGATTTAGTACATCGTCCATCTAATGCTAATATTATTTGGTCTATGTGAATTTTTAGCCATAAAGAAAAATCTGATGGTTCTTTTGAGCGGCATAAGACCCGTCTTGTAGGTGATGAAAAGACCCAGCAGGTTGACATCGATTGTGGGGAGACGTTCAGTCCAGTGGTCAAACCAGCTACTATCCGAACAGTTCTAAGTCTGTCACTCTCAAAAGGATGGTCACTTCATCAACTGGATGTCAAAAATGCATTTCTTCATGGTCATCTGAATGAGACAGTTTACATGCACCAACCCTTGGGGTACAGAAATCCTGCTTATCTCAATCACGTGTGTTTGCTGAACAAATCATTATATGGCCTCAAACAAGCCTCAGGACTTGGTATAAGCGGTTTGCAGATTTTGTGTCACACATGAGTTTTACTCACAGCCGTTCTGACAATTCTCTGTTTATTTATCGTCAGGGTAATAACACTGCTTATCTTCTTTTATATGTGGATGATATCATTCTTACAACATCTTCAGATTCTATACGCAAGAATATCATGTCTCAGCTTGGTTCCGAATTTGCTATGAAAGATCTTGGTCCACTGCACTATTTTCTAAGCATTGTTGTGACACGACATGCAAGTGGGTTATTTCTCTCTCAAAAGAAGTATGCATCTGAGATTGTGGAACGAGCGGGTATGTCCTCATGAAAACCTTCGGCAACTCCGGTAGACACAAAGGCGAAGTTGAGTGTTGTATCTAGCAAATCCTTTGCTGATCCTACATTATACCGCAGCCTGGCTGGAGCGTTGCAGTACCTCGCATTCACCAGGTTGGATATTACTTATGCAATACAACAAGTGTGTCTATGCATGCATAATCCGATAGAAGAACATATGCATGGCCTCAAACGCATTGTGTTGTATATTCAGGGCACTCTGGAGTATGAATTACATCTATATCCTTCTTCCATCACCAAAATTGTCACTTACATGTACGCAGATCGGGCAGTGTCCGATACTGCATTTATCCACCTCCCGCTATCAAGGCTTTCGTGATAATTTGATCATCGGTCTTCTAAAAGACAACCCACAATATCACGCCGAGTGCGGTCACACCGTGGTTGCGAACGTGGTATCCGACTCGCTAGATTCGAATCGTTACTTGAGCTTCACCGCCGATTCCCAATAGCTCATCAATCATGTTGTCTCGAGGCACTCCAACAAGCTCGCGTGAGACAAAGAAGCAGGCGAGGAAGTGAAAGTCGTTGCGCAACAAGCAGCAAATGAGCGCACTAGCGTGAAAGTCGTCGCGCAACTGTATTTCTCCACAGAAAAGGTAGAAGTGAGCTTCCTAAAGTTAGAGTGAGGAAGGGCCATCGAGAGGGTCCAAACTAAGGCAGTGAAAAGAGCAGGACTTCCTTCTTTCACGCACTGAACGTTGACCAAAAGCGGACTTTCTCTATTAACGAGAGATCCCATTGAAGCAAGTTGCAGCCTGAAATCCGAACTGTGGACGGGTTTTTTGGAATTAGCTCACCGTAGCAGCGGAATTGAATCAGAAAGCAAGACATAATTCATAGGAACCTCGTCCAGAAAAGGATTAATTGAATTGGAATCAATAGGTTTTCATTTGAGGTATAAACTAAATCAACTATGTGCTCTAGTATGAGGGTACTTAGTGGATGTATACTTTTCACCGCTTTCTTTCCTTACTTAAGTCTCATAGGAAAGAACTCAACATTGTCAACGGGGCTAACATATATAAAAGACTTTTTGATGAGGATAACTAAGCTGACAAGTCGGAGTTGGCTACTGGCACTTACTTGCGATATCCCCGCGTCCTTGCACGGGAAAGAGTAACCGAGAAAAGGCAAGAAAGAAGGAAGTTCGACGCCCTCCTTTTGACTTTAGTTACGGGCTGTAATCGCTTCACTCTCCTTGAAGAAAGCAAGTTTGCGGTACGTAGCCCCTATTCCGACGGCTACTATGGTATACTGTGATAACATTAGTGCAATCTATCTGGGAATTCAATCCATCATCAACGCACTAAACATATTGAGTTAAATATTCATTTTGTCTTTGAAAAAGTGACTCGCGGACAAGTGCGAGTGTTACATGTTCCGACGCGACATCAAATTGCTGATATCTTCACAAAAGGACTTCCGCTGATATTATTTGAAGAATTTCGGATGCCTCTCAAGATTCCCCGCTCCACTTTCGATCATGGAGTGTTAGAATATTATGTTAGAATATTCTAGAATAGTATCATAGTGTCATTAATAGAATATTGTGTGAATATCTTATATTAATGTAGTATCTCTTCATATATGGTAGGTAATTATTGTATAGGGAATATTCCTAGCATTATACTAAGGAAGACTTATTCTTCCTAGTCATTATAATTAGTGTATATATTCTTACCTAATGAAAGAAGGAAACTTGAGGAAAATAATCTCAAAGTCTTACAACAAACACATTGAGGAAACTAAGCACCGCAAAAATCTTCAATTCAGCACTACAAGAGTAGCCAGTAAGTCGGTAACCATTGTAGCACATGTTGTTTTACCATAAAAAGGTATCTACGGCTTCCTCATTTTGGATCTCGCATACCTGAATAGGACAGGAGGGAAATTTTAGTAACATCACTACAAGAATGAAAATCCTCAGAATGCACTTGCAGTAGCATGATAAGGATTGAGAAGAGTACTCTATGTGCATGCCACCCCGATCAGAAGATGGTAGAGTGCTTCCTTGAAGTGCATTCAGCGCTTCAGTTGCTTGCTCAACGCCCTAAAGAAACAAAACCTAAATACATGACTGATGGAATATGACTATAGTAACATACTTTTCCAGTTAGTAACATATGTGGATGCATTGTGCTTCATGTACATTACAACTCCACTTCCCCTTTTACATAAGGTAGCACAAAAAGGGAAGTCTAATATTTCCTGTATGACTGCAACAGAGACCAGAATGGTTGTAAATTCCAAACACATGACCATGTCTCTGGAATATTCTAATTGTGGTAAATTAGCATAATTTTTGAGTCTTTGACCTGATAGCAAATTTACATTTAGCTTTAGACACACTAAGAAGCTGAGAGTACCTCAAAATCAGCAAAAGCAACAGGCATCCCGCCTCTTGCACGCACCTTGAGGGTGTTAAATCCAGAATACCTGGCAGTAAAAGCGACATATACAGTCAATTATAGGTAGCCTTAAGCAAGTTACTTAAAGAGATGGTACATATGAGTCAGAAAATGTCTTCATATAATATTGCCATTCTGCAGCTAGCAGTTACAGAACCAACTACTTAATCACATGAACACTGAGTTCTCAAGAAAGAACCGAAAGCGAACACCCTCCTGTGCAGGAGTTATACAGGAACTTACTGAGAAACAACTTGCTTCAGTTCATCCTCAGTGCAATTTGGACCAAGATTGGCGATAAATAGAGTGGAACATGGTTGTGCTCCATCTGTTGTCTTCTCGTTTTGTTCCTATAACATCAAGTCCAAACGAGACACTAAAGTTGCATCGATTCATGCATTGAAATTGAAGAGCACTTGCTGCATATATATAGCAAAACTTTGCTTGGAAAGAAATAAGAACTACAGAAAAAGGAATTCATGATTTTTTTGAAGAAAAAAAAAACGAGACTCGTCCTAGATGATTGCTCCAAATAGTGAAATAAGGCAGGTCTCTTCTTCACTAAGAACTAAACATGTAAATTGAAAATAACTCAGGTCTCTCCATCACTTAATACTAAACATGAACAGTAATTTGCGGCGCTTGCACATTCGGTGATTTTTTATATGTATATAATCCTACACACACACACATTTTTATTCCAATTTTTTGAATTTGAAAGGCACACTTTTAGAGCTTCATTTAATCTGCTTGCAATGCATATAGAACAGTTCAGTGTACAACATGATCAGTGTATTTTATATACACTTTTTGAGTCATTTTTAGTTAGTATTTTACTCATTTCATTTATGTTTAGTATAGTATTAGGGTCGTTTTCCTCTCTTTTGTGTCACAAATGGTCGAAATGGCGAAAAGGAGATGAAATGAGCAGAAATGAGATGGAAGTGCACACTAAACGGGCCAGGAAATGAATTCTAAGAAGTTCGGAAATTATAGAGAGATCGACGAAGTCGGACAAAAAGGACGACGAACAGAATCCGCTCAAAAACGTCACGGAGCGGCGCTGGCGGCCGCCGCGGCTGAATGTCTGGAAGTTCGTAAAGTTGCGGTTTTTAGCGCGCATGGCTGATCTGGCGGGCAGCGGCTGGATTATGAAATTTTGGGCCGAATTTGACATGTTTTCAGAGTCCTAAAGGGATAATTTTTCCTACCTAAAGGGATAACTTTTCCTACCTTAAAACCCTTACCTAAAAGGATTCTAATAACTTTTCCTACCTACAAATTCTTAACCCTTCACCTAAAGGATTTTTGGTCTATAAATAGTCTCTACATCATTAGAAGAAATTCATTCTCCATTCCACCATTCACCATTCTACATCCATCCACCAATCCATCTTGTAAATATTCCACAACACAATCCTTGGATGCTAGAAGGCTTGGAGACTCGTTCTTAAGTATTTTCTTTTCTTTCTTTTACTTTATTTCAGTTTTTATGTTGGATATTGAATGAGTTCTTGTCATGTCTATGGCTAGGAACTAATTCTAATATAGGGTTTTCCATGTCAATTCACTTGAACCTTATGTTATGAATTGATGTATGTTTATGGTTATTCTTCTTATTGTTGAGATTTACCCAATAATTGTTTTGAATGCTTGGTAATTAATTGATCACTAATTATCATTATTTATATGATTTCTAATCAAACTTCGAAAGGAGGAGGTTGTGACTATGCTGTAAGTTGGGTAGACATAGGTCGGATTGGGGATGAAAATACCTCAATTACTTGTGTAGCGTTAATAGGGGTTTAAATACCTAATTTCACGCAAGGTGCGTGACGATTAACAAGGTTTTTGTTCTTAATCCTCCTATAGAGTCATCCTTATCACCGAAAGGTAGAAAAGAGCGCTACTGGGGTTGAGTGTTTATATAGCCTTAACGGGAGTATAAAACGGATTAGTAAACCTGCTATCTTAACGTAGAAGAAGAAGTCAATCTAATTGTATTAAGAATTGGATAGAGTGGATAGTTGATGATCTTGGAAGCCCTAATTATCCATCATAACTGATTTAATTCAAAATATTTTTATAATTAGTTTATTTCCTGCATTATTAGAATTTCAATTCAATTACGTTAACCAAATAGATACCATAGGATAGATAATCGGTACTTGAAAACCAATCCTTGAAGACGATATTCGGTCTTACCTAGACTATATTACTTGACTCGACAACGTGCACTTGCGTTAAAGTGTGTGCATTAAATCGCGCATCACAACACATGCTACATATAGAGGGTAATATATAGACTTACACTTTTCGGGGCCAAAGTATGTTCAGGCTCCACCACTTTCTCCTCACTGTTCCACGTTAGAAAATAATAAGCCTTCCATGACAGATTAAAGCAATAAACCTCCAATAACCCATGTTTTTATAAGTAAAATTTAGTTTGAGTGTAATGCTTGACCGTTTCTCTTCCGCAGAATCATCATTTGTGCCAGAATCAGGATTGTCGGGCTCTGAAGGATCATCAGACTCACTCTCACCTGAAAAAGCAAATAGTGCTAACACGTCGTCTCACTTGAAAAATTGGATGAAAGTATTTCCTCGTAGGAATTTTTAAACAAAAGGCATATGAGAAATACAGATATACTTTGTCATCTTTATTGTGGTATTGGAAGCATATAGCAAAGATTGCTTTCATCGAATATGATCTACTACTCTTATTTTAAAGCTAGTACCTTCATCGGTAGATGTGTCTTCGGCATCTTTGTTGAACTTGCTTCTGTTGTCAATAACTACATAAGGTCCTCTTCCTGAGAGTAACCATCTAAATGAGCCAATAGAAGCATTAATCATAAACAAACAAGAACTGGAAAAGCAACTCCCTATTTTATTGGAAATCTGATGGAATGGGAGGCAAAAAATAAATATCGATGATTGCAACAAATTTATACCCGGAATTTGTACTCTTCTAGAGTTTGATCTCGCCGGTTCAATATGCAAAGTGGATCCAGTTTCAGGATCAAATTTTACACCCTGGAATTGGGATTGGTAAAGGACAAGAGAGATATGAATGGATTAAACTAACAAAGCAAAAGTTGAACGTCTACATAAACCTCAAAATAGGTAGTGACAAACTCAATTAGAACTAAAGGAGGTTAGCGGAAAAAGAATTTGTTGTTCCCATTTGCAATTGATGGAAGTGTTAGACAAAGGGGAGCGATAAAACTACACCAAATTCATTCATCAACAGGCACAATTCATAATGCAAAACGTCACTTATTTGCAGATGAACTGACAGGCCCAGGTAATAAGGCAAGGTCTTGTTGTGAATAGTTTGACAAATTTAATATTTCTGAGCCTCTTTATTTTTTATACAGAACACAAAAAGAACGGAATAAGAAGATCTTGGAATAAGGTGGTCTCAAAAGCAGCATATATATATAATTTACAAAATCCAAACAGAATGTGGAACATAACTAGACCTACTCAGATTAGATATCTCACATTCAGGGCATGCATGGCTGCCATTGCTGATGGATGATCAATAAAAGTAGCAAAGGCAACAACCTGCATAATGGGAGAAGAAGATTAGCAATAGGATTGTAAATTGAAAAGGATTGACTCACAGCTACTAAATTTGATGGGGGAAAAAAAGATCTGGTCTTTCGCTACCAATTCCTTCATTTTCTATTTGAGAAATGCTGAAAAACTCATTCATAGAACAAAAATTAGGCATTGATCATGTTGCCTTCAATAACTAACAATTACTATTGAGTCTATGACTACAATATTTACTTTCCCCACCTAAGAAATTGCACAAGAGTCTCTTTTGTATGTGGAATAAGCTAAAGTAAAAATGGTATTTGCCTTCGTCTGCTCGAAGAATGAAGAGACAATTCTATCTTCATCTAATCCTAATCAGTAAAGTCTCAAGAAGTGCGACCCTAAGTTATTTCTAATAAAAAGTAAAAACCTTTGGGTCTCTAAAATTTAAGTAACCAAAAATCACTTCTGAACTTCGTTCAACTTCACCTCCACCACACAAATAACTGCTCCAGTTGCAATTCCTCTTTTATTATTTATTCAGTAAAAACAAGTTAACTTCTTTTCAACAAGTTAGTCACCGATTATGAACTCTTACGCTCAATGCACATAATCAAACAGTTGATTCATGCTAAAATGAAGCATAACTACTCACATAGGCACTAAAAATCCTAATTTGAAGGGAAATATTTTATTCTAAAATATGTATGAATCTCTGAACGTGCTCTACAATCCTCCACGATATGAAAATACCTAGCAGCAGTGGCGGATCCAGGATTTTCACTCAGCGATTCAAAAAAAATATCAAAAGCTAACCATAAAAAAATAATGTTGTCCTGAGAATCGAAACTAAGATGTTGGAGATAATTTTGAACACCCTCAACCACTTGAGCTAACCTTTTGCATTTATTCGGGGTATTCAAATCAAAAGTTTAATATATGTACATAAATACAAAAAATCTACTCTATGTATATAATGTAATTTTTTGCCCCAGGGGCTAACACCCTTGGCACTTCTTAAATCCGCCCATGCGTAGCAGCATCCTTATTTGTACATTTTATTAATAATAGTACGAAATCTACTTAACTCAAAACAGAAAAAACATATTCCTCCATTTGACTATAAATACTAACTAGTCGTGAATTAAAATATCAAATTCTAAGTAAACTAGACAGCGAATTAGGAAAGAGAGGTATACCTGATTTCCTCGACCGGTGTACTTGAGCTGACACGATTCAAAACCAGGACGCCGGCGAAAGAGGTTGTGAATCTCACGAGCTTTAATATCATCAGGAAGTCCAGAGACAAACAGCGTTTTTATATCATTTTGCTCATTATTGTACGCATATACTGGTTGAGTTACGTAGTAAGGATCGTACGCCGGGAGGTGAGCCATCTTCACGGCGTTTGTGGTGGAGGAAGTGAATGAAAGGGCCTTCGAAGGTAAAATACGATATACTCGCTCACCTGAATTTCATAGCAAGTACAACGACTTCAGCACAGCGCACAAGTATTTTCACTTGTTTTTACGGGTCCCTTTTTCTCAGCTTGCAGTTACTCGGGACAATTGAGTGAGAGCAATTCAAGATTTTTTAATTGAGTGGAGTTGATAAAACTTAGATCAGTGATTAATAAGTTTTGATTTATTTTTAAATTTATTCTCAAGTTTTAATTTTTATACTTTGATCCAATTAATATAAAACCCTAAATTACCTAAAAGGCGCGCATGATTGTTGAGAACAACAACGCTCTTCGTTCATTATTGCTTCTCCTCCTTCTTTCTACTTCATCCGCTGCTAATGGTCCTGCTACCATCATTGTTGTATTCTTCCTCTCCTAAAGCATTATTTTTTATTTTGAAAAAAAATCGAATGTGCTCGATTTACGTAATTTTTTAATTGAATTTGGTTCGTGGAACACTAGACATTACTTTATTGGTCATTTTCGCTTATTTAGTAGGTAAAATAATATTGTTTTTGTTTCAATAATTCATCTGGGTATAACTACTGATTTTCAAACAATTTACAGCAACAGTTTGAGTTGTTGCAACAAGCGCTAAAGTTGTGGTATAAGTATTTCTGAATTTATTGCAATAGATGTTCTAGTATTGTCCATTCAATCGACTCAGCAAGACAAGTTACCTTGTTCATTTCTATTTTTCAACATATTTGTTGTTGTTGCTTTCTCATTTCCTTGTAATTTTATATTTATATTCAACAAGTTTAAGATAATATTCGTTGTTTCAACAACAACATGTAAGAATGAGATCTTGGTTGCTGATGATCATGCTTGTAAGGATAAAGGAAGAATTGTTGTCACCGCTCCCGAGAGTGGTGGAAACAAGTGTCCACAAGATGTTGAGGATGTCAACTGGAACACGAATAGAATACTAAAGATAAAGAAGCATATATCTTATGATAAGGAGGATTTGGACACGTGACTAACGTGGGCCAGATCCCAAAGATATGAATTGATTATTTTCCTTGTCTAAAATGAGATTAAAAGATAATCTCTGAATAAAAGTGAACAAAACAACGAGAGGAATATGGTTTTCGTTAAAACATATATTCCCTACACTTTAAAATGAGGAGGTTAATCTCACTTTCCTTCCCAGATATAATTGGACTGATATAAACAAACGGCCTAAAAGATCTAGACTTAGTATAAAGCCTACGGGGGACTGGAGTGGGTCAAGAGTTTCCAGATCTTGAATAATCTGAAGGCAAAAAACAAAGGCAGAAAAGAAATAAGACACTCAGTTTGCTAAGACAACTGGAGTGGACCAGAGAATCTAGATCACTCATGATCCGGTTACGCTCTAACCACGGGCAAGAGGCGTTCATGTGAAGCAACGCTACCTTCAAAGTAGAAGAAGTTTGAAGAGGTTGTCCTCAAAAGGATTTAAGGGAATGGGATCACTCTTAAAGGAGGTGACATGTCCTAAACTTGGTTTCAAGGACATTGTTGGACAATATGGCTTGAGTGTTTGCCTCATGTCCCGCATGTTGATAATAACCAAAAGTGGTACAGTAAAACTGTAGCCAAGTGGATGATATATTTGTAATCCATGCATCTATGACATCATAGATTAAGACACGTTAAATAGAAAGTCATTCAAAAACTGGTTGCATTGAGATTGTTGCCTTCTGTCGACATAAACCCTCAAATTCAAGTGAGGTAAACAAAGAGGCAAAATCCCTTTCCATTTCATCAAAAGGAATAGCGAAAGAAGAATCGCTCCTCTATAATTTTGTAACACCTACATGGGTGATTTAAAGCTTATACAAATAGAGGGGAAAGACAAGTACGTTGTGATCTTCATTGATGACACAACGTAGTGCATCCATTGTTTGTGGAAAAACAAAGATGAAGTTGTTGAAATGGATAAGCGCTTCGAACGCAGAAGTTGAAAAGCCTACGGATTGAGGAATTCGTAGGGATGGAGGGGGAGAAGGTGAAACTTCATTCATCAAATAACTACTCCTTTCTAGAGGCTAAGAACATGTTAAAACAATGTTTCGACATGAAAGATATGGGGGTCGCAGATGTCATCTTAGGGATCAAGATCTCTAAGATATCTAATAAACTGGTCTTGTCTCAATCTCACTACATCGAAGATGTGCTGAAGAAATTTGAGATGTTTGACAGTTCACCAGTAAGGACACCATTGGATAGAAGTCAAAAGATTGACAAGCATTTTGGTGTACCTATGCACCAGGAGCGATATGCGCATGTGATTGGTAGTCTGATGTATATCACAAACTGCACTCGACCTGATATCGCTCATGCAGTCAATAAATTGGCTAGGTTCACTCGAAATCCAAATAAGGATCACTGGAAAGTGTTGAATAGGGTACTACGGTACCTGAAGTTCACACTAAATTTTGGGTTACACTATTAGAGATATTCAGCGGTACTAGAGGGGTACAACAATGCAAACTGGATATCTGATAGTGACGACATCAAGTCTACCAGCGGATATATTTTTACAATCGGTGGTGGAGCTGTGTCTTAGAAATCTTCTAGGCAAACCCTTATTGCCCAATCCACAATGGAGACGGAATTTATCGCTTTGGACAAAGCGAGAGAAGAAGTTGAATGGCTTCATGGTTTTCTAGAGGATGTCCCATGTTGGGATAAACCCGTGTCTTCTGTAATGATCCACTGCGATAGTCAGTCGGCTCTAGGAAGAGCATGAAGTTCTATATATAAGGGTAGGTCTCGCCATATTCGACGGAGACATGAATCTGTTAGGCAGTTAATCACCTCGGGTGTTATTTCTATTGATTACGTAAAATCTAAGGAAAACATCGCAGATCCCTTGACGAAAGGAATGACCAGAGATCAGATGTATTGTCTGTCTAGGGGAATGAGATTAAAACCCAATCATAAGAATCAATATAGTGGACACCCAACCTTACGGACTGGAGATCTCAGGGATAAGGTTCAATGGGAAAACTAAACTATAAAGGTTCAGTTGAGCGCTTTGGTGGAAGCAAGAGCACTTCGGATAATAATTTCTTCTTAAGAAACATAATCCAAGGCCATTCCTGTGATAGACAAAAAGTGCTACCTGTAGAGGGTTAAAAAATAAGTTTCCAAACCTTTAATGATTCTCAATAATTGAGGTTAGGTTGGGAAAACTTTTAATGGTTCCTAATGCTCGTGCAGCTGGGTATTATAGGATATCTTGTAGGAGACCACCTATTTAAGTGCGAGGACAGGTCGCCTCAAATGAACGCACTTAAGAATCCAAGGGTGTCCACGGCCCACGATGGACAAAACACTAGAAAGATTGAGTAGGAAAAGTGTTGTGTTGGTATCATTGTCTTGGCATATACTAAACACTGAAGGTTCAAGACATCACCGCGCAGTAAATATGTCTGATGGTATTCTACTATGGAAGGTTCAAGGCTACAACTACCTCTCCAGATGCAACGTCTATCCGCCGGATGATTGCTAGAAAGACACCATGTTGTGCGCCAAAATCTCTTCCAAGAGGGGATTGTTGGAAATATTTATTAAACGTGAAATAAAGTTAATCCTATTAATTATGAATCGAACAATTGGGGCCCCGCACATCGGAAATGTTGTTTCCACACACGTACACATATAGTGCCAAGGATCATAATTTCCTTAAATGGAAGAGATATTGGTACGTATACGAATTGTTTGAGACGTAAGATAATAGACATTTATTGGCCAAATGACGTTGATTTCACGTTGGTAAATGAAGGAAGAAGTGTACAAAGTGTGAATGTCGAAACTAGTCGGAAACGGGTTGCGACGCCGCAGGAACTTCCTCGGCTCCACCACCACAACAAGAAATTTTCGAACTTTCAAGTTCGCCACGCTATTCGAACGTTGGAAGAGAATTAAAGGTGATTTTTGGGCTGACTTTGGAGTATTAAAACTCCATTATTTTGCTCATGAATTCATCCATTATTTGGCTGAATTGTAACGCTTTATTCATGGCCATTACATGGTCATTCAAGGCCATTATTAGGCTAATGGAAGATCCTCTTCTCAACACTATAAAATGATGCCTTGGGCTCATTGGGAAGACATACGAAAATACATTACACTTGACATTCTACACTTAACAATTTTCTGAAAATTGTTCTTCCTCTCTTGCAATCAAACACTCAAAAATCTTTCTTCCTATAGCGAACTCTTGAGTCTCCTTTGCTCATTAATTTGATTGATGTTTTATCTTGAGAGATAAGTTGTCATACCACCAGAAAAAGGAATTACGGGGCAATATTATCTTAAAGATAGATTTTTCATTCAACCGGCTCAGCAAAACAAGTTACTTTGTTCATTTCCAACATATTTGTTGTTGTTGTTGCTTTCTCGTTTCCTCATAATTTTATATTTATATTGAACAAATACAAAGTTTAAGGAACAATCATTATTTTCATTGAGGTCACATTTGCCAAAGGATTTTAAGAGGATTAATTTGCTATATGTAGTTCTCTTTAGAAAATGCCACACTGAATGCATCCATAATTTGCAGGCTGAGAATTAATCATATATGGAACATCATGAGTTATATACTTATATCTACATGGAAGAATTACCATCAGAACATTAGAAAACAAAATAATAGGAAAAAAAAGGAGGCTTCAATATGAAGCTATTTAAGAGCAGAGTTAGTTAAGACATTTTTTTTTTTTACGAAGGAACCCGCAGTCGCTACTCTTTCGAGTACGCACAGGGTAAATCCCGAACTGACGCAATAGTCTGTAAATTACGTCAGCCGATTAACCACACTTGGCAAGCCATGTGTGACATGCTCAACCAAGAAGGTTTATGCAGGGGATCGAACTCGTGACCTTGCGGTCCCGCGCTCTACTGCTACACCAACTTGGCTACCCCTGCGGGTTCAAAAAAACTTTGAGGGTAAACTTTTTATACTAGTCATCCCCACCGCATCACTGCGGCTCCACACACAAGAAACCCCACCTCCATCCTGGCCCTACAGAGTGGGTACCGCAAGGCTTGCAGGCGAACAATAGAGAGATTTTTTATGAGGCTTGGTTCTAGTCTCGCTGGTCATGGGAATCAAACTCGAGACCCAAGGCAGCAATACCCTTAGTGTAATTGCGATATAACTTCGTTGACAAACCAAACGAACCCTAAATGCACTAACTCATAGCCTGCATGGAAGAGACAATTAATAAAGTGAAAAAATAAATCGATGATAGTCGCTACAAGAAAATATATATAATTGGTAATAAAACTTTAGCAACAATATATTTATTGTTGCTAAAAACGTAAATGACAAAAAAAAATTAATATATTGTTGCTAAAAACGTAAATAACAATAAATTTAATATATTGTTATTGCGAAAACTTTTTGCATCGAAGGTTATGACAACAACATAAAACAACTTTTGTTGTTACAAAAATTACTTTTGACAACAGCATCAACACATGACAACAAAAAATAATTGTCAAATATCTTTCTTCCTATAGTGGTTACATGTGTTAATTATTAGCTCTCCTGTTTTTATGTAATGCCTAAATTGAAAAATAAATTCGATTCAGCAGCTTGGTTGCCTCCAAGTTACCAACATTAGAATAAAGAAAGTAGCCCAAAGTTCGGTTGGTGTTAAGGGATCAGCCTTCAGTTAAGTACTTAATTATTATGTCACTCAGCAGTACCTAACTTTAATTTTACTCTTCTTCTAGAAATAGGGAAATATTAATTAATTCGTTACGATCCTGAAAAATAGGATGATATACATATCCTTAAAGACAGGGTCGTCTCAAACATTTTGGGGCTCTGTTCTAATTTGTAAAAATGGACCCTTAATTGGGCTAAGACCTGCGAATTATGAGCTTTTACATTAAATTCTGGCTAATACTACTTAATAAAAAAATGAAAAAAGAGCCCTAAAAATTTTCATTTTTCGGGGGCCTTGTGCGGTAGCACACCTCGCACGGATCCAAAAACGGCCATGCTTAAAGGCTTAAAATAAGAATGTCGTTTGTTAAAAAATATTAAGCAAAATAGACAATATGGAGTGTATTAATCCAACGTGCCAAACATTAGACCCACAAAGAATTACTAGTATATTATGTAATGAAATTAGATGACTAATTAATAAAAGGAAAGAAGGATTTTGTCTACCAAATATATGCCAATCTGCTGAGACGAGGTGGTAAATATTCACCGTTATTGGTAATCCTTTTTTATCAGAATTAATTACTATATATACTGGAAATTTAACAATATTAGGTAATGTATCCATCAATAAAATGTACTAACTTCTTGCAAACATGGATTGATGACCTGCAAATCATGATATGTAAATGACCTATTACAACAGGTATAAACTACACTAACCCTGTAAACATTTTCATACTATTAATCTATTTTAACATGTTATAGCGAGCAATTTGCCTTGTTTCCGCGCTATAAATTTGACCATTTTTATTTTTACACGAATATTATAGTGCAATGTCATTTTATTCATGCTATATTATGTTATTTTTAAACTAATTTATCAAGGTTTTCCAACTTGTTTGGTGCAACCTAAGCCAATGCCAGATGACATTAAAGTGGGAATTATTTGTGGAATAAGGAAAACTTCAGCTTAAAGCAGAAACTAGCAGTAAACTTGAAGGTTGCCTTTAAGGATGAAATGTACATGTTTTTAAGTTTTGTCCACTTCCAACTTCTCATTTGTATTCCAAGTTTCCACACATATCTTAGTTACAAAACATACATAGCTGTCTTGGTAGTATTAATATAACAGACTTACCTACCTTTATATGTCCCATGGAAAAACCCAAAGGAAATCTCATGTTTCTTTGACCCTTTTCTCTCAATATAATCAACCAAATATTGCTAATCCTGGGAAGAGCTGCAAAACATGGAGGGCAAACACAAGTTTTTTCATGGGACACTTGAAGTATCAATTTTCCGTGCCACATCTCGCAAGCCACCTATTCCTTTCAAGGTAAGTGACTCATTTCAATCACAGTTTTTTCTTGCAATAATAATAAGTTTTTAAGGCATATAATCGCTACAAAACTCCGCCTCTGTGAGGAATCTGAACGAAGAAGGTTGAGGCGTGTTGACAGCCACCATACAAATAGTTAATTTATGATGAATTCTCAAAATACGTAACATAGTTGACAAATTGCAAGATCAAATGGGAATGCATATAATTTTGTTCGAAAAAGATCAGTTTTAAGGCCTAAGTCCCTCTTTTTTCTCTCTATTTTTTGTTGTTTGACAGTGTATGTCAGCAAACGGAAAACCTGCCTTTGTGACAATCAAGATTGATAACAAGACAGTAGCAAAAACAACACAAGAACGCGATCGCGTTTGGAACCAAACCTTTCAAATCCTCTGTGCTCATTCTCCAAACACAACCATTACCATTACTCTAAAGACAAAATGCTCCATCTTAGGGAAATTCACAATTCAGGCACACAAGCTCTTAAACGAAGCGAGTTTAATCGAAGGATTCTTCCCACTTTCTACTGAAAACAAGAAGCCAAAGAAGAAACTGAAATTGCAGTTCATTGTTTGGTTCAAGCCAGCAGAATATGAACCAAGTTGGGGAAGAGTACTAGAGAATAGTGAATTCACAGGATTCAAAAATTCGACTTTTCCTCAAAGATCAAACTGCAGTGTGACTCTATATCAAGATGCACATCACCAACATACATTCCAACCTCCATTTTCTAAGAGGCCCAAAAACTTGTGGGAGGACATATACAGAGCCATTGAGGGTGCAAAGCATTTGGTTTACATTGCAGGATGGTCTTTCAATCCTAAGATGGTCCTGGTAAGGGGAAAAACTATCATTTTTTTTGTTGCATGGTTTTATGTGTACGTTTTGGTGTTAGATTGTTGTACATTGGTTGAGGAAAGAGTTTTGTTGTATCTTATATGATTTCGAGTAAACCTCACTTCATGAGCTAACTTTCGAATTCAGTTAAACACAATGTCCATTCAGACTATATCTGCATGGTCGCCTTTGATCACAATCTAGAAATTATTTAAGATGGAAGGGGGAAAAAAGAATTTCGAGTTAGGTTAAAGATATGCCCAGACATATGCCTGTTGTCCAAGAGATAAGATCCCTAAAGCTACATATATTATTTGTTGAAGTCTAAAGCTACATATTTTTATTTTTGGTGTACCCAATGTTGGACCCTCATGTTATGTTATCCCCACTCCAGTTAATCAAGTCTGGGCGTGTAGGGTGGGGGGGTGTTAGATATACCTAGATTGGTTGAGGAATGAGCTAGCTTTTGTTGTTGAGTAGACCTAATGCCCATTTTCTTAACATTTGGAACACTGATGGCTTCTCTTTTCAGGTCCGCGATCCTAGTGCAGAAATTACACATGCAAAGGGAATAAAGCTGGGCGAGTTGTTGAAGCGTAAAGCAGAGGAAGGTGTGGCTGTGAGGATCATGCTTTGGGACGACGAAACATCCTTACCAATCATCAAGAACAAAGGAGTAATGAGAACACACGACGAAGATTCTTTAGCCTATTTCAGAGACACGAAAGTAATATGCAAATTGGTTCCCAGATTACACCATAAACTACCTTCATTCTTCGCGCATCATCAGAAGACAGTAACAGTAGATTCAAGAAGTCATTTATCGTCAACTAGTCGAGAAATCACTAGTTTTCTTGGTGGATTAGATCTCTGTGATGGTCGATACGATACAGAAGAACACTCCTTGTTTAGAACTCTCAACACAGAATCACATTGCTATGATTTCTATCAAACAAGCCTATCTGGTGCAAGCCTACACAAAGGAGGGCCGAGAGAACCATGGCACGATGCTCACGCTCGTGTCACGGAGCAAGCAGCTATAGATATACTCAACAATTTTGAAGAAAGATGGAATAAGCAAATTGGCCCTTCTTTGCTCATTCCAATAAGATCAATTCCAGAACTAAGCAATCAGCCAAACATGGCTTCTACTGATCGGGATTGGAATGTTCAAGTGTTTCGATCAATTGATCATGTCTCCGCATGCCCCTTGCCTAGGAACATGACAGTTGAAAGAAGTATTCATGAAGCTTATGTTGAAGCAATTAGACGAGCTGACAGATTTATTTACATCGAGAATCAGTATTTCATCGGTGGATGCCACCTTTGGGAGCAAGATCAACATTGTGGCTGCAGAAATTTAATCCCTATAGAGATTGCACTAAAGATTGCAAATAAAATCAAAGCTAAGGAGCAGTTTTCTGTATATATTCTGATACCAATGTGGCCCGAAGGACTTCCAGAGAGCGATTCAGTTCAAGATATATTGCACTGGACTAGGGAAACTATGAAGATGATGTATAAATTTATAGGTGAAGCAATAAAAGAAAGTGGGGAAAAGGGGCATCCTAGAGATTACTTGAATTTCTTCTGTCTTGCTAACAGAGAAGAAGAGATCAAGGGAGAATTTGTTCCTCCATATTCTCCACATGCTGAATCACAGTACTGGAGAGCTAAAAAAAAGAGGAGATTCATGGTTTATGTGCACTCCAAGCTCATGATAGGTATGAAAAGTCTTCCTCTACTTCTATTTATGTAGTGTTAATATAGATGTGGTAAAATCAATCCATTTTCTAGTAACCTGTCCAACATGCCCTAGTTTAAACTAGTTGGACTATGACTCTGTTATGATTTAATCCATCAGGTTGAACTTGAAATGACCCATTAAACTATTGAGTCGAAACGGGTCAAATAGTATTGCTTATGAGTCAAAATGCAATCCAAACTCAAATATACAAAATCGAAATTGGAGATTGGAAATTATGTAAATTTGGGAGAATTTAAACTCACATTTTATTTCCGAAAAGCAAAATAAATAGGTTGGACATATTGGATTATGACCCCTCATTTGACCCACATTGATCCAACTCATTTTGAACCAAACTTTGTATGTATTGGATCAAGTTCCGTTTATAGATTTGACCCATTCAAATCTGTCTAAGTTTGATCCAACTCGTCCATTTGGCACTTCTGCACGTTGTATTATTGATAATTTATTTTAGACTAAAAAAGCTTATGTACTTACAATTCTTTCTCCGAATTTTCAGTGGATGATACATACTTATTAATTGGTTCTGCTAACATAAACCAAAGATCCATGGATGGGCAACGAGACACTGAGATTGCAATAGGATGCTATCAGTCGAAAACTGAAGAAGGTGACATAGATCAAAGGGATGTTCATGCATATCGTATGTCATTATGGTATGAGCATACTGCACAAGCAGAACAAGCGTTCCAAGAACCTCAAAGTTTGGAATGTGTGCATAAAATCCGCTCAATCGGAGACCAAATGTGGAAAATTTACAACCAAGATGAAGTAGAAGACATGAAGGGTGTTCATTTGGTCACTTACCCTGTGAATGTTACTACAGAAGGTCATATAGAGGATCTTATGGAGAGAAATGGTCACTTCCCAGATACTGAAGCACCAATAAGAGGGAAAAGATCAAAAGTTTTAGCACCTACAATTACTACATAGACGGAACATAACAAGTTGGAATTTTTTATTTTGTGACTCACAATTGACATTAGTTGTGTGAGTCTTCTTTTTGTCTTACAAAAAAGTAGACCCAAAATTTGTAAACCCAAAAGTGTAAGATTTGGGTCCACTTTTTTGTGAGACAAAAAGAAGCCTCACACAACTAAGTATCAGTTGCGGTAGTCGCAAAATAAGATTTTTCAACAAGTTGGAAGCTCGGAGCCCTTTGACAATTGATTCTGTACATGCTGAATAGCAGTAGCATGTCTCATTATATGTGCAATTTGATTGTAAGAATTACAAAGAGTCAACTATCAGTTTCTTCTGACAACAGAGTAGAGCAATATAATAAAAAGAAAAAGAAATAGTGTGTGTGTGTATATATATATATATATATATATATACTACATATAAGCACATTGTGAACGCAATAGTCTCTAAGGTTCTTGCCATTTCAATCGAGTCCAAATAGAATAAAAATCCCTTCATTCTTCCTTATAAAACACATTCAATAGTGATTTTTTGTTGTTGAGATTTTTACCATATCATCACATGAGATAGATCACAGCAATGGCAAGAAATGAATGCTTTGTACAAAGAACTATGTGCAGCTTTCTAGCATATTACAGAAGAAAAGCTGTGAGTGTGAATACAGTCAATAGCAATCTGCAATAAGGTTCTGAAACAAATAAAAGTACAAACAAATTTTGTTTACTTATAACTTCGAAGATGATTTAGAGTGCTCATCTTTGTCATATGCAGAAACTTAATGGAAGTTGAAAATCAACAGTGCCTTTCAGCTCTCCTTTGCATGGGCTGGGTTATAATTTGCAATTGCATCCTTTAGTTTCTGGAGCTGCATTATATTTTCCAAAGTAAGTTCTTTCAAAGGAAAATAGATTGAAAGGTGAAAACATGAGTAAAATAGCATATGCTTAGACTGTTAGAAAATCTTCTTCCCCAAAAGATAAGCTACAAAGTTTAGGATACCACATTATCAGTTCAGAAATTTCATTTACCTAAGACATCCAAGTAATGGAGTTCCTACTACAGCGATGAGATAAACAATTGGTCCTACCTTTGCGAGAGAGCAAGAAAAGGAATCCAACAGACCATCAGCTCCTCTATAGAAGTGGAAATATGGAAGGACTTTTACATTTAAGCTTTTGCACAAGGACTTGTTCTCATCAAAGTTCACCTTAATGAAAAGAATCTCTGGGTGCTTTTCAGCAATCATGCAGACCTGGCCATTCAAGAGTAAGAAAAAAACAATTATCTATTATGGTATTTTGGACAGCAAAAACTTGTTTGGCATTTGCCAGCAGGTGTGTAAAACTGGTAATGGAAAGATGGCTGAACTAAAATTTGAAAAGGAAAAAGAAAATATTAAACTGCAATCACAGCGGAACATAAGCATGGTGATTTAGACAGACAAACCGAAAGACAGAAGGAAACAAAAGAAATTATTAGAAACTTAATGAGGCCAAACCATACTAATGAGTAAATAAGAATATGCGATTATGTAAATTGAAATAAAATAATAAGGAAATTAACCCAATATTGAATAATAGCCATAAGAGAAAGATGTAAGACCAAAGTAAAATTCCCATAACATACCACACATTCATTAGCAACAACAACTACGCCTCAATCTCAAGACAATTGGGAGTTATATGTACAATCAGACAATAATAAATAATAAAGAAAAGTGGTCATTATTGTTGTACATCCAAACGATATTTGTGAGAACAATGCATTCCGTAGTTTAGAAAAGCAATGGGTCATCATTCAGGGAAAGCTTGAATACTCACCTTGGGGAACAATGCACGACAAGAGGCACACCATGTGCCATAAAATTCAACAATCACTAATTTATCTCCAGCTTGACTTAAAGCATCTAAAAATTCTTGAGTTGAATGGATGTCAACCATATTTGAGGCATTCTTTTTCCACCATTTTGGTTGATCAGTTTCCGCCGCAGTTGCATGTACCTGATGTCCAGAAAAAGAATATTTGAAATTGGAACTAAAAACCAGCTAAAAGATGTAGTTCAGGGGGAACAGATGGACCCTAGTAACCTGGTCTAAACTGAGATGAACTATAAATGGAAACCCAATCTTTAGTAAAGTTCAAAACTTTATATTTCCTTTTAACGAAAAAAATTGTAAAGTGTTTATGCCACCAAATTCTTGGGTTTCCCTTCTACTTACATATCTTAGTTGTTCCAAGAATTTTGAGAGCCATTGATAAGTGTTGTCAATAGGGGGCAGAACTACAAGCTTTTTTACAGGTTCAGCGTAACCCACTAGCTTTAGCTGAAACCCTGCACTTATCCATAAGGACCATAACCCAATACACTGTCTTTTCTAGATTCCAGAACTCATAACATCAAAATCCTAGCTCCGCGGCATAGGGTAAAAATTTATCTGTAGATTACTCAGTATTTTGCTTTCAGTAAAATAGGTGATTCAAAGTTAATTAACTGTAAATGGCCCCAAATTACAGTTTAGATCAATGAATTAATTAGCAATAAAGTCGATAGGAAAACAAAAAATGCAGCAGGGCTCTCAAACAGAGAAAAAACGATTGATGATCAAAATTCAAAGATACCATAAAATGAAACGTAAAACACATAGTAATAATTAGTACCTTAAAAAGAAGCAAACGCTTGTTGGGGGCACAATCAGAAGGATTGATAATCAGAACCCTTTTTTCCCATTTGTTCAATTTAGTACTACTAGCTTTAAAGGGTAGTGAAAAGTATGTTGGCTTTGAAGATAGAGAGAGGATAAAGGGAGAAACATTAAGTGAACACAGAAAGTAGCCCTGCATATCTCTTTATTCACATCACAAGTACAACAACAACAACAACATATACCCAGATTACAACTAGTAGCACCCTAATTTCGAGTGAGTCCCAAGTTGTCTGATGAGGCATATACTATATCTAATGGATCTTCGGAACAGTGACAGTTGAAGTTGTGGATTTATGCTTTTCCTTTGTTACTTTCACGGTTGTGTTTGACACAATAATAGACAGTAATTTACTAAAGCACTTTTGCTCGCGGTCTGTCACGGCTTATTCCAACCCGATTCCAACAATTTCGCAAATACGTCCATAAATATTATTTTAATTTATTTTTATAATATAATTAGACAGTACATGGGACAAATACGGTCTGTCTCATGTAGGGGTGGGCATATATCGGTTTTGTATCGAAAAATTCCGAACCGAAAAAACCGAATCAAACTATTTTTTTTTAAAATAACTTATACGTTCGAACGTATCAGATACATCGGGCTTTTTCTCGATTTTTCAATGGGTCGGGTCGATTTTTATTTTATTTTTTTTAATTGAATTTCCAAAACTGAAATTGACATTCACACCTATATTACCACGAAATTCGTACGTTAAAATCTATTGTATATCGCGAGATCTGTAATGAAGAAAAAAGAAAATTAGAAACCGATTTGAGGTAAACATCAAATTGATTGGGAAGACGTACGTCCGAGCGCATAGTTATGACCGTTTAAAATTTCATCAATTTACAACTATTTTCTTCTCTCCCTAATTAATGCTTCCGTGATATGTTAATCAAGTTCGACTTCCGTAAAAGCTTCATAGATTGACTTCAATGGCTATGATTTAAGAGATAGTACTTAGTAGTAGCCTAAAATAAAAAATAAGATATATTACTAATATGTCCAGTTTTTTCGATTCGGTTCATACCGGAAAAAAAGAACCGAACCGAAATCGATTTCTTTTTTCAGTTCGGTTTTTTCCAAAATCATTTTTTTTTAAAACCGAGTAAAAACCGAGCTGAGCCACGGTTCGGTTCGGTTTTTTCGATTCTCCGGATTTTTTCTCGTGTAGTTTCTTCTCTTTCGATTTCTAATGTTATCCATCATTTCTTATTTTTCTTCTCTTTCGATTTCTAATGTTATCTATCATTTCTTATTTTTCGCTTCGTGTACTGTTGTGAAATATTTTTCGCTTCGTGTACTGTTGTGTTGTTACTTTTTCTTTTTTTAATATGCTTTGTTTTGCTTTATTCTAAACCGATGGTCTATCGAAAACAACCTTAACTTTCAAGATATGGGTAAGAACTACGTACACTCTTAGACTTTTAAAACTCCACTTGTAAAATTATATTGGATATGTTGTACTAATCAATTATTTCAACTTTAAATTTGACATAGAGAACTTGAAACTTGAAAAAGAACTGTTTTCAGGAGCATTTCAGGTAAAATAATGATTCCACTCACAATATTTCAATTTTTTCAAGTAAAATTATTTCTAAATAAAGTCAAATACTTTTTAAACTTTAGGCTAATGAGTACTTTTTTATTTGAAAAAAAAAAAGCTTCAATCGATCAGGCTCAAAGTAGTCCTAAGTTTGGGTCAAGTTTATTTCCGTCCCTGTTATATTACCTCAAAGCGTATTTACTCCTTTAAGTTTGTTAAACATGTAGGTTCTGTCGTTTTTTGTCTAACAAACAGAGATCCAATTGGAATCCCTATAATAAACTAACAAAAACTGCAAGCGCAAAAGCATCAGATATATAGCAAAAGCACGTAATCATAGTAAATTTCACGTGACAGATAATGTAGCCATCATTGGTTGCTCTTAACTCCCATTATGATCTTGATTCGTGACCCTCTCCACGATTTGTGTGTTATAATCGAGGACTTCTATATCTCATAAAATAAAGATTTAAGGAAAAATATTAAAGCGGGGAAAAAGACATCAATTGCAGTTGTTCTTTTAGTATAGACTCATAGTCGTGCACTTTGTATATGCAACTTCCACTGGTTTTATGGCCTTCATTTGCATAATTTGACCAAAAAATGAATTATTCTACATTAACCATTAATAAGCGCTGTATTACCCATAAAGGCAAAGGATCCTCTTCTGACGAACTTCATTGAGATGCCAAACTCGATCCATTTCCCCCAGAGAGAAACTGAAAAGACAATGACAAATATGCAACAAGCTGTCCAGTACATGACAACATAAAATTGAGGCAACTGGTTAAAATTATACTTATTAACCTAACATGCCGTTGCAAGCAGGCATTGCTAATCGGTTTTCAGCATTGTATACTCATCAGCGAAGATCGGGTTATGCAACCATAAGAAAGTTGACCCACGGTTCCCATATTTCTGTATCATGTATGTCCCATGTTAGTCTTAATATTCTGTGATTTTGCTATCATGTCCTATATTTAAGGAAAAGTGTACTTGAAAACTAAAGAACCTTAACTTCCAGTGATAAACAGCGAGGCTACCCCCTGTCGCACAATCCATCAAGCTGTTTTTCGATGCCCTCACTGTTAGGATCCTTTTGTATGCGTAACTTTATGTTGCTGCTCATAAGCACAACCTCTGGGAGCATAAAAATGTTAAAACCATGTCTACGAGCTGCTATAACAGCATGGCAAGTTCTGTCCATTTGAATTTTTTGTTATACAACTTACGGATGTTGATCTGGTTATCCGGGGTGCCATGGTGTGAGCTGATTCATGGTCGAGCTCCTCCCAATCATAAGAACACCCTTCAACTCAAGCCCCAAGTATGTTAATTGGATTGCTTTCGGAATTCCCACTCAATCTCATTCAGAAATACCCCAATTCAGATTGGCTTAAATCAGATCGTCCTGAGTTCCCTAGACCCCTCTTTATCATTATCACAACCAAAAAAAAGAATCAGGCCAGCCAAGGATTCCCGAGGGACCAAGATATAAGCCAAGTAAACTGAACGGCTATGCCACAAAACATCCAACTTAACCGTATACAGATCCCACAGCCAACAGGTCACAGCCCAACTTTGTACCACAAATATCTTCCCATAGCATAAAGGCAGCAAGATAGAGGAAAAAGTGCATCATTGAACCAAGCTTCCAGCTTTCATCTGCAACAAGAAAAGAAGAGACTATGATGAGAGCACTATTTGCAAGGTAATTTAAGAAAAGAGAAAAATTTCAGTCATAAATGCGTATAATAAACAGAGATTCATGGAGACAATTGTGCAACTTCATACAGCATGGTGAGTTTGAGAACTGCATAACAAGACTAAAGGAATGTGAAAAGGTAAATCTACCAACCAATCAGATAGAACCACAAGATATGCTGAACCCTTTTTCTTTTTGGCTGAAGGGGAGGGGGTTACCCTCAACCACCTGTACCTAAATTCACCCTCTGGAATAATTCACAAGAGTAGGAAAGAAAGAAAGAATCAATGAGCAATCCAAATGGAACAATAGTCTCCATTCTTGAGAAATTGCTGACCAGAAAAACATGTACAGCTTGCTCGATGGTGAGCCAAGATATTCTAGCACCTCCAGCACCGAGGTCACTTATCTCAAATGCCAGAAGATTCTTCCATTGATCTTAATTTTCTTCCAACTTTGCTCCTGAACTAAAACCCAACTGTCCTCAGTGAGCATTGAACAGTAAAATCTCAACATCTCCATGGAGGTAATCAAACTAAAAGACCTCGGGAAAATCGCCAACAAAAAGGTAAGCATAGTTCAATTTTAACATTAACCTTTTCATTTCAGTAACTTAAATGATTGAGTAAGAAACCAAGTTTACTCCACCTTCTGCCAATAAGAGTGATTCCTTTAAATGATTGCCACTCACCAACTACAGGTAAAGGTCACCCATTCAAGCACCCAAAACAAAGTGTTATACTCAAAATAAGTTAACCTCCACCTAAATACAAGATTGATGTACTGCAAATAGCTGCAGTTGAAAAAACTACACACCATCGGCTTCCTCTATTAACGATGACATGTGCTTCTACTACTACATAGAAGATCGCAAGATGAAACCAAGCATAGAAGGACCATTGTATCATCCATTAATAAGGTGTGCATGCCAGCAATGTAGGATTCCTAATTGCTTTTCAACACTAACTACTACGTCTCAATCACACATAAGCTGGAGTAGGCTATATGAATCCTCACATCCAATTTCGCTCCATTCAAACTCCGTTGGTATGAGCTTGCTCACATTACCAGTCTCAAGCCCGGATAGAGGAAGGCTACGGTAGGCTAACCAATTTATGATGAATCCTCACAATACTCTTCAACCAAAATTAAAATTTTGCTGTCCTTTCTGGGGAAAAGTTAATTTGCATCTCTCATACCATAAACATCTGAATGTCTAAGTGAAATGTCCATATAAGAGATTAACGTTGGCTTCCCATTTGCAACCCACGAAGAACTTCCTATAAACAGTTCCTTAACAAGGGGAAGCACAGCTATTAAAAGACTGCAAATTGAGAAATCTCAAAGCAAACTCCTCCACACACTGCATTCCCAGTCAATGGAAGCAAAAAATCCTTCTTCCTTTCACTTCTGCAGCTGTATGATAAAACAAGGATGCGGCTCTCTGAAGAAGTCGACCACCCCCATAATATTTCTATATAACTAGTAAAATGGAAAGGAAAGAAAAAGGAGCTAAACAATAAGAACAATAAGGGGCCGTTTGATTTGGGTGGTAGGGCATATAATCTCCACATAAAATTCAGCATAAGTGTTATACCATGCTTGGTTGGGATTAGAAGAAATTTAATCTCCACATAGAAATCAGCAGTAATTAATACATACAATGCTTGGTAGATCTTTTTGCTTTCCTCATAAATAATAATACATGTATAAGTTATGTGGGAATCTATGTATTATTTTATGCGGGATAGAATGTGGAATAAGAATGTGGGTATTAAGTACCAGATTAAAATGTTAAAATAACCAAACTAACCCTCATAGTAGTAAGAAAAACTTTATTTTGTTTTTAAAAATAAGCAACAAATATTTAACAAGAAATAATCTCAGCGTTACATAATCCTGAGTGAATTTTATGTGGAGATTATAGACTGATATGTAATACATCAAACTAAATACTTAACAAGAAATAATCTCAGCATTATATAATCATTGCGCAACTAATCCCTACATAACTACTAATCCCCGCATAACTAATCCTTGCATAACTTGTCTTCGAACCAAGCGACTCCTACAGGTTCAGAAAACCCTGGGATCTATAGGTTATTGTAACTGAGACCTAATCCTAGACTATAACAATCAGGATCAGTACCCTAAACATTAGGCTGGTCTGGGAAAGAATTAGTCCTGATGAAAATAAAGCCATTTCACAAGCATATAAAAAAGCGGGAAGGATCTACATCTAAATATTCCTGAACATAAACGCACAGAGACAGAAAGAAGATAGAGAAGCACATCCAAGTATAATCTCTGGTAGAAAGATAGTATAATTCAGGGGTCATTGAAACAGAATACTTGCCTATGGAATTTTGACAGGCAGTCATCACTTGCCAATGTAGCTTCCACTGTATTCACTCCAGATTTCGAGGACCATCTCAATGTATGTGAGCAACTCGTGTTCCAATTGCTGCAGCCAGGATGACTGGCCTTATGAACATTATAGCACAGCTACATGTTACGTGAAAGTTTAAGGATTACCCAGAAGTTGACGTGGATGCTGCATTTTCAAATTTGAAAAATGGGTTAATTCAGATCAGGGAGGTATTTCATCTCTCAACTCCACGATTGTGCCAGCTTCACCACTCTGTGTCTGTCCCCCATCTTGTAACCATGACTTCATTCCAAAGATCTGACAAGACCATGCCGATCTATTTTGAGCTGTAGTGGCTGCCTCCAATAGAACTGATAACTTGATATACCAACTCATTACTGAGTGATACTATACTTCCTATTTCCCTAAGGCACAATCCTTTGTCTCCAGTACCCATAATGACTTGAGTTCATCACTAACCACCAACTTCGTGGTTCTAACTCAAATGAAATTGGGATAAGAGTAACAGCAGTTTCATATCATTGCGATATTTGCAGCAAGCGACTACAAGAGCAGACTGACATTCATAGAGTGCAACATTTATGATAAGCATGCACTGCTGCTGACTTTTTTCAAAAACATCTAACCTATCAAATCCACTTATAACAAGAACCTCCCACAATCTTTGAAGAAACAGGAGAGCAGTAATCATTAATCCGATGCTCACAGAGCATTCCACCATAACTACTGTGTGACATCATTCATTTCCACTCTCTACTAGTTATTCTGGCCTCAAAGAAATCCTACATAATTGCATGAATAATACACGCAGGAAAGTAATACGCATTGCGGAACTTCTTCAGGTGAGTCTAGGGGTTCATATTTGTGATAAGAGTTATTGCACTACATCAGCTTCTTCTGCCAGTATGAGTACTAACATATATCATATATCCACTCAAGGGAGGTCCAGAGAATATAATCGATAAATCACGGGTTTGTAATGTCCAAAAAGCAACTACCTCATGGTCAAGCTTCATATTCCAAAATACTTTCTCTAGTAAGCCAAAACATTGGCAACTTCATATTCTCGTACGATACACCATCTACTAAGATAACTAAGTGCTCCATCATACTCCCAAATCCATCAGCTAGTCCCTTGCAAAATGCTTCGTGATAATACAAACTTACACTACTGAGAAAATCAAATGCTCACAAAGCACAAAATGGACGATGAATAGGTACGCAAAGAACTAGAACATTGCTAATTTAAACTATAAAGTCATAACATTAGACATTAATCAAAACAACCATCTCCATCAACTATGGAAGAGCCTTAATAACTCTATACAGTTATAAGATAAAGAGCAGCATGAAGTACTTTAGTACCCAAATATTATGAATCCACATCAGAGACTAGAAAATATAAACACGACTACAAGAATAAAAGGCAGGCTCTTCTTTCTATTGGACAGCAAGCGAACAGGAAAGAACACCTCAACGACGATTCATCTGAGGTTTCTCAAGTCCTCCCCGTGAAGCTGAAGCAGCACCGTACAAAGGACCCTTGTCAGCAGCACCCTGAGAATAACGGATGAATGTCAATCCACCAAGTCGACTCTACCTATGATGTTTGCTATGACCACTAAAATAGAACTCCCAATCATACTAGAAATATTCATACCATATGAACCCCATATCCCTCGCCATAAGGTGCAGGAAAACTTGCATCATGTCTTCCATATCTCATCCCATATGATCCACCTTTAGCAAACAGATAATCAATTGTTAAGATAAGTAACCAAATGAACAGAGCACCCCAGATCTCTTAAACTGCTTAACCACACTAGTAGGCAGCTGTATGATCTAATTTTGTCACTGGTGATCAAGAGTAAAAGGTTTTCAAATCTACTGCTCAAACAGTAGAGGGTTAAAAAAATATAACTTGTAATCGTTCTTCTCACTACCTCTAGCTAAAGAAGTTTGAGGATGGATTTTAAAGAAGTTTTACTTAAAGATCCTATAAAATGATGGATTTTTTCATCATGGCAGGTATATATCTTGTTCAACTGAATTGTTCGTTTTTGTACTATTCGGTCCTAACCTGGTCCCATTTCCCGAGGACAATAGCAGTGAAAATAAAAAGGATCATCTCTACACAATTCTTCTCCTATGTCTACGTTTTTTGGAGGGGGGTTACTTGGGGAAAGGTAGGCCTACCTCTAGAATTGAACAAATTGAACTAAAAGATACCGGTCACTGCAAGTCCAGAATGAGATTCTATACATGAGGTACAAGCACTGCCGAAAAATTGCAATCACCATAAATTCAACAACTCCCAAGTCTTACAGTCATCTAGCCTCAAAGTGCAAAACTTGCAATCCACTAAATAAAATCAGAAAATCCTGATCATGAACTGAATGCTTTTACTTGGAATCACTACTACAAGCCTTGAAACCTAACTCTACGAGACTACAGCTGGTTAAAAAGGAATGCTCCTAGCTTAACAGCTCAAAGGATTACCAAAATAATACTAAAGAGGCTCATTTATGAAAAATCCATAAAAATCTAAGGCAGGAATTACCAGTCAGCAACCCTTCATGCCCACCTGAATGTTTGGACCTTTGGATCCAAAAGGAATCACATGTTTTTGTAAGCTATACAGCTTATAGATTTTCCCCCTACTACCAACAAAATTATTCACCTCATTAAAAAGAATGTTTAGATCTAAGAAGAAGACCTCTCAGAAACTAGGATTGCCACATTGGGCAACAACCTAAATAAGTGTGGAGGCTAACCTGGGACAGCATATTTGGAGGTCTTTTGATGCTTCGTTTAATGGCCATAGTAATGTGACAGTGACAGATCTCCTTTTCGCAGATGACACTTTGATTTTTTGTGATGCAAAGGTGTCTAAGCTACTTTGCTTGAGGCAAATCTTATCTGGTTTCAGATTGTGTCAGGTCTTAAGATCAACCTCATGAAATGTGAGGTCACACAGGTGGGAGCAGTGGACAACATAGTAGAGATCGCGCAGGTGTTGAATTGCAAGGTGAGTACTTTACCTACAACCTACTTAGGTCTACTGCTGGGTGCTTTGAACAGTCTTGCAGTGTGAAATCCAGTGATTGAGAGAGTAGAAAAGCAGCTAGCGGGATGGCAAAAGAGGTACTTGTCAAAATGAGGGATGGAAGTTTTGATTAAGAGTACTCTTTCTAGCATACCTACATATTTCATGTCACTTTGGAGGCTCCTGCTAAAGTGACTGAAACATTGGAAAGACTTCAGCGAAACTTCTTATGTGATACAATGGAAGGAACAAAAAAGAATCATGAAGTGAATTGGCGAGTGGTCACTTCCCCTAAAAAATGGGGAGGTCTTGGAATTAAAGATTTGAAGGTTTTTAACAAAGCTTTATTGGGCAAGTGATTTTGGATATTCGGGTGGAGGTACAAGCTTCTTGGAGAAGGGTGATAGTTGATAAATTTGGGGTAATTGATGGGGCACGGAGAACTAGAGATGCCACTATGCCTTTTGGGTGTTGTGGAGGAATATCATGAAGGGATGGGAAGATTTTAGCGTAAATATTTATTTCAAGACAGGAGATGGGAGGAGGGTTAGCTTTTGGGGACATGTGTGGTGCGGGATAACTTAACGAAAGCTGAATTTCTGAGTTTGTACAAAGAGATCTGACAATTCAACAAATTAGGTGGATACAAGGTGGAGAGACTTTTTGGGACTCGGGTTTAGAAGGAACTTCAACGACTAGGAGATGACTGAGTTTCAAAGATTGTTGGCTCTACTCCATAAGCAAGTCACACGTATTGATAACCCTGATGTGCTTGGTGGTGGGGTTTGGGGAGTAATGGAGTGTTCTCCGTTAAGTCCTTTGCGAGAATCTTTTGGTTAGAGAAGAGGTTGTCTTTTCATGTAGTGCAATATAACCTAAGGTGTGTTTTTTCCTTTGGCTAGCTTCTAAATGGGTAGTCTTGACGGCGAAAAATCTTAGAAAGCGAAAGGTTGTCTGCGTCAGCTGGTGTTACATGTTCAGGAGGCAGGTAAGCAGGTGAGGACGTGAATCATCATCTTCTACGTTATGGCTTACCGGGAAGGGATATGTTTAAGGTGGTTTGGGTGGGGGGAGGAGGAGAAGACGTAGGGCCTGGAGGGTTGTTTAGAGAAAGAAAAATAGGGTCAAGCTTTTCTCAGTTTTGATCCCTTATTTCCTTTTGGTGCACCCATGAAGTTCCTTGTTGTAAAGAGGATTGAATGGAGTTTGTAGAGAATCATAGTTTCCTTAAATTCTCTACTTTTTGGTTTTCCCTTTGTATATGGCTAGATTTTGCCCATGTTTATCAATAAAAATACAATTACTTGATCAAAAAAATTAATACTTATATAAAAGCTATTTAAAAAATTATCAAAAACTTGATAAGAGCCATTACAAGGAAAATTACAATAATGTATTCGCATAATAACAACTGGATAATGTTAAGCAGATCTTTTGCTAATTGCAAATAAATGTCCCTTACTGAGTCATTTGAATTTTTTTTGGATGAAAATGGTGTTTGATAGATGTGGGAAGCGAAGTTGAGATGGTCGGGGTATGTGAAGAGGAGCACGGATGTCCAGTGAGGAGGTACGAGAGTTTGCGGTGATAGGTCTAAGTAAAGGCAGTGGTAGACCGAGGAAAAGTTGGGGAGAGGTGATTAGACAGGACATGACACATTTCTAGAAGAGCATGAAGGTCGAGAATTAAGATAGAAGGTTAGTAAGCGATCTCTCTTTCTCATGGGAGAGCATGGTTCGAGTATTATATTATTATTATTATTCTATCATTATCATATTCTTCAATTTTATCACTACTGTTGTTTCTTTAGTTTGGTTATTTTTACTAATTTTGCTATCAAAACTTTTCTTTCCTTCGATATATTCATCATTAACTTTTTTACTCGTGTATTTTTCAAACCTGTTTTGAAAAACGCTTTTCTAGACCCATGGGTCTATCAGAAACAACCTCTCTACTAAGGTAGGATTAAGGTCTGCGTACAACCCAACACTAGTATGTTGTTGAATGGTGTTTGATAGATCACTCCATCTTATCTCCTCTTCTATTTTTTTTATTAGTTTGCTTTAATTGTATATAGAGCTACATAATAAAATCTGGTTCCCTATATCATGTTAGAATGATACATGCAGGCAGGTAGTCATATAGCTGCAATGTTTTAAGGCATTATACAATGTCTCACATATGCTTTATGGGATTGAATAAACAGCTGTAAGAAGGAAATTGTTCAAGAGAAACTAGATTGTGCCTTGCAGTCGAAACCAGTTGCAATGAAGGTGGGGGACTCGTGGTTGTAAGCAATGGCATTTAACATATTAAAAAAAAGTACCGTAGGAGAAATATGACTGGCCTTTAGCCTGCAAGTGAATAAGTAACTGTGCTCAATTATAGGAATTAGCTCAGCTGACACCCAAAAGTCCAAACTTTAGTGCTTTCTCAAAGTTTCCAACACTTGTCTTTATTGACTGTGGTAAAAATAAACTAATGATTCTAATTAGACTCTGCCATTTCACCATCAGAATGCCCCAAGACTCGAGCATCAATAGTTTGTGACCTTCTCTTCTACTACAGACCAATAAAAAAAGGGGGAGGAAAAGGACATAAGACATTTCTACAGTTGGGAGTGTGATCTGCTCCCAAAAAGCAATTGGAGCAGCAGAAAAAACAGTACCTTCACCACTAGAAAGGAAAACATGTAAGCTGCCCTGCACAGGCTTAATAAACTACTAGGAGCATACCTGCAGCCCATGCTCTACCATCAGAATTAGAAATCTCAGCACGTAGCTTCTCAACTTCACGTGCCATAGTAACCAAGTTTGTCTCCATTGCCTGTCTCTGGTCCATGAGTTCAACTTTAGCCTTATTTTCATACTCAATTGCAGACCTAGAAGCCACGATCAAATTAATATAAGGGTTACAACTCCTGATGGTCACTGAACAAGTTTGTGAAGTAACAGCATTCCATGTTTCTGATATCTCCAGAAACAGAAGAAACAAAATAAAAGCAGATACCTAGCTCGCAAAAGCTCCTGATGCAGTCCATCAATCTCAGCCCTTAAATGGGGAATCTGTTGGCTATCAGCTTGTAACTTGGCGAGGTCTTTGGTGAGGGTCTGTACCTGGCCAGAGAGATCCTGCTTAATAGTATTAAGCCTCTGAACTTCAGCACGGAGTTGTTTAGCCTCATTTTTCAGAGGTTCAGCAGCTCGAAGATTTGCTTCCAGCTTCAAACCCCTTTCAATTAGTTCCCTAGAGTGAATTTCATGCTCTGCCTGAATATCACCTATTGCAAGATTCATGCGATGAAGTTCCTCCTTTGCAGCACCCAATTCACGCTGCAGAGCAATTCGATCTTCAACCAGTCTCCGGTTTTCACCCAAAAGTCTGCGTATTTCAACATGTTGTATTTCAAGTTCTTCCTCTAACAAGGCAGGATGAGGCATGGGTCGAGGCATAGGACCCCGGGAAATATGTCCTTCAACAGGATAGCCCCGGCGGTTATCAAATGCTTCCCGAGGAATGTGATTCCTTCCTGCCATCTCACACAGTGCTGTAAAAAGAATAATAACAGCAAAAAAGATTAGACCACAACAATAAGAAACAATCATCTCGGAAACAAGTAACGATACAGCAGTTCAACTAAGTCTTAAACAAAGTGGGTGATGTAAGTTACAAAAACAATTTTGTAGAAGTTAAGGCAAGCAACCAAGTTAAGGCTGTAACCAAGGGAAGCTTAGCAGACCCAATAATATTACAATTCATGATAATGCTAAAAGGAGCCAAAAAAAAAGATCTAACATTAATTTATAATTCAAGCTCCTCGTTGAAGGAAGGGAGGGGAACTTCCAGGAAATGGCATACACAGAGGGACAAGAAAGTAAACAAAGCAAGTCTATCACTGCCTGGTGGACATCCCAAAGAATCTACAATGTAGAAACTAAGCGATCAAAGTTCAAAAAGACTAACAAAAGATGAGAGTGCGAATAATATAAAGATTGCCGATCAGTCGAGTCAGATTAACATGTAACTCGTAAGTACACAGAATGAAATCCAAACTTCTGGACAGACAAAATCTAGTAGAAACCCATTTTATTCAAAAGTAAAACAAAGTTACAAAAGATAATATGGAGAAAATTTAGGAAATCCAGAAAGAATGGGATCAAACTGTTAATTCCCCTACGAACTAATGATCTCACTCAATAGCTCAATTGCACATCAAATGTACTTCTGGATGTTGGTCAACTTAAAGCAAGTTACTGCTCCAAGAGTAGGGATGGCAACAGGGCGGTGCGGGTTTGATCCTAAGCGGGGCGGGGGAACACATTAGCGGGGGCGGTGCGGGTTGAAGCAATAATTTTTAAAATTCTTCATGGTGCAGTTGCGGGGAACACGTTTCATATGGGACATCTATTCCCCTTGACTCCAATTCTACATAGATACAACAACATACCCATTGAAATCCCACAACGTGGGGTCTGGGCAATTCTACATAGATGAGTTGGGTAATTCTATTCTGGATAGAGTTGAAATTCAAACCCAGTTCATTTGTGTTGATAACGAAGCTAAAGAGTTTGATAACATTTCTAACTAAATTGTCCAAACTGCACTTTTTGAATTAAAATTTTCCCTTTTTTTCAGTTTTTCCCTTTCTTTACAGTGATGTATTCCCTTTTAAGATCTTAATATAGTGTTCTTTCAATCATATGAATTTGTTTTGTTTGTCGCAGACATAACAAAATAGTATTACTTTGATTAATAGTGCTCCTTGTTTCAGTTTTCTGTTGTCCCGATGGAACGAAATGAAGATATAAGGTTCATATTATTGATTTAACTAGTATAAGATTGTTCTGCAGTTTATTGAGTGACTTACAAGCGATAATATTTTAGTATCGGTGTTATGGACTTTGCGCTTAACTCAACCCCAAAAGATATTTAAAGAGACTACTTTTTTTCTCATCCCACCAATGTGGGACTCAACATCCCACTCACGCCCAGGGTTGGGCATCTGGAGTGTGGGCAATTTAATTCAGGGGTCCAACATCGGGAAACCATGAATTTGGATGGGCATGGCTCTAATACGTTATGGATCATCGGCCTAACTCAACCCCAAAAGCTAGCTCAAGAGGTGAGGATTGCCCAAGATCATTTAAAGAGACCATTTTTTTCTCATCCCGCCGATGTGGGACTCAACATATCATATTGCTATTAAAGAAATAAAAGTGTGTTAAAAAGTTCTAATTTTATAGATATTGATAATGTAAACTTTTACAAAGCAGGTAATCTATAATTGCAGCTTAGTTACCATTTTAATTATGTTACTAATTAATGCTCGTTATAAAATTTATTTAGATACTCGATAAGTGACATGATTATATAAATATTTAACACAGAGTCTAAAACTTAATCTCTATATTAAAATGTAGAATTACAACCTGTCGGATTTGGAAAAAGAGTTATATCTTGGATAGCCATGAATCTGGATCTGACTAATTTGATTATGCATTAAAATTGTGGACTAGTCCTTCTGATTCTTTAAGCGGGGCGAGGCAGTGGGGGAGGAGGGCAAAAATCTAAAAAAATTGGTATGCGGGCCAGGTTGAATCCTTGCGGATTTAGGTTGAACCGGCACCGCACTAGCAACTGCCCCACACCGTTGCCATCTCTATGAAAGAGCACAATTTACTCGTCCATTACTTGAAAATAAGAGTTTATTTAATTGGCAGTGTTAGACAGTGCACAAGAAAACTAACATTACGGAACATTATTCGGACTATTCTTTGTCTGCTTGATGTGAGCTAATTCTTAACAAGCATCCCTTATTTTCAAAAGAAATTAAATATATACGACAAAATAAAATCATCTAAATCTTATTGTGATTCTTTTCCGACGTGTCTTGTCAGGAATATTAAAACAAACATTCATGTATACGAAAGTCAATGAATTGTCACACAATTTAAGTACTATATAAATTAGGAGTTAAAAACAACTACTAGTAAGCTAACAAACTGAAAAGCAACAGTAACCTGTCTTATCACTCAACACTCGTCCATATTTTGTCAGTAATAATCCAGCAAGAAACATGAACTTTGCACAGAATAACAAGGTTAAAAAAAAGTTCATAGTCAAAAACACACCTAAACAGCTAAACTATCACTTCTTTCGCGAGTTTCATACTTCAACTATCCTAAAATGAAACTCACAAAAAAGTGGTAGTTTAGGTGCGCTTTTGACAATTAACTCTAAAAAAAGTACATTAATCAATACTAATCCTTAAATTTTCAGTCTATACAGCACAAATAATTTCAAAAAAGAACAAATATCATGTTTTCAATCCAAACTCAACGTTATAAAAGGACAAAAAATATATCATGAAACCCTAAAAATCTCCAATCATAATAATTTGAACAGTAGCGAAAATTAAAACGATTGCCAAATCGAAAGGAACGAATTAGAGCTAAGATTTGATTTTATATCTTACGAAAATAAGGGAAACTGGATAGCGAGAACGCCGGTGTAGAGATGCTTCTGTCTCCGCCGCTGTGTTTGTTTGCAAAGTGGTGCTGAAAATATTTTAGGTCATTTTTGGAGAATAAGAAAATAATTTATTTTATAAGATTAAAATTAGAGGTGCACCACGGTTTAACTCCTAGACCTTGTGGGATTAGGCCTATTTTTTAATAGGAGAAGTCAATAAGTAAAATCAATGATATGTATGTCTCTCATCCTTCGGGTCATATTAATTTTCTCTGTATCATTTTTATTTATATCGGATGTTTTCAAACCGACAATACATGAAAGATAACATTGTCTTGTTATTCATTTAGAAAAACTAACATAATTTTGTTAATGTAAAATAATATAGGTTTTATGTTATGTTTGGATTCAATAAAGTATTTTGTTACCGCGAAATACAAAAAAGTTAAAAGAAAAAAGAAAGAATTACACGAGAAAAATGTAAACATTACATGTGTATACATATATATGCAACTTCATAGTCCGCATGGGCAGCTCAACTGGTTCTCAAAGGGATAATTGAAAAAATGGTCATTATCGAATCCCGTCAGCGGCAGAGTAGGGGTTATTTCTTGAAATAAAGGAGGGTCCCTTGTGCGCAGCGTGGTAGTGGTCTAACATTTGAAACCAGTTGAGTTACCATCATTAACTCCTTCACAATCCTATCGGACCGGGGTGTGAGGCTCCTGCGGTGTGGGAAATTCGCCTTTTTCAAGGGGATAATTGGAAAAAATATATGCAACTTCATAGTGCGGTAAAACATTTCGTAAACCATAATAAGCTTTTGACAATGCAAATCTGAATGAGTGCAATCAGTAAATTCGGGGCAGTGAATGAATTTTTTCTTCTTTCCTAGGCATTTGAATACCTCAAGAAAAAAAATTGTGCTTCATGAATTCAGGCACCACCAATTCAGTTATTATGGAAGTCTTCAGCTATGTAGCTTGTTATCTACGCATATTTTAGTAATACATGTTATTTTAATGTATATATAAAATATTTTCTCATTCTAAAAATGGATTTTGGACCTAACTCACTCAAAAAACTAGCTGACAGGGTGAGATTGTTCAAGTCCATATAAGAAGTTCTCGTTCTATTTTCGATGTGGGACTCTTAACACTCCACCGCACACTCAGACCTCGCTAACTGGAGCGTGGATAATATAATTTGGGGTCCAACATCGACGAACAAAGAGTTGGAATAGACGTAACTCTCATACCATGTAAAGAATAGATTTTGGTCATAACTTAACCCCAAAACTAACTTGTAGGGTGAGTATTGTCCAAGTCCATATAAAAAGTTCATGTTTTCATTCCATTTCCGATGTGGACTCTTAAAACTCATAATAATTGCCTCATTAGTACCCAAAAAGAATGAGGAAAAGCCAATATAAAACGAATACATTGTGATAGAATACCTAACAAGAAACGAAAAAAGTCAATATCAAATACATTGTGGACTCATTTTATCTACAAACCTCACATGAAATGAAACATGTAATGGAAGATAACACTAAATCGGCATATAAGATAGCTTGTAGCGATGATGATACTAGTCCAAATGAAAACATATGGACGAAGATATGGAAACTTTGTCTTTCAAAAAAGATAAAATATCTTTTCTTGCTTGTAAGACATAATCGACTTATGTCAAATGAGCTTTGATTCCACAGGAAAATCATAGAATTGCCAAAGCATGAACAGTGTGATGGATGTGGAGGACTCTGCCCATATTCTCAGGAGTTGTCCAATATTTAAGAGATTTTGACATATTCATTTCACATATTAAGGTTGATACTTCCACTGAAAAGCCAATACTTGAATGGCTGGCTTGATGATATCATAAATAACTCGCGACGAGTCTTTAATATACACGTTTTCCATTATGTGACATATACGGAAAAAACATAATAGAAATTTGATTGAAAAGAAGCATTTGCCTACTGAACTTATATGTAAACTAATTAGAATTATGTTAAAGGAAATTGATGACTTATTTCCTTCGCAAATTTCGGTATCTAATCAAGCTAAACTAATAGCGGGTTTGCCTCTTTGTGCAGGGAAGAATGAACTTAATATTGATGGTAGCGTGAAGACCCACACTGAAGATGCTGCTTTTGGAGGGATCTTTAGGGATGACCAAAGAAAATGGATATTGGAATATTACGAAAAATTGAAGCCTACATCAAGTCTCATTACATAACTATGGAGCATCAAATAAGGTCTCAATTTAGCAAAAGAAAAGGGCTACCAAGAATTAGAAGTGGAGAGAGACTTCTTGTTTGTTGTCAAATTTATTGAAGAGGAGGATATACATTATCATCCTCTTAGCCTTTATTGAAGACCGTCGATATTTTACTTGTAGTGAACACCACCACCATCGCACACATCTGAAGGGAGGCAACCAAATGTGCAAATTTTCTGACGAATGAAGGCCACAAACATGCAACAGGTTTACTAATATGGAGAAACGCGCTCAAGAATATGGAGTTTATTCTCCTACCAGACACAAGCCACTTATCTCATGAACGATATTAAGAAATTTATTTAGTTTCCCAATGTGCCCAAAAAAGGAAAAGAAGTGAAGAGAGATTCTTATGTGCAAAAAATTATATGTATTTGCTATTTTTTAGAAGGTAACAACTATGTACTTGCTAATTGCTATCATTAAATTCCCAAAATTTGCATCAACAACAACATCATATCCGGTGTACTCCCACAAGGTGGATTTAAGAAGATAGAGTGTACGCAGATCTTATATCCACCATAGAGGTAGTGAAACTGTTCCGATAGACCCTCACTAAAAGAAAAGTAAATCATAGCAATAAGAAAAAACAACATGAACGAATCCATAAAAAAATGCTAAATAAAGAATGAGGAAAGGAGAACAATAATGTAACCACCACAAAATCATATGTCAATCAAAGTACAAGACACAATAAATAATTGCATCATCATGCAAAAATGCGCTCACCCAGAAAAGGAAAAGAGGTGATGAGAGATTCTTATGTGCAAAAATTAGTAGGTATTTGCTACCATTATATTCACCAAAATAGCATCATCAGCAAAAGTGCAAACACCTCATTTTGTTCGCAATAAACAAAAGACACCGGACGTCCAGAAAAGGATCATTAGGCACTGGCGTTAAGGAAGTAGAACTTCCCATAAAATCTATCTTCTTACCCATCACCAACACAAAAATGGCTTTTAGAGATCAACAATATTTGATGGAAGTTCGTCAATGACAACATTGTAGAACCTCTTAATTTCAGACAACACTCTTTCGTCATCCCCTGTTACAAAGTTGACTGCATATCGTTTACTTCCAAACTCTTCACTTCTTCCAATACGCCGTAGATAATTCTCTAGCTGAGTTGGAAGATCAAAATTTACCACAATAGTTACTCTTCCCACATCAAGAACACGAGCTGACAAATCAGTTGTGATAAGGACACGAGAGGAACCAGAGCAAAACTCCCGTAAGATTACATTTCGAGTTTTCTGATCCATTTTTCCATCAGTAGCTGAGACTGTGTGACCACGGCTTCGCAGTTTATCTGTTAGCCACTGGACCTTTAGGCGGGTATTTACGAAAATAATACTCTGGTTGATGGTTAGTCTCAAATAGAGATCAAATAGTGCATCAAGCTTTCGTTCTTCCCTTACAACATTGACATAAAATTGTTTGATACCCTCAAGAGTCAGTTCATCAAATTTGATCAAGATTCTTACTGGCTTATTCGTGAACTTCCTCGTGATTTCAAGTGCATCTGCCGGCCTGGTTGCATAAAGTACCACTACTTGAACTTTCGCAGGCAAAAGCTGCTCAATGTCATATATCTGCCAATAAAAGTACATTGAGGAAAAAAATAAAAGCAATGAATCTGTAAAGTGCCGGTTAAATTAAATGTAGGGGAAAGAAGCAAATCAACAAATTGAACATGGTGGGAATACCATGCCACCCTCAGACCTAAACATGTTAAGAAAGCATGTATGGTCGAAAACTTAGTGTAAAATACAACTGCAGAAATGAACTACCTGGTCCTTAAATCCCCTTGAAAGCATTTCATCAGCGTCGTCTAGCACAAACATTCTAATATGATCAGGACGGAGAGATGGTTTTCGTCTCCTCAACATGTTCAACACACGCCCAGGTGTACTAACAACGAGATGAACACCAGCTGATATAATATGTTTATCTTCCTCGATGCTAGTAGCACCTACACACGCATGGATCTTTACTCCAAGGTGTTCGCCAAGTGCTTGCATGAGATTCTCAATATGCTGTGCACGTTCATAAGTAGGTGCCAAAAACAAGACTTGGCAATGAACTAAACCATAGTCAATCTGCTGTAAAATTTCAGAACAAATTGCAGCTGTCTTCTCCGAGGCATATTGAAGATGTTGAATTACATCAAGTCCCCTGCCGAATGGAACTATACCTCTTTCCTGGATCGTGGATGGTTCCTCAAGACCTTCAATAGAAGCATCAAATATTGCACTTATACAAATGGATAATCCAAACAGAACCTAAACAATGAGACAAATAAAAAGGATTTCATTTAATTTTAAAAAAAAAACATACCTTTTTGACTTGTCTGTAACTGATCCATCAATTTCATTTTAGCCTTATTTTCATACTTAGCAGCAGATCTAGAAGTCATAAGATAAACTTAATGTTACCTCCTGATAGCTGATCGGTGTATTTTATATACACCTTTTGAGTCATTTTTAGTTAGTCTTTTGTCCATTTTTGTACAAATACGTGTCGTCTTAGGATAGATTTTCTTTCTTTTGAGTCATATTGGTTTAAAGTGGCTCATTGGCGGAAAAGGAGCAAAAAGAGGGCAGAAACAGAGGTTCCAGAGCTCGAAAGCGAGAAAGTTGGCGGCAGGGCATAAAGCGAGCGTGGCATGGCCTCCAGCCAGCGGTCGAGGCCGCGGCTGCAATATCGAAGAGTTGCGATGAGTTCGGCGCGCTGGCTGATTCTGGCCGAGGCGGAAAAATCAGCAAATTCGAATGCCAATGGGCCAAGGCCTGAAGGAAAACTTGCATCACGTTTTGGAGACTATAAAAAAGGGACTCTAGGTCAGATTTAAGGGTTCCTCTTCTTGCCAAATCACACAACTTTTGGAGATCAAGATTGGAGACATATTCTTAGTAATTTCTTGTTTCTTGTTTTATTTCTTTACAGTTTATGTTGGATATTAATTTAGTTCTTGTCATATCTATGGCTAGGAACTAAATCAATCTAGGGTTTTCCATGTCAATTCACTTGAAACTTATCTTTATGAATTAATGCATGTTTTTGGTTCTTCTTCTTGTTATTGAGATTTATTCAATATTTGTCCTGAATGCTTGGTAATTACTTGATCACTAATTATCATAATCCTTATGATTTCTAATCGAAAGCCGAAAGGGGGGATTGTGAATATGCTGTAGTTGAATAAATATAGGTTAAATCGTGGACGAAAGTACTCCGATACTTGTGTAGTATTAATAGGTTATTGGTCTTAATCCTCCTTTATAGTCAATCTTATCAGCGAAAGTTAGAAAGGTTCTATATTGGGGTTGAGTGTTTATATAACCTTAACAGGAGTATAAAACGGCTTAGTTAACCTGCTATCTCAAAATAGAAGAAGAATCATAATTAATTGCATTAAAGCGGATAGTTGAGGAGATTTGGAAGCCCTATTTCCACCATTACTGAAGTAAAACAACATAGTTTAATTAGCTTTCAAAATTATAGTTATAAACAACTTATCAATCATCGGTTACCAAATAGTTACCATAGAATAGAATTTGAGCATTGAACACTAATCCCTGAGGACGATAACTCGGTCTTTTAGACTATATTACTTGACACGACACGTGCACTTGCGTTAGTGTGTGCATAAATCGCGCATCAATAGCCACATTGCATATTTGAGTTCTTTCATATTAACCATATTTCCAGAGGCATTAGGACACAAAATAATAGAATATACCTAGCACACGAAAGCTCGTGATGCAGTCGATCAATTTCAGCCCTTAAAGAAGGAATCTGTTCATTTTCAACTTGCAGTGTCTCTACCTGGCTAGAGAGATCCTGGTTAACGGTACAAAGCTTCGTAACTTCAGAACGGAGGTGTTTAACCTCGTTTTGAAGAGTTTCAATAGCTGGGAGATCGTTTATCAGCTGCAAACCCCTTTCCATAAGTTCCTTACATTCGATTTCATGTTGAGCCCGAGTATCAGCTAATTCTTGTTGCAGGGAAATTCGATCTTCAACCAGTCTCCAATTTTCATCCAGAAGTCTATGGATTTCAACATGTTGCATTTCAACATGAGGCACGGGCGGAGGCATAATCGGAACCATAGTTGGAGCCATGGGCGGCGGTGGCATAGGACCCGAGGCAATATGTGTTGCATGGTAAACCTGATGGTTATCAAATGTGTTCCAAGGAATGCAATTCTTTCCTTCCATCTCGCACGTGCTGTTAAAGAATAAATGCAAACGTTTAGACCAACAACATACCCAGATCACACAAGTGGTGTTTGGGGAGGGTAGGAGGTACGCAGGCCTTACCCTTGCTTTGTGGGACAGAGATGTTGTTTCTGAAAGCCATCGGCTCAAAGAAAGAAAAGGAGAAGAAAGAAAGAGAAAATAAAATAAAAGGAACAAGTACAGCAGTAAAAGTTTAGACCAAACAACCAGAAAAAATCAGCTCAAAAGCAAATGAATGATACAACCGTTCAGTTAAGTCTTTATCAATGTCCTATGAAAGTCTTTAGAACATTCTGAAGGGAATACGTTCTGAAAACTATGAAATAGGATATCAAATACTCACTACAGACTAATACATAAGTTCAGTATACAGTATAACATCCCCTGCTGGATGGTCAAGATCTTATAGAAGCTTATCTTATTCAAAAGTAAAACAAAAAAGCAAGGCCATGAAATTATACAAGCTACTAAATTGGAACATAAATATTTCATTTAAATTGTCACTCTTAAAAAATAATACTCCCTATGTTTCAAAAAGTTTGTCTTGCTTTCCTTTTTAGTCGTTTAAAAAAGAATTTTTTTTTTTTTTTTTTGCAACTCTTTCATTCCAACTTTTCACATGACATGTTTAAGACTACAAGATTAAAGATCATTTTTGTACATTCAACACAATTTTAATTTAAGACCACAAAATTCAAAAATCTTCTCTACTTTTTTAAACCTTGTGTCAAGTCAAAATCAAACAATCTTTTTAAAACAGAGGGAGTAGATAGCAAGTTTGACCAAACTTTGGAAATCTGATTATGAAAAGTATTTTTTGTTATAAATTATTTTTGAAAAAGTAGCTTTGGAGATTAGTATTTTTTATTTGGCTAATCAATTCAAAAATACTTTTGCCAATATTAGATCAATAATTTTTACTTGGCCAAGATTGCAAAACTGCTTCGGAAAAAAAACTATCTTTTTCAGCTTCTGAAAATCAATTTCTACTACTGCTAAAAATAAATAAAAAATCCTAAAAGCTTGGCCAAAAATCTCGTACAATGAGCACTGATAGAATATCATCAGATTTATCTTTTGTATCTTTAATTATTGTAGTAATCATTAGTTAGGTGTAATAGAATATTTTCCGAATATTCTTTCATTAATTCTATATCTCTTATTTTAGGTAGAATTGTATTCCTATTGTAATTAGGTTTCCTATTTTAAGTAGAATTATATTTCCTATTGTAATTAGATTTATTAGTTATCAAGTTTAAATATTCTTGTACTACTATATATATTGTACATTAGCCTAAAAACACCTCTACCGCCGCCGACCATAACTCTCGGCCGCCACCCCCACGGAACCCTAGTTTTTTTTTCCAGCCATTCTCTCTCCCTTCTCCTCCTAAATTTCATCTTTCATGGCTGACAAAACCAAATTTCATCTTGCAATTGCAGTAAACAACATCAAAAACTTCATCCATATCACCCTTGAGATGGAAAATGGTCAATACTCCTCGTGAGCGGAGCTTTTTAAGATTCATTGTCGTGTTTACGAAGTTATCGACCACATCATCCCTCCTACACCGAAGTCCACATACCTACCCTCTACTTCGACTTTTGATGATGCACTCTGGTCTCGTTTGTCCTCCAATAGATATACGACATAATCTCTAATGATATGTTGCACACCATCATTGAGACCGATGTCATTGTCCACCAAACGTGAGAACGTTTAGAAAGTATTTTCAGTTGTCCATTTCCCTGTCCCTAAAAATTCGAAGGATGCCTTGTCCGACCCTAATTGGAAAGCCATAATAATTGATGAATATAATGCTCTTATTTATAATAAGATGTGGACCTAATACCCCGTCCACCTGATGCTAACATCATTCATTCTATGTGGATTTTTAGACATAAAAAGAAATCTGATGATTCTTTTGAGAGGTACAAGACTCGTCTTGCAGGTGATGGCATGTCTCAATAGGTAGGAGTGGACTGTGATGAAATGTTCAGCCCGGTCGTAAAGCCCACAACCATTCAGACCATCCTCAACATTGCTCTATCTAAGTCTTGGCTCATTCATCAGCTTGATGTCAAAAATATCTTCTTACATGAGTATCTTCATAAAATGGTATATATGCATCAGCTTATGGGTTTCAGAGATCCTATTCATCTGAATTATGTGTGTCTGTTGCGAAAATAGCTATATGGACTGAAACATGCTCCTCAAGCATGGTACCAGCGATTCACCGATTATGTTTCCTCTATCGGTTTTTCACACAACAGATCCGATCATTCCCTGTTCATCTAAAACAAGGGTACATACATGGCTTACCTATTATTATATGTTGATGACATCATCCTCACCACATCATCTGATGCTCTCCGCGGGTCCATTATGTTTCTCATTTCCTCTGAGTTTGCTATGAAGGATCTAGGCCCCCTGAGTTATTTCTTGGGAATATATGTCACTCGACATTCTAACGACCTATTTCGGTGTCAGAATAAGTACGACGAAGAGATTCTTGACCGTGCATGCATGACATCTTGCAAACCATCCCACACGCCATTAAACACCAATTCCAAGCTCAACGCTGATTTCGGCCCACCATATTCAGACCGACTCACTATCATAGCCTGGTTGGGGCCCTGCAATACCTCATATTCACGAGACCTGACATATCATATGTCGTGCAATAATTTTGGCTACACATGTATAATCTGACGAAAGCGTACATGCATGCCCTCAAACGTTATACGATACATTCAAGGTACACTTCACTTCGGATTACATCTATACAGGTCTTCGCTCACTGATCTCACTACTTATTTTGATGTTGACCGGGTGGATGTCCTGATACCTGACGCTTCATGTTTGGTTACTGCATTTTTTCTCGGAGATAACCTATTATCTTAGTCTTCCAAAAGGCAACCTACACTATCCCGATTCAGTGCCAAAGCAGAGTACAGATGTGTCACCAATGTCGTCTCTGAGTCTTGTTGGATCTGTAACCTTCTACTTGAGCTTCACCGCCTGATTCAAAAGGCAACACTGGTCTACTGCGATAATATTACTACATTTTGGCTTTTCCCTCCATGAGATGAGCTTAGTGTTGCACAGGTCACTGTCCTGAGGAACACATACTCGTCCCCATGCGATATATCTTTCAGACAATCCCGTCCAACATCATCACACTAAACACTTTAAGATGGACATTCATTTCGTTCGCGAAAAAGTGGCTCGTGGATAAGTTCGTGTCCTTCATATTCCTTCCGGATATCAGATTGCCAACATCTTCACCAAAGGACTTCCGCGCATACTATTTGATGATTTTTGAGTCAGTCTCATTGTTCGTGAACATCCTGCTTCGACTGCGGGGGTGTAATAGAATATTTCCCGAATATTCTTTTATTAATTGTATATTTCTTATTTTAGGTAGAAATTGTATTCCTATTGTTATTAGGTCTCCTATTTTAGGTAGAATTATATTTTCTATTGTAATTAGGTTGATTAGTTACTTAGTTTACATATTCTTGTACTACTATATATATATATATATATATATATATATTACATTATTGATGAATACAATCAAGAAACATATTTCTTTAAGGTGTATATTTGATTTTCGTAATTATAGCATAGGATATGACTATTATATATCATGTATCTAAGCTAATTAAACTAATGAAATCATCAATGAATTATTCTCTTTCAAGCACCTTTTACACACCAAAAAAACACTTTTGCTTCGCAAAAGCTTAGTCAAACAACTCTTAAAATGAGCAACTTTCTAAAAAACAGTTTTAGATTCCGGAAAGCTTGGAAAAATATGTATAAGTCTGTCAGCAACATGCTTTGCTGCATTTTCCTCATGCAGTGTTATTCCCACTTTATAAGATCATGATTCCCTTTTCCTCAACAACATATGGTAGAATTAAAACATAAATAAAATCATACATTCTCCATTCATAAGAACTACGGGAGAGTTTACTCGACTAAAAAAACTGTCAAAATAAAAAAGGACTCAAACAAGGCTGAGATAGGATATTCAGACCTTCAAAAAACAGGGGAAGTTGAACCACAGAAACACCGAACGCCGGTGCAGAGGTGCCGAAAAATGGTTCAGGGAATGATTTGAATCCTTTACACCCAAGCCCGTCCCGCCCAAACAAAAAAAATAGTACTGTTACTCAAGCAGAACAATACTGTGAGAGTGATAGTTGCACAAGTGTGTGTGTGTGATAGCAAGAAAATAACTTGGTTATATATAGTGTAGTACAATGATTGTTTATATTATTAGAAAAATATTTATTTATTTTTAAAATGTTATCTTTTTTTAATTTGATTGCACTAAATATTTAGAAAAATATTTACGTAAGTAAAAGTTTTTCCTGAAAATAGTAGAAATAGGAATTTATTTTAGAGTTTTCCTTTTAGGATTGACTTAAATCTTAGTGGTTTAAGATATTACACTCATCTTCTTTATTTTAATTTTTATAATAATTCAATTGTGTCAATGTAAAAAAAGAAAAAGAAAAGTAATGGGAGATTCGAGTGATAAGATTTCTTAAATCTCGTGTACTAATGAAGACCACGTGAAAGTCGCGTGAGGGGCGAAATGGTCAAAGAATATATCGGGTGAGATTTGACCCTCGAATTCTTTAACAAATGAATAATAAAAGTTCAATTTCACCTATGAAAACATAATTATTGAGAACAACTCAAATAACTAGTTATAGTATTGAATAATTATTAATTGAGAACATTGTGGATGAATATCCTTTTGAAAATAGTGAGACAATCGAATTTTATATCTTCACTTTTTATTTGTCTTAACGTATTAGGTTTATGTCTCTCAAAATTATCAGACTCTTATTATTTTGTTATTTGAAAGCAACTTTGTATTTATTCATGAAAGAGTAATCTTTTAAATTATAATATTAATACTTTTTATTGATTATTTACTGAGATAATATGTGTAGTTTGATAATATTCTTTAAGTAATATATAGTGATTTTCACTTACTTGAAATTTAAGACCACATAAGTGATTTGTATCTCATGATAACTTTAACAATATTTCATTCTTCATACTTATAAAATTGCTAGATATTTAATTTGTTTACTAGCTTCTTTTATTTATTAACCCTACATTTTTTGTATTCTTACGACATTTTATTAATGTATAAATTATAAAAGTAAAGATCCACAAAACTTACTACTAATATCTCGAGACTTATGAATCACCCCGTTAAATAAAATGTCTTGTATCATCGCCCCGTATTAAATAAAATGTCTCTGCCACGCTTTCACCTTTTAAAACACTGATAGATGTGCAAAATATAAGCTTAGAGCAAATTTTACAATGACACTAAAATAAGATATTTGGTGCACTTCCACCATTCTACCGTCATTGATGGGCACTTTTAGATATGGCTGGCCAGTGGGCAGGGTCGAGCTTAATCGGGGCGAGTTTGGCGGGGGCGGGACGGGAAGGGTGGCGGGATTGAGTTGGGGCGGGACTGGCGGGCCGAGTCCGAGCAGGACGATGCCAAGTCCCGTCTCGATTCCGGTCCCGTTGGATCGGCGGTCGGGGCATTTTTTTGCACTTAATTAAAAAAAACATATATATAAACAACTCAATAATTGAACAAGAGAGTGTAATAAAAACATTCCAAGAATATTTTTATGCCTCTTATATTATTTAATAAAAATATAATTTTTTGTAATACAATATACAGATACAATTGTCAAAATTGAAACTTTGTGGTATTGTTCAAAAGTTACAAATGACATAGTAAAATTGCAATTAAAGAAATTCAAATTATATTTTCAAAAAAATTGTTCTATTTTCTTTATAATTTCATGTGGTTCTTCGGTTGGAATTGGTATTTGTTCAAATTGCTCCACGTCGCTTTCACCACCTTCGGATAAGATGTCGTTGTAGTTTTTGTCTTCTTTTTCGTTGATCTCCGGTTGACCGCACCTTCTCTGATCCGCTCGTATCCAATCTCTGAATAATACTGCAATCTTCGAGATGTCTCCGGCTAATGAGTGTATGTGCTATCCTATTTTAAATATGTCGACAGAAAAAACGCCTGCAGACGCAGTTGATGACGCTTGAATGTTCAAAATATCTCTAGTCATCATTGAAAGTGTCGGAAAGGTCTTCTCATTCTCCCTCCAGTATTTCAGCAAGTCTTCATTTCCTTCTTCATTGACAACTGTTTGGTACGGTAAAATACCTTACAAAACAAAAACATCAAACTCGCTAATTTGGTTAGTAGTGTTACCACCGCATATACTATTTCTGATGATTCAATACTAGTCACAGAAACAACATGTCTTTTTTGAGGTTGTGTTGAAGAAGAAGATGATGGTATGGAAGTCGGTTGGTTGCTAGCACTTTCTTGTTTGTAATACCTACAAACTTTTTTGCATGCGTTTTTTATGCTAGACAACATTTCTTCTCTAATTTGTTCAATATGTGGTGGGTCATTTGGATTTTTGAGGGACTTGGAGGTGATAGTACTGCTATACAATCATAAATAATTTCAATAGTGATTTACATCCGTCTATTTTAATAGTCGGATTTAATACAACACCAATAATATAAATAGTGAGAATAGGAATAAAATATTTTTTATTTTGATAAACATTTTTTAATAGCTGCCTTATAAGCTGATTTATCAATATGTTCATTAAGTAATAAAAATATGAGAGCTATATAAAACAACATAGTTGAAATAGTATGATAATATATACCGGAAAATTCTTTTATTGCTTGAAAAAAATTCTCTAAAAATACAATAAGTTCGACAATTTTATCCAATCGCTATCTACAACCATATAAGTTGAGTTTTGATTATGTGCGTTAAAAAATAAAGTTATAGGTCTTATATAGTCATAAACAACAAGTAGTTACTGTTATAAAAAATTTCATCTAGTGGGTACTTCTTCGAATTTTTTTCTATAAGGTAAATCGCAATCGTGACAAGTTTTTTTATATTCCTTTTTTCGTTGTATTCTATTATTTTTAAAAATATAGTTTATAGCAAATTGTTTTTATCAAGAATGACTGCAAAAAGTGATAGACCGTCATTTACAACTAAGTTATATATATGACACACACATCTTATATGAAAATGATCTGAAAAAAATGGAGTTAAACTATTTTTAAAAATTGCAATAGCATAATTATTAGAAGAAGTGTTATTTAATGTAATAGACATAATTTTATCAGTTATTCCGTAATAATGACAAACAGAATAAATATTTTCTGCAATAAAATTACCAGTGTGCCTATCATCATAAAATATATTTTTGCATAGACCACTTATAATCTATCCAATGACATGTTACCGTTAAATAATCATGACCGTTAGTACTACGACCTATATCAGAAGTGATAGTCACTTTGGCATTAAAATGATATAATGAGTAACGTAAATATTATTGATATTCATGTGCAAATTTAAATACATCTCTCTTAACAGTTGATCTAGAAAAATATTTAAAAGTAGGATTATACATTTCTCTAATGTAATGAATAAAACCAAGAGATTCAGGAAATGAAAAAGGTAACCCCCCCACACGTCAACTAATTTTGCTAGTGCTTTCATATCTCTATGTTTATCGTATTTAGGGCCTATAACTCCCCCTGCTATAGGGTTAATTTGACCCTGTACTTGGTCTGGGACAGTATGTGAACCTTGTCCCGATGGAGAGGGCGCTTGCGCACCCGATTTTTGAGCCTCGTATTGGACATACCTATCTAGGTGTTTATGTGCTATGTGTCTCATTAAACCCCCCATCCCACCGCTACCTTTTTCAGTTTTAAATTTAAAACATTGTTTACAAATTTTACATATAGTTATTTGATTCTCTACGTCCCTAATAAAAAAGTACCATGCATATGATTTTAATGATCGTTTTTCTGGACCTCGTCTCATACTAGGGGAATAGGAGACATTCCAGTTTAAGGCGCACTAGTGGGTGTGTCATCTACATTAGTGGGTGTGTCATCTAGATCATCTTCTAAATTAAAGTCTTGTTGAGTTCCAGAAAATATCTCCTCGTCTAAACCAAATGGTATTTCAGGAAAATTTTCAGTATCAACAAAATCATCCAGTGTAGGAATAGGATCCTATCTAGGAATAAGATGACTAGAAGAAGTACCCCGACCTATTCATATTTACAACTCCCTCATCATTATAACTTTTTTTGTTTTATACGTGGTGTTTGTTATTCACATTAGAATTCAATTAAATTCGAATTTGCGTCGCAAAATCCCACATTGAGAGTAAAATGCTTTATAACTAAAGCGATTTCATATCCAACAAGGTTCGAACCCGAGACTTTGGTTAAGGATGAAGGAATACTTACCACTCCATCATAAATGTACGGTAGTATATAGATTGACCCTCGTAGTCACCTTCATATAGATTGACCCTTGTAGTCAACTTCAGTGATCTCTTTTATTGCGTTTGTACAGATTAATGACAAGAATATGAAAGTGGAACACATTTAACTGAAAATTAATGTCTAATAGGGTCCCGGTAAAAGCTAAGTCATCTAGCTAAACTTCATACAAATTGGAAGAGGGCAAACGTGCCAGCTGTTTTTTCCCCTTTCTTTTCTAGTGGTCTTTCGTTTGTATTGTTTTAAAGTGTTGATGTTGTTGCATGATGTTTTCTTTAGTGGCTAACTACTGCTACTGCTCTCTCCTTTTAATCCAAACTGGCATTCCTTTCTTCATTCTGACTGTGGGAAAGTTGATAATTGAATCCTCCTCAGCCACCCACCTGCACTTAATGGAATTTTTATTTATCTTACCTTTAATAAGATACTTTTGTAATCATAAAAATGTTATGTACATACCTGAATTGAGTAGTAAAGTGGTGGAGGAAGATAGAAGCTTCCAGCCTAGCTAGGTCAAGCCCTGGGCACAGCCTTTGTCCACCTCCAAAGGGGGTGAAGTTACAATTATTCGTGTCCTTATTCTGTAAATCATTATCATACGATATAAAAAAGTAATATAAATCACAATAACTAATAAAAAAAATTATTTGTACTTACTTGCCAGCGCCAGGGATTAAACTGATAAGGGAAATCATAATGATTATCATCAAGATGAACAGATCTAAAATATGTCAAAATACACCACCCTTTAGGAATCAAATAACCTTTTATCTCCACATCTTTCACTGCTTTCCTCATTACCCCTATTATTATGTTTCCCATTCTTAACGTCTCTGATATCACCTATATATATTCATCAAAATTATGTTTATAATATCAACTTAATTAAGAGCATTGACAATGAGAAGTAGATATATTATGAAAGAACTTACATTTTGCGTAAATGGTAATGACAAATAGTCACTCCATACTAGTGTTTCTCCTTGCTTCTCTTTCAGTCTCTTTAATTTCAGGTTCTCCCCCTATAAATAAAGTACCATCATGGTAGTAATTAATTCAATAGAAAGATAATTATTTACAAGTGGAAAGAACTGTATCAAGTATGAGTCGTTCTAATTAATAATTATTTGGTATTTTAGTTAGGGGTGCACAAAGGGTCAAAACCGGACCGGACCGGACCGAGGACCGAACATTCGGATTCTCCGGACCGAAGACCGGACCGAATTTCTCGGTCCGGTCCGGTCATTCGGTCGGTCGGTCCTCTGGACGAATCCTCCCTGAGCGGTCCCACCACCCCACACAGCGGCCCCACCACTCGGTCTACTAAAGTCCGTTGCTTCACGGATTTCTCCAAAACGTCCATCTTGCCTCAATTTCTCTTTCCCCAAATCGTTACGTTTTCCCATTTTCAAATCTAAATATCTCGCGATGTACAATAGATTTCAACGTAAAAATTTCGTGGCACCGCGTCCGAGAATGTCAATTTCAGTATTGGTAATTCAATTTAAAAAAAAAAAAACAGACCCCGGAACCCGATCCGGAATTATATAATATTATATATTAGAAATTTAGAAAATTAGGAATTATATATATTAGGAATTTAGAAAATTATAAATTATATATATTAGGAATTATATATATTATAAAAAAAAAAAATCGGTCCTGACGGAAACCGAATTCAAAAACAGGATCAAGAAGACTGTGTTCGGCCGGTCCGATTTTCGGTCGGACGAATTTGTGCCGCCCTAATTTTAGTAGTACCAAATGTTAAGAAGGGCAAAGGTGTTGATAATTACTCCATATCTATTGCTAGTACTTATTTTAGATTACAAGTTTTAAAAGTCTTTTTTTTATAAATTCCGTGCTACATTAAATTATATCACATAAATTAGAACGGACAGAGTATGTTTTTTGTCTGTGAAACATGTGGAATACAATTGATTGTACCATAGATAATATTAGGATTTAGATTAATTCGGATTCGGATCGTATAAAGGTAGTGAAAAAGGGAAGATTCTCTATTTAAAAAAATTCACTTCCAAGGCTTGAAATGGGGATATCAGGTATTTTATTCATCTACCACAACCATATCCATACTTAATGAAATGCATTCTTACCTCATTTTATCACATAATCATATAATAAATTAGTATATATTGATTTGGGGTGTTAAATAAGGGGTTGGATTGAATTTGAGCGAATTAGGTGAGTTAACTAATAAGATGGTTATAGCCCAACCACGCCCAACCCTCACCATATTTTATTTTATTTTATCTTATTTTCATATAATTTGTTTAAGTATTTAATTAAAAAAATTATTATGACGATATATAACATATCAAATAAGAAAAAAAATTAATGAACCAATTTAGGCCCAATTATTAGATGAGTTGAATTGGAAATCAAATGAGCTGAGTTAAAAAATAGATGATTCAAACTTAGTTGGGTTAAACGAGTTGAACAAATTATATTTTCATTGACTAATTTTATCAGCCTCAACATTGATGTAAACATTGGATATAAATAAGTATTTCCTGATAACACATTAAGAAAAACACATACCATCAATTGTTGAAGAGCAGCAGGACAATCTGAAAGGTACTTTACAGCAAGAGTTATAAGGACTGGAACTGAGTCTTCACCAGGTATCATCAAGTCAATCATGTTATCAGATATTAGTTCATCTGTTAGCTCTTCACTTGTATCATTTAGCAAAACATCAGCTACATCTTCAGTTAATGTTAGAACATTCTTGTCCCTCTTTTCTTGGATAATATTTTGAATCAATGTCACCATTCTCTTTTTCGCCTGAAACAAAATTAGAAATTCAAGACGACACTCTTCCCTTTTGATTTATCCAAAAAAAAAAAAGCGATCTGAAATTACCACAACAAATTACTAAAAACTTGCCTGTAAAGAGCGGTAAAGTCTACTTCCAGGGAAATTTATTGGCAAAGACATAAGACCAGCAATGAATTCTTGAAATTGTATCTTTAAAAGCTCCAATTTGTCGCCTGGATCTATACCTATCAATGCTTTGACCAGCACTTGGAAAGCGATCTGAATGTACCAAATTAAGCAAAAGGTTAAACTAAAATACAAAAGGGAAAAGGAAATTAACGAAGTTGAAATTAATTAGACACGTTTATTACTATTACTATATAGTATTGGATATCAGAAACTTGGCAAACATAATTATAACAAATGACTCCACTTTTACTAACAACATAATTCATGAAGTTTAGCATAAACCCACGATTGAGGTCATAATCATTAACTTTCACTGTAGGAAAAGCTTTGGACAACGAATTAGTTGGAGTATAGTCATCTTCTTACACACTTGAAACAATATTTTAAGATTACTTTAAATAAGTGTTTGTTTTATTATTAATCAACAGTTACTCAACTTCAAACTGTTACCACGAAAGGATGTAGTGCAGACTGCTCCTCCCTTAACTAGAGGTTTCGAGTTTGAATCCTGAGTATGGAAAAATCCTTGGTAAGGAACGCTTCCCAGAAATGGGCTCTACGCAGTGCGAATCCGAATATAGTCGGACTCCAATGAGGTTTCGAGTTTCAATCAAGTCATGCGCAAATGCTTAAAAGTGTGAAAGAATTTGTATGCACCATGTTACATAACTAACGGGAGCTAGGTTATCTATTAATAGTAGTGTAAAAGTACTTTAATAACGTCATCGTGTATATAAGTTAAATTCTTTGCAGTACAAAGTATAAAATCTTGATTGGAAAAATAAGCAAGCAATTTTATTGGCACTACGCTAATTCCCAACGAAAATAAATCTGTCGAAACATTACCGACGAGCCAAATTCCTACGTAACGATCCGTCGAAAATTAGCAATTTTCTGACAGGGTAGGGAAGATGGGAGATAATCACGAAAGGAAAACTAACATTTTTAGCTTGGTGTTGGATGTAGACTGGGCAATTTTCTTGCCAATTAGCCATAGATTGTTGTACATACTTCTGCATGTCATGTGTAATTCGAGCTTTAACATGAGGTGACTTGAAAAAAGCTCCTATGAGGCCATGGATTCTCCTTTGCAAACTTCCATTGATGAGCAATATGGAGGATTTCCCCATGAGCTCGGTTAGAGATTTTGGATAAAAAGGCACAAAAGTCTTTGCATCACTTTGAAGAATACTTCGATTAACTTCTGCATCAATTGAAATTATGGTTGGACTTCCAAATATATGTGACTTGAACACTTTGCCATACCTTCAAATAGCCAAAAATACATAAATAACACTAATTGGTAATTCAACAGAACTATATTACGACCCAACAGATAAAATAATTGAAAGGTAATTATAGTTACTCCTATAACTTAAAAGTGTGTTTGATTACTTGATACAACCGAAGCTATTTTTCATGATTTTTTTCTTGGTAAACGTTTTCCGATATTTAACCCGCGGTGAGTGAAAAACTAATTTTGAAAAAACAGATATTAAATATTAATATATAATAAGATTCAGGTGTTAGTAAGAGAAGGTAATATGAAGCTAAAAATTAAGATAATTATTCTTATGAAAAATGACTTCAAAAAAATACTAAAAGAGGAAATTAGTGATAAAACAACTATGTAGCTAAAAAATATAACCTGTCGCTAATCTTATTTATCAATAAATTATCAAAAAATTATATTAGCTACGAGCAATTTAATGACAGTTTAATAACGAAGTTTGTAGCTCGTAACTTACATGTGGCGACGCTTGTCCATGAAGGATTCAGGGGACTGAGAGTAGGCACAAGAAATGAACTCTAGAGTTTCTCCAATGAATGGCCATCCAAGATTTCCCAGAGGAAGTGAAATCTTGTTTCTTCTATAACAGCTTGATGATGATAATCGTTTCACTCTACGGCTTATGATGAAGAATTTCCTATGAAAAATAATGATTAATATGATCGTAAATGTCGCTAACAAACTCCAATGGATGTAATTAAACATATTGAAATTTCTTTTTTTATTTTGATTTCTGCTCTGGACTGACAAAAGTACAGAATGTTTGATATATCTTTTAAGTTTGAGACAAATGGTTTTGTAGATGTTGTGTGTGCTTGTGAGTTGTGTTTGCACGTAATTGCACACGCTTTTGTTATTTTTGTGTATGGTGGGGGAGGGCCGGAAAACTAAAGCAGAAAGATGGTTTTTAGAATCTTACAATAATCTTAATAATTGGAAGTGGGTACTTAAGTTAAGAAGCTTTAGTCGGATAAGTCATGATTCGTCAATATAATATAGCCTAAATCATATTATATAGGCTTGTTTGTCTGTTAGCTAACTAATTAGCTAATTGCTACTACTACTCCATTTCCTCACTCTTTCTGTTTTTTTTCCTATTGCGATTTTACTAAGTAGACTATATAATCAGTGGCGGACAAGGTGGTGCAAATCCACCATCAGTTTTTTGGAAATTTTCGATCAAAATAACGTCGTTTTGGATGAAATGGTGGGTGAAATTGTGCGTTTTAATTTTCTTCGATCAAAATATTTTTTGACTGCACAAAAACATCTCTGCACCACTAGAAATTGTTTGCTGCAGGTTCCGCCACTGCATATTAGAATGAATTGAGCCCGATAAAGAGCTTCTTAACATGGCAGAAAGTGGCATTGGCGCTATTTTTACAAAGAGGGATAACATTTAAAAAAATAGTCACTTTTCCGCCCATATAATTGAAAAATAGTCATTGTCATGAAAATTCAGATGTAAAATTTGAAACTCCATGATAGTAAATATCTTTCAAATAACGCTTAAGGGTGTGATCTAGTGGTCAATGAAGTGAGTTGAGTATCATGATGTCTCAAGTTCTATTCCCAGCAACAAAACCCTAGGTAATTTCTTCACATCTGTTCTAGCCTTGGCGGAAAGCTCGCTCAGAACAAAAAAAACTATGTTAACTATGTTTCAAATAAAGGACCATGTAACCCATCTCACTCGATGTTGGGCTCCCAAATTATATTGCACACGCATAAAATGTCCAACCCTGAACGTGAGATGAATGTTGAAGAATGAAAAAAGTCCGGTTAATGAGATATATGGTCTTCTTACATGGGCTTGGACAATCCTCCCCTCATGAGCTAACCACATTGAATACGGGTGTGCAAAGATTCAGTACATACGAGCGTCAATTTTTTTGTTGTTAAATTTGAGTGTATTTTATAGGATCAACTCGAATTACGCATACATTACACCCGTTCGACACAATTATGTATTTACGTTAAGGGAAACAAAAGGATTCACGTAAAGCAGGTGAAGAATTAGCATGTAGTACGTTTTTTGCTTGGCTCTCACAGATCATAGCCATTTACAACAGGAATTTTCCAAAAGTGAGGAGGATCAATCTCTAGGTAATATATAAATCACAGACATCCAGTGACCCACCAACGTGCATTCATCATTATTAGAGTAGATTTATGATTGTATTAGAAAGAAGGTAGGCTAGGATAGATCCTATAATACCACAATTATACACTATTAAAGTGTTAAAAGAAGGGGCCAGTGATATGCTAGCCGTTTGTGTATGGATTAAGGGTCAAGTCAAACAATGCAATTGCATGATCATGAAGGAAAGAAAGCCAATTAGTTCATTTTTTTATGACTAGTATTTAGATCATCTTAGACGTATCTCAAACAATTTTATCAGATATTATTACCTCCTAGATTTTAGTTTTACTAGTTTAGATACCGGATAATTGACTTTGTCCATTAAGACTCACACATATACGAAGAAATCACATAGTATTTTTTTGTCACCCCTTAAATTTAAACCTTGTATCTCATTGTTCTTCATCACTTTATTGACTGCTAGCTAGACTATACCCTTCGGGTGCAACTAGTTCCTTTTTCTTTAAACAAACAATTTATAAAATAATCAATAGAAGGAATGCGTTGAAGAAAGAATATCTTATTAAATGGTCCAAAACATGTAAAGCTAAATCAAATTCTTGGTAGGTACAAAGGGAAGTTTGGTAAGGTATGTACTCTATATATTATAGTAGAATTAGTAGCAAAATTAGTATCAAATAATAATACGAGTCCCTACGCTCATGATGATATGTGAGGCACAATTGTGCTTGCATGTGAGTTTATTTTTTTAAGTACAAATCCAACCCTTTTAACTATAATATATATATCATATTCATACCCCACAAGCCATGGGCAAACTTCTCTTCTAATGAATCTCATTCTCCTCCTTTCTTTATTTATATGTTTCTGATGAGTAATTACTAATTAAGGTGCAAGACTAGCTAGCTAATTTTATTTTCTTTTTCTTTTTTAGTTCTTTATTGTAATAGACATACTCCTATATATGTTATACGTATGTGATTTTAATTAAACATATCTCTGACTGTTATCAAGCAAGTACTAGTACTAATTTGATCTATGTATGACCCACATCAACTTTGGCTTTGGGTATTTAATATTAAGTTCCATGCCCCAATATTCCTTAATTCTTTCCATGATTGTTCAAATGGCCTAACTGATTTGTTAATAATCATTGGTGTAAGCGTGTGCTTCATTCCATTAAGTTCTTTAGATACGTCTATTTTTTATTGTTAACATATCAACCAAATCTAAGCTTGAAAACGCCGGAGAATATTTCTTGAATACTGATCGGTGTATTTTATATACACCTTTTGAGTTACTTTTAGTTAGTTTTTTGTCCATTTTTGTACAAATATATGTCGTCTTAAGATAAATTTTCTTTCTTTTGAGTCATAATGGTTTAAAGCTGCACATTGGTGAAAAGGAGCGAAAAGAGGGCAGAAATAGAGGTTCCAGAGCTCAAAAAGCTAAAAAGATGGCAACCCGGGCGAGAAACAGGGCGGCGCTACGGCGCCACCAACCAGCAGCAGTAGAGCGCCACGGCGTCCAAAGAACAGGCGCGGGAGTTTCAGCGCCCGGCTAAAGTGAAAATTGCCAAATCCGAATTGGATTGGGCTAAGGCCAAGAAGGAAAAGTTGTTGGACATTTTTGGTGGTATAAAAAGGACCCTTAGATCAGATTTTAATGGGATCCCACACTTGGCAATTCATCACAACTTGGAGATCAAGATTGGAGACCTACTTTTGTGTAATTTCTTGTTCTTTATTTTATTTCTTTTTAGTTTATGTTGGATATTAGTTTAGTTCTTGGCATGTCTATGGCTAGGAACTAACTTATTTAGGGATTTCCTTGTGATTCGCTTGAAACTCTTATTCACTTGTTAAAGATTTATTGAACATTTGGTTTGAATGCTTGATAGTTAATTAGCTACTAGTTATCATCACTTATATGAGTTCTAATCGAAATCCGAAAGGGGAGATTGTGAATATGCTATAGTTGAATAAACATAAGTTTAAATCGTGGATGAAAGTACCCCGATACTTGTGTAGCTTAATAGGTTATTGCTCTTAATCCTCCTTTGTAGTCAATCTTGTCATCGAAAGATAGAAGGGTTCTCCATTGGGGTTGAATGTTTATATTACCTTAACAGGAGTATATAACGGTCTAGTTAACCTGCTATCTTAACGTAGAAGAAAAAGTTAGTCTAATTGTATTAAGGATTGAATAGAGTGGATAGTTGATGATCTTGGAAGCCCTAATTCTCCATCATAACTGATTTAAATCAAAGTATTTTCATAATTAGTTTATTTCTTGCATTATTTGTTTAGAATTTCAACTCAATTAACGTTAACCAAATAGAAACTAAAGCATAGATAATCGGTACTTGAAAACTAGTCCGTGAGGACGATATTCGGTCTTACCTAGACTATATTACTTGTAACGATACGTGCACTTGCGTTAAGCGTGTGTATAAATCGCACATCAAGTTTTTAGCTGTGAAGTCTTGGAAAATTGAAAAAAAGAAAAGAAAACGTTAGCTAAACAAATATAGAAAAAAAAAAAAATAATAATAATTTTTGCACGTCCCTCCCCTTAACCCATTTTCCCCTCCCCTTAACCCATTTCTCCCCCTTTCACGTCCAACAATAATAATTGTGCAAACATGCACAATTATATAACCAACCCACACACATATAGTTTTTAAAAAAGACAATCAAAAGAGAAATACAAGAAACAAAAATCTGAACAAAACAAAGAGAAAATTTCAGAGAACAAGGATTAAAAGAGAGCAATTAAGGAGTCTTAAATAAATGTTTGGTTGAAGGATAAGTCGAAGTTAAAGTTCATTCGCAATCACGAAGCAACAAAGGTGAGTTTTTCTCACTCAAATTTCTTAGTGAAATCCTGTATTTTAAGTTTTATACATGTTAGAATATAATGTTGGTGTTAAAAGAAAAATTATGAATTTAGATTTCTTAAACAACTAGTTCGGGACATGAACGTTACAAACTGTTTTTCGGAGTTATACTTGTTTTAATTAGACGAAAATTAGTATGGTTGTAAATCACTTTGTTGCGAACAGATTGAACTAAATAAGAGATAAAACGGACTTACGGTTTAAGAGTTATCATAGTTTAAACTTTCTGCCACAGATTTGGATAAAATCTGGGAGCAAGTAGAATTATGAACTGTTTTTCCCGAGTTTCACTTGTTAGAATTAGACGAAATTTGGTATGGTTGTAAATCAATTTGTTACGAACAGATTGAACTAAAGAAGAGGTAGAATGGACTTACGGTTTAGAAGTTATCGTATTTTAAAATTTCTGCGCCGGATCGGTTGAAAGTCCGTAAAGCAGTGGGTAAAATGGTAAAACTGTAGCAATTGGTACAGAATATGAAATGTTGATTCAAATGAAAATCCTAGATTTGTCTTTTCTCGTCAGTTTGAGAATTTACGGGGCTTGATCCGACTTACAGATAAGAAGTTATGATTGTTTTAAGATCGTGTATCATTCTGATAATAAATTCGGCAAACATTTATTAATGTATTTGTTAAAACTGAAAAACTGAATGTTTCGGTGGGGAATTTAAAATTTTGTGTTGAATAAAAGTTCTAGGTTATTCTGTTATTGACAGTTTGAGACTTTGCGTACATATATCCGACTTACGGTTTGAGAGTTGTAACCCATACAAGTGGGAAGAGCGGAATATTGAAAGAAGGAAATATTAATTGAGCCTTTTGAACATAGAACACATACAAAACAAATATGTAAATGCATTTGTAAATGCATCGGATCGGGTTGCACGCCGCAACAAAACGTAAAGTGAATACGTGTTCACAAATACATAATATAATGGATCGGGTTGCACGCCGCAACAAAACGTAAAGTGAATACACGTTCACAAATACGTAATATAATGGATCGGGTTGCACGCCGCAACAAAACGTAAAGTGAATACACGTTCACAAATACGTAAATATAATGGATCGGATTGCACGCCGCAACAAAACGTAAAGTGAATACATGTTCACAAATACGTAAATATAATGGATCGGGCTGCACGCCGCAACAAAACGTAAAGTGAATACGCGTTCACAAATACGTAAACATAATGGATCGGGTTGCACGCCGCAACGGATATGTAAATGCATTTGTAAATGCATCGGATCGGGTTGCACGCCGCAACAAATATGTAAATACAAAGGAATACCTTAATATGTAACATGAGATAAAACACGTATGTGGGTTAAGCTGAGTACGTCCTGAAACGAATTGAAAGAGAATATTATTGTGTGAATACTTGACTATGATACATTGAAAATGTTGAAGTTTGTTTCATAACATGGTTATTGTGTCCTAATATGTTTGTACTTAAAATATTGTGAGATTACTTTGAATTATAGGGTGAGGTTCTCACTCAGCCCCGGATGGTAGGGCTGACTCTTTTATTTAACATATTTCAGGGAAGCGTGATAGAGGAAAAGCTCCGCAACAGGGCTAGCGATCGTCCCGCAACCTCTTTGACCCACCAATCCATTATTTCGGATTTGGTGAAAGTTAGTCTCATAAAGTATGTTTTAAGAACTAGGTTTCATTATCTCGGGGAATGCCCCACACAAGATTGTTCTTTGTAAGATTTGAATTGCTTATTATTATATATATATATATTATTTTCATACTTAAATACATGTTTAATCTAGGAAGAAAAGAAGTTAACGGTTCGCCTGGAAAATAAATAATTGTCCAGGTGCCATCACGCCTTAAGGAAATACTTAAGAAAAGTCGGGGCGTGACATTAGCGCCGTTGTCAGGGATTGGCGTAGTTCAATATCATTCTTTCTATTCTTAATTTCTAATTTGGTTTTTATTTTTCTTTTTATTATTCTTTTTTTGTGAAACCGTGCGCCGTGATCCGTTTGTTGATTTTGATCTGTTGCAGACATCTAGTTTATGCGAAGGAGAAGAGGAGCAGATACACTTGTTCCCTTCAACCTGGAAATTGAAAAGACTAGCAAGCAGAACCAGAGAAACAAACGAATTTTGGCCTTAATAGCAATGGGAGGCTTGCAGAAAAACAACGAGATGAACGAAGGGTTAGGTGATCATCAACCTAACCAAAGAATGCCCCGGAGGTTACCAATAGATGTGGAAAAAAGTGTCCAGGTCCAAGCTGAGAGAAGCTTGGGAGATTATGTGCTGCCAAGGGTGAATGGAGCACAAACTTGCATCAGGCTCCCAGTAATAGGAGCAAATAATTTCGAAATCAAGCCTGCGATCCTGAGTATGGTGCAGAATACAGTTCAATTCGGAAGATTGTCATCTGAAGATCCTCATATGCACGTAGCAAATTTCTTAGAACTGTGTGCAACTTTCAAGTATAATGGCGTTACTGACGACACCATCCGATTGAGGCTCTTTCCCTTCTCACTAAAGGATAGAGCAAAAGTTTGGTTGAATTCTCTGCCTACAGATTCTATATTCACATGGCAGGAGTTGGCACAGAAGTTCTTAGCAAAGTTCTTTCCACCTTCCAAAGCAGCCAAGTTGAGAGGAGAGTTGAACAATTTTTACCAGGCTGATGGAGAGTCACTCTGAGGCTTGGGAGAGATTTAAAGATTTGCAGAGAAAGTGTCCACATCATAGCATTGAGCTATGAAATTTGGTCCATATTTTCTACAATGGGCTAAGCGGGACCACAAGAACCATCATTGACGCAGCTGCAGGTGGAACCTTCATGAGGAAGACAGCACATGAGGCCCATGATTTGCTAGAAGACATGACCACAAATAACCATGTTACAGATGACAGAGGGGTAAGTGGAAGGAGAGCAATAGGAGTTCATGAGATTGATGCCATCACCGCGTTAAATGCACATGTTGCCCTCTTGACCAAGCAACTGCAGCAGAACACAGTGTCACTGAATGCAGTTCAGATGCCATTGAGTTGTGAGATGTGTGGGGGTCCTCATACCTTTGATAGGTGCCCATCAGCAGAACCCAACAACATCTCTATTGAGCAAGCAGAATGTCAGGCAGTGGGGAATTACCAAAGACCCCAGAACAACCCCTATTCAAATACCTACAATCCAGGGTGGAGGAATCACCCTAACTTTTCATGGAGGGGTGATCAAGGGCAACAGAACCAGTTCCGAGGTCAATACCAGAGTCAACAACCATTCACTCAGGCCTCATCTTCACAACAATTCAGTGCACCTGCTCAACAAGAAAAGCCAGATGAGTTGAGAGCAGCCCTGTTGACACTCACCAACTCACAGACCCAGTTCATGGCAGAGACAAGATCCTCTATCAGGAACTTGGAGACGCATGTGGGACAGCTAGCAAAGATGACAAACAACAGGCCACAGGGCACTCTTCCTAGTAATACAGAAATGAATCCCAGAGAGCAGTGCCAGACGGTGCAGCTGAGAAGTGGAAAGCAGCTAGAACAGCCTACACCCCAGCCTGTGGTAGAACAGAGAGTTGAGCAGAGAGTAGATGCAGAGAAGGAGGGGGTTACTGAGGACCGCCCTATGTTAGAGAAGGTTCCAACAGTTCCAGTGAGGGAATACACAGAGAAGATTCCTTACCCTCAGAGGTTGCAAAGGAAAGCAGTTGATAAGCAATTCTCCAAGTTCTTGGAGGTATTCAGAAAGTTGCACATTAACATTCCGTTCATTGAGGCATTGGAGCAAATGCCTACTTATTTTAAATTCATGAAGGAAATTCTTGGAAAGAAGAAGAAGCTAGCTGAGTATGAGACAGTGGCATTGACAGAGGAATGCAGTGCCATCTTGCAGAAAAAATTGCCCCCCAAACTCAAGGATCCAAGGAGCTTCACATTACCTTGCACAATTGGCAGGGTGACATGTAACAGGGCCCTGTGTGATTTGGGGGCCAGCATAAATCTCATGCCCTTGTCCATTTTCAAGAGGTTGGGTTTGGGTGAAGCAAAACCAACCACTGTGAGCTTGCAGTTGGCGGATAGGACAGTGGTGCATCCCAGGGGAATGATTGAAGACGTATTGGTTAAGGTGGGAAAATTCTTCTTTCCTGCGGACTTCCTCATCCTTGATATGGAGGAAGATGATGAAATCCCTATCATCTTGGGAAGACCATTCTTGGCAGCTGGGAGAGCCCTGATTGATGTGGAGAAGGGTGAGCTGACACTTAGAGTTGAGAATGAAGAGATGGTGTTCAAGGTGTTTAAACACGTCGTTGACCCCCAGTCATAAGCAAGTATTTTGCAGTCAGCACTGTCAGCACAACGGTTGAGCCAACACAGGCCAAAGCAAGGGAAATCAGTCCGCCAGTACAGGTGAGCAACGCTAAACCTTCTCTTGAGAAAAAGGAGAAAAAGAAAAACAGAAGGCGGAAGCGAAAAATGATTATGAAATGGATAGGCTGTGAGGTTAATTTACCCCCATGCCTCTTGATAAGGAACTTGCGTCCGGCTAAAAGACGTTAAAGACAGCGCTATTTGGGAGGCAACCCAAGGTTATTTTAGTTTTAGTTAGAACAGTCTCACGGAAGGTATTGTTTGCATGTTGTGATGACAGGTACAGGGCCAAAAATTGGAGGACGAAAACGTGAAGAGAAGAGAAAATCGGATCGGCGCCACGACGTCGAAAATGCAGAAGGCGCAGGAAATTGCGCGCCACGGCGCCGGTTGCAGGGCCGCGGCGCCAAAAGTCCAGAAGGTCTCTGAAGTTTGGGCGTCGCGGCGCCAAATCAGAGCGCCACGGGGCCGGATGTTCAAAGGGTCGCAGATGTTTGGGCGCCACGGCGCCGCAACGAAAAATCTGAAAAATAAAAGAGCCCTAGAAATGATTTCCCTCTTCTATTCTGACGGGATTTTTGACGTTATCTGCCATGCATTATCCGCCGCCACCATTTTAAACCAAGTTTGTAAGTTGTCCTGTTTTTCTTTTATTTTTGAGTCTTGCACAGATTGGGGACAATGTGTGATTTAAGTTTGGGGGAGGGGGTGTTTTATTATTTTTGAGTCTTTGTGATTTGTTGTGTGTTTTTGTATATTTTTGAGTCATAATTTTTTTTCTTTTTTGTTAAGATCACGCATGCTGTAGTTACTTAAAACGCCTAGTAAAGTAAGGTTGAATAATGTAATGGAATTAGAAGCAACCATCTGAACACTTAGGATAGATATGCCAAAAATTCATGAAATCGAACTATTTTGGGTATCTTGCTTGATTTATGCATTGTTAGTGATTAAACTTATGTGTCTGCTTGCTTGCTATTTGAGGCGAAATAGTTAGGATATACATGTTAGAGAGATGACTCAGACATTTCTTTGTTAGCCCTTTCTTACTAGTTTTACCTATCCATGACATTCAAATTGTATCCCTAGTCAGCCCCATTGAGCCAAAAATAAGACCCTTCTTCGACACCCTATAATTCCATATTTGTGTCATAAGTGAAAAATTGAGTTGTTTGGAATATAAAGTGTTGAAAAGAGACAAAAAGAGATTGAACAATTTTTTATGCACCCCAATGAAAAAATAATAATAAATAGGCAAAAGCCTAAGTTTGGGGGTGCCTGCTATTCATAATACACCCCATTCTCTCAAAACAAAAGAAGTGAAAGATAGGTATGAAGTGAAAAAGAGAGTCAAGGGAAAAGGGAATAATTTAAAGTAAAAGAGCTTATGGTACGTAAATTGAGCCTAAATGCCTATTTTTACCTACCCCTACCTAAGCCTACATTACAACCCTGAAAAGCCCTGAAGATCTCTAATATGTGTATCCATGATTAGTGGAGAATAGCAAGTGAACATGCCATAGGATTTTGAAATTAACATGCATAGTTAGGTATTCTTACTTCCATTGAGCATGATTAAAGTGAATTTGCGAAATATCTGACTTGATGTGTTTAGAATGCTAAAGATCTATGCTATATGTTCCTGCATATTATTCTACTAACCTTCATGCTTTTCTAAGTAACAATGATGCAGCAAAGTGATCAATGTCTTTGAGTCATTTTATTTTCAGTTTCCTTCGTGTCTTATTTCTTTCTTTTGATTTTTACTCGAAGGCGAGCAAAGGTTAAGTTTGGGGGTATTTGATTGGTGTATTTTATATACACCTTTTGAGTCATTTTTAGTTAGTCTTTTGCCCATTTTTGTACAAATATGTGTCGTCTTAGGATATATTTTCTTTCTTTTGAGTCATAATGGTTTAAAGTGACACGTTGGTGAAAATGAGCGAAAAGAGGGCAGAAATAGAGGTTCCAGAGCTCAAAAAGCTCAAAAGTTGGCAACCCGGGCGAGAAACAGGGCGACGTCGCGGCGCCGGCCTTGAAACAGAGTCGCAGGAGTTTCAGCGCATGGCTAGCGGGAAAATTGCCAAATCCGAATTGAAATGGGCCAAGGCCAAGAAGAAAAAGTTGTTGGACGTTTTTTGTGGTATAAAAAGGACCCTTAGGTCAGATTTTAAGGGGATCCCACACTTGACAATTCATCACAACTTGGAGATCAAGATTGGAGACCTACTTTTGTGTAATTTCTTGTTCTTATTTTATTTCTTTTTAGTTTATGTTGGATATTAGTTTAGTTCTTGACATGTCTATGGCTAGGAACTAACTTATTTAGGGATTTCCTTGTGATTCGCTTGAAACTCTTATTCATGAATTAATACTTTAGTTGAATTTCTTCTTCACTTGTTAAAGATTTATTCAATATTTGGTTTGAATGCTTGATAGTTAATTAGCTACTAGTTATCATCACTTATATGAGTTCTAATCGAAATCTGAAAGGGGAGATTGTGAATATGCTATAGTTGAATAAACATAGGTTTAAATCGTGGACGAAAGTACCCCGATACTTGTGTAGCTTAATAGGTTATTGCTCTTAATCCTCTTTTGTAGTCAATCTTGTCATCGAAAGATAGAAGGGTTCTCCATTGGGGTTGAATGTTTATATTACCTTAACAGGAGTATAAAACGGTCTAGTTAACCTGCTATTTTAACGTAGAAGAAGAAGTTAGTCTAATTGTATTAAAGATTGAGTAAAGTGAATAGTTGATGATCTTGGAAGCCCTAATTCTCCATCATAACTGATTTAAATCAAAGTATTTTCATAATTAGTTTATTTCCTGCATTATTAGTTTAGAATTCCAACTCAATTAACGTTAACCAAATAGAAACTAAAGCATAGATAATCGGTACTTGAAAACTAGTCCCTGAGGACGATATTCAGTCTTACCTAGACTATATTACTTGTAACGATACGTGCACTTGCGTTAAGCGTGTGTATAAATTGCACATCACATACTAGGTGTATCTCGTTGATGGACCAATACTATATATCATTGTATCCTTTTTTTTATTATTAATTAATAAAACCCTTGAATGAACTAAAGTTGATGCATTATGCAGCTGGTTGACGGCAATTATTGATTCGATACAAACATTGTGGGAACCACTTTCCTTCACTAATCTGTTGTTACATTAGAGTAGACGCATACATTTAGCACCAATATTTAACGACGAATTTCAATTTCCCTCACTAATTCGTCGTTACATTACATATTAATTTTTTTATTTGCTTATTTTGCAACAAAACTATAATTCCATTAGGGGTGGTGGCAATGGGGCGGGTTAAGGCAGGGTAAGTCTTGACCTGCTAAGATGTTAACCCGCTCTGTCCTGTCCCGTTTAGCATTTTAAAAAAAATTGTTCTGTCCCGTTTAACATTTTTAAAAAAATTGTCCTGCCCTGCACTATTTATGTTTATGAAACAAAACACAAACTTAAAACAGTCATAACTTCTTATCCGTAAGTCGAATTAATCCCATAAAGTATCAAACTGTCGAGAACAGAGAAAATTAGAATTTTTATTCAACACAAACTTTCAGATTCTCTACCGATTTGTACAGTTTTTACGTTATACATTCTGCCCTTTCAGATTTCGGTTGATCCGAGGTAGAAACTTTAAACATTGATAACTTTCAAACCGTAAGTCGAATTTATCCCCGTAAAGTCTCAAACTGTCGATAACGGAGTAATCTAAAACTTTTATTCAGCACAAACTTTCAGATTCTTTACCGATTTGTACAATTTTTACGTTATACATTCTGCCCTTTCAGATTTCAGTTGATCCGAGGCAGAAACTTTAAACAATGATAACTTTCAAATCATAAGTCGGATTAATCCCCGTAAAGTCTCAATATGACCGTAACATAAAGATGTACAACTCTATAAAATTTTATCCAATTCTAACAAGTCCAACCTATCGTAACAGATTATAATTTCACAATTCAAACTAGTTAGAATTTTTTAAAAATTATTAACTGCCCTGCCCCGTTTAACGTTTGACCTGTCCTACCCCGCCTCATTTGTCATCCCTAAATTCCATAGGTAATTCATCGTTACTTAATGATGGAAGATGATTTATCGCTAAAATCTATCGTTATTTCCCGTATTTTTTTAGTGCTCTCATTGCTATGAAAAGAGCAAGAAGCTTCATATCCTAGTTTCCCTATGGATATGCGGACCCTCCTCTCACTCGTGGCTCAAGAGATTTGAGTCGGAATATTTGGAAACTGAGATCCTCTTTTGCAGTTGTTGGGGTTTTGGCCCCTGGCTCTCATTGGCTTGAAAATGCACGGTTACTATAGTTGACTTCTGAATCAATGCACATTTCATTAGTGTCCCCATTATAAATGGACGTAGAGATCACTTCTTGGTAACATACTTATTTGCACGGTTGCACCTACTATTTGCATCAAACCAAACAAACCAAACAATATAACTTAGTAAGAATATATGTCATTTAACTATATGTTGCAACACCGGGTACAAATAAAATCTTACCCTTCGAGTCTTTACAATCACAAAATGTGGTTTCATTCCTAAGCAACACGCTTTCTTGTGCATAATCCAATCCAATCCAAATTAAACCTGAAGTGCTATACGTTCTTGTCCAACTTAGTAGATCCATCAATATGAGTTGACATTCTAATAGTGTCAACAATAATTATTGATACGACTACTATTACGCCTCAATTCTAAACTAGTTGAGAACATCAATCTTCATATTTGTGTAAGATAGAATAAAAATCATGAAGGGAGCCTTGGAGTAACTGGTAAAGTTGATGTCATGTGACCATTAGGTCACGACCCACAGGTTCAAGCCGTGGAAACAACTTCTTACAAAAATGTAAGGTAAGGTTGCGTACAATATATAGGGATTTGTTGGGTGTAAAACACACAAGTAAGGCACAACGAAAGTTTAAAATTTTGAGTAAACTTACTTGCCCCAACAAACGTTTCTGGTATGATTATGCGATAATTCAAATCTGCAAAGACAGGAAGAAAACTTACAGTTTAAGCTTTGTTAGTCTTTACTAAAGGGAGCGCACGCGATTGTCAATCCGGGTGCAAGCCTTGCTTCGGTATATTCCTTTGCCCAAGAAAGCTAGGAAATCTTGGCAGAGGTTTGAGAGAATTTTATTTCCTGAACTCTGAGTTCAGAAAGTGGAATGTGAGTGCAACCTGAAATTATGGGTTAAGTGTCAAATATATAGTGGAGGAAACCCTAAACCAAATCAGATTTGGATCAGACTTCAAGACTTGACCCAAATCCAAATTGGGCCAGTCGAACTGGGTCCACTGTTGTGCGGCTCCTCTATTTATTTTCTGCACGTTTTAGTTTTAATTAAATCCAAGATTTAATTTTGACTTAATTATATAATTTTCATCAAATAAAAATTATCTCATAATTTATTATTAAATAAAATATCGTGATTCTAAATCCGATATTTTACATTCTCTCAATATACCCTTAGACCGAAAAAGACAATCGACTTAGTGTAACCCTTTAGGCCTTCACACATCGGCACTTGATCAAATCAAGGTTCACACGGAACTCCTAGACGGCGTCGGTGACGGACCCAATATGTGAAGTACGTTTACAAGACTCAAGTAAACAGACCTCTATGTGAGATGATAAATTCCTTTCATTCGCGACACACTCGATCAAGCTTAAAATTTGTCAAGTGTCTATCCAAATGGCTTGATGGGATAATAACCTTTCATTCGCGACACACTCGAATTTAGAATCACGATATTTTATTTAATAATAAATTATGGGATAATTTTCATCAAATGAAAATTATATAATTAAGTCAAAATTAAATCTTGGATTTAATTAGAACTAAAACGTGCAGAAAATAAATAGAGGAGCCGCACAACAGTGGGCCCAGTTCGACTGGCCCACTGTAATTTGGATTTGGGTCAGGTCTTGAAGCCTGATCCAAATCTGATTTGGTTTAGGATTTCCTCCACTATATATTTGACACTTAACCCATAATTTCAGGTTGCACTCACTTTTCCACTTTCTGAACTCAGAGTTCAGGAAATAAAATTCTCTCAAACCTCTGCCAAGATTTCCTAGCTTTCTTGGGCAAAGGAATATACCGAAGCAAGACTTGCACCCGGATTGACAATCGTGTGCGCTCCCTTTAGTAAAGACTAACAAAGCTTAAACTGTAAGCTTTCTTCCTGTCTTTGCAGATTTGAATTATCGCATAATCATACCAGAAACGTTTGTTGGGGCAAGTAAGTTTACTCAAAACTTTAAACTTCCGCTGTGTCTTACTTGTGTGTTTTACACCCAACAAATCTCTACACAATAGACCCTAGTGGTCTGGCCCTTTCACGGACCACCCGCGCATAGCGAGAGCTTAATGCACCGGGCTGCTCTTTTATAGAATAAAGACCATAACAACAATCAGATGTCTTCTAGCCAGTGAAATTACATAGTTCAAGCGTTCAGATGTATTTACAAATTTCTTGTCAAAAACCAAAGATTTGGAGATAGAAATTAGGTATCACTTCATTATCCAAGCAAAATCATTACTTCAGCATTTGTTTGTAATTAGAAAAAACGAAAAAGATGAAAATCCAACCTGAAGATAAAGTTTTCATCCAAGCCTACGAGTATTGAAGTTCTTCAAGAGTCTGTAACTACAAAGCTGGGAGGGACTTAACTCGAATGAAGTGCTTCAGAACGGCTTTCTCCTCATCAATGCGCCTTTTCTCCTCCTGATCTTTTGGCTTAACCCTTCTCTTTTCTTCCAATATCTATTTAAATAGTTCACACTGTTGATTCTCAGGTATTGGTTCACGTACAATCACAGGTTGCAGAGGAGGTGGAGTAGAGACTTCCGTTTCTTTTTCACTAACTACACTAGCAGCAACTGTTGAAACAGAGGCGGCAGGAACATCTGGCATTTCTCCTTCCTCAGTTCCCACATCTTTCTTCTTTGTCCTGGTGAAAAGGTAAGCTGCACAAATTGGAAAAAAAGATGAACTACCACGAAAGTAAAAGCAAGTAAACAGAATTCTTAAAAAGAGAACAGGAAAGACCGGCAGCATACAGCTGTCCAGGTACATAAGGTTGTGAGCATGGAAAGAGTAGGGTCCAGGGAAGAAGCATGCTACTCGACAAGATAACAGGTTAATATGGAAATGTGAGACAGAAAAGAAGCAATAAATATTAACTTGAACAAATATTTCTTTTTTTTACTCTTTACTTTTCTTTTGAAGAACTAGTTGAGACAATAAATCAAGAATATCAAACTTTGACTTTTTGTTTCTTCTTTCTGGTAACCACTAACCATTAGAGCACACCAAGATAACTCTATCAACAACATACCCAGTGTAATCCCACACCTTGGGGTCTGAGGAGGGTAGAGTATACACAGACCTTATCTCCACCGTGGTAGATATAACGGTTGTTTCCGGGAGACCCTCGACTCAAGACAAAACATAATCACAAGCAGGACAATCAAAACAAAGCAAGAGTAAAGACGAAGATAACTCTATCCCGGAACTTAAATGTCAGAAACATTTTGTCTTAACATCACATGTTTATACTAAAGAAGTATACTGCACGCAAAGGAGATCCACTTGTATACATTTCTAGAAGAAGCACTATCCCCATCTCTAGGAGAGTAGAATTACGCAAAAAGATAGAGCAGCACAAGGACTACTAGCAAGTAGTAAGTTCACAGTACATCCAGTTCCGTACAATTCCATATTTACAAATAACCACGAGTAAAGTGCACCGCCAAAGAAAAATAGTTACAAACTATGCTTACTTCTGTTTCAAGTTTAACATGGCTTTGATTGCAGAAACTTCAAAGTGAAAGTTCTGGACCTTGTCACATTATGGTAGTTCAAATCTAAAAGGGACCACTGTTTAAAGCAGGACATAAAAATTAAATTCTCTAACTAGTTCAGTCAAATAACAGTTGCAGCATGGGAGTTAGAAATGGAAATCAGAGCTGAACATGTGCTTTAACAAAGTTTGGTGGACTCGATCATTATTATTTGCTTCTTAATTATTAATTTTCCTTGCTGAAACTAGCTTAATAAAGAGATACAGATCAATTTAAACTTGTGACTATTTTGCTTAAAGCGCAGTCATACTACTGGACTATTTAGTGTGACTTTGGTTCCTTTTAAAGGATATAATGTCTCTTTTGAGAATTTCCATCAGTTAATAAAAACTTTTGATAAGTTCTTGTCAGTTGTCACAATTCCAAAACAATGTGTAAATTTCTGATGATCATAACCTCGCTTTGACCAAAATAATCTGCACCAGATTTAGACCACACAAATTACAGTCAACCATCATGAATCAGATGGGTTAAACTATACCCGGCCCGGGTTGACCCGGAACCGGACCGGTCGACCCGGTACAAAATTCGGTCCGGTCCGGACCGGTAAGCCTTACCGGGTTGGGGGTTGGTTTGACCCCAACCCGCACGGGTTGTAGATAAATCCGGTAAGGACCCGGACCGGTAAGGTTAAAAAATTAAAAAATGGGTTGTTGCCCAACGGTAATATTACCGTTGGGGGGGCTGGGGGTTATTGCCAACGGTCTTTTGGCCGTTTGGCCTCTTTTTTTTGTTTATTATTCTTTATTAATTACATTTTTACCCTTTAAAAAATTTATAAATACTCTATATTCTTCTCATTTTTATCTCACAATTATTTCTACAATTCTCAATTCTCATACTCTCTTAATTCTCTCTATTATCAATTCTCAAGTTATTATTATTATCATTATTAATTTTTAAAGTAGCAAGACGCACGATTTCGAGCTTCGAGTTTCAATTGAGTTATGTCCCGAAGTTTGGTACACTCGTTTCATTCTCTAATTATTTTATTAAATTGTCATATTTATTTGTTGATTATTAAAATTAAAATTAAATATTTTATAATGGATAAAGGTAAAACTATTTCAAGTGGTACAAAATCTAAAGTTCTTCATCATCTAATTAAAATATAGATTATGATCAAATGCAAGAAGATTTTGAAATAGAAGATAATTATTATGATAATGCTCGTATAGATAATATTGTTGAAACTGAAACTCATACACCTACTAGTGTGTCTTCTGTCAATGTTAGTACTACTAGTCGTAGTCGTAGACCTCAGAGAATAAGGAGTAAAGTGTGGAACTTTTATAATAGAATTCGGGACACTGATAGATTTAGATGTAATATTTGTGGGCAAACTTATAAATATGGTAATGACGGGGGGACGGGCACTTCAGTTAGGCATGTACAGAGAGTTCATCCGACACACTGGTCAACAACAAAGTAAGTATAAAATATAAAGATGCAGTTACATTATTTGGTTTTTTGATAATTGAACAACTCTGCTACTAATCTTCGTTAGTTCGCTTCGTTACGTGTCTACATCTGCGAGATTGATGAAGACGATGATAATTGTCACGACGACCGGGCGCGGCCGGTGCCCTACCGAGGCACCGTCAGTATACATCGAGAGAATAACAATGAACATACATAACATACGACTGTATAAAGTAAACATCACTGGCAAGCCGATAAGGCTGCCTTCCATAAAAATACACTTAATCAAAAGTACAACTTGTTCTTACAGTCCAAAACCACAAACGTGACTACAGACCTCTACGAATAACAACTGTGGCGGGGCCCTGCCCCGCCATACCCCTGAATGTACAAAATACCTACTGCATCAGGGAAAAGTCGTACCAACAAAATAAGCCTCCGGAGGAATGGGGCTTCTGACACCAGAACAGTGATCCTAATAGTGAGGATTCACCACCGCTACCCTACTGCGGCATGAGCGCGGCCAGGAAGGGGTCGATTACAATATGTACTAAGTATGCGAAACTGGAAAATACTGAAAATACCTCATAAGTCTAAAATAATTGGGGACATGTATGAAAATCAGTTTACAGAACACTGTGCCTTACTAACAATGAGAATAGCAACATATAATATACTGCATGAAAATAGGAAGCTCATGGTCAAAGCAATGTCATCCGCCCCGCAGTATCATTAAGCACTCCTACTCCTGGGACTATTTCACCCGCATGGGTCATGTGGACCCGCATGAGGTATTCCTCGCATAGGCTGTACTCACCCGCATTGGACTATTTCACCCGCATGAGCCCTCCGGACTCGCATGAGGTATTCCTCGCATCATGGGTAGCAAATCCACGGAATAGGTGGTATAAAGTCTTGGGGGATTACCCCTCATTTATACTCTTACCCTGGAGAAGGTGGTATAACGTCTTGGGGATTTACCCCTCATTTATACTCTTACCCTAGCTCAACCGACCATCACACATAGCGTAAATAAGTTAGGAAAAGCCCTTTCATTTTAGTTTACTTAAGGCACTAACATATCTTAATAAAAGACATCCGGGAAATTAACCCAAAGGACTACATACTATGTACTTCTACTCTTTTAAAACCTTAGGCAATTAATGCCTTAAAAATCAATTTGCCTTTCACAACCTCAAATCATTTATCCGTACTCATTTTACTTAGAGTAAATCTTTCTTTATTAATTTTCCATAAAGCTAATATAATCACTTCCCATAAAGTCATTATATTAACGTTATACCTTAGTCAAATACATTTTTCTAAAACCCAAGGGACTTACACTTTTAAAAAGACACAAGAATCATATACTTGAACACATCAAGTCCCTTAACTTTGAAAACTCAAGACATCCTTAGTACCTTTAAAGAAATGAGTTAATCCCCCTTACTCACAAAACTTGACCATCTTTAAAACAAGTAAGGGATATCAAAACTTGTACGTCTATCGTACTACATAGGTAAAACCATTCATGCTCAAGAGATAGGAAAGTTCCACATACCTCTTCGGTCAATCCACTAGCTAAGTCCAAAATACCGCACGTAGTATGTCAACCTATAATAACCATAATATGTTTATTAACCTCTAGTTACAATGTAGAATATTCCAAGTTCAAAGTCACTAAATTCTATGGAAAAAATTGGGCAGCATTTCCTTTGTTTCTACATACTTTGTCACCTTTTTCAAGGCCGAATTCAACATCCAAACGCCACATTTAAGGCCCAACAATCCAAATATTTCAAAGGGGATTACACACCTAAATTTGGATGTGTAAAATTGTGCCCCACAATGTACAACAACCAACTTAACAAGTTTAAGGTAGTATTTTGGCTACAACATGTTTACATAACTTTCGTATCCAATTATTTCATATCCAAACCATATTTCTTACATGCATTTTATCTAAGAGCAATATTTACAACTACAAGATCTTTCTTCTTCACATGCAACACCAACAACTAGCTACAAGAGAAGAATTGTTACCTTAGAGCTTTAGCCAAATTATTCCAACAAGTTTGCTATCCTCCTTTCCAAAAACACCACCACAATACTCCTACAAGCTAACCAACAAGCTTCCTTCTTGCCACAATTTTTTTCAGATTTTCCTCAAACTTTGATTTCCTCTTGAAATTCTATAGAGAAGGGAGAGCTTTAGCTTTAGAGAGAGAGAAGGACTTGAAGAATGACCAAGTCTTCAAGACTTGGTCAATAACTAGTGCATGCAAAATCAGATGGGGGGGGACACTTGTCACCCTCCCATGGCCTTTTTAAAAGAAGAAATCTGATTTTCCTCAGTTTTTCCGCCAGAAACTCCGCCTCGGCCTGCGAAGCGCCGCTGGCCCCGATCGAGATATCTTTCTCGTCCGATCACAAGACCGAACTTGCAACTTCCATAACTTTTTACTCCGATGTTCTATCGACGAACGGTTGGCAGCGTTGGAAACTAGACTCAATGAACTACGCACTAGGACTTAGAAATACTTAGGAACTCTCAATGTAACGGGTCATAACCTGCCTCAAAGTTGACTAAAACCCGTCCGAAATAACCCGTCAACCTATCCTTCTAAAATTTTAAGCCTTAATCTCTTTCGTACGCTCTCACACGTATGGCCAGAACCACGGGGTATAACATTCTCCCCCCCTTAGAAACATTCGTCCCGAATGTTCCTTTTAGGCTCACTCAATCATAATCTCAACATAGACCCTCTTAACTATTTCTCTTGCAAATAAGGACGCTCCGCATAGCCACAACATTACTCAATCATAAATGCTAAATTAAAACTAACAAGCAGGAAATTGGGTTACCTGAAGGTATAGGGAATAAGTGAGGATACTTCTTCATCATGTCATCTTCTGCTTCCCACGTCATCTCTTCCCTGCTCTCGTTCCGCCATAAGACCTTGACGGAAGCCACATCCTTTGTCTGTAGTCGTCTAACCTGGCGATCGAGTATCGCTATGGAACTCTCCTCATACGATAACCCCTCTGTCACCTGGACATCATGAATCGGGTGCACTCTAGATGGATCTCCAATATATTTCCGCAACATAGATATGTGAAAAACTGGATGTACTGCCTCCAGATCGGACGACAGATCCAACTCATAGGCAACCTTGCCTACCTTACGGACAATCTGATAAGGCCCAATGTACCTTGGGCTAAGTTTTCCCTTCTTTCCAAATCTCATCACGCCCTTCATGGGTGATACCTTCAGGAAGACCCAATCATCTACCTCAAACTCCAAGTGTCGACGCCGATGATCTGCATACGACTTCTGTCGACTCTGAGCTGCCAACAACCGCTCCTGGATAAGCTTCACCTTATCCACTGCCTGTTGAATCAAGTCTGGCCCGACTAGCTGAACTTCTCCCACCTCAAACCAACCTATCGGTGACCTGCACTTCCTCCCGTATAAGGCCTCATAAGGCGCCATCTGGATACTAGAATGGTAGCTGTTGTTATAAGCAAACTCCACAAGAGGTAAATGATCCTCGGCTACCCCGAAATCAATAACACAAGCCCGCAAAGATATCCTCGTGTATGCGGATAAGTACGCTCGTCCGTCGGTGGCCCGAGGATGAAACGCGATCGAGACTCACCTGCGTCCCTAATCCCTTCTGGAAAGACCTCCAGAAGTTAGCCATGAACTGGGCTCCTCTGTCTGAAATAATCGATATAGGAACTCCGTGCAGTCTCACAATCTCTCTGATATACAGTTGATCGGTGTATTTTATATACACCTTTTGAGTCAGTCTAGTTAGTCTTTTGTCCCATTTTGTATATACAAAGTGTCGTATTAGGATAGATTTTCTTTCTTTTGAGTCAAAGTGGCTAAAGTGGCCAAATGGCGGAAAAGGAGCGAAAAGAGGGAAAAAGAGGTCTTAGAGTAAAACGGAGAAAGTGGCAAACAGTGAAATCGGACTGCGCGCGGCCTCCTGCGATCGAAGCGAGGCGGCGCCTATTATTCAGAGAAGCTGCAGAAGATTCAGCGCCGCGGCGCCCTCAGAGACCAGAAACAGGGCCGCGGCGCCTAAACATCCGAGAAGCCACAGGAGTTGCAGCGCCGCGGCGCCCTCAGACAGCAGATATCAGGGCCGCGGCGCCAAAACACCCGAAGTATTGCAGAACTTTAGGCGCCTGGCGATACAGGCATGGCGCCGACGCGGAAAAATTAGGTCTTTTGACGGATTTTTGGGCCAGGCCTGCAAGGAAAAGAGGGGAGACGTTTTAAACCTATAAAAGGAGAACCCTAGGCAGTTTTCAAGGGTTCCCTTTCTTGCACAACTCAAGATTCTTGACTTGGAGATTGGACACCATTAGCTTAGTAATTTCTTTTCCCTTTCCTTTATTTATTTCAGTTTTTGCATGATGAACTTTGAATTAGTTCTTGTCATATTCATGGCTAGGAACTAATTCTCTTATAGGGCTTTCTATGTTGAATTTCTTGAACCTTATGTTATAACTTAATGCATGCTTATGGTTATTATTCTTATTGAGAGATCTATCCAATAATTGAGTTGAATTCTTGGTAGCTAATTGACAACTAGTTATCACTATATGATTTCTAATCAGTTACGAAAAGGAGGATTGTGAATATCTTTGTAAGTTGGGTGAAGCGGTCTCGAGTTGGGGATGAAAATACCTCAATTAGATTTGTAGCGTTGATGAGAGGCTTAACAACCCTAATTTTGCGCATTGTGCGTGGCCAACTAGGTTTTGTGCTTAATCCTCATAGAGTTACCCTTATCAAAGTTAGGTAAGGAACAATCTGGGGTTGAGTGTTTATATAACCTAACGGGAGTATAAAGCGATTTCAGTAAACTCGCTTTCTCCAAAGAAGAACACCATAAGTAATGCATTAACAAGTAATATAGGCGGATAGTAAGGATGCATGAAGCCCTATTCTTATCACATCCAAGTAATTCTTTATATTTACTTATCTTTAATAATTCTTAGTTATAAACAATCAATCAAATATTAATTCGCCAAATAGATACTATAAAATAGACAATTGGTACTTGAACCCTAATCCCAGAGGACGATATTCGGTCTTATCTAAGACTATACTACTTGATACGATAACGTGCACTTGCGTTTAAAAGTGTGTGCATAATTCGCGCATCAAGTTTTTGGCGCCGTTGCCGGGGATTAGGCAATAGTTCAATATCAAATTATCTATTTTTAATTTCTAATTTGGATTTAATTTTCATTTTTTTTATTATTTATTTTTAATTTCTACGAAAATCAGGGTGCCGTGATTCTTTGTTTGTTTTTGATCTTTCTCAGGATATCAGTTTATGCGAAGGAGAAGAGGAGCTGACACTCTTGTTCCCTTCAATCCGGAAATTGAGAAAGCCTGCAAAGCGAGCGAAAGAATCAATCTGCAACGTTGATAGAAATGGGCGGTGCTCCCAACAATAACAGGATGAGAGAAGCGGTTAGGTGAAAATCAACTTAACCTGGAGATCTCGGCAAGTGCCAATAGATATGGAGGCGGGGTTCGAATCCGGCGAGAAGAAGTGCAGGAGATTATGTGCTACCAAGAGTGAATGGAGCCAGACTTGCATTAGGCTCCCTGACAGAGCCAACAATTTGAAAATAAAACCAGCGATTACGAGCATGGTGCGGCCTGTGATGCGATTCGGAGGATCGCCATCGGAGGATCCACATATGCACATAGCAAATTTCTTGGAGCTATGTGCCACTTTCGAATATAACGGCGTTCGATGATGCCGTCAGTTGAGGCTCTTTCCTTCTCACTCAGGGATAGAGCAAAAGTATGGTTGAATTCCTGCCGGTGATTCGATATTTACATGGCACGGTAGCCACGAAATTCCTAGCCAAGTTCTTTCCACCGTAAGCGGCAAAATTAAGAGGAGTTGAACAACTTCTATCGTGATGGAGAGTCCTTATATGAACCATGGGAGAGATACAAGGATCGACAGAGTAAGTGTCCACACCATTCGTTGAGTTGTGGAACTTGGTTCATATTTTCTACAACGGTGGCGGTAAAGACAACCGAACCATCATAGATGCACCGCAGTGGGGCATTCATGAGAAAGCGACGCCCACGCGAGTTATTAGAAGATATGGCCACTAACAACCATGTATCAAGAGGGCAACCAGTGGGAGAAGAACTGTGGGGGTCCATGAAGTAGATGCTATTGCCGCTTTGAACGCACAAGTGGCTCTTCTAGCGAAACAATTGCAGCAACATACTGTGTCAGTGAATGCTGTGCAACTGCCGAAAAACTGTGAGATATGTGGCGGCCCACACACATTTGATAGGTGTCCTTCAGCGGATCCCAACAACATCCCAATGGAGCAGGCGAGTGTCAGCGGTAACTACCAGAGGCAACAGAACAACCCCTACTCAAACACTTATAATGGTGGAGGAATCACCCAAATTTCTATGGAGAGGAGATCGGGGCAAGAAAATCGCACTGTGGCCAACAAAACCAATATCGTGGGCGCAGACGGTGATAGAAGTCGATCAACCAGCATGCAGAATCAATGACCTTCACTCAAGCCCCCTCAACAAATAAATGCACTGTGTCAAGAAGAAAACCAGATGAGCTTAAAGCATGACAAAGACGGCGCAACGCCTGCACGCAGCTTTATAACAGATCTAGATCCTCGCTCGTAAACTTGGAAACACAGTAGACAAATAGCAAAGCAGTAAACATCAAGCCACGGGACGTTGCCAAGCAATGCGAGGTAAACTGGAGGAGCAATGTAAGGCAACAGATTGAGAAGTGGAAAACAATTGAGCAACAATAGCCTCACCAATAGTTGAGAGGAAGCGAGTTAGAAAAGATAAGGATCGAACCTAGCCCGGTGATAGAGAAAACTCCGAGAATGAGTATACGTAAAAGATTCCTTTCCCAGAGATTACAAAGGAAGGCGGTCGATAAACAATTTTCCAAATTCTTGGAGGTATTCAGAAGTTGCACATCAACATACCGTTTATAGAGGCTTGGAGCAGATGCCATCTTACTTCAAGTTCATGAAAGAAATCTTGGGAAAAAGAGGAACCGCCGAATATGAGATAGTAGCACTAATGTAAGAGTGTAGTGCTATCTTACAAAAGAAATTGCCACCAAAGCTAAAGGACTCGGAAGCTTTACACTACCATGCACAGCAAGGGTGACTTGCAACAGAGCTCGTGTGATCTGGGGCTAGTATAAATTTGATGCCCCATCGGTTTTCAAAAGATTGGAGTTAGGAGAAGCCAAACCCACCACCGTGAGTCCGCAACTAGCCGACAGATGCTGGTTCATCCACGAGGAAGATCGAGGATGTGATTGTGGCGTAGGAAAATTTTTCTTTCCCGCAGACTTCCTCATTCCGGATATGGAAGAAGATGCAAATCCCGATCATATTGGGAGGCCATTCCTAGCAACTGCAGAGCCTTGATTGACGTTGAAAGAGGAGAGCTAACGCTAAGAGTGAGAACGAAGAGATGGTGTTTAAAGTCTTTAAACACGCCATCGAGCCAAGAACCGTAAGTGGGTGTTTTGCAATCAACACCACCAAACCCCATGCGAGCCATTGCAATGCAACCAAAGAAGGATGAGCCCAAGAAAGCAAGCATGGTTTGCTGAGATGACACTAAATGAAGTAATTGTTCCGGAACTCCCTACTACCGATAATGCTAAAAAGAAAAGGAGAAAAAGGAAACGCCAAATGTGGCGAAATGGATTAGTTGGGGACTTAATCCACCCCAGGGCTAGTAAGTCTAAGGAACTTGCGTCCGGCTAAAAGACGTTAAAGACAGCGCTTGTTGGGAGGCAACCCAACGTTTTCAATTATGTTATTTTAATTTCCGTCGTTATTTTATTTTAGTTTGTCTAAGAACAGTCTCACGGTATTGGATCTTGTTGTTTTGTGATTGACAGGTACAAGAAATTAAACCAGGGGACGAAATAAACTGAAGAAAGCGATTTTGCAGAGCGGTGGCGCGCCAAAAGATCTGAACAGCTCGAAGTTTAAGAGCCGCGCTCCTGCGAGCAGGCCGCGGTAGAATTCCGTAAAGTTGGCGAGTTTAGCGGCGCGCGCCAGAGCAGCGGCAAGGCAGAAAGTCCCGGCGAGCGCAGATGTTCAGCCGCGCGCTAAAAGGTGGCGCGCCAAGCGGGAATCCAGAAATTTAAAACGCCCAAAAAAAAAAAAAAAATCAGATTTTCCCCAATTCCAACTTCCAAAACCTAACCTTCCCTCTCCAAAAACCCACGAAATTCCAGAAATTTGCCCACAAAACCTCCACAAATCCAACCCAACCACAACCTAAACTCTTAAAATTCCCAAAAAAAAAAAAACCCTCAACTATCTCAAACAACAAAGCTCCATTCCATAGCCTCAACCCACTAATTGAAACAAGAACAAGCTTGAGTCTTCTCATCAAAAGGTAATCCCTATCTTTGTTCTTGAATCCTTTCACTGAAGTCATAGGAGGTAGTAGTTGGGAAGAGTATTGTAGTCGAGTAGTTTGGGTACCAAAAGTTGGTTGTGAAGTTGGAGAAAGAGAGTAAAAAATAGGTTGGGCATTGTTGAAGTTTGGTGTCGCCGCTAGTTGTTGAGTGTATAGGAGACATTGTGCCACAAAAATTAGAAGCTGCAGATTTTGTTTATAAATGGCCACCAGAAAGAGAAGAGGATCCACATCCACCCCAACCCCACAATACGATGAAAATAGGTTCGTGAGTTACCAGGCCTACCAAAGATACAAAAGACTTGATACTAGACCCGTAATTCCGAGCGGGAATGGATTACCAAAGGGGATCCTATGGGGATGAAGACGCGTTTATGAGCCCATCCGGCTATGATAGAGCTAAGGGGATGGAAGAGATTTGTCAATCCGGAGAAGATAAAACCAGTGAATACAACAATGGTGCGGGAATTTTATGCAAACTTTCCGGAGAGGACAGAAAGGGGGTGCTTTGTAAGGGGAAATTATATGCCTGTGACTGCAGAAGCAATAAATACAACGCTAAAAACAGTTGATGTTGAAGAAAGTAGCGATTGGAACCATTTTAGAACATGGTCTAGGAGCAGCAACAACATTGACTGGAATAATATTGCAGACACAGTGAGCTACCCTGGGGCTGCTTTTGAGATCGGAAGGAATGGATCTAGAGCACTGAGCAAAGCGATTCAAAGCGACCAAGGCTTGGTCAGATTTCGTCGATGCGCATGATTCCATCTACGCACTTCACCAGAGTGCCAGAAGACAGGATTAAGTTGATTTATGGAATTATGAGGGGGCTGATAATTGATGTGGGAAAAGAGATAGTACAGAGCATCGAAGAAATCAGCAGGTTGGTGACAACAGGTGGATTGGGACACGGTTCACTTATTACCGCCTATGCCACACGAGTGCAAATTCCCACAACTACCCACGATACTCATGAAAGAAACCAATCGCCGGTGTCCCATGGGATAGTGCACTCTTTCCTGCACTTAGCCCCCAAAGACTGCACGAAGAGTACAACCTGCAGCAAAGAAGAACAACAAAGCAGAGGCAACCATGGATGAAGATGAGTCAAATAGGGCTCACATGAGGTGACCTAGCCACCGCCAACCACAAGAGCAGAACCTTCAGAGCCCACACAGGCAATTGTACCAACACCAGAAGGAGATGATGCAGACCTTGCAAACAGTAGTACAAGGACAGCAAGAAACAAGGCAACAAATCGACGAGCTGAGTGCCTTGTTCAACCAATGGTCGATGCATTATCCACCGCCACCACCACCATTTTAGCCAAAGTTTGTAAGTGTCGTTTTTACTGTCTTTGAGTCTACACACATTGGGGGCAATGTGTGATTTAAGTTTGGGGGTGTGTTTTTGTGTTTTAGTTTTTATTTGTGTGTCATGTTATGTTTTATTTAAGTCTTTTTTATTTGTGTGTCATGTTATGTTTTATTTAAGTCTTTTTTATTTGTTTTATGTTTATTTTGAGTCACCAAAATTTTTTCTTTCTTGAGTCATAATTGCATGTCAAAGATCATGTATGCTGTAGTTGCTAGAAACACCTAGTGAAGTAATGTGGAATAATGTAAAGGAATTGAAGCAACTAATCTAAACACTTAGGTTAGATATGCCAAAAGCTCACAAAATCTGTCTATTTGGAGTTTCGCTTGAGTTATGTATGCTAAATGATAAATGCTTATGTGTTATGATCGCTTGCTATTTGAGGCTAAACAGTTAGATATGCATGTTAGGGAGATGACTCAGGCATTTCTTTGATAGCCAATTCTTACCACTCTTTTCTATCCCGTACTTTAAAAATATCACTAGTTAGCCCCATTGAGCCTAAATTTGCCTAAATTTGAAACTTCTTCATTGACACCCCATATTCCCACAAAATTGTGCCATAAGTGAAAATATGAAATAGTGGAGTACATTGTGTTAAAAAGAAGAAACAAAAAGAGTGAACAAGTTTGAGGCACCCTAATGGAAAAGTAATAAGAAAGAGGCAAAAGCCTAAGTTTGGGGGTGCCTATTTGTATAATACACTTCACTCTCCCAAAACAAAAGAGGGGAATGATAGAATTGAAGTGAAGGAAAGAATCAAAAGAAAAGGGAAAATTGAAAAGCCAAAGAGCTTCAGTACAGTAAAAATGAGCCTAAATGCCTATCTTTACCAACCCCTACCTAAGCCTACATTACAACCCCCAAAGTCCTGAAGATCTTTTCTATGTATATCCAGAATTAGTGGAGAATAGCAAGTAAGCATGCCATAGGAATTTTTGAATTTATATGCATACTTGAGTACACTGACTTCCATTTAAGCATGATAAGTATGAGTTTGCGAAATATCTAGCTCAATGTGTTGAAATTCCATGCTATATGTTCCTGCATATTATTCTGCTAACCTTCATGTTTTTCTAGTTAACATTCATGCAGCAAAAGTGATCAATGGCAGGGAGTCTGTTTATTTTCTTTGTTGATTTTCTTATTTATTGAGTCTGTCATTTTACTTCTTTCTTTTTATCTTTGCTCGAGGGCGAGCAAAGGTTAAGTTTGGGGGTATTTGATCGGTGTATTTTATATACACCTTTTGAGTCAGTCTAGTTAGTCTTTTGTCCCATTTTGTACATACAAAGTGTCGTATTAGGATAGATTTTCTTTCTTTTGAGTCAAAGTGGCTAAAGTGGCCAAATGGCGGAAAAGGAGCGAAAAGAGGGAAAAAGAGGAGGTACTAGAGCTGAAAACGGAGAAAGTGGCAAACGAGGCTGAAATCAGACTGCGCGCCTCCCGCAATCGAAGCGGCGCGGCGCCTATTATTCAGAAGTTCAGAAGATCCAGTACGCGGCGCTCGTGAGACTGAAATGGCCGCGCGCTAAACATCCGAGAAGCCACAGAGTTGCAGGCCGCGCGCCTGCAGCCAGATATCGGCCGCGCGCCAAAACACCCGTATTGCAGAACTTTAGCGCGCTTGGCGCCGACAGCAGGCCGCGCGCCGACGAAAAATTAGGTCTTTTGACGGATTTTTGGGCCAGGCCTGCAAGGAAAAGAGGGGAGACGTTTTAAACCTATAAAAGGAGAACCCTAGGCAGTTTTCAAGGTTCCCCTTTCTTGCACAACTCAAGATTCTTGACTTGGAGATTGGACACCATTAGCTTAGTAATTTCTTTTCCTTTCCTTTATTTATTTCAGTTTTTGCATGATGAACTTTGAATTAGTTCTTGTCATATTCATGGCTAGAACTAATTCTCTGATAGTGCTTTCTATGTTGAATTTCTTGAACCTTATGTTATAACTTAATGCATGCTTATGGTTATTATTCTTATTGAGAGATCTATCCAATAATTGAGTTGAATTCTTGGTAGCTAATTGACAACTAGTTATCACTATATGATTTCTAATCAGATTCTGAAAAGGAGGGATTGTGAATATGCTGTAAGTTGGGTAGACGGTCTCGAGTTGGGGATGAAAATACCTCAATTAGATTTGTAGCGTTGATGAGAGGCTTAACAACCCTAATTTTGCGCATTGTGCGTGACGGTCAACTAGGTTTTGTGCTTAATCCTCCTATAGAGTTACCCTTATCGTGAAAGTTAGGTAAGGAACAATCTGGGTTGAGTGTTTATATAACCCTAACGGGAGTATAAAGCGATTTCAGAACCCGCTTTCTCCAAAAGAAGAACACCATAAGTAATGCATTAACAAGTAATATAGGCGGATAGTAAGGATGCATAGAAGCCCTATTCTTATCACATCTGAAGTAATTCTTTATATTTACTTATCTTTAATAATTCTTAGTTATAAACAATCAATCAAATATTAATTCGCCAAATAGATACTATAAAATAGACAATTGGTACTTGAACCCTAATCCCAGAGGACGATATTCGGTCTTATCTAAGACTATACTACTTGATACGATAACGTGCACTTGCGTTTAAAAGTGTGTGCATAATTCGCGCATCAACAGTCTAGCATAATCCTCGGCCGAAAAAGTCGTCCTGACTGACAGAAAGTGGGCTGATTTCGTCAGCCTGTCGACAATAACCCAGATGGAATCATGCTTCCTCTGAGTGTGAAGTAACCCTGTAATAAAATCCATATTTACCACCTCCCACTTTCAAATCGGAATATCAATAGCCTGCAATAGCCCACCGGGCTTTTGGTGCTCAACCTTGACCTGCTGACAATTCGGGCACTGCGCCACAAACTCCGCAACGTCCCTCTTCAGGCCATCCCACCAATAGATACACCTGAGGTCATGGTACATCTTAGTCGACCCCGGGTGAATAGAATAATGAGCACTGTGTGCTTCTCCCAGAATCTGCTGACGGAGTCCTGCCACATCGGGAACACACAGTCGGCCCTCAATTCTTAGCACTCCATCAGACGCTACCTCAAATAGACTCTTCTCCTTCTGAAGAGCTGCATCGCGATACCGTACCATAATCAGATCTTCATACTGTCGCCTCTTCACTTCCTCGATGATGGAAGACTCGGCAACCTCTCGAACCCGAACTCCATTACTATCAGAATCAACCAAACGAACCCCAAGGCTCGCTAGCTGATGTAACTCTCGGACCATATCCCTTCTCTCTGGCTGTACATCAGATAGACTACCCATCGATATGCGACTAAGGACATCTGCAACTACATTGACCTTCCCTGGGTGGTATAGAATATCGACATCGTAATCCTTAAGTAGCTCCAACCACCGTCTCTGCCGCAAGTTCAGCTCCTCCGTCAAGATATACCGAGACTCTTGCGTGCGTGTAAATATCCACATGAACTCCATACAAATAATGTCTCCGCATCTTCAAGGCATGAATCATCACGCCAACTCTAAGTCATGTGTGGATAGTTCTTCTCATGCTTCACGAGCCGCCGACGCGTGACGTTATAACCTTGCCGCGGCCGCATCGACGCACTCCAAGCCCGACGCCTGACGCATCACAATAAACTACATATCCGTCTAAACCCTCTGGAAGAGTAAGAACTGGGCGGCGTCAATTTCTCCTTGATGGCGGAAGCTCTCCTCACAAGCATCCGTCCACCGGAACATAGCTGCCTTCTGAGTCAGCTTAGTCAAAGGTGCTGAAATGGAAGCAAACTTCTCCACAAACCTTCGATAATAACCCACAAGGCCCAAAAAGCTGCGCACCTCCGTTGGTGTAGTGGGTCTGAGCCAAGTCTTGACTGCCTCAATCTTTGTTGTATCAACCCGAATACCATCGGCCCCGATAACATGCCCTAAGAAAGCCACTGAGGCCAACCAAAACTCGCATTTCGAGAACTTGGCATACAACTGCCGGTCCCGGAGGACTCCCAATACCGTCCTCAAATGATCCGCATGATCCTGCTCTGTGCGCGAATAAACCAGGATGTCATCAATGAATACTATAACGAACATATCCAAGAATCATCAAATCCATGAATACTGTTGGGGCGTTGGTCAACCCAAAAGACATCACCCTGAACTCATAGTGCCCACATCGGGTCCTGAATGCAGTCTTTGGGATATCTGCCTCTCTAACTCGTACCTGATGATAACCAGATCGCAGGTCTATCTTGGAGAAACACCTTGCACCCTGCAACTGGACAAACAAATCATCAATCCTGGGGAGGGGGTATATGTTCTTGATAGTTACCTTATTCAGCTGCCTGTAATCAACACACATACGCAGCGTCCCATCCTTCTTCTTTACAAATAACACTGGCGCTCCCCAGGGAGAAACACTGGGCCTGATAAAACCTTTTTCCAGCAAATCTTTCAGCTGATCCTTCAATTCCTTCAACTCGGCAGGTGCCATCCGGTATGGCGGAATAGATATCGGTCGAGTGTCTGGCGCCAAATCAATGCAAAACTCAATCTCCCTCTCAGGAGGGATACCCGGAAGCTCGTCTGGGAATACGTCTGAAAACTCTCTAACGACCGGAACTGACTGAAGGTCCGGTATCTCAGCCTCAGTATCGAATATCCGAACTATATGGTAGATATACCCCTTCCGTACCATCTTCCTAGCCTTGAGGTAAGAAATAAACCTACCCCTCGGCGATGCAGTATTCCCTTTCCACTCGATAACCGGCTCACCAGGAAATTGGAACCGTACCAATCTCTCTCTACAGTCCACATTAGCATAACAAGATGCTAACCAATCCATACCCATAATCACGTCAAAGTCCGTCATATCCAACTCTATCAATTCGGCTAGAGTCTGACGACTGTCTATAGTCACTGGGCAAGCCTTATATACCCGCTCAGATACCACCGAATCACCTACTGGTGTAGCCACCTCAAAAGGTTTTATGGACTCAGGCTCTATCCTTATTCTACCAGCAATATGAGGAGATATATAGGACAAGGTAAAACCTGGATCTATCAAAGCATATACATCACAACATGCAATCAATAATGTACCTGTGACGACATCTGGTGACGCCTTCTGGTCCTGACGGCTGGACATGGCATAAATGCGGTTCTGAGGACCGCTGGAACTGGGACCCCTACCACGAACCTCGCGCGCTCGCCGCTGCGTGAACACCGCCTCCGGCGCATAACCGTCGAAGACGAAGATCAAAGAATCGACTCGCTTACCGAACCATAACACTCCCGCCACCTCTGGTCGGACAATCTCTCTTCAAATGGCCCTGCTGGAGACAAGAGTAACAAGCTCCTGAAGAAACACGACACTCGCCTGGGTGAGACCTACCGCACCGAGCACACTGAGAAGTGGATGGTCTCGATCGGTAGCGGTCTCTGCTTCCCTGAAACCCTGAAGTCCTGGAGCCCGACCGCCTCGAATGACCAGCCGACGGACCTCCCGCCGTAAAATCGAGAAGGAGCATTCTGGCCGGCCGGTGAAAAGTGGACCTAGTTCGCCGAAATTTGTCGCCCGCCAAAAATACCGAGACCTCGCTGCCCCGCCTCTTGGGCTGGCCTAAATCTAGCTGATCCTCCCTCTCTCTGTCCTCAATCCCCTGCGCATACGCCTGCATCCTGGCAATATTCATCCCTGGCTGAAGAGCCACCCCCAAACATGCAGTAATCATATGACGGTCTAGCCCCATCACATATCGATGAACCTTGTCTGCCATGTCCGCTACAATGGTGTGCGCATACCTGGCTAAGGAGTCAAACTCCAGGCTGTACTCTCTGATAGTCCTCCCGTTCTGCCTCAAGGTCAAGAATCTATCAACTCACCTCAGGAGGCAAGAAGTGATCTAGGAAAGCCTCTGTGAACTCCTCCCAAACCGCTGGAAGAGCATCCTCGCCTCTAGACAACTCTCATGACTTAAACCAGTTCAACGCAATATCGCGTAACCGGTAAGAGGCTAGCATGACAGACTCAGCCACCGAGGCCCTAAGCACCTGCATAGTCCGCTGCAACTGCCGAACAAACTCATGAGGATCCTCCTCGGATCTCGAATCATAGAACTCGGGTGGATGACAACCCAGAAAATCCCGAATCAAACCGCCGGCTTGGGTTGGGCCGCCGCTCACGCGGCCGCCGCCACTACGCTGTCAATAACCGGATCGCCTCGCATCTTATACTCACCGGCCGTGGGACTGGGCTCCGCATCGCGGTCTCGATGGCCGCCGCCTCGAACTCATTGAGGCCGGGCGACGTCGTGGAACTCGCCGTCCGAAACATCATCTCTGGTAAAGACTGGGCATGTGCCCTCGTGACCCTTCGCGTCCTACTAGCAGCTCTCTCCGCTGCGTTGCCCTTCTGGGCCGCGGTTGCCTTGCGTGGAGGCATAACTGGTACATAAAGGAAAATATTAGAGGAAGTTCAACCTATAACACAACTCTATTGCACGATCTTAGAATGAAAGAATGGAAACCAATCCTAAATATCCTGCAGCCTCCTGATTATAGATGTGGTGCACAACACACCGATAATCAAGACTCTACTAGACACGGTCTGTAGACACTTCCCGAGGACTAACTGCTCTGATACCACTTTTGTCACGACCCGACGCCGGGGCCGCGACTGGTGCCCTACCGGGGCACCCCGTCAGGTATACATCAGAGAATAGCAGCGGAACATACATAACACATGACCTGTATAAAGTAAACATCACTGGCAAGTCGGTAAGGCTGTCTTCCATAAAAATACACTTAATCAAAAGTACAACTTGTTCTTACAGTCCAAAACCACAAACGTGACTACAGGCCTCTAAGAATAACAACTGTGGCGGGACAGGGCCCCGCCATACCCCTGAATGTACAAAATACCTACTGCATCAGGGAAAAGCCGTACCAACAAAACAAGCCTCCGGAGGAATGGGGCTTCTGACACCAGAACAGTGATCCTAAGAGTGAGGATCCACCACCTGCTTACCCCTACCTGCGGCATTAACGCAGCCCCCGAGGAAGGGGGTCAGTACACAATATGTACTAAGTATTCGAAACTGGAAAATACTGAAAATACCTCATAAGTCTAAAATAATTGGGGACATGTATGAAAATCAGTTTACAGAACATTGTGCCTTACTAACAATGAGAATAGCAACATATAATATACTGCATGAAAATAAGAAGCTCATGGTCAAAGCAAGGTCATCCGCCCCGCAGTATCATTAAGTACTCCTACTCCTGGGACTATTTCACCCGCATGGGTCATGTGGACCCGCATGAGGTATTCCTCGCATAGGCTGTACTCACCCGCATTGGAATATTTCACCCGCATGAGCCCTCCGGACTCGCATGAGGTATTCCTCGCATCATGGGTAGCAAATCCACGGAATAGGTGGTATAACGTCTTGGGGGATTACCCCTCATTTATACTCTTACCCTGAAGCAGGTGGTATAACGTCTTGGGGATTTACCCCTCATTTATACTCTTACCCTGGATAAGGTGGTATAACGTCTTGGGGATTTACCCCTCATTTATACTCTTACCCTAGCTCAACCGGCCATCACACATAGCGTAAATAGGTTAGGAAAAGCCCTCTCATTTTAGTTTACTTAAGGCACTAACATATCTTAATAAAAGACATCCGGGAAATTAACCCAAAGGACTACATACTATGTACTTCTACTCTTTTAAAACCTTAGGCAATTAATGCCTTAAAAATCAATTTGCCTTTCACAACCTCAAATCATTTATCCGTACTCATTTTACTTAGAGTAAATCTTTCTTTATTAATTTTCCATAAAGCTAATATAATCACTTCCCATAAAGTCATTATATTAACGTTATACCTTAGTCAAATACATTTTCCTAAAACCCAAGGGACTTACACTTTTAAAAAGACACAAGAATCATATACTTGAACACATCAAGTCTCTTAACTTTGAAAACTCAAGACATCCTTAGTACCTTTAAAGAAATGAGTTAATCCCCCTTACTCACAAAACTTGACCATCCTTAAAACAAGTAAGGGATATCAAAACTTGTACGTTGTAACACCCCATTTTAACCGGAGTCGGAAACGGGATTACTGCTACATATAGTTGATTCCTAAATGTATTTTAAGGAGTCGCCACCTAATTATTATAGTGAATTAGGACACTTAGTTTATTGCAATAAAAATACTGCAATTGACTTCCATTTAATGGTCTGCGAAATTAGTGAGATTCTGGATCAGGGTTCTTTATTATCCTAAAGGGAAGGGGTTAGGCATCCTTTAAGATCCGCTAACTTGCGGTTGTTCGTTCAAACCTAGGTTAATTATTTATTGCTCATTTTATTCTACCTATTCTAAGCATTTTACATAATTTACAATTAAAATAAAATACAATGCAAAATAATAAAACATGAAATTAAATACGGCATAAAGTAAACTCCGGGGCATTCTTTTTGAAATGCATCTCCGGATACCTGCATAAACACTTAGTAAAAGTATTAGTAATAGAATACATAAATTTTAAAATAATAGCAAAATTAACAAACAAAGCAAATAAATCCGCTTTTGTATGCAGAGGCCTTGGAAATCGACGGATTCCTTCATCGCCAATATTGCTAAAAATAATAAAATAAATAAAACCTTCTGATCGCGCAAACAAGAATAGTTTTAAACACGGAGGGCTCGGATATGTAAAAATATAAAGTAGAGACGGCTTAAACAAGTGCGTGCATGAATTCGCCAAGCGCATGTTGGTTATCCGATGTAAGTGGAAGAAATCATCCTTGCCTGTAAAGCTTCATTTATTTTATTTTCCGTCTTTGCAATCATGGAGGCCTCAAAATCGACGGATAACTTTTTCATCGGCCAAACAAGTGTAGCATCTTGTTCAAATCAAGAAAATACCAAAAGTAGTATCTTGTTCAAATCAAGAAATACCAAAAGTAGTATCTTGTTCAAAATCAAGAAACCAAAAAAAAAAATGTCCAAATTAATAGCAATATAGCCAAAACAATAGCAAAATAGCCTAAAACCGGTGACAAAATACCGATCAAGAGCGATAAATGGCCAACAACTGTCTAACAGATAACAAAACAGAGACGAGGGCCCAAAATGACGTAATGGCCAATATCACGGAGATTTCAAAGCTTCGGAGTTTTACTCGCAGATTATCAAAACAAGAAATCAAACCACCCATAACCAATAGTATAAAATAACAAAATACTAAAATCACCGTAAATAGCCAAAGAAGCGAGCGTCACGGAAATCAAGAACAAGGCGGAAACAAGAAAGCTCGACGGAGTTCTAAAATTGGCGAATCACCAAAACAAAATCAAATCGTTTCTTCAACATAGCCAAACAAAAGAGATACAAAAGCGATGATTGACAATACAACACGAAAATGGCACGGCGCGGCGTAGCGTCGGCGAGGTCGCGGAAAAGCGCCGCCACGCAATGATGAGGTTCGCGGATGGTTGTTCGCCGAATGAGTTCTTGCCGGCTAGGTAGCTCGCCGCGAGATCGGGCGCGACGGATCGCGGCGACGGAAATGGAATGGTGGTTCGCGACGGGTATTCTTGGTGTTGTATGTGTGTGAGTGGTCGAGTTCACGGATAGTGGAGGTTCGTCGGCGGCCGACGGTGGTTGAGGATATGGCGATGATGGAAATAGTGGTTCACCGAGTTAACGCAGCAGCGAGGGTGAGGCATGATGGTGTGAGGTTCGCCGACGACGGGTGGTGGCGACGGAGCGATGGTTCGCGGTTGTTGGTGATGGCGGTGGTTCGCCGGTGGTGACGGATTGGCGGAGAGAGGTAGAGAGTAGGCGGCGAGGTTAAGGAGAGAGGTGCACGAGCTGAGCCCGCGAAGCGGGCGCGCGAGGCCGATTCTCTTGTGTAGTGTCGCACGCCTTCATTATGTGGGGGCTGATAGATAATAGGGCTGATTTTGTGTTGGGGGGAAAGTGGGGTATAATGTTTTATTTATAGGGTAGGTTTTTTAGGGTTTGGGTTTAGTTTTGGGGGGGAAAAATGAAAAGTGGGTTTTGATTTTAGGGGGGAAAATGAAAGAGGGTGTTTGGATGGAATTAAAAACAAAAATGGTGTTGGGTTGGACCGATTCAAATTGTGTCTTGGACTGGACTGGACTGGTTTGACAAAAATGCAAGGCTGGTTAATTATTTAAAACAAAATTATTTAAAAAGATACAAGATTATTAAAATGCAAATCTTGTATGATAATACTAAAAGGCAATATTTAACACATGTTTAATGCCTGATTAAAAGTAAAAAATGGGATGTCAATTAATTATTTAAAAAGATGCAAATATTATTAAAATAAAACGACGGTGTAACAATAATAAAAACATAATATTAACAAAGACATAATGCTTAATTAAAAATAGAAAGATAAAAATGCAAAAAATGCTGATTAAAATGCAATGTGCTAAAAACTTAAAATTGCAACAAATATACGAAAACGGTCAAAATTGATCACAACAAGACGTCCTCTTTGTACGGAGATGATGGAAGAGTCTTGGACAAAGATGTTGACTTGAGCCAATTTTGTCTGCTTTTATAAACTAGAACTCAAAAATAGGGATGATGCAGATCAAAATGTCGATGTCAAATCATGATGACACCGGTCGTTGGACGCAAAAATAAAAGCAAAGTCGACATCGATTTAAAAATGTCCCGTTGTCAAGTATGATTGACACTGGGTTGCAGGTGATGTGGTGTTGAAAAAGATATGGGGTTTGTAGATGATGATGGCGTCATTGCATAGACGCAATGCAGATGCTCGTCGTTGCATGGACGAAACATGAATGAAGCCGTTGCATAGGCTAAAAAGAAATGACGTCGTTTTCGGACGCAATGCAGATGCTCGTCGTTGCATGGATGAAACATATATGAAGCCGTTGCATGGGCTTAAAAGAAATGGCGTCGTTGCATAGACGCGATGCAGATGCTCGTCGTTGCATAGACGAAACATGAACGGCCGCCAGATAGGCTAAAAGAAATGACGTCGTTTTGGACGCACGCAGATGCTCGTCGTTGCATGGACGAAACATAAACGGCCGCCAGATAGGCTTAAAAATGAAAGGGCGTCGTTTTTGGACGCGATGCAGATGCTCGTCGTTGACGTAAACATGAACGGCCGTGATAAGCTTAAAATGAAAGGACGTCGTTTTTGACGCACGCAGATGTTAATGCGTTGCATGGACGAAACATGAACGGCCAGATAGGCTTAAAAATGAAAAGGCGTCGTTGCATGGACGCGATGCAGATGCTCGTCGTTGCATGGACGAAACATGAATGAAGCCGTTGCATAGGCTTAAAATGAAAAGGCGTTGTTGCATGGACGCGATGCAGATGCTCGTCGTTGCATGGACGAAACATAAATGAAGCCGTTGCATAGGCTTAAAATGAAAAGGCGTCGTTTTTGGACGCGATGCAGATGCTCGTCGTTGCATGGACGAAACATGAACGGCCGCGATAGGCTTAAAAATGAAAAGGCGTTGCATGGACGCGACGCAGATGCTCGTCGTTGCGTAGACGAAACATAAATGAAGCCGCCAGATAGGCTTAAAATGAAAAGGCGTCGTTGCATGGACGCGATGCTCGTCGTTGCATGGACGAAACATAAATGGCCGCCAGATAGGCTTAAAATGAAAAGGCGTCGTTGCATGGACGCGATGCAGATGCTCGTCGCATGGACGAAACATAAATGAAGCCGCCAGATAGGCTTAAATGAAAAGGCGTCGTTGCATGGACGCGACGCAGATGCTCGTTGCCGTACGGACGAAACATAAACGGCCGCCAGATAGGCTTAAAATGAAAAGGCGTCGTTGCATGGACGCTGATGCAGATGCTCGTTGCATGGACGAAACATGAACGGCCGCCAGATAGGCTTAAAATGAAAAGGCGTCGTTGCATGGACGCGATGCAGATGCTCGTCGTTGCATGGACGAAACATGAATGAAGCCGTTGCATAGGCTTAAAATGAAAAGCATTGGTTTAGGGGCGTACCTGTTTTGTGACCCGTCTGGATTGAGATAGCGTCATTGCATAGACGTTGTGCATTTGTGACCCGCATGAGTTTATTGTTGTGTTTCTGCCTTTGCTGATATGAAGATCCTGCACTCAAAGAAAACTTAGTGAGTTTTAGGAAATGAGTGGTTGATTAGCGTCGACTCTGTAGCTTTGGCTCTTGACGCTTGCATTCTCGTTTGCAATCAAGACCTAGTTGGCTGCTTTTTCTGTCTATTGCCATTTTCTTGCACTGAATTCCTTAAAATGTCCCAGTTTCTGGTAATGAAGATGTTGAACTGGGTAAGGTTGCATCTTGACGCTATCAAGGCGATCAGGTAAGCATTTTTTTTTTTTATAATGAATGAAAAGCTAATGCGAGAATATGGACAATGTACAATTGAGTAGATGAGAATGCAACCCCCCGAAAATATGTAGGTAGTAATGGATGCAAAAATATATGAGGATGCTAAACTCTCCAATGGACAAAATCGAGTCATGCGTAAACAAGGAAGAAATATTTCTAACGCGGTGTGGCCAGGCCGATGTGGTCGCCACGTATCCCGCCGAGGAGTCGATCAAGCGTAGTTCATGCCGCAAAAATAAGAATTTTTATGATTTTAAAATGATGCGGGACGAAGCGATGTGGCGCCACGTATCCCGCCGAGGAGTCGATCAAGCGTAGTTCTTGCTGCAAAAATAAGAATTTTTATGATTTTAAAATGATGCGGGACCGAAGTCGATGTGGCCGCCTACGTATCCCGCCGAGGGAATCAGGTCAAGACGTAGTTCGTGCTGTAAAAATAAGAATTTTTATGATTTTAAAATGATGTGGGACCGAAGCCGAGGTGGCGCCACGTATCCCGTGAGAATCAGTCAAGACGTAGTTCGTGATGCAAAATAATTTTTATGTAATATGCATTTTGTTGTTTTTTCGAAAAAATGGAAAGCGACATTACGTTCGACTCGGTTGATACCAACAATTAGTATTGTGCATAAGGATGTTCTTTTATTGTTTTGATCTAACCGAGTTTGACTCGGTGTAATTCACGATTTGAGATAGTACCTCAAACATACGAGTGTCGACACACTTGCTTGCATCGAGTTTGAACTAAACGTAATCTCATGTTTCAAATGTCTCACTGAAAGAAGGTCCCATCTCACACATATATTCCAATATTTTGAATTTTGGGACGTTGAGAGAATTGCGCTCACACTCAAAAAGATGTTCAATGCATGCAATTGTGATACCATAGGCCGTCGTATGTAAGTATCCACTAATGTGAGAACCCTCAGTATAAGATCATGTAGGGCTTGTCACGGGCTTGTAATGTAGGCTTGGTGAAAGGAATGGATATCATTTGGGTAAAAGTGACTAATCATTCCTCGAGAGTTGGACTACGTCCATGCTTGATATTTGTGTGTTTTAATGCTGACTTGCTTTCTTTTTGTCCCAGTTTTTCTGTATTGACTTCTTTTGAATCTTTCATTTGGAGCCCTTTTTTTTTTTTTTTTTTTTATTTTTTATCGGGGCTTTTGATTTCCTCTTTATGTGAAGTCGTTTCTGCTTTCATTCTTTGAGACTTTGACAATTTTTGTCTTTGCAAACTTCAGCTAGAATTTTGTCAGCCACTTGCACATTTCTAAAGCACTCGAGAGTCGGGCGAGAGGATAGTGCGTACGCACTCAGAAGGTTATAGGTGTAATATGCGGTTGTCGAAAAATAGGTTTTAGGCTCAAAGGGGTGTACTAGGGATAATGTTATTTGGTAGGCTGAAAAGGCTCAAACGGGTCAAAGAAAGCCTACGATCATTTCCCACACCGAGTGTTACTCAGGATTTCGCCTCAACAAACATTCAAGCCAAGTTCTAGATCACAATGCAATGCAATTGAACTTATTCAAACACTCACCACACAATGCATATGAAACGATGAGGTCGGTTTCATTCTTATCTTGGAAACATGCAAGACAATGTCATCTGCGGGTATGAATAAGAGGTACCAAAAGAATCTATGGTTTACCACAAAGTCAACCCATACTGATTATCACTTGTTTTTTTTTGTTTATGCACATTTGTAACTGTGTTGGTATTAACAAAGTCAAACAATAATACTTACAAAATGTTTTTGTATTTTTTGAATAACATTTTTTTTTTGTATTTTTTGAAGAAAATATACATTTTTTTCTTTTTTTTTGAATAAAGTGTACTGAACCCGAATAGAGGTCGCCACGTATCCGCCGAGGGAATCAAAGCGTAGTTCATTCAAATATGTTATAAAACGTATGCTTGGAAAAATTTATCAAAAGGATAGCAATATAAAACTGTGCAAAATAAATGATTGTCCACTGTGAACGAATGCAAAGTAAAATGAATGCCCGAAAACATGATAAATGGGATGCATGGGTGAGAAAAATATGTTTATTTGTTTTTTATTTTTTTTATTTTATTTATTTTATTTTTTATGGTGTCGAACCCAAAATGAGTTGCCTACGTATCACACCGTGTGGTGAGAATCAGACACGCGTAGTTCGGAATAATTATGTTGTAAAATTCATGGTATGCGAAAACTATGTAATTAACGCTAAACATATTAATTTAATTTTCAAATATGAATAAAAATACAAAGTATAAAAGAATTGAGAGCGATGTCTCGTTGAATCTGGTATAAACTGACTTCTATTAGTCAACATAATTCTCGCTTCTTGTGATGACTTTTTTTTTTTTTTTGTTTTCTTTTGACGCCTCGACTATTTGCGAGGACTGTTTTCCTGCAAAAATATGAGAAATAGGTGAGAGTGGAAAATGATAAAATAACAAAATGGAGGGGTGTGACCATATAGTCAGAGACTCCCCTGATTGGTTCGACCGGACTGGTGGTTGATGCTTCACAAAGTCCAAGTCGCGCTATTCAAGAGTGATTTACGTGATGAAGTCCTGATTGCAATGTGAAAGCAAAAATGCAAAAATACAAATGCTCAAGTCCGGAATCACAAAAGAGCGATTGTTGAATTAAACAATATGTACAGAGTTGCTAGCGACAAACAATAATAAACAAAAAACATGCAAATCAAGCGCGTGCCCTAATATGCTTGGGACCTCCCTTATGCCAGAGGTGAGCCTAAACGTCAAATATGCGGGATTGTGATAAATAGGTCCAAGCCGTTAAACTGCAATATTTTGTTGGAAATGGCGACCAAATGACGGTGCACTTTTTCCAATTTTGACGTGTCGTGACCAGGCTTGGATCCGTCTATCATCATCACGCTACACATAGTATGCCAAATGAGTCGTTGGGTTGTGAAACCCGTCGACAAGTTTGGTGGATTTCTAATTGTGGCGTTAATACCAAGGATTAACCCACCTAAGGTTTATGCATGCATGACTTAATAAAAAGTGGTATAGCTCTATCTTAAGTTTTCTAAGATTTGGCTTACTAGACACAATGGTTCCCGAGCGGACTACTCGAGTGAGAAGGCTACGTGACCACGGTTGGACCGGATTCTCGCGTCTATTACCAACTCTCCTAAATTTGGGTTTTGAAGAAAGAATTTTCTTTGATGCACTGCGCACCTCGCGTGTAGTGTGTGATAGTGTTAATTTTCCAGAATGGAGGAAATATGAACGGAATGACAATTTAAGGAAAGCAATAAAAGAATGTAGCAATTAAAGTAGTTAATTACAAAATAAAAGCAAACAACATAAAATATTTACAACAAATATAAAAGCAAGATAAAGTGCAATATTTAATTAACCTGAGTATGTTATGATCAAGAACCTGATATCCCCAGCGGAGTCGCCATGCTGTAACACCCCATTTTAACCGGAGTCGGAAACGGGATTACTGCTACATATAGTTGATTCCTAAATGTATTTTAAGGAGTCGCCACCTAATTATTATAGTGAATTAGGACACTTAGTTTATTGCAATAAAAATACTGCAATTGACTTCCATTTAATGGTCTGCGAAATTAGTGAGATTCTGGATCAGGGTTCTTTATTATCCTAAAGGGAAGGGGTTAGGCATCCTTTAAGATCCGTTAACTTGCGGTTGTTCGTTCAAACCTAGGTTAATTATTTATTGCTCATTTTATTCTACCTATTCTAAGCATTTTACATAATTTACAATTAAAATAAAATACAATGCAAAATAATAAAACATGAAATTAAATACGGCATAAAGTAAACTCCGGGGCATTCTTTTTGAAATGCATCTTCGGATACCTGCATAAACACTTAGTAAAAGTATTAGTAATAGAATACATAAATTTTAAAATAATAGCAAAAATTAACAAACAAAGCAAATAAATCCGTCTTTTGTACAGGGGAGGCCTTGGAAATCAGACGGGGATTCCTTCATCGGCCAATATTGCTAAAAATAATAAAATAAATAAAACCTTCGGATCCGCGCCAAAACAGTAATAGTTTTAAACACGGAGGGCTCAGATATGTAAAAATATAAAGTAGGACAGCCTAAACAAGTGCGGCTGCGAGAATTCGCCTTGCCAAGCGCATGTTGGTTATCCGATGTAAGTGGAAGAAATCATCCTTGCCCAGAAAGCTTCATTTATTTTATTTTCCGTCTTTGCAACTGTGGAGGCCTCAAAAATCGACGGATAACTTTTTCATCGGCCAAACAAGTGTAGCATCTTGTTCAAATCAGTAAAATACCAAAAGTAGTATCTTGTTCAAATCAGTAAAATACCAAAAGTAGTATCTTGTTCAAAATCAGTAAACCAGCAAAAAAAAATGTCCGAAATTAATAGCAATATAGCCAAAACAATAGCAAAATAGCCTAAAACCAGTGACAAAATACCCCGATCAGTAGCGATAAATGGCCAACAATCTGTCTAACAGATAACCAAACAGAGACGAACAGGGGCCCAAAATGACGATGGCCAATATCGCGGAGATTTCAAAGCTTCGTGAGTTTTACTCGGCGTATTATCAAAACAAGAAATCAAACGATCCATAACCAATAGTATAAAATAACAAAATACTAAAATCGGTCGAGAAATAGCCAAAGAAGCGATTCGCGGAAATCAAGAACAAGCGCGGAAAGCAGTAAAGCTCGACGAGTTCTAAAATTCGGCGAATCACCAAAACAAAATCAAATCGATTTCAACATAGCCAAACAAAAGAGATACAAGCGGTGATATTGACAATACAACACGAAAAGCGTGGCGTCGCTTCCACGGCGAGGTCGCCGGAGCGACGCCGCCACAGCAGTGAGGTTCGCCGGCGGTGGGTTGTTCGCTGGAATGAGGGTTGCTGTCGGCTAGGGTAGCTCGCCGGTGAGACTGGCGGCGACGGGGACTGGCGGCGACGGGAAATGGAATGGTGGTTCGCGACGGGGTGTTGCTGGTGTTGTATGTGTGTGAGTGGTCGAGGTTCACCGGATAGTGGAGGTTCGTCGGCGGTCGACGGTGGTTCAGGGATATGGCGATGATGGAAATAGTGGGGTTCACCGGAGTTAACGACAGTGGGGTGAGGGCTGTGTTAACAGTGGTGTGAGGTTCGCCGACGACGGGGTGGTGGCGACGGGAGCAGTGGGTTCGCCGGTTGTTCGGTGATGGCGGTGGTTCGCCGGCTGGGGGTGACGGGATTGGCAGGGAGAGAGGGTAGAGGAGTAGGCGGCGAGGGTTAAGGAGAGAGAGGGTGTTCGCCGGAGCTTGGAGCTCCGGCGAAAGGGGCGGCGGCGAGGCTGATTCTCTTGTGTAGTGTGCGGCTGCCCTTCATTATGTGGGGGCTGATAGATAATAGGGCTGATTTTGTGTTGGGGGGAAAGTGGGGTATAATGTTTTATTTATAGGGTAGGTTTTTTAGGGTTTGGGTTTAGTTTTGGGGGGGGAAAATGAAAAGTGGGTTTTGATTTTACGGGGGAAAATGAAAGAGGGTGTTTGGATGGAATTAAAAACAAAAATGGTGTTGGGTTGGACCGATTCAAATTGTGTCTTGGACTGGACTGGACTGGTTTGACAAAAATGCAAGGCTGGTTAATTATTTAAAACAAAATTATTTAAAAAGATACAAGATTATTAAAATGCAAATGCTGACGCAATAATACTAAAATGCAATATTTAAAACATGTTTAATGCCTGATTAAAAGTAAAAAATGGGATGTCAATTAATTATTTAAAAAGATGCAAATATTATTAAAATAAAACGACGGTGTAACAATAATAAAAACATAATATTAACAAAGACATAATGCTTAATTAAAAATAGAAAGATAAAAATGCAAAAAATGCTGATTAAAATGCAATGTGCTAAAAACTTAAAATTGCAATAAATATACGAAAAACGGGTCAAAATTGACTGTCAACATACGTCTATCGTACTACATAGGTAAAACCATTCATGCTCAAGAGATAGGAAAGTTCCACATACCTCTTCGGTCAATCCACTAGCTAAGTCCAAAATACCGCACGTAGTATGTCAACCTATAATAACCATAATACGTTTATTAACCTCTAGTTACAATGTAGAATATTCCAAGTTCAAAGTCACTAAATTCTATGGAAAAAATTGGGCAGCATTTCCTTTGTTTCTACATACTTTGCCACATTTTTCAAGGCCGAATTCAACATCCAAACGCCACATTTAAGGCCCAACAATCCAAATATTTCAAAGGGGATTACACACCTAAATTTGGATGTGTAAAATTCTGCCCCACAATGTACAACAACCAACTTAACAAGTTTAAGGTAGTATTTTGGCTACAACATGCTTACATAACTTTCTTATCCAATTATTTCATATCCAAACCATATTTCTTACATGCATTTTATCTAAGAGCAATATTTACCACTACAAGATCTTTCTTCTTCACATGCAACACCAACAACTAGCTACAAGAGAAGAATTGTTACCTTAGAGCTTTAGCCAAATTATTCCAACAAGTTTGCTATCCTCCTTTCCAAAAACACCACCACAATACTCCTACAAGCTAACCAACAAGCTTCCTTCTTGCCACACTTTTTTTTCAGATTTTTCTCAAGCTTTGATTTCCTCTAGAAATTCTAGAGAGAAGGGAGAGCTTTAGCTTTAGAGAGAGAGAAGGACTTGAAGAATGACCAAGTCTTCAAGACTTGGTCAATAAGTAGTGCATGCAAAATCAGATAGGGGGGGACACTTGTCACCCTCCCATGGCCTTTTTAAAAGAAGAAATCTGATTTTTCTCAGTTTTTCCGCCAGAAAATCCGCCTCAACCCTGCAGCCGGCGCCGCGGCGCTGAAACCCCTGCAACCCCTCAGAACTTCCGGCGCCGCGACCCTGCATCCTGCGCCGCGGCGCTGTGGCCCCTGACCGAGATATCTTTATGTCCGACTGCGCACTGAACTTGCAACTTTCATAACTTTCTACTCCGATGTCCTATCGACGAACAGTTGGTTGCGTTGGAAACTAGACTCAACGAACTACACACTAGGCCTTAGAAATACTTAGGAACTCTCAATGTAACGGGTCATAACCTGCCTCAAAGTTGACTAAAACCCGTCTGAAATAACCCGTCAACCTATCCTTCTAAAATTTTAAGCCTTAATCCCTTTCGTACGCTCTCACACGTATGGCCAGAACCACGGGGTATAACAATAATGAATCTAGATTCTAGATATATGAAGCACTTTTACAACAACACAAGTTGCGGCGGAACATCGGAAGCGGGACTGGAATTAATACTCCAAATTTAGAAGCTATGGACTATGGAGCATCACCAATTCAATCAACCTATAAATTACGAAGAACTATGTAAGGATACATAATATGTAAATAAAATTATTATTACTTCATTATGTACTCTATTTAACATTATGAATAATGAAAGTTCGAAAGTTTACATCTTATCATTAGTTTTTATTTTATTATCTCTTTAGTTGTTAGTTGTTAGTTGTTACTTGTTACTTGTTAACTTATGTCTACTAATTTAATAAATTAATAAAAGATTAAAAGTATAACTATAATATAAACTATAAAATATAAATTCGTAAACTATAAAATAGAAAGTTAACTTTACATTTTAAAATATAAAATATAAAACAAAAAACTATATTATATTATATATTTAATTTGAATTAAGTTAAATTTTCGAAATTAAAAAAAAAACGGTCTGATAGGCCCCGTTCAACCCGAAACCGCACGGGCCTACCGGAAATCCGATAGTGAACCGGTTCGGTTGGCCCGGTAAGACAGTGAACCAGACCGGTAACCGGTCCGGAATCGATTCAACCCGATAACGGGCTATCGATCCGGTCCGGGTCGATCCGTTAGCCACCTTTAGGTTAAACCATTCAAGACATTCATTTTGAATTCAAGGTCTTCATAGAACTCGATCCCGCAAAGTTATAATAGCACTATAAAAATAGTAGGAATAATCATCTACGTATGTATCTATTCCGCCATAATGATAGCAACAAACATAGTGCATGAACCGTTTGGTGAGTTTCCTATAGTCCGTAGGAAGCATGCAAGGAAGCGGGAATATACTCCAGAGAAGATACAAAATGCAAGCTTCACAGGAGAACTGTCATGTCGTCTTCACAGATAATAATACAGACATAGTTACTCTAGGCCTATTACAACAACATAACCCTGTACAATCTCTTCAGTAATTTACCTAGTCAAAGCTTCTCACCGTCCTACCTAACTAACGAGGATAAGTAAGCATCTAGAATGAATTCTCAAAGAAAAGAAAGCTGCAGCAAAACTCTCGCCTCTAATGCATTATGGATATGACTGTCTAATTGAATTACAAAAACCAAACAGCTAAAGACTGAGAAATTTGCCCACTAATAAAGAAACTCGAAAGTTGCATGATTGCAAAAGTTTCCCAAAGTTCTACACCCTTTCCCCTGGATATGATTGTATTTTCAGCATAACATTACTATACTGGACTTGAAAATAAGTCAAAACTCATAAAGAAGATTCATAAGAGTGCGATCGGAAATGCCCTAGTCTATAGTCAAAAAGCTCGGAACTTTAATTCAAATTAAGGAGCATTGACCAACAATGAAAAAAAAAACGAAGGGTAAAAGAGGAACATCCAATGGAGAAATTGACAGCCAAAAGCATAGGCCAGAGGTATTTGTAACGGCGGATAAAGGATTCCTTAGGCGGCTGAGGAGGTGGAGCAGCACTGCCTGCAGCTGTTGACGATGCCATCGAATACGGCGGCGCCGGCGTCGGAGAAGATGTCTGTTGTTGCTTCAACTGCACTGTAAATCCGAATTTAATCAGATATTAATAATTGAAATAGGTTGTGGCTTTTCTAAGAGATGTATTACCTCAATAGAGTCTGTTTCCACTTCCAGTGGCACACAGTGTTTGTTGAGGGCTAATTTTAGGCCGTGTAAGAGCGCTTGTAATTATGCCATAGTGTGACAGTGTGACTTATGCTATGAATGGGTTGGTAGTAACCCACTATCCAATTACTTGTTAGAATAATAATCAGTATACGTTTTTTAAAGTTTCTAACATAATCAAACGGTTAGTAACAGATTACACAGTATAAAAATTTACTTAACAGTACATTAATTTCAAAAAAAAAAAAAAGTAGAACGAAATAGAATCTGGTTTAGAAAATAATTTCAGAATATAATCGAGTCCACTTAGTTCAAAGTGTGTCCTTAAGGAAATTATTCTCCCCACAGTAATCGGGGTTAATGGAATATCCCCTTTCAGGATAGAACGATTATCTTACCATAATAGTATTACTCCAAATTCCGGTATTAAATGGAATGTTCCAATTCTTGGAACAAATCAAGAATTTATAGATTTTGGAGGTAATGATTCTGAATGGAATGTTCCAATTCGATCCGTTTGGATTTATTTTTAAATAAATAAATAATTAATTAAATAATTAAAGAAAAGTTTGTAATCAATCGATCTTTTGACAAATCCAAATCCAAATCCGGCGGCCGAGCACTTACGAGCGTCGGCAGTATGAGGTCCCGCCTCAACCGCTTTTAGCTAGAAGGTGTAATGTAATATATACACCTCTCTTTCTTTCTCTTTTTCCGATGTGGGACAAATGACCTTTTGCATTCCCTTTAATTTTCATCACATTATTTTCCATTCACCAATATCAAAACCCAACATTACTCTCATAATCGCGAAAACTCCACCAACTCCTCCTTTCATAACGAACCATCCAACCACTCTAAAGACTTCTCACAATCATAGTTCCTCATCAAATCATTACCAAGCACCAAGCACCAACGTAAACCATTATAACTATCGCTTCCCTTGGTTTAATATCATCAAGTCTACTTGTAAACCCGAATAAACTCGATAAATGTGTCATACATTAAATCTAAACTGGAACCCATCGAATACGTGAAGGTGATTTACTAGGAAACTCATGAGTCCTTATGGAAATATAAACACGGTCCACCAGGCTTTAATCAGACAATTCTGACCCGGAATGAATGCACACATCTATGAATACCACCAATTGTCACCCGAATTGACTCCAAACTTTTCAAAACCAATCGCATTCCTATCACACCTTTGTGGTGGCCAATTATAATCTTTTCTCATGCACAATCAATCATGTCTGTCACAATCGACTCCAAAAGATTAATTCTATCTACGTGGTCAACTCAGTGCCCAAAATATACCTTATGATTGTAATATTCATGTTTCTCAACTTTCACCCGAATACACGAATATGATAGACCATATTAACTCTAAATACATCAAAATCTCCTTGTGCTTCCCTTTAACTCGCTCACAACTCTAAGCATCTCAATTAATATACTCCCAACCATCGAATCTCCTACTATAACACTTCGATCGTCTATCACCCTTCTGAAAGCATCAAATTTCACAATCTCTTGCACCAACCTCGCACAATTGTTTCCAAGCCTTTAATATTTCGACAATGCTCACCCAAGCAGCAATACCCACAATATGATACACTACCACGGATATAGTTTAATCTCAAAAATATAACTCTAGCCTTCACATTATAGGGATTTCCAGAACTCCATTCCTTTAAATCACACTAACTCATCTATTGAAGAGTGCTACGAAATTAATCAATTGTGTACCACACAAGCCACTTTCATACGTCTTAACATGTCGATTACCTGAAATTCGCTTCTCACTAGTCGTTGATCATGAAACCTCACAGAACTTTGTTACATTACTTAGTCCATTTATGAATACCTCATTCTTAAAGCGTACTCAATAATCACACCTCATCTGAAATAAATGATACAACAACACCCAATCCATAATGACCCAAGTAATCCCTAAGGTGTACCTTATTCTTATCGATTCTCAATCAACTATACATTTTCTTGACTCTTCAATTTCCTCACTTTCAATCAGACCACAATCACCGCCACCGTCTAACTATTACTCACACTCACTACTAGTATTCCGCGTAATCATAAGTCTTGTAAACCAATCGAGTCAATCTTGGAGATAACAATATGCCACACACTCTACACCCTAGAGTTCCCTTACCTCACTCAACTCAATAACTGATTACTTTCTAAATCCAACGTATCACATACACCATCCTACTAATGCACTCACGTATCTCCATCAAGGTGTCAATCGAATACCAATGGTCTATAATAAAATGGTATTAGTATGGAAAACTTGCGAGCAATGCCCAGAAAAAATCCATAAAGACAATAAGTTGATCTTGTAGTGGGATCGTTATTGAATTGAATAAATAATTTGAACATGTCCACATTCTTCAAGTAATCCAAAGTCATATCAAATCATATATTTCTCCAAGGATATTTGTTAAAGCTTGGCAACAATTCAACCAAGCTTATCCATCTCGTCTCAACTATTTTAGAATTGTCATGTGCCAATATAATACAGTGAACAAATCACAACAAGAAAACCTTAAGCTTGTCCAATTTGGATGATGTTTCATTTTCCAAGCTACTTGATTTACTTTTTATCTTGCCCATTTTTCTATTGACCTTAGTCGACTCCTTTCCTCTAGGGATGATTCCATAATTTAACCTAGTGACCAATACAAACTCTCTCAGTCCAAAATAACATGGCATATCATCAATCAAAAACCACATCTCATGCTTATTATTTCGATTAATAATTTATCGTAGAAGAAGCAAATGAATAAACTTTTCACTAAATCTATCCAGTCTGAGGGCATGTCTAAGAAGTGGCCAAAATAAGTTCTACGAAACAGATTTAGAAGTTTATGCTTTCGCAATAGAACTTTAAAGCTTCATACTAGACCTTACTATGATTCTGGCCGGTAAATCAACGTCTTCCAGTAGATATGAGTTCAATTCGAGCCTTTCTAGCTTTTTTACGGTGATAGACTTGAACTTTTAAGGCACGGATACACAATCACTATTGTCCTCCTCATCTTCCAGAGCCTCTCATTCGAGACACTCTTATCCAAGACCACAATTGGCTTCTTCTTCAGATTCAAATTCATCAATCTCCTTGAGAAGCTTATCAAAAGATTAAGAGTCTGCCTCTTCTTCATTTCGTCTGTGAATTAACTCATTCGGTTCATCTCATTTAATAATTAACTCATCTGCTTCTTCATCCCGTCCATCAATTAACACCTCTTGTTGTTTCTTTCGTCCATTAATGTTATTCTTTTGTTCTATTTATTAATTTCTTTGAGGCTTCAACTTCACCTATGTCGGTCAATAACCTCGTTTCTTAAACTTTGTTAGATGAAGAAGGCCTATAGTCGACTCTCCAAAGTGATTCAATTTATTTTCTTGTCATCACCATGATAATAAACTCTAAATAATCAACAAATAAGACACACAAAACACAATGAAATTCAATAAAAAAATATGATAAAAATAATTAGGGCTTGGCAATGACTCTAAATCGAAATCAACAAATAATCAATGTCAACTAATTAGGGCTCCACAATGATTATAAATTTAGAATATCACAAAATAAGACATTAAAAATACCGTTTTGAACTCGAAAGAAATCAAAATAGGAAAAAATTAGGGCTTTTGAAACCTACAACTGTTCTTCAACTGAAATCCTCAAAACTTGACTCTAAAAATAGCTTTTTGACTCCCAAAACTGTCAGATATATTTTTGGAGATGGATGGAGTCGTGGGAGAAGGAGGAAGTTAAATGATCGTTGGAGTTGGAGGGAAAAGGAACGATGAAGAAAATTGAAAGAAAAAAGGATATTTTGAAATTTTAGAAACTTAACTCAAATTTTTTAAAAAATACACAAAAAATCCCAGCGTGAATGGTATAAAAACTTAAAAAATGGGAATGAAATCTTCCGGTCATAACCAAACCTTATAGGATGAGAATGAAGGTAAATTTTTGCTACCTTTAATGGAAACTCTCATACTAATAATCAGAGTGAAAACTCATGCGCACTCGAAAGAGTAGCGGCTGCGGTTTCCTAGTAAAAAAAAAAGTGAAAACTCACACGTTGCTGGTTAAACTTAACAAATTATTTTACGTGCACTGTTACTTTTTAGGACTAGAATAATAGGGACAGTTGATAGAATTATCCTTTAAAGATATATTGTCCCGCGAGTAGCTGAAGTATTAATTCAACAATGGCGATTCTTCTTCCTTTGTTCTCCATAAAGGCTTCTTCAGTTGACACAAGCCAAAGACTTGCGTACACTCCTCACCGTACTACTCCCAAAAAACCCGATTCTCTATCCCCCATTTCAATTTCAATAGCCCCTTCTACCACCACCCGTTCCAATATTTCGGTTTCGGACCTTCTTAAACGTGAAATTCCAGAGTCTATCCAAGGTACTAAACTGCTAATTCGTTTATTTTTGCTTTGTATTTATACATATGTTGATGTTGTATTTTTGTCATGTTTAGTGAAACCGGATGGAACATATATGGGTTACGATGTATGGCTACCAAATGCACCTAAAGTTGAGAAGCCTAGGTCGGTGTTTAATGCAGCTGCATTAGCTTACATTGGAGATTGCATCTTTGAGGTATTCAATATTATTACTGAAATGACTATATTCTCTTTTTGTGTGTGTGTATGTGTGAAGAACAATGGAGTACTTATTTTGGGAAGTTTATTCTCATCAATGAAAATTCGTTTGGATTGTTATAGAGGACATAATTAAGTTTGAGTCATAGTGTTGGGTGAGAGGCCCAGTAGAGATACATGGGTCGCTAATGCAAGAGTTTCAAAAATGTTTTACCTGATGAGAAACAACCTTCAAAATGGCAAACTTAGGTGGAATGCTAGCACCCAATATCTGGAATAAGCTAACAACTCTAAGCAAACAAAACAATTATGCCTCAATCCCAAGCTAGCTGGGGTGGACTATATGGATCCTTATTGACTATTTTGCTCCATTTAGGGTGTGTTTGGTATGAAGGAAACTGTTTTCTTGGAAAACAAGAGGATTTCTTACTTATTTTCTAGTGTTTGATATGTAAGCAAAAAAATATTATCCTAAGAGTATCTATATGTAATCTACCAAAATACTATGGGGGTCGGATGGGTGGGGAGTGGGTGTTCGGGATGGTGGGATGGTCAAGGGGGTGGAGGTTGGGTGGGGGAGGAGACAATAAACTTGGAATGTCACTTATGGACTTGTTTTCCGTACTTCCATTAGGGAAGTCATTTTCTTTATTTTTAAGGAACTTGTTATTCTAGAGAAAACGTTTTCCAAGACATTTTGATCAACCAAACATGGAAAAATTGAAAAATATTTTCCGGAAAATGTTTTCCTTCCTACCAAACACACCCTTAAGCTTATCTCAGATCAATAATATACAAAATCTCCTAACTAACTCTCATACTTTTTTGTTCTTTCTAATCTTCCACTTTGAGTATTGAATACTTTTTCCCCTTTTTGAGTCATACAGTGGGAGGGGGAAACTTAGGGATTGTCCAACTCCAAATGACAAGAAAGGCTAGGAATCCTTTCCATTCACTGCATTCTACCTCTGGAATACTGCAATGACAAGTCCTAAGCTTGACACATGCTACTAGGCTATCCCAAACTGGGGACAGGGATTGAACTTCACTACTACTGTTTTGGTTTAGTTTTGGCACATATAAACAAATAGTCCAAGCCTTTATTTCTGTGGTTGAAAATTGAACATGGGCGGAACCACCTTAGGCGAAGGGTGGTCCGGTGCACACCTTCGCCGGAAAATGACAAGGCTAGGAATCCTTTCCATTGACTGCATTCTACCTCTGGAATACCGCAATGACAAGTCCTAAGCTTGAGACATGCTACTAGGCTATCCCAAACTGGGGACAGGGATTGAACTTCACCACTACAATTTTGGTTTAGTTTTGGCACATATAAACAAATAGTCCAAGCCTTTATTTTTGTGGTTGAAAATTGAACATGGGAGGAACCACCTTAGGCGAAGGGTGGTCCGGTGCACACCTTCGCCGGAAAATTACGCGGTGTACACAGGTTGTTAGCTATTATGAATATATATTTAGTTTTGCACACCCTTAACACAAGTGAGAAGAAAATTTGCACACCCTTCACCAAATTCCTTGCTCCGCCACTGAGGTTGGAACAACATGTACATTATTGCAAAGCCCAAAATATACTATGTCCCAAATAATATGTCTTACAATCCTAGTCTGCCTTTTGTTGTCCAAAAAGAGTCCTTGCTTACCATATCTAAAAATAAAGCAAATAAAAGAGCAATACTTCAGTTTTTGAAGAGAATTTTTTGTTTTGCCCATTACTATATCTAAGGATAATATTCAAAAGGTAAGATGTCTGGCAAATACTGCTCGAAATATAATTCCCATACTGAAAATCTTCTTAAACCAAATTCTAACATATAAACTAAATTGTAAATCAATTTCTAACTAACACTTCAATGCCATATACTCCCTCCGTCCATTTTACTTGTCCTCTATACTAAAAATAGTTGTCAACTTTTACTTGTCCAGTTTAGACAACCAAGACAGAATTTAACACTTAGTTCCTAATTTACCCTTATTATTTACTATACTTATCAATGCATTTCTCAAAATATTGCATTTATTATATTCAAAGGGTGATATAGTAAAATTCATTCTATTTTTGGTTGTGTGCCAAGTCATCAAGTCAATACATGACAAGTAAAAATGGACAGAGGGGGTAGAATTCTTTTAAAAATTGAATTTATTCCCCAGACCCCACATTGTGAGATTTCACTGGGTATGTTGTTGTTTTTGGACTACCGACGGATCCTAAACCAGCAGCCCCACCACTTTTGGTGACCAAGATTTTCTTTGTTCCCTTTCATTGTCAAAATTCTTCTCCCGCATTGTCATGGTTGACAACTACTGTTGAAAAAATGAAGCATCAATAGATAAGGAAGCAAAGGCAAAAAGAGGAGAGAGAGAGAGAGAGAGAGAGGGGTTGGGGGAGGGAAGAAAAGAGGATTTCAGGTTGAGCTTGTTTGTGATTGGAATAATCGAAGTTGCAAATTGAGTGTTGGAGGAAGAGCTATAGGTTGCAACTTCAGTGAGCCGTAGTGTTCTTTTAATTATGACTGCAAGGTCTTTGAGTATAGCAAGGAAGACATTGAAACTATTCCCACCTTAAAATATTATATGGCATTTGGGGTGGATAAGTGTTTGTCAGGGAACTGGAAATTATTTTTAGAAGAATGATTTAGATAACTTGTTAAAGTAAATCTTAGTTGGGGAAAATGTATATCTAACATTGTTGCACCTTTTGACTGTGCAGCTATATGCAAGAAGGCATTTTTTGTTCCCACCATTGAGCATCGAAGAGTACAATGATCGAGTCATGGCAGTTGTACGTTGCGAGGCGCAGGTATGACGATCTCACAAGTATGAAGATTCATTCTGAAAGGGGGCTATGGATCAAAAATAAAAACAAGATGAACAAAATTCAATCGACTACAAGTACAGTTTTCGAATGTTGGTGACAATGTCTTCCGACACCAGTGACAACACTTGATAAAACAGAAAACATTTAAGAGTAAAATGCAGCGGAAAAATTAAAGAACACAAAGGTTTAAATTTTCATAAGTTATATATTGATATAACTCATGATGGTCAATGACCAAATGTATTGTATATATATATATATATATATTATATACAATTACGCAAATTTATTTCTTTACAAATTTACAAGATACAACGTAAAAGAATTAAAAGATGAAGTCGCAGATGATTTCTGCCTGAAAAATCTAACCAAGTAGACATAGACAATCTCTCATTACAATCACTCCATACAAAACTAATCTAGAATCTAAACAATAATTGTAATGTTGGACAGAATGTTATCAACACACTCAGGCAACACTGGTGATCCAGATTTCTGAGATGAGAAGCTCTCTTGGTGTTTTTACTTTCTGATTCTGGATACCGATACACTGTTGTGACCTTTCTATTTTAGCAGAGAGTTCCCTTGAAAGGCTTATCGATCGGTTGTGGAGGTTGAGGAAAAAGATGAGCAGCTTGTGGTAGATGATTAAGGAGTGAATCTCAACAACTTTGACTTGTTCCTTACTCGACTTCTTACCCAAGCTTTGACTCTTTCTCCCACGTTTTACACAGCTCCAATTCACCACGTCTAAGTCATTCTTACCTCACAGTAAAATATTACTGCTTAGCATGAAGGCAAAATTGTTCTAATGAATGTTGGTCTGAATGTTGTGACATTTGTTCCAGCATTTTTATGCATTCAAATCAGTACTTCAGAAGATATGTTGGGTCAAATGTTACAACACCAAACCCAACATTAACACATTCTATTGATGTATGCTTCCCATGATTTTCTTATATGATGTCTCCCTCAAGGGTGATAAATCTGCTTTAAGAGTACTTACAAGATGTCTCCCATAAGAGAGTAAAAGGCAAATACGTTTTAGGAACATCGTGATAATTTTTTGTATCCTCTTTATGGATTTATAAGGGTATTAAGACTCGTGGAGTTTTGGCTCCCTTTCCCCCACCAAAACAAAAGACATTTAAGATGATTGTAATGTGCAATTATGGAAATCTCCAACGACTAATTAGATGCTTTGAGATGTTAAAAAAGAAAAAGAGATGCTAGGGATGATTTTACTGCATAATATTTGAAATATTTTGTATTTGCTTGCATGGCAGCTAGGTACACATGCTTTGATATGTTAAGAGTTCACTCTTTCAGCTGCACACGTGTTTTAAGATAATCTCTTTTATCTCGATTAGATGGGTTTCTACTTGAGAAACTATTCTCTTTTATAGGTATCTGAGAAGGTGCTAAATACAGAATAATTCAAGACCTTTGAGGTCTTGCTGTTGTGGGATGATACTTGGTTGAATATGTATGATACTTTTCTTTTTAATGTCAACTTCTTCATAAGGTGTAATTGTTGAGTTTTTCTGCACATTGCAGGATGCTATGTTGCAGAAACTTATGAACGACAATATTTTGTCAGAAGAGGAAAGGTACATATATTGCATTTGAGCTGGTTTCTTTCCTTTTGGATGTTCATCTGTGATTTACATGTGAAAAAATTCTCATCGTAGGAGTTTGTGGGAATCTCAAGTCTTTGTGCTAACAGGTTTATAGATTATAATAATAGCAAATAGAGTGCAAGTTGGCCAGGACACCACCATCATGAAAAAAAATAGCCAATAGAGCAACTTTCTCCTTCATCAAACAATCCCAAGTTAGTTTTTTCATATATTTAGTAGACATAAGCACAAATAACCATGAAGTTAATGGTTTAATGCTTTATATATTCCTATCTTGTTTATACTCAAGTCTTCATCCTGCATTGAGACTTACCCTTTTAAACTATGCTTCTTCTAGAAATATTTGATGGCTCACAGCTGTTTTAAAAATTAGTTAGTGCCAAACATATTATAAACATGGGCTACATGAGTGATTTGTTTGTTGAAGCCGGATCACTTAGGCTGAGAAGTGCTGGTTTCTTCTAATAAAATCCAACTCTTGGAGGTGATTATATTAATGTTGCACGGCCATAAATAAGTTGTTTGACAAATTGAACAAAGCAAGCAAGATATATTATATTTGGCAAATTTATAGCTTACTTCTATTCTCAGCCGAGTTCCAGCATTCCTTTTTTTTTTCCAACCTAACAGGATTGCTTTCTAATTCGATTCAACAACTGTTATTAGGAAGGAGATGGAAACAGATTAGAGGGAACACGAAAGCATACAAGTACCCGAATCCTTAATTTTGAACATAGATATCCTGTACTCCTCTTTCCAAAATTTTCATGATGTCAGTAGCCTCTTCCAACTATAAATATGCCTCGGTCCCAAACAAGTTAGGGTCGGTTATATGAATCCTCACGAACCATGCTTCTCTATTTAAGCTCAACTCATGTCATCATAATAATAAATAAAAATAAGAGCGAAAAATAAATTAAATACATACATACATTACTTTTACTTTTATTTTTATTTGGTATGATGATGACATGAGTTGAGCTTAAATAGAGAAACATGGTCAATAGACTCTTCAATTACATTAAATTCATAATTCTATGTGATGCCATTAATTTTTTTTATTGTTGATTTCGTGGATGAATCTTTTGGGAAATGGCTGTTAGGATTCTACATTGAGATTTCTCTGTCCTTTAAATGTGATTTTGACCATGTATGTCTTTCCATGTTGAAGGGGTGTGCTTCGTTGGGGGAAAAATGTTGGTTCAGGCAAAACGAAGACGAAAAAGCGTGCTGGTGTGGCTGTTTACAACAGAGCGTCTTCACTTGAAACACTCGTCAGTTTCTTCAACGATCTGTTAAGAATAGTGAATTAACTGCTTTATTTGTGCTTCATCTGCCGACTTCCGTATGCTGTTTATTAATGCATGTCAAACATTTTTTTCAAGTGCAGAAACTAATGAAATGTTTTTAGGAGGTGCAATATTCAGTGCACATATAATTTTCTTCACTTAAATTAAATTTTGTGTAGTTGTCTCTCTTGTAGGTTGGTTATCGCTACGTTACAAATGTGCAAAGGCTTGACGAAATCATGCTGAAGTTGGGCTTCTGCATAGGTGACTGTACCCTGCCAATTTTTGGAGAGAATAGATGGTAAGCTATTTCTTTGGCTCTAAAATTTTAGTGTTGGCAATTAAGACTCATTTTTCAATTGGCCGCCTAGACCAGCCGTTGTATGCAGGTTGATTGAATAATATCTAAAAATAGGTTCCACATTGTGGGCAGGTGAGTTTGGGTTTTGGTATTATGTTTTATGCTGTGTTACTTTAGCAGATACACAATTAATCATCCTCCTTTCCTCATCTTCCCATCAGAGGGGGGGGGGGGGGCGAGGACAATGGCTGGGGTGCCAAAATTTGTAACTCCACTGAGGAAAATAGGAAGATGAGAGTGAGAAAGAGGGGGTCATCGAGAGAAGATTCCGAGCTAGAGAAGGAGAGGGGAGAAGCTGCCTGCCGAGAAAGGGGAAATTGGTTCCGCCTGTAGCTTGGCCTAAATGCTGAGATTAGAGGTCTTCCAGGACGAGAACGAGAGTGGGGGACACCGAGGACAATGGCTGAGGTGCCAAAATTATGTACTCCACTGACAAAAAGGGAAGATCAGAGTGAGAAGGAGAAGAAAATGGGGTAATTGAAAGAAGATCCCAAGCTAGAGAAGGAGAGGGAAGAAGCAACCTGTTGGAGAAAAGGGTAAATGTTGGTCCCTGCTGTCTATTTGAAATATTTACTTTGGTTTGTGCAGCATTTGAGGATGAACTATTAAAATGCAAAAAAGGGCTCATGAGCATGATGAGATGGGTATTTTTAGGTCGCTTAGCTTGTTCTGCTATTTGAGCTAGCTCAAAGTCAAGCTAATACGAGCCTTCTGGAGGAACAAAACCGAGCAGGCCCCAGTAGCTTGAAAACAATGCATCTACTTTGTTGCTCTCTAAAAGGATGAGAAGTCCAACGAGGCATAATCCAAAGTCTTTTCTTGTATGACTAGGATGATAAGCTTTATTCATTTAATTTCAATACCAAAAATAATTGATGATTCTTCAAGTGGATAATGGAAGAAAGCAATAAAGGGTTGTCAATTTAATATGGTGATTGAAGTCATACGTGTTTGCCATCAATAGTAAGATTGGGGATTTTTCAAAGAGAAGCATTCCGCAAGAGAAGTTGAGTTAGAAGAAGAATAGCAAAAAAAGAGTGATAATTTTGTGAAGACTTGTTTGCATTTCTAGGACAAAAAATATTTAGTACTAAATTTAAGTTTATTTTTTATTTTTAGACATTAAACATTTTAATTTACGCTAGTTATTAGGCTCCCACAACACTTCTTTAACTTAGCTTGGGATCGATAATATAAGGTATACTTTTTTATCTTGTAGATATTAAAAAGGTGAAAAGATCGGGGCACTCAAGAGTGTAACCTATTAGTTAATAAAGTAGGTAAAAATCATGGGAGATCAGAGTTCAAATTTCTACCGACAAAAAAAAATGCTAGATGATCTTTCTTCATAGGCAAAGTTATTCAATACTTATGCTAATATAATAGGTATGATAAAATGATGATGTACATAAATTGGCTCGAAACACACTGTAAAAAGATCCAATGGGTGGGAAATAAAAGTTGAAGAGAGTATATGGTAGGTAATAGTAGGGGACCAAAAGTGCAGTTGGCCTTTTTGAGTCCCAACAGACGGATAATATCTCTTGAAGCCCATTGCTCCACACACCCTTTTATCTTTGCTAATTTCATACTTCACTATATACCAAAAGGTGGTTATTGAAAGTCTCGAACAAAATAGAAACATTAAGAGTTTGAGCAGTATATTTTCATTTCATGGTCCCCTTATAAGCTGGCGAAACAGTCGCCATAGACCCAATGCCTACTAGAACATGCATATATATGGCTTGGGTCCAATTTTTAACCAACCATTTTATTATATTCCTCCTCACCCACCAGGTTCTTGCTTGTCTTGAACCCCGTCATTAATATGGTGAATTTAGACACGCATAGTACTTATTATTTACTCTAGAATCTCCTTAAGAGAACAATATTTACACATTAATTTACATAATGAATATTTTCTTGTAATTATGAGGGTGCAAATTGTAACCTATGACGGAAATAAAGAAACTCTTGGTAGATAATGTTTTTCCCTTTTAAAGGCTTTAGCCTTTTAGCGGCGAATTAAGACTAGTCGAGTCCAATGAACAGATTATCAAAATGGATCACACGATATCACTTTTTTATATTTATACACAATATTTTTATATTGCATATTATCTATATATACATATTTATAAAAGTATTTGACGTTGGGATAAGGTATATCGGCTCAGGGCCGAGCCAGTGAGTTTTTGGACATTTAATGGTTATAAAAAGAAATAATGTGGTTATAGGAAGAAGAGTAGTAAGGTGTATTATAATACTATCTTCGACTTGAACTATATATAAAAAATATACATATTTTAACTAAGTCCATCGTCCAAACTAATTGCTATGAAAGAGTTGCAAGTGTAATGATGTTTCGCAAGATCCTATTTTGATCCTCAAAGTTAATTAGCTCTTACTTTATTGCCATGAACATTAGGGTAAAGTCTAACAGATTAATTGTCATTATAAAACTCTTCGCATTAGTTGTTGCTGATGATGTGACAGGCCAAGGAAATTTGAGAATCATATTCATAATTCTACAGTCTGTAGATTTGAGAGTAGTTATATACCATAGACCTTTTAGATAAGTACGAAAAATAGAGCATGACAGGACATTAGATCAATAATTACCTTCACATCAAGCATTTCAGATGAAGTAATAAAAATCAATTAAATATATATTTAAAAAAAATTAAAGATAGATATTTAAACTAAGTCCACATGAGTCTATGGACACTATAGTAGCAGGTTAATTTTCTTTGACGCGAAGCGTCAGCTTTTATAAATTAGGATTTAGAATTTATCAATTGAGTCACTAAGATTTATCTCCTTCACAAATCTGTCGGATCGGAGTGTGGGAGATTCTGAACGGAAATTCCACCTTTTGGACCAAAGTTAGGAGTAGATATTATTTGAATCTTGAGGATGCGTCAATTTGGTCAGCTGCTTATCCTAAGCAGTCAATAATTCAGCACTACTACGTCTTGATGATGTGAAATGCTAAATTCAATTATAAAAAGTTCACATCAATCCATCACACGTCGTTTGATTTAATGAAAATCAAAATCTCCTCGTTGATTTTTATTTGTTAAGGGTCACTTCCCTTGGTGAAAAGTATTTTCAATCCTCAAGTCAACGATTGCAACCTGTCATTAGCCGGATGTGATAGAATATATAAAATATATTCTTTTGGAATATTAAGTAATTTTGTATATTTTTAATTATTATAGTAATATTTTATATTAATTAAAAAATATTTAATTTCCGTAACTATAGCATAGAATTACTATAGTATCGTGTATATAAACTATTTATATTAATTACTATGAATAACCCTTTAATAACGGTGACCCAATGAGCTCAAAATGAAAGATGTCCACAAATTACTATGAATAATTTCAAATGACAACAAAGTACTAGAATTGGAGGCAACAAATTAAACGACAATTTAACATATTTCCCAAACGGACATGAAGGACAAACATTAATACTACGAGTACTATTACACTCAATAAATTTATTGTTTTGAAGGGAGGAAAGAACGGACGCTCCCGGATGACCCAAACGCGCATGCCATGAGGAAGGTGCTAAAGCGGCAAACACTGACGATGTGCCTTGTTTAGTAGTGATGTGGTGGTGGTGATGGGATAGAACTCGCCCCGTCTATCACATCTCATTAGAGGTATCCCGTCGAGAAATTCTTCACAGAAAATCCAAAAGGGTCAAAGTCAACAGAAACCCAGTTATCAGTTGTAAATTTCCGAACAGACACCAAATTTTTAATTAAGTGAGGAGCACGAAGGACATTTTTCAAGGCTAAAAGTGGGTTCAGGGAGATACATTGTGTGACCATAACCACGAATTGAAATTGAATTACCATTACCAACAATTATGCCACGATTTTTACTCAAATTAAAATAAGACGAGAGATTACCTGGCGCGGATGTCATATGAGAAGTAGCACCGATGTCCATGTACCAATTTGCATCTGGAGGATTTAACCCAAGTGTATGCATTGTCGCCTCGATATCCATGTGGGTCGACGTCATGGGTGGGCCCGCAGTAGCGAAAGCCTGCTGAGGCCGAGGCCCAAGCAAGCCATGCCGAGGTATTTCGTGGCCTAGACTGACCTTGTTGTTGCCTCTGCTATCCACCGGGCTGGCGATTTGGTCTTGAGAGCAGGCGGCGACATGGGTCATCGCCACTCGTCGAGCACGCCATGGACCTTATCCGGTGAAGCTGCTGTCGGGTTCGTGGCACAGTCCCCGACCGCCATCTCGCCTCGTCGTCATCATCGTCGTCGTTGCCACCACGGCCACCACCCTAGCCACCGATATGTCCGCTATCATGGTTTTTCATAGTTTTGACCTTTTTTTCCATCCCCGTTATTACGATTTTGACCATAATTTTCGGAGAAGGATTGAGAGTCATCGGTTTCTCAGGACGTGGCTGCCATCATGATGGAATTGGCTCAGGTAGCCGCCTTTTTAGTCAATCGTGTTTCTTCTAAGGTGAGCATGGAACATGTTTGGTAGAACGGTGGGAGAGGATTGCTTTGGCGAAGAAGAGTTCCAACCCTATTATACGCCTTAGAGAGGCCTACAACCATCTGAAGAACGATACGATCATTCGTGATGGGCGCGTCAACGTTCTTGAGTTTATCTGACAACTCCTTGAGCCTTTGACAATAGGTTGAGGCATTCGGAAAATCCTTTATATTTATGTGGAGAATTCTTGCTCAAGGGTCACAGCACAATTTTTTTTGCTATCTTGGAATATATCACACAACCTATTCCAAGCTTCCATTGCCGTGGCGTCGGGTTCGATAATTGTCTGTAAGAGGTTTGTAGAGATGGTGGAATAAATCCATTGGAGCACCGTAGCATCAAGAGTTGCCCACAACTCCATTTCATCATCGGTGGAAGGCACATTTTCCTTGCCTTTTTTCGGTTTGACGATGTGATGAAGGACTCTATGAGACCTTGTTAAAGAGTTCTACCCACGTTGCGTACTGGACGCTCTCCATTTCAATAATAATAGGGATGTTGTTCTTGATGTTGGAGACTGCAAGGGCAGAATGCAATGTATTCTTTGTGTTAGACATGATTGAGGAACGAGAGGAGAATTAGGGTTTGGAAAAAAATTGAAGGGAGGTGGACGGCCGAATGGAGGTGGTCGAAGGAGAGTAAGGCGGCAGAAGGTTTTGTGGAGAAGGAAAAAGTTTACCCTAGACTGACGATACTATGAAAGGGAATAATCCTTTGATTATTTTTATTAATGTAAAGGGTTTATATACATATACAAATATACAATAGTAATTCTAAACTATAATTACGAAAATTAAATATTTTTTTAACTTTTATAAAATATTGCTACAATAATTACAAATATACAAAATCACTAATTATACTAAAAGAATATATTTTCATATATTCTATCCGTATGAAATTGCCAACTAATACAAATAGATAGCACATGGGTTCTTTTGATCTGTTACATATCATTATATGTTCAATTTTACAGGAGATCGGTCAAGTATAACACAAGAGATCAATTAATAAAACCCACACAATAAACTTAGTTACCCTACAAGCTCAAATTAACTTACAAGAAAATTGTTTTCATAACATATAAAGAGAATAAAAAAGTAATTGGTGTATGCCGTAGGAATAATTATCTTTTTGCACAATAATTCAGTTTTAGCTATTGGCCGGCGGAGGTACGGATTCGGATGAATTCAATAGTTTTTGCTTAGATTGTGTATTTATATTAGAAAATTCATTAAATATATAATATGAACCCAATAACTTATGTGAGCTACGAATTCGTGGTAAGGTAAGAACTTATAAACTTCAAATTTTGGCTCTGCCTCGTTAGCTAGCTACAAATTAAATTTTAGAAAAAACAATCAAACAAATAAAAAAATGAGCTAAATCATGAACTAAATTCATTAACTTACTGATTTTGACTTATTAAAACTTGACCTATCTCTAATATCTTATAACAACAACAACATATTCAGATCTTTTGTTTTATTTATCAATTACTTTGTTATTTTTATCGATCTTTTATTTTTAAAAAGGTCGTATAACTAAAATAACATTTAGTTATACTTTGTTGTACTTTTTGGTCCCACCATCCTTTGCTGAATTGGAATTCTCATCTTGTTCTGAGTCACCCATCAGTGATGATAGTAATATGTAATTCACTGTGGAATTAGATAAGCTTGGGATTAATGATAGAATATTTTCCTCAAATGTTCTCGTTCCATTAGTTAATAATATATACAATAATTACAATCATTAGGAAAAATAAGTCTTTCTTAGGATAATCCTAGGAATATTCCCTATACAATAATTTTCTACCATATATGAATAGATCTACATTAATATAAGATATACACATAATATTCTATTAGCAGGCATACATGATTGGGATATTTTGGATCTCTGTACCCCAATGGTTGGTGCATGTAAACAGTCTCATTTAGGTGACCATGGAGAAATGCATTTTTAACATCCAACTGGTGAAGTGACCATCCTCTGGAGAGACAAGTGAGCCTTTGTTACAATAGTAATTTGGTTTGACTCTTTGGTGAATGTCTCCCACAATCGATATCAACTGCTGCGTCTTCCCATCACCTACAAGACGGGCCTTATGCGCTCGAAAAGAACCATGATTTTTCTTTATGGGTAAAAATCCACGTAGGCCAGAATGATGTTAGCATTAGATGGGCCAGGCTAAATCTCGTATCTATTTTTAATAAGAGCTTGATATTCATCATCCATGGTCATTTTCCAATTTGGGTCTTTCAGAGCGCATACGAGTTACATGGTAAAGGTGATTTGGTAACAGGTGTGAAGATTGTATTTAGTGTTGGGTTTGACAATACCGTATTGACTACGGTGGTAGGCGTGTTGTCGGGCGATGGGTGGGCCTTGGCCAAACGTGGTATTTGTAAAGTGGGCTGGATCGGTGGCAGGTTGCATTATGGGGCGAGTTGCTATTGGTAGGTGTCAAGCCATGGGCGAGAATGTGTATCGATGTCGAGCGATGGGTTGGGCGCCATTTAGTAGACACGGGTAATGGGTTAAAGAATTTTGTCCATTAGCGATGCGATGACCGAACTATGGGACAATGGTTGGGTAAAAATTGGGTGTATTCCAGCATCCAAAAACTCATAAGTGGGAGATTGTGACTCATTGATTTTTTTAAATGGGAATTGAGTTTCATCAAAGATAACATGACGACTAATAAAAATCCTATTGGAGGATAGGTCATAACATTTGTATCCCCGATGATGGGATGGGTATCCCAAAAAAATGCATGGAGTAGATCTCGGTTGTAGTTTATGGATGGTGGTGGATGAGAATAATGGAAAACACAAGCACCCAAAACCCCGGAGATGAGAGTATGTCGGTTTTCGAAGGTATAGTAATTGAAGGGGTGTTTGGTGTGATGTATGTTTGTTTGGTAGTATATTCAACAAATAAGTAGTCATCTGAAGTGCATGATGCCAAAAGTTAGGGGGAAGTGAGGCATGAGCAAGGGATGTCCTGACAATATTATTTATGGTTCGTATTTTGCGTTCGCTTTGTCCATTACGAGAAGATGTGTGGGGCGTGAAAGCGAAAATTCAAACCATTTGTTTTACAAAAATTCCAGAATTGTCTATTATCAAACTCCCGCCCGTTATCACATTGGATGTTTTTGATATCCCGTTCAAACTGTTTTTGGATGAAAGCTCTAAAACTAAGGAAGGTAGAAAACAACATGATTTTTCGATATGGGAAATGTCCACAAGAATTTAGAGTAATCATCTAAAACAAGCAAATAATATCTATGTCGAAGAGCTCAAAGCGGGGATGTCCAAATATCACAATGTATAGTATCAAATGGCAAAAAGTGCAATTAGAAGAAGACTGAGGTAGTTGAATATGCTTACCCAAAGGACACGATGACACTTATTAAGAGTTCGTGTACATGAAATTGAATTATTGCGTTTGAGAGAGTTTAAAGCAGACTTTCGGATGTCCCAAACGTTCATGCCATAAATTGGAATTAAAAGCGACAAAATTAAAGTGTTTCTTATGCAGTTGTAGTAGTGAAGTAATTAGATAAAGTTCTCCCGGCTATCACATCTCATTAGCCGTGCCGCATGCGAAAATCACACGAAGAAAACCAAAAGGATCAAAAGCTACGGTAACTTGATTATCCAAGTAAACTTTGAGCGAGATTAGATTTTTGATTAATTGTGGTGCATGAATAACATTTTCAAGGCTAATGGTGGATTTGGTTTGGACAATTTAGTAGAACCATAACCTTTTATTGGAATGGAATGGTCATTTAAACGATTATACCATTTGATTTGCTCAATTAAAATATGACGTAAGATTACCTTGGGATGACGGCGTATGTGACGTTGCACTGAGTCCATATACGATTTGTATGCAGTGGATTAAGCTGAGGGTGTGCGTGGCATGTTGATGTCGTCGGTTGGCCATTTGTTGAGTGGGCCTCGTTCACACTGAGGCCCAGGTGGTGCTTTGCCATTTCTTTGGTGGCCCCAGTGGGTTCTTCTTTGCTCATCGCTTCAGCCTTTGTTGGGTGGCCCAACGTTGATGCTCGCTGCTCGGCCTGGCTGTTGGGCTTGTGAAGTCGGCCAGCGATGGTTTGGGCGAGAATCTTGAAGGTGGGTAGTGGGTATCCATGGTGGAATTGGGCGACCCGGTTGTGGTAGGGTAAGACGAGGGGTCGGCCAAGTCCATTGTGGCGAGCCAGCTCTTTATTCTTCTTTGCACTTTTGCTACTACCCAATACCACATTGTATCGCCGCCGGGCTGCCGCGCCATGCGCCGGGCAAGCGTAACCAAGTCGAATTCCGTCGCCCGGAGTGCGATTATTCCGTTTACATTGCGGTTTCCACTTTTTATTCCCATGCCGTCCTTTTTACCGGTTATTTCCATCATTGGTGACCGTATGCGCAGGTCGGTTGTGTTAGCAACCTTTTAGAAAACCTTGTTAACCTACGATTAACATAGATCTTGCTTTGTAGAATAACGAAGCGGGTTACTTTGACGGATAACGGTGGCAACTCCATTATATGGCTCTGTCAATCCGTGACAAGTTGTAGAACAAAGCGGTTGTCGGAGGCGGGAACCAACATTTTTAATTGATCCGCCAACTTTGAGGCGTTGACAATAAGCGGACGCGTTAGGAAAATCCTCCATATCAACATCGGAGAATTCTTGTTCCAGCAAGCTGCGGGAATTTTGATTATCATAAAAATGTCCGTGTCGATTCCAAGCATCAATTGCCTTAGAATATGTTTCCGTGATCGTGTGCAACAAATCCGTGGATATTGTTGAATATATCCAACCAAACGATGGCATCTAGGACATCCCACAATTCTTTGTCTTCATCCGTTGTCAAGACTTTTTCTTTGTCTTTTAGGAAAATGATGTGGTGAAGAACGGTGAGAAGAATGACATATTTTGAAAAGTTCCGCCCAGGAAGCATAATGCACATTCTCCATTTGTAAGGTTATGGGAACATGAGTTTTGATATTGGAAACTGTGAGGGCTGGGTGATAAAACGATTTGGATTCAGACATGTTGATAATAGTTGGATGAACAAACAACAGAAAAACACGATGAACAGGAACACACAAAAAAAAATCAAATTTTCGGTTTGGAGGAGCCGAAATTCGAAAAAAAAAAAATTGGTATTAGGAAGATGAATCTTTTCCTTAAGCTCTTGATACCATGATTGAATATTTTCCTCAAATGTTCTTCTTCCATTAGGTAACAATATATACAATAATTACAATCATTAGGAAGAATAAGTCTTCCTTAGGATAATCCTAGGAATATTTCCTATACAATAATTTTCTACCATATATGAAGAGATCTACATTAATATAAGATATACACATAATATTCTATTAATGACCCTATTCTAGAATATTCTAACTAATATTCTAACAATTAATTATAAATTAAATAAAAGCCCCTTTATTAGGTAACATTGGTTTACAATATGTCAAGTGATTAGGTATTGAGTTATTGAAAAGAACATTTATATTTGGCGCTTGCACTATTCAGCACTGTTTATTCACGCAAAAGACACAAATGCATATGTAATTTTAACTGAAAATTATTCAAGAATAGAGTCGAAATGACGAGGTTCAAAATTGTTTTTGTTCTTACGGGCCGGTGTTTTTATATTATCTTAGTGGCACACATATGTAAAATTTTGCATCATTTTCTCATTTTGTTGTTGTTTGCACCGGTGGTCCAAAATTTGAATTTATGGTTACTACGACGATCTCATGTTAATATACAGTGAATAACAATTAAGTACAAAATTGAATATTCATAAATATTTAGTGAAATTTTTAAGTACATATACAAGGTTAAATAGTGTCTTGAGCCGAGGGTCTCTCGGATACAGTCACTCTACCTTAAGAGGTAGAGGTAAAATCTGTGTACATCCTATCCTACCCTCTCCTGACCTCACCTCACGTTATGAAATTTTCACTGGGTGTTGTTGTTGTACACAAGGTTTAAATAAAAAATGATGTATTTACGTAAACTCATATTGACATTCTGAATCCGCCGTTGGTTGTTGGGCTATCTGAATTGACCCATCCAAAAACCATTCAACTACACAATAAGAATCTTCAATGAAATCTTTACCTTTACCTTATTCATATATTTTAAAACCATTTCAGGTTGTATTGGTTTTGGCTCCGGCCTACGTACGGGGTACTTGTGTAGCAGCGGATGTGAGTAAATTGTATAGTAACAAGGAAATGAGAATGAGATCAACAACAATAAAGTAGTTAGAAATTTGAAAATAAACAAAATAGATGGCTTGCTGAGTCGATTTATTTTTTAATCTATCATTAAGATAATATTGCCCCGTATATTCCTTTAACGGTTATATGACAACTTATCTCCCAAGATAAAACAGTAATCAAACAATTGAGCAAAGGAGACTCAAGTGTTCGCTTAGAAAGAAAGATCTTTGAGTGTTTGGAAATTGCAAAAGAGGAAGATTATATTCTGAAAATGTGTGTCTTTCAATTGTGCCAATGACATTAATTTATAGGGTGATGAACATGCCTTCCCAATTAATCAAATAATGGCCATCAATATCAAGTAATGACCATTGATTTTGGGGTTACATTCAGCCTAGTTATGACTGAATTAATGAGCCAAATAATGGATAATTAATACTCCAAAGTCAGCCCAAGAATCAGTTTTAATTAGTCTCCAACGGTTTGGAAACAGTCGAAGCGCCGCAGCGCTTAATGTCCCGTAACTCACTGGAGCCTCAGCGCCGCGGCCCTTCGGGAAGGCGCCGCGGCACCTAAGTTGCCGTAACTCCCAGTGAATTTTACCGTCACGAGCGTCGCGGCTCTAGGAGGAGGCGTCGCGTCCCTTCTAGACTCCGCGGCGATTTCTGATTCGTTTAATCTTTTACACATTGTATACTTCTTCCTTCATTTATCAACGTGAAATCATTATTACTTGGCCAATAACCGTCTATTATCTTATGTCTCAAATATTTTGTATACGTATCAATATCTCTTCCATTAAGGAAATTACGATCCTTGGTACAACGTGTGCACGTGTGTGAAAACGACGTTTCCTACTTACGGGGCCTCAATTTATTCGAGTCATAAATTAATAGGATTAACTTTATTTCACGTTTAATAAATTTCCAACACCGGATCTACTAAGATTTATATGGATATAAGTGAACTCATTATTTGTCATTCAAACTATGTATGCGTATGTCAAAGAATTAAAATTTTACATATAAAAAGATCACACTCGATTTAAATTCACTTAATCTTATCCTGAATATAGCAACAAGAAATGTTTTTAGTTATAGTTAGACAACAATAATATATCATTATAATCTCACAAGTGAGATCCGAAGAGGATGGTGTGTACACAATCTTACTCCCATCTTGTGAAGGTGGAGATATTGTTTCCAATAGACCATCGAAATCACAAAACATATCAAATCAGGTATGAAAAGGAAATATAATTGAGAAGAAACCATGTTGAATGTAGGTGTAGTTGGGGTTAGGGATGTCAATGGGGTGGGGCGGCGGTGGGGAAGGGTACTCCATACCCGTACCCGTCACCTAAAACCCACCCCACCCTCGCCCCACCACCCATCACGGGTAGTAATTCCTCCACCTGGCCCCGCCCCACTTACCCCGGCGGGTACCCACTTACCCGATGGGCACCTATCACGGGTAGTAAAAAAGTTATATAAAAAAAGGAGGTGCGAGAAAATGGAAAAAAATGAATTTTTTTCACTATGGTGTATCGAATATCAAAGTCTAAAACTTTACCAAAATATTAGGAATATTAAAAGATTAAAATAAAGCGTGAAATTTATATAGAAGAAGACAAGAAATTTTCTAGTCCTTTCAAATGATCAAAATTGTAAAAAAAAAAAAAAAAAAAAACTTCAATGTCATTACCAAAGTTGTCACATACGCACAGGTAGAGTTGTTGCATTGTACTATACATTTTCACACAAAAACATTAAAAAAATTGAAGGATATCGTACACTTTATGTTAAATGATAATAATAATAATAATAATAATAGGTTGATGACTTGACAAGAATAAGGGATTTTAAGTTCTTGTCTAGTTAAGAATACCAGAAAATCAGCATAATTAAAGAATCCAACACAAACATGTACGGGGCGGATAGCGGGGCAGGGAGGATAGCGGGACGGGTATGGTGCGGGTCTTATATGAAATTCATCTCCACCCCACTACTCATGGCGGGCATCACTCTTGATACCCATATTCGCCCCATCACTCACCAAATCATCTTATATACCCACCCCAACTGGAGCGGATGCGAGGCGATATTCACATTTACTCGCCCCACTGACATCCCTAGTTGGCTATAACAAAAGTGAAAAGAGATACTAATATGTCATTGTCATAATCCTTGAGGGGCAGGGTACGTGGGAACCTTTATGCATAATAAATTAGTTTGTTTGAAGAAAATATATAGTAATGATGGATTTGAGTTGGGAGGTGGGGTTAAAAACTGCATGGGAGAGGGATCCACATGCTTATAGGCTGTTAACCAAAAACATGAAAAGAAATGCTACTAGGCCCAGTTACAAGAATTTGGGTCTATTATGCTTCGAGATAGTAGATACCAGTTCAAAGGAAAATTTCATTGGAGTATAAAATATAAATGTAATATTTATTGAAAATATTTATTAAACGTGAAATAAAGTTAATTTTATTTAATTACGAATCGAATAATTAGGGGTCCCACACGTCGGAAACGTTGTTTCCACGCGATGTACATCTGATGCCAAGGATCATAATTTCCTTAAATGAAAGAGATATTGGTACGTATACGAATTGTTTGAGACGTAAGATAATAGATGGTTATTGGCCAAATGACGTTGGTTTCACGTTGGTAAATGAATGAAGAAGTGTACAATGTGTTTAAAGATGAAACGAGTCATGAATAAATCGCGGCGGCGACAGTGCGCTAAGCTTCTGGCGCGCAACACTCTGAAGAAGGCGCGGGGCGTGATAGTCCAGCTTGTGACGGGAGACGAAAAAGACATGACTCTTGGGTTGATTTTTGAGGTATTAAGCCTTCATTGCATCCCAAATGAATTCAGTCATTATTTAGCTGAATTAACACTCCATAATCAAGGTCATTACATGGTCATTCAAGGCCATTACATGGGCAATTGGAGAGTCATCTTCACAACACTATAAAATGAGGTCTTAGGCTCATTTGCAAAACACTTGAAATCTGAAATACTTCTTCCTCTCTTGCCATCACAAAACACTCAAAGATCTTTCTTCCAAAGCAAACAGTTGAGTTCCCTTTGCTCATTTGTTTGATTGATGTTTTATCTTGGGAGATAAGTCGTCATTACAATCGTTGAAAGGATATACATGACAATATTATCTTAAGGATAGATCAAGAATTTGATCGACTCAGCAATCCCTTCTATTTGATCATTTCCAAATTTTATTACAATTTATTGTTGTTGTTATTTTCCCGTTTTACACATTACCAGTCACAATATTTGATAAATGGAAAAGCCACACCATAATAAAAAGGAAAAAAGGTCAATTTTACCCTGTACTATACAAAAAATGATTCATTTTACCCTTTATATACTATAGATCCAAAAACATTTCGGCCGTTACTTAAATGGTTCAAATATACCCTTCCTTCATTTTAGTAATTTTTTCACACACACGCCTAGGATTATTTGGATTCCAATTTAAATTCATTTTTTGTTGTATCTATTTTACTGTGAATCACTAAGCAGGTTTCCGTTTTTCTACTATATCATTTAACTTCTATGCAACTTTCATAGTTTTCAAAATTAAATTCATTAAATAATTCTTTGTTTTATTTTAGTTTTGAAAGGTAAAGCTATCCATTTCACTTGGATTCTAGGCATTGTAAACCCCGGACTGACGTAATAGTCTGCAAATTACGTCAGCCAATTAACCACACTTGACAAGCCATTCTTTACATTTCTGGTCGATACAATATGGGACACACGCAATCTTCTATGACCGTCCAATTTTTGGTCATGCATTTAATATTGATCATTGATGTGTTCCTTATGCTTTTAAAATACAGTATAAAACATTCAAGTTATATATACCTCCTACAGTGTAAAGATTTTTTAAACAACCATTATAGTTTAATATTTTGTCAATTTATCGCTTAACGATTATCATATAATTTTATCTATAATTACCTCACAAAATTAATTAAATAAATCTTATTTACACGGTTAGTTCAGAAAACTTAAACTTCAATATAAAATAGACAAAAGACATAGATTGATCCCTAAATTATATCCGAATTTTGATATCACACTCAAATTATTAAGGTGATACATTACTCCTGACAATCTTAAAAGTGAATTTAATAATACCCCTATGAGCCGATGTTACCCAAAAAATATTATAATTAAATAATAAGAGAGGTCAAAATTAAATTAAAAATAATTTTAAATTTACATAAAAACTGAATCCCCCCTCTCTCCTCCTCCTCCTTCCACCCCTCTTCTCCTCTACCTCCATGACACCATACCCCTCCCTTCTCCTCCACCTTCACGCCATCCCGACGCCCTAAACCCTTCTTCTTCTTCATTTCAAATTAAAAACAAAAGTTCGATAAATCTGAAATTAAAAAAATATAGTTCTCTTGTTTTCTTGTTTTCTTGTTTCAAGTTCACTGATTATTAGGTATAGGTTTGATTTGATCTTGTTTCTTTGAAAGGTTTTCACTATTAGGTATAGGTTTGATTTCAATGCAATTTTTTTATTTTTATTTTTATGAATTTAGCCAATTTATCATGAAAGATAAAAAAAGATAAAGAAATCGTGTGTTGATTGTCCTGTAAATATAAGTTGTCTCCCTCAATGTAATCCCACATTTGTAGTTAAAATATAAAATATGAAAAATAAGATTAAAAGAAGCTTGTTAAATATCATGTCTCACAATTCTTGATGTCTATGCTATTACTAATGCATAATAGTCCCATCAAATAAAGTCATTTATCGTCGAAACTAAAAATTAACTAAATAATATTGCTTTTTCTAACTAAAATATTAACTAAAATTTTCTTTCATTTAGCATACAACTCTCAATTCACACACCCGCAAAGAAGTAGTGTGAGATACGACCGCGGGGCCACGCGAGTTCGATCCCTGCATAAACCTTGGTTGAGCGCACACACATGACTTGCCAAGTGTGGTTTCACTGGACGTGGTTTGCGCGCTATCGCTCACCGGGTTTACCTTGCGCACTCGAAAGAGTAGCGGCTGCGGGTTCTTTCGTCAACAAAAAAAAAAAAAAAACTCTCAATTCACACATATACATGTGTGTTTTATGTCGATCAGTGTAAAGTCATTAAATATCAAAGTCTAATCACATAGATTAAAAAAAAAAGTAGCATGTAATTTTTTTCAATTCACAACAACAACATAAAAACTGAATTAGAATGTTGATGCCCAGACTAATGCCAAAAGAGGACTGTTATCCTACTTTTGTTTGGTACTCAAACATCATTAAACATATCACACCAAATAATACCATTATTAACCTTATAGATGAGTAAAATTCTCTTTGTTCCTATCGATTAATTTTAATAATCAGAGTCGTCTCAAACATTTTGGGGCCCTATTCTAATTCGTAAAAGTGGACCTTTAATTGTTCTAAGACATGTGAATTATGGGTCTTTACAGTAAATTTTGACTAATACTACTTAATAAAAAATGAAAAAATAAACCCTAAATTTTTTTCGTTTTTCAGGGAGCCTTGTACGATAGCACACCTCGCATGAATCCAAAGATGGTCTTCCTAATAACCAAATTGACCATAAACAATTTTTAAGAGTTGAACGATATTCTTATCTTTCGTTGTCCCTAATACGTTCAAGGCAGTGGACATCGCCATTTATGCAACAAACAATATTATAAAGCCTGAAACTAATGAAGGAAATCAAAGTTAATATTTGACAAAAAATCTATAACGGGAATAAAAATAATGATCAATAATAAATTATGATAAAAATAAACATTGGAGGGGTATAACCGTATATATAAGAGGCCAAATTTTCATTTTAATTCAAGTTCGAAAATCATATCAGTTTCTTAAATAAAAACAATTTACATTTGAATTAATAGGATTCTAAGATCAAGTTTCTCCATATTATGAATTGTGACTCTTTCCCGTTTTAATAGTAATCCTAAAGATAGTTAGGTACAAAGTCTCTGCATATTATGATTTCTTCTTTCTTTTTTGAAATCTATAAAAATCTAATTATAGGCTTACCAAAAATTTTTGAAGAAAATGCTACGAAATCTTAGGGACTAAATTTTTTATGTATCCATCTGGTATAACAGAATTATTAAGAACAATTTCAATTCCATCTAAATTCGAATTTCTTATCTCAATTCAAAAAAATTACATCTTTCAATTCAAATTCATCTTTCATAAAAATTAAAATTTTAAAACATTTCTGACGTGACACTGACTTGATGATGATGATGATAAGGTGCTGACGTGGCGGGTGAGTGTGTAACTGTAGGGATTTGTTGGATGTAAAACACACAAGTAAGGCACAGCGGAAGTTTAAAATTTTGTTTACTTACTTGCTCCAACAAAGATCGTCTGGCATGATTATGCGATAATTCAAATCTGCAAAAACATGAAAACTTACAGTTTATGCTTTTAATGCAGTCTCTACTAAAAGGTGCGCACGCGATTGTCAATCCGGGTGCAAGCCTTGCTTCAGTATATTTCTTTGCCCAAGAAAGCTAGGAAATCTTGGCAGAGGTTTGAGAGAATTTATTTCCTGAACTCTAAGTTCAGAAAGTGGAAAAATGAGTTCTCATGAAATTATGGGTTAAGTGCCAAATATATAGTGAGGAAACCCTAAACCTAATCAGATTTGGATCAGGCTTCAAAACCTGACCCAAATCCAAATTGCTGATGGTCACGAACCGCCCATCACTATGCTTCCTTTATTTATTTTCAGACGCTTTAGTTCTAATTAAATCCAAGACTTAATTTTAACTTAATTAATTAATTTTCATCAAATGAAAATTATCCCATAATTTATTATAAAATAAAATATCTTGATTCAAAATCCGATATTTTACATTCTCTCAATATACCCTTAGACCGAAAAGACAATCGACTTAGTGTGACTTCTTGTGCCTTCACACATCCAAGACTGACCAAATCAAGGTTCACACGGAACTCGCAGGCGGCGCGGTGCACTCGATATGTGAAGACGTTTACAAGACTCAAGTAAACAAACCTCTATGTGAGATGATAAATTCCTTTCATTCGCGACACACTCGATCAAGCTTAAGATTTGCCAAGTGTCATCCAAATGGCGATCACTTTATCTCATCTATATTAGTCGACAACTAGACCATATCCTAGATATGTCTCTTTGATCGCCAATGACTGGTCGACCTAACATCTACGGAAGTCGGTGTTCTCGAAATTCCAATCGAGAATGAATCCTATTCTTGCTCAACCACCACTCAATCTACTTCGTAATGCACCCAATACAAGCCGCGTCTCAACCTATAAGGCATTTGAGCTTAGGGCGGGATCAAAGTGCATTACTCGTAAACAAGTGATATTGACCTCAAGTCTAAGGACCTCTATCTCCCCACGCGATAATACTCTGCACATGTATAACAAATAGTTTATCGGCAGGTACGCCAATACTCCCAAGAGTATCCATGTGTCCATCACTAGAAACTATTGTCATGAAGTGAGATATACTACATTCTCTAAGAATGTGATGCACTACACGTCGACTTATAACATATCATTGATATCTCATTCTCAATGATCATTAGTCTAGGCTATTTTAAGAACTACACTCTATCATTAATATCTCACACTATTAATGACAATGTAAGTTCAAGGGATGCACATTAATGAATAATATAAACAATCAAATAATAATTCAATAATTGCAAATGCCAAGTATATATTAATCTTATTAATAATATGAATGTGTTCAAGTACATGTGCTCCTAAAATGATTGTTTCTAGGACATATATACTTTCAGTAACATCTTTCCTTATGCAACTGGTTATATGTATATCAAGAGGTAAACAAATCGCTTTTTAAATGTGTATGAGGTAATAGACCGCCTTAATAATTTGAGTGTGATATCGAAATTTTGAGTATAATTTAGAAGTTAATCTATGTCTTTTTCCTAAAATATATCACTGACACATGATCTGTTTTATCAACTTACTTGTTTCAACTAGTTTATGTAAGACTTTGAGATTATTTTCCTCAAATGTTCTTCTTCCATTAGGTAACAATATATACACTAATTACAATCATTAGGAAGAATAAGTCTTCCTTAGGATAATGTTAGGAATATTCCCTATATAATAATTGCTTACCATATATGAAGAGATCTACATTAATATAAGATATACACATAATATTCTATTAATGACCCTAATCTAAAATATTCTAACTAATATTCTAACAGTTTAAACTTGATTTAATCTGTTTGCCTTAAATTTATAAGTGGACATCATGTTGAATACACGACTAAATAAAAAAATGTGTTTTTTGAATCTTTTAACTGAAATGGTCCCACTTTAGACTGCAGGTGAGGGGACTCGTAGAAAAACATAATTATTATTAAATAAATAAAAGGACGCACATTTTTCTCCTTCAGAAGTTATCAAAAAAGAGGCGCCGATGGACACTGGATTAAGGTGAAAGTGGGCCAATCAAATCTATGTACCAAAATACAAGGCCCCTTACCATGATAAGATGAAACTTACAAGTTATCTGTTATCCTATGAATTTTATTTACGTGGCCGCTTTCATTTCTCTTTTTTTGAAAAAAAAACATCTCGAATTTCTCGTCTGAGTCTGATCGTTTCTCATATTTTGTTTTGTTTTGCTTGCATTGACTAATTATGCTTTGTATTGGTAGATGCCTCAGAAAGCGATCATTTCTGTCTAAGATGAAGGTGATGTATGTGTACATTCTACTTTCCCCAGACTTCACATTATGAAATTACACTGGTATGTTGTTGTTGTTGTTGCTCATAAGATTAATGGATGAGCATGCAAGAACCAAAGAAAAGCAAATTTCTACTGGCAAGATTGGTTAGCGGGTCATTAAGCCTTTACGTAGAGTTTGTTTGATCAAGATACAAAAATTACTTATTCTGATAAGAGCTTTTATTAAAATAATTCAAGAAAATACTTTTGAGATGAAGCAATTTGTGCTTGGAATATTTATTTAATTTGAAGTTGTGATAATATCAAATTTATGGTATAAATACAAGTGTATATGATCATAACCATTAAAATATTCAAAAAAATTGATAGGTGGCTGTCGTTGTTGTCTACGTGTGAGGCCGATTTCTCGTCCTCATCTTGGTGCATCCCCTTCCCCACTATACATTGCTCACTTGGCATTCTCATCTTGTTTCGAGCTCACGTTCGCAATCATCATTAATGAACAATTCAGTTAGAAATTGGATTAGTTTGGTCATTAGAAATGATTATATGAGGTAGATTATAGTTAGGCAACGTCAATAATAGACTATGTTTCACAATTAAGTTATCTAGATTCGTTAAGCTTGGTCATTATGCTTGTCTTGAACCAGAAAAAGAAAAAGAATTAGGTGATGAGTGAACAATATTAAGATCATGCTAGATGATCAACAATTGAATTTCAAATCTAAGGAATTTCATAATTACGTAATAAGAAAGATAAGTAATTTTTCAACTTCCAATTAGTAAGTTGTGGTTCTATAAATTCTTAATTAAAAAGTAAACTATTTTATTTTATTTTGTTGGTTCTTTTTTTTTTTAATTTCTATCTGGAAATAGAATTGTGGTTTAGATACCCTGATCGAGTAATGGGATTTGTTTTCTTACACTCACATTGATAGTTTCGGTTCAGTTCAAGTTATTGCGAAGTAACTTATCAAAGGAGTGGAACATGCTTTCCTATTAAAAATTTCTAAACGAATCTCTAAATTAAAATAGATTAGTTCGATTGGTTCTTTTAGTAATATGTTCTATAGGAACTCAACGATCCTATTTGTCAAAGCATAAACTCCAACGTTTCTTTTATTGTATATTTTCTTTGGAAATTATAATTTATATGGTTAAAGTTTGTATGGGATAAGAAAGGAATTTCAGTTACATATGCACGCCGGTAAAATATATACTCGATTCCAGCATCAATATTTAGCGCCTCCATTAGTTTACCCTATGGAATAAGTAGAAGAATTAATTAACTATGAAACTAATTAAATTAAGAATCACGTAAATGATGAAATTCTAATTATTTTTTGTGTTTGGAGTAGAAGAATATGAGCACTTAATATAATAAAATCTATTCGAATCATAGCATGAAAGGAACACTTCGACTAGAGCCTGTTCTTTACTACTATAATTTTAATACTAATGACATGCACATGTAACCAATGTGAAATCACCTTTATAATATACTTGTTCTGTCGTCCTTTGTGAATTGACCCATCAAAAACTTCCATTCAAGTACACAACAAAAATCTTCAATAAATTTTATATTTTCCTCATTTAATTTGCTTTTATCTGTTGGCCTTTGTAGGGTGCATGCGTTAGTGGGGAGGGATACAAAAGTAGAAATGAAAGGATAAAAAAATGTGGACACTGTTAGATTAATATTTTGCAAATTTATTGAATAACAGAGAGAGATATCTAGTTGAACGCATGCACCCTATACAGAGTAGGATCGGAGACTGGAGCACCATCCATAGCACTGAGATTAGATTTCGAATCATGAAACTTTGCAATTCGCCATCTCCTCTGCATACTTACGCTGACATAAGAACATGTTGTTGACAGACCTGGTCACTGATATCCCCAAAAAGTAACTCAGCTTTCCCAAATCATTCATTGCACATTCGGACTTAAGCATGACAATAATCTCATTTTTCAATCCGTCGGAGGAAGCAGTAAGAACGATATCATCCACGTAAAGTAATAAGTAAGCAGTGTTACTAACTCGAAGAAAAATGAAGAGTAATGTATCACTCTTGCTGCATACAAACCCAATCTGCAAGATATACCTGGCAAAGTGATCATATCACGCACGGGGGGTCTGTTTCATGTCATATAGTGACTTACGGAGACGACACACATAGTGAGGAACTGCTGGATGGGTGAGCCCTGGCGGCTGATGCATGTAGACTGTCTCTCTCAGATCCCCATGTAAGAATGCATTTTTCACATCAAGCTGATGGATCAGCCAGTGTTTGGCAATGCTCAAAATTGTGCGAATGGTAGCCGGTTTGACAATCGGGCTGAAGGTTTCACCACAATCAATTCCCTCGTGCTGATTTGTGTCATTAGGCACAAGTCGTGCCTTATACCTCTCAAGAACTCCACTGTCTCTGAAATAGTGAAATGATTTGGGCAGACAAGTTAAATTGGACTTTGGATTTGAAGATTTCATGCTTTGCACGAATTTCCATTTGGTGAGTGGGGATGATGGGAGGCTGCAAGGCGGAGGAATTTGTTGGATATGGAGAAGGGGGTTGACGCCGTAGGAGTCACCGCGATGCTATGATCAATGATCGCGGTGCTGGAAGGAGCCGTCGGCAGCGGCGTGGCGCCGTGATCAAGGTCCGCGATGCTGGAGGACTGACATACCTCTCTGAAGTTTTTGCGTCGCGGCGCTGTCGACGGTGAAGCAGAAACCTGTTCGCATGAGATTTGGCGCCGCGACGTTGACGCTGATTCTGCGGCAGTGCTATGCTCTAGTTGACTGAGGATGATGGGAAGGATGACAGACTCGTCAAGAAAAGAGTAATCCGTTTTTTGGAACTGTTGAATATTCGAAAACGGAAATGTGGTCTCGTCGAATGTGATGTGACGAGAGATGTGGATCTGACGAGTGGACAAGTCATAGCATAGATAGCCCCTATGGTTCGGCGGGAAGACTGGGTAGACACACGGAGTGGACCGGGGGCTAGTTTGTACGGGGCAGTAGAGGCAAGGTTAGGATAGCATAGACAACCAAATATTCGGAGATGATCATAAGAGGAGACTCTATGATAGCGGATTTCAGTATGGGTCATATTGTGAATGGTGTTAGTTGGGAGAATATTGAGAACGTATTCTGACATTTTAGCAGCATAGACCCAGAAGGACGGAGGTAGGGAGGTGTCACGACCCGAAACTGGGCCCGTGACTGGTGCCTTACCCCGGGCACCCTAGTGACACAACATCAGAGTAATCAGCGGAACATAAAACATATACATGAAACAAGTGAAGTACAAAACGATGTGAGGAAAACTGGTCTTTCAAGATATATAAATAACAACTTTTACAATCGAGCTTTAATCCTTTTACAAACCCCGCCACAACAAGATTACATGCACTTACGAATGATATGACAACCGTGGGCGGACAGGGCCCCGCCAAACCCCGAATGTAAACACTTACTACGACGGTGGATCAGACATGATAAGCCTCCGAGAAACGGAGCTTCCTAACGCCAAATCGCGACTCGAGAGCTAGGATCAACGATCGTGTACCTCAACTGCGGATTTAACGCACTTCGGGCGAGGTCGACAACAGTACCGAGTATGTGAAATCAAAATACGCATCGTAAATGAAATCATAGCGATCATATAAAGCGGAGGCATGTATGATAACCAAACTACGCTTACAACAAAGCGATCATGTCAAGTCGTGGACTCACGCCTCAAGTCATCACTCGAAGTATAACAACGGGTCTCGTGCCCACAACATCAATCATGCGCCGTGGATACCTTCCTCATCACGGCAGATGCATGATGTACAAGCACCAAGGTACACACTGAACACGGGTCCCACGTGTCATAATAAAATCAGACGGTAAGTGCGAAGGCATAGCCGACTACTAAAAACCCACGCACTCAACAAGGTCGCGAATCAGATTATAAGATGCGTCTGCATCCGTCACATGATCAAAGCCGCCACTTGCCCGCAGATCGATGTACGCTGCTAACTCCGAACTCCCGCGACTCGCGTAGGCCAATCTCATCGCCCGCATGAGGCATTCCCGCATCGAGGGTAGCTACTCCGGCATCGCCCCGACTTCGCAGTCCGCACGGCCACGCGACCGCGTGCCCGTAAAGCGACGTACACTAACACGAACTCGTAGTTCCGCAAGATAGCCGGGACTGCATGAGGTATTCTCGAATCATAGTCCATCGACCCGCTGAGTCTACCCCGCATCGGAGGGCACTTAACCCCGAATCATCTCGAGGATGAATGCCACAATACTATCATAACGATCGATAGTTAATAAGCACAATCAAGAAACCCCTTTACACAAACATCACAAGATACTAACACCGTAGATCCTAACATGTTTACTTATCAAAGCAATCAGGAAAGTATTACAAGGCTATCACAAACCAATACAATCAAGTTGTTCACACAAGGTACTTTCTACTATACGATCAACAAGATCGGGTTTTTATTCCCAAAGTACTTCATACATTAACTCTTTAAAAGATACGTTACCTTCACAAAGGTCACACAATACGTAGTATATGAAAATAGAGTGATTATCTTTTAAAGTAAATCAATTACTTCTCTTTGTAAAATCAAGTAGCAACATTCTTTTCCAATGTTCAAGTTCCTAATTTCCAATGTTCAAGTTTCTCATTTTTTGAAAGGTTTCGTAGTTCATAGTCTTATTCATTTAAGAATATAATTCTCCTTTAAACAATGAGAAACCTAAGCCTTATATGAGTAGGATATTCTTGTTTATTACAATCTTATTACAAAGACCATGATCTAGAAATAACATTTTGTCTCATCTTAGCTTCATGCAGATGGAAGTTTCTCTGGTTTTAATAATACTTAATTATTCCAAACATTTCCTTTTATTAACGCCGCAGTTGGTTTGTCGTTACACATTCCGATTTCAAATCAAGAAAACATTCTTAAGCCGTTATACCTAACTTCCCATAAAGCTAGTATAACTCTTAAGTTTTCAAAACCAAATATTACTTCTTCTTTCAAAATGATTCAAAAATCTTTTGAAATACTTCAAGTTCCTTATTAACACATAACAAGCCGCTTATAGTTCAAATCGATTACCTTTTAAAACCACATGATTTTTCTTACCAACATAAAGTCGTTATAACCAACTTCCCATAAAGCCGTTATAACACTTTATGTTTTACACCAATCAAATACGTTCAAAGACACGTACGCTCACCGCACTACATATTTCACACATATCATGCTAGAAGAGATAGGAAGAGGTTCACATACCTCGCGACAGTATCGACTAATAGCAAAACGCTCAAGTACATCCAACCGTCGCTACTCCTTAAGCCAAGTAGATCGCGCCACACGTAGTACTTCAACCTATAAGGCCACAAGGCGCTTTATTAACATTTAGATCCCATCGAGAACATTCTACGTAAAATTGCAAAGACTCTCCCGCAACAACAGTAAATCTCTCCTCTATCGAGGCCGGCCACCAAGCCAACCGGGGGTTATACGCCTAACCCTAACTGGTACAATTCTACTCCACTGCACTACTACACAAGTCTCTGTAATACACATGTAATTACGATCAAGATTCTTCTTTAAATTCAGCTTAAGTCGCAAAGACATTGCTGTAAGTATTATTCAGCTTAAGTCAAAAGACATTGCCGATAACTACGTCAGTTCTATATACAGATACTTCAACTATATATTCTAACAATATGTAATTTCCAATTACAATAGAGGACAAGATGATTACCTCGATAAGCCCATAATTATCCTAGCTTAAAGTCGATCCCGGCAATCGTTTAGCTCCAACTCGAGCGCCCAACCCGCTCTAAACCACCCTTAGAAGTTCTAACCAACTTCTACACAATACTCCAACTGACTATGGAGATTTTCCTAGGGTTTCGGTTTGGTGACCGACGGTAAGTATAATAGTATTTCGGGCTTTTCAGATAGTATAACCTTAGAATACAACAAGGTATAAGGCTAAGGTAATTTGGGCATTATAACAATACTTTGAGAGTATTTCTACCAAGAGGGGTATTATATGAAAACAAACTAGGCAGTGGGTACCCTACCACACCACAGGAGGGGTGGCTACCCTCTACTACCCCACTGTGGGAAACTCTGCCAGGGGCCTCACGAAAGGGAGGAAGGCTCTCAAGACTTAGGCATTTTGGATGAAGTCTTCAACCTTATGGGTATTTATAGCCTGCCAAGGCCAACCAATGGCCAAGATCTAGCCAAGTGCCCCTTAACCAACTAACACACAAATATCCTACCAACCCTTGACTATTCCAACCACACTTTCGGCCAAGCCTTTTACCGTCCAAGCCTAACCAATGAGAGGTGACAAGTGTCGCCTCTTGTTGGTCCAAAATGTTTCGCCTCTCGGAAAAATCCGCAAAAATTAGAAATGTCATAGCGGAAATTCCCTACGAAAGTTGTGAAAGCGTTTCGTCGAAAAACGACTCAAACCGTGTTGCACAAATAAAATTCGCCAAGCCACTTTCTCAAGTTCAAATTTTCTACGCACGCCCCACGCATATACTCCGAAATACGGGTATAACATTCTCCCTCTTAGAAACATTCGTCGAATGTTCCTTCTAAGTCTCAAAACAAGCGGCGCCAAGATAGTCTTCACTACCATACTTACGAAACAATCCTGCCACAATGGCCACAGAAACAACTGCGCAAAATACTTACATCCAATTCCACGAGGAAATGACCTCTATCATCACCACAAACACCTCTCTCCGGGGTCTAAAATATACTTCTTCCACACAAAAGAAATGGTCACATCAATGCTCGCCATACATGCCGCTTCTCTCTTTACTCGTAGATACCACTTTGTCACTTTGTCGCGAGCCTCGCCCGACGACCCAACAAATGGTACCGGCCGCCATGATACCGCAGGATGTCGTACCGAACTCTTACCACATTTCGATATCGTCGCCTCCAAAACTCGGGTTATCATTTTCAACTTGTTATCATTACTGGGAAAACTCGACGGATCTCTCGATTTCCATCTCGAACATAACACGAACGATCGACGACCGCCTCCTAAGTCGGACGCAAGAACGCTAACATATAGGCAACCCGCCTATTCTTCATGAACTTACAAAGGCCCAAAACAACTCGGGCTAAGTTTCTCTGTTTTCCAAGGCTCACACCCAATCCGGTGGTACTTTCAAGAAGACCGACCGCCAACTCGCTCTCTAAGCGCCGCCGATTATCCGCACGATTCCTCCGAGCCGCGAACTTCTTCTAGACAAGATTTACACTATCCACGATCTGTGGAACAAGCTGAACCAACTGTCGAACGCCAACATCGAACCAATCGACCAAGATCTCACACATCCGCCCTACAAGGCTTCATAAGGCGACATCCGAACATCAAATGGTAGCTCAAACACTCCTTCAGAAGACAACAATTCTCGCAACTATCCTCGAAATCAAACATCGCCCGGCGGCGAATGTGATTCTCGAGACTCACTGAAGTTCTTAACACATGCTTGGCAAAACTTCCGAAACAACAATTTCTACCGGGCTCCACTCTGCCATAAGGTGAAGGTAGGCACCCCGCGCCTTTACAACCTTTACGATAAAACAACATCGCCGAGTAAGCGGCCTTTGCTAAAGCAAGGCTGACCTCCTCGCCCGACCATCGGTCGAATCGATCCATGACCAGACGGCTAACTAAACACGGGCCTAACACCCTCGTGACCCTAACACGGCGGGACCACCACACCGACCCCACCACCAAACCTACCGCGGGTTGACCCGCAACGTGGCCTCAACCCGACCAAGAAAGCGCACAATACTAGCTCCCAAGGAAAACTCTCACTAATCACGTTACGAAAACCTAGCGGTCTTCTTAGCTCAACTACCCCTTTCATTCCACACTACTCGTGACTTATCCCACAAACATAGCTCACGTGCACTATGCACTCCTATAAGGATCAAACATAACACTACACCTTTACTCGAGATGGCCTTACCTCTAAGGTCTCTACGTATAAAACTCTAAGGCTCACACCTTCACTATCCCCAAAATCCTACTTGGTTAAACAACCAAGATTTCTAATCACAACTAACACATCGCTATCGTAACATAGCACTTAAGGTATACTCACCTTATCACACATACAGATCTACAGAGGTTAAGGATATATCTATATCCACTGCTTCACTCCCTTAAGTCGTTCTAATCAAACCTGCCCCGTAGGGCGCATAGCTAAGGGAGGTGACAAACTACCCACCGCTCCTGAAGGCTAAGTCCTCCTACAAGGACACTCTATCGACATCAGACCCTGACGGTCGTAGGTACAACAAGTACCAACTAAAAGACGACATTCCCTGGGATGACGTCACACTGTGAACCGGAAGCCCTGGAGTTCTGACCAACCCCTGCACACCCCGAATGTCCTGAAATCCGTGGAAGACCACTCTGACCGTGGATGTGCATAATCAAATCCGCGAGGTGACTCGCCTCGAAAGTTACCAGCGACCTCGCCGCTCGCCTCCTCTCGCCCTTCGTTAACCCGTCGATCTCTACGCTTCTCGCCACGCGCATAAGCCCGCATACGTGCCATGCCAAGTCCAATCAAGAATTACTCTTGCACAACCTCTTTAGATAGTCCTAAGACTCGCAGACATCGGTATACTCCGTAGCCAAATCTATAGCTAGTAATGTGGTCGCCTCCTTGAAATCTATATTCTCTGTTCCTGGCCGCGAATCAAGGTTCAAATATCATGGCCGCAGAGGAATCGCCGCCGTGCAAACTCACAAGCTAGTGACGTCGCAGAACTCCCGAATGAAGCACCACCCAAGGTGATAATTGGGCTGTGCCCACGTAACCCTCTCAGACTTACTCGCAGCCTCATACGCTTTGCCTCCCGCTCTGCCGCTACGCGGAGGCATAACGATAAGGGAAAGAATTTCGTCGGAGGGTCCAACTTACAAAGACACTCTAAGGCACGATCTCGAGTGAGAAGAATAGAAACCAATCCTAAATATCCTATAGCCTCACGATTATTGGTGCGCAACACACCGATAATCAAGACTTCATCGGATACTGTCAGACACTTTCCGAGGATTAATCGCTCGATACCACTTTTGTCACGACTAAATCGGGCGTGGTGGTGTGCCTTACCGGGCACCCTAGTGACACAACATCGAGTAATCACGAACATAAAACATATACATGAAACAAGTGAAGTACAAAACAAGTCGAGGAAAAGCGGTCTTTAAGATATATAAATAACAACTTTTACAATCGAGCGGTTTAATCTTTTTACAAACCCCGCCACAACAAGATTTCTGCACTTACGAATGATATGACAACCATGGCGGGACAGGCCCGCCAAACCCCGAATGTAAACACTTACTACGACGGATGTACATCGATAAGCCTCCGAGAAACGGAGCTTCCAACGCCAAATCGTGACCACGAGCTAGGATCAACGATCGGTGTACCTCAACTGCGGCATGAACGCAGGGCGAGGTCGACAACAGTACCGAGTATGTGAAATCAAAATACGCATCAGAAATGAAATCATAGCGATCATAAAGCGGAGGCATGTATGATAACCAAACTACGATTTACAACAAAGCGATCATGTAAGTCGTGACTCACGCCCTCAAGTCATCACTCAAGTATAACAATGGGTCTCAGGCCCACAACATCAATCATGCCCGTGGGATACTGATCGGTGTATTTTATATACACTTTTTGAGTCTTTTTTAATTAGTATTTTACTCATTTTATTTATGTTTAGTATAGTATTAGGGTCGTTTTCCTTTCTTTTGTGTCACAGCGGTCAAAAATGGAGAAATGGCGGAAAGGAGATGAAATGAGCATAAATGAGATGGAATTGCACACTAAAAGGGCCAAGATGAAGTCTAAGAAGTTCCGAATTATAGAGAAAATCGATGAAGTCCGAGAAAAGACGATTTAAACGGAAATTCGCGAAAAATGTCACAGCGCCACGGGCAGAGAGCCATGGCGCCAAATTGCTGAAAGTACCGAGAGTTGCTGAATTTAGGCACATGGCCGCAGGTCACAGGCGCTGACGCTGGATTTATAAGTCCGTGAATTTGACATATTTTCGTAATCCTAAAGGGATTATTTTTCCTTTCTAAAGGGATAACTTTTCCTTCCTAAAGGGATAACTTTTCCTACCCTAAAACCCTTACCTAAAAGGATTCTAATAACTTTTCCTACCTAATAACTTTTCCTACCTTAAAACCTTTACCAAAAAGGATTCTACCTAAACTTTTCCTTTTCCTACAAATTCTTAACCCTTCACCTAAAGGATTCTTTGGCTATAAATACTCTACACCATTAGAAGAATTCTTCATTCTCCAACCAATTCTCCATTCCACCATTCACCATTCTACATCCACCCACCAATCCATCTTGTAAATATTCCACAACACAACCCTCGATGCTTGGCTCGAGTCTCGTTCTTAGTTTAGTTAAGTTTCTTTTCTTTTCTTTTCTTTATTTCGTTTTGATGTTAAATATTGAATTAGTTCTTAGCGTGACAATGGCTAGAACTAATTCTCTTATAGGCTTTTTCTATGTTGAATTTCTTGAACCTTATGTTATAAATTAATGCATGCTTATGGTTATTTTTCTTATTGTGAGATCTATCCAATAATTGGGCTGAACTTGGTAATTAATTGACAACTAATTATCACTATATGATTTCTAATCGATTACGAAAAGGGGATTGTGAATATCTTTGTAAGTTGGGTAGACGGTCTTGAATTGGGGATGAAAATACCTCAATTAGATTTGTAGCGTTGATGAGGCTTAACAACCCTAATTTTGCGCATTGTGCGTGACGGCCAACTAGGTTTTTGTTCTTAATCCTCCTATAGCGTTACCTTATCGTGAAAGTTAGGTAAGGAACAATCTGGGGTTGAGTGTTTATATAACCCTAACGGAGTATAAAACGATTTCAGAACCCGCTTTCTCCAAAAGAAGAATACCATAAGTTAATGCATTAGTAAGTAGCATAAGCGGAGTAAGGATACATAAGCCCTATTCTCATCACATCCAAGTAATTCTTGATAGCTTTTATTATTCTTAGTTATAAATAACAAATCCAAATATTAATTAGCCAAATAGATACTAGGAAAATAGATAATCGGTACTTGAACCCTAATCCAGAGGGCGATATTCTGGCCTTATCTAAGACTATACTACTTGATACGATAACGTGCACTTGCGTTTAAAGTGTGTGCATATTACGCGCATCAAGTTTTTGGCGCCGTTGCCGGGGATTAGGCATAGTTCAATATCAAATTTATCTATTTTTAATTTCTAATTTGGTTTTTATTTTCGTTTCTTTAAATTATTTATTTTATTTTCTTTAAAAAAAAAAAAAAAAAAAAAAAAAAAAAAAAAACAAGTGTGCCGTGATTCGTTGTTGGTTTTGATTCATCTCAGGGATCCTTAAGACATGGATTTCTACTGTCAATATGATCGAGCTCCAACCATAGAAGAAGAGAGGGAGGAATTGCGAGAGGTTCTACTTAGTCTCACGAGGCGCCAAGCTCAGTTCATGGACGAAATGAGGTCGGGCATAAAGAGGTTGGAAACGCAAATAGCAGAACTCGCGATCATATTCAACAGCGAACAACAAATTGAGGAGCCTGAATCACACCCAACTATTGAGGAATCTGGCGAGATAGTTGGTGTAGAGAAGGAAAAGATTGCAGAGATCCAATTATTCACCTTCTTGGATTCCTTGGAAAATCTTTTTCTTATACCTATTGCAGAAGAAACACCACCAGCTGTCAAAGTTGACTCCCAAACAGGAAGTCAATACCATCAAGGGCACCCCCTAGAGTTTAAAGATGTAGGGAATCTCACTGATCCCTACATTAGAGATCCTAAAAGACAAGCATGTCTTGAGCACTTGGGGGATAATCGTATATTTGAGGCCCTTGTTTGAAGCAATTGTTGTAGTTGAAGTGAGACCTACAACAATAACTCTGCGGATTGCAAGCAGTTCGCAGAAGGATCCAATGGGCACTCGTAAAGGTTAAAGGCGTCCGGCTAAAAGACGTTAAAGACAGCGCTTGTTGGGAGGCAACCCAATGTTTTTAATTATGTTATTTCAATTCATGTCTTTATTTTATTTTATTTTGTCTTGAACAGTCTCACGGTCTTGGGTTCTTGTTTTGTGTTGTTGGATGACAGGTGGACTGAAAGCTGAAACCGAGGAAAAAGGAGCAACAAACGCTGGAAAAAAAAAAAAAAAAAGGCGATCGTCGCGCGCCAGACCGGGCGCACAGAATCTCGTAAGAGCCACAAGATTAGCACGGCATGGCTGAATCTCGTGTCATACGCGCGAACTTCGTGAGAGCAATATTTAGTGCCAATTCGAATTGTTCCTCCTAGACCTCCATTATGACCACTGTGTTTTGTCAGTAAGTTGTCCATATTATTTTTTTTTTTTTTTTTTTTTTGTTTATTGCACACATTGGGGACAAGGTGGGATTTAATTTTGGGGGTGTTTCATTTGTGTGTTGTTATGTTTGATTAAGTCTTTTTATTTGTTTTGTGTTTATTTTTGAGTCACAAATTTTTTCTTTTTCTTTTCTTTTTTGAGTCATAATTGTCACAAAAATCATGTATCAGTAGTTGCTAGAAACACCTAGTGAAATAAGGTGGAATAATGTAACGGAATTGAAGCAACTATCTAAAACACCTAAGTTAGATATGCCAAAAACTCATGTAACTGCCTATTTGGAGTTTCTTGCTTGAGTTATGCATGCTAAATGATAAATACTTATGTGTTATGAGTGCTTGCTATTTGAGGCGAAATAATTAGGATATGCATGTTAGAGAGATGACTCAGGCATTTCTTTGATAGCCAATTCTTACCATTCTTTTCTATCCCGTACTTTAAAAATATATCCCTAGTCAGCCCCATTGAGCCAAAAATTGAAACTTTTTCTTTGACACCCCATATTCCCACAAATTGTGCCATAAGTAAAAATATGAAAAAGTGGAATACATTGTGTATTGAAAAAGGAAGACAAAAGGAGTGAATAAGCGTGTGCACCCCAATAAAAAGTAAAAATAAAATAGGCAAAAGCCTAAGTTTGGGGGTGCTTATTATGATTATACATTTCACTCTCCCAAAACAAAAGAGGGGAAAGATAGAATCGAATGAAGGAAAGAACCAAAAGAAAAAGGGAAAAATTGAAAAGCTAAAGAGCTTATGGTACACAAAATGAGCCTAAATGCCTATTTTTACCTACCCTACCTAAAGCCTACATTACAACCCTTAAAGTCACGAAGATCTCTTTTATGCATATCCAGAATTAGTGGAGAATAGCAAGTAAGCATGCCATAAGAATTCTTGAATTTATATGCATGATTTAGTATATTGACTTCCATTAAGCATGATGAATATGAGTTTGCGAAATATCTAGCTTACTGTGCTGAAATTTCATGCTACATGTTCCTGCATATTATTCTGCTAACCTTCATGTTTTTCTAGATAACACTAATACAGCAAAAATGATCAATGGCAGTGAGTCTTTTATTTTTCGTTCTTTGAGTCTTTTATTTTCTTTCTTTCTATCTTTGCTCGAGGGCGAGCAAAGGTTAATTTTGGGGTATTTGATCGGTGTATTTTATATACACTTTTTGAGTCTTTTTTAATTAGTATTTTACTCATTTTATTTATGTTTAGTATAGTATTAGGGTCGTTTTCCTTTCTTTTGTGTCACAGCGGTCAAAAATGGAGAAATGGCGGAAAGGAGATGAAATGAGCATAAATGAGATGGAATTGCACACTAAAAGGGCCAAGAGATGAAGTCTAAGAAGTTCCGGGAATTATAGAGAAAATCGACGGAAGTCCGGACGAAAAGACGCATTTAAACGGAAATTCGCGAAAAATGTCAGCGGCGCGCACGGCAGCAGCCGCGCGCCAAAGTGCTTGAAAGTACCGAGTTGCTGAATTCAGCGCGCATGGCTCAGCAGGCGCATACCACGCTGGATTTATGAAGTCCGAGTGAATTTGACATATTTTCGAATCCTAAAGGATTATTTTCCTTTCTAAAGGGATAACTTTTCCTTCCTAAAGGGATAACTTTTCCTACCCTAAAACCCTTACCTAAAAGGATTCTAATAACTTTTCCTACCTAATAACTTTTCCTACCTTAAAACCTTTACCAAAAAGGATTCTACCTAAACTTTTCCTTTTCCTACAAATTCTTAACCCTTCACCTAAAGGATTCTTTGGCTATAAATACTCTACACCATTAGAAGAATTCTTCATTCTCCAACCAATTCTCCATTCCACCATTCACCATTCTACATCCACCCACCAATCCATCTTGTAAATATTCCACAACACAACCCTTGGATGCTTGGCTTGGAGTCTCGTTCTTAGTTTAGTTAAGTTTCTTTTCTTTTTTCTTTTCTTTATTTCAGTTTTGATGTTAAATATTGAATTAGTTCTTAGCGTGACAATGGCTAGGAACTAATTCTCTTATAGGGCTTTTTCTATGTTGAATTTCTTGAACCTTATGTTATAAATTAATGCATGCTTATGGTTATTTTTCTTATTGTGAGATCTATCCAATAATCAATGAACTCTTGGTAATTAATTGACAACTAATTATCACTATATGATTTCTAATCAGATTCTGAAAAGGGGGGATTGTGAATATGCTGTAAGTTGGGTAGACGGTCTTGAATTGGGGATGAAAATACCTCAATTAGATTTGTAGCGTTGATGAGAGGCTTAACAACCCTAATTTTGCGCATTGTGCGTGACGGTCAACTAGGTTTTTGTTCTTAATCCTCCTATAGCGTTACCCTTATCAGCGAAAGTTAGGTAAGGAACAATACTGGGGTTGAGTGTTTATATAACCCTAACGGGAGTATAAAACGATTTCAGAAACCGCTTTCTCCAAAAGAAGAATACCATAAGTTAATGCATTAGTAAGTAGCATAGCGGAGAGTAAGGATACATAAGCCTCTATTCTCATCACATCCAAGTAATTCTTGATAGCTTTTATTATTCTTAGTTATAAATAACAAATCCAAATATTAATTAGCCAAATAGATACTAGGAAAATAGATAATCGGTACTTGAACCCTAATCCAGAGGGCGATATTCGGTCTTATCTAAGACTATACTACTTGATACGATAACGCACTTTGCGTTTAAAGTGTGTGCATATTACGCGCATCGATACCTTCCACAGCTAGGCGATGCATGTACAAGCACCAAGGAACACACGAACACCGTGTCCCACTGTGTCATAATAAAGCTGACGGTAAGTACGAAGGCATAGCCGATTACTAAAAACCCAGTACCAACAAGGTCGCGAATCAGTATCATAAGATCTGTCTGCATCCGTCACATGATCAAAGCCGCCACTTGCGCGCAGATCGATGTACGCTGCGTCTAACCACGAACTCCGCAGCTCCGCGTAGGCCAATCTCATCGGCCCGCGAGGCATTCCCGCATCGAGGGTAGCTACTCCCAAGATCGCCCCGACTTCGCACCGCACGCCACGGACCGCGTGCCCATAAAGCGACGTACACTAACCTCGAACTCGTAGTTCCGCATGCCCCGGGACTGCGTGAGGTATTCTCGAATCATAGGTCCATCGACCACTGAGTCTACCCCGCATCGGAGGCGCTTAACCCCTAATCATCTCGAGGATGAATGCCACAATACTATCATAACGATCGATAGTTAATAAGCACAATCGGGAAACCCTTTACACAAACATCACAAGATACTAACACGTAGAAGATCCTAACATGTTTACTTATCAAAGCAATCAGGAAAGTATTACAAGGCTATCACAAACCAATACAATCAAGTTGTTCACACAATGTACTTTCTACTATACGATCAACAAGATCGGTTTTTTTATTCCCATAGTAATTCATACATTAACTCTTAAAAGATCGTTACCTTCACAAAGGTCACACAATACGTAGTATATGAAAATAGAGTGATTATCTTTTAAAGTAAATCAATTACTTCTCTTTGTAAAATCAAGTAGCAACATTCTTTTCCAATGTTCAAGTTCGCCTAATTTCCAATGTTCAAGTTTCTCATTTTTGAAAGGTTTCGTAGTTCATAGTCTTATTCATTTAAGAATATAATTCTCCTTTAAACAACTGAGAAACCTAAGCCTTATATGAGTAGGATATTCTTGTTTATTACAATCTTATTACAAAGACCATGATCTAGAAATAACATTTTGTCTCATCTTAGCTTCATGCAGATGGAAGTTTCTACTGGTTTTAATAATACTTAATTATTCCAAACATTTCCTTTTATTAACTGCAGATGGTTTGTCGTTACACATTACGATTTCCAAATCAAGAAACATTCTTAAGCCGTTATACCTAACTTCCCATAAAGCTAGTATAACTCTTAAGTTTTCAAAACCAAATATTACTTCTTCTTTCAAAATGATTCAAAAATCTTTTGAAATACTTCAAGTTCTTTATTAACACATAACAAGCCGCTTATAGTTCAAATCGATTACCTTTTAAAAACCATGTATTTTCTTACCAACATAAAGTCATATAACCAACTTCCCATAAAGCCGTTATAACACTTTATGTTTTACACCAATCAAATACGTTCAAAGACACGTACGCTCACCGTACTACATATTTCACACATATCATGCTAGAAGAGATAGGAAGAGGTTCACATACCTCGCGACGTATCGACTAATAGCAAAACGCTCAAGTACATCCAACCGTCGGCTACTCCTAAGCCAAGTAGATCGCGCCACACGTAGTACTTCAACCTATAAGGCCACGCGCGCTTTATTAACATTTAGATCCCATCGTAGAACATTCTACGTAAAAATTGCAAGACCTCCCCGCAACAACGTAAATCTCTCCTCTATCGAGGCCGGCTACCAAGCCAACGGGGTTATACGCCTAACCCTAACTGTACAATTCTACTCCACGGTACTACTACAAGTCTACCGTAATACAGCCCTATGTAATTACGATTCAAGATTCTTCTTTAAATTCAGCTTAAGTCGCAAAGACATTGCCGTAAGTATTATTCAGCTTAAGTCAAAAGACATTGCCGATAACTACGTTCATTCTATATACGATACTTCAACTATATATTCTAACAATATGTAATTTCCAATTACAATAGAGGGACAAGATGATTACCTCGATAAGCCCATAATTATCCTAGCTTAAAGTCGATCCTGGGCAATCGTTTAGCTCCAACTCTGAGCGCTCCAACCCGCTCTAAACCACCCTTAGAAGTTCTAACCAACTTCTACACAATACTCCAACGGACTATGGAGATTTTCCTAGGGTTTCGGTTTGGTGGTGACGGTAAGTATAATAGTATTTACGGCTTTTCAGATAGGTATAACCTTAGAATACAACAAGGTATAAGGCTAAGGTAATTTGGGCATTATAACAATACTTTTGAGAGTATTTCTACCAAGAGGGGGGGTATTATATGAAAACAAACTAGGCTAGGGGGGGGGTACCCCACGGCCACACCACAAAGGAGGGGTGGCTACCCTCTACTACCCCACTGTGGAAACTCTCGGCTGGGCCTCACGGTGCGGAGAGGAAGGCTCTCAAGACTTAGGCATTTTGGATGAAGAAGTCTTCAACCTTAGAGAGGTATTTATAGCACAAGCCAAGGCCAACCAATGGCCAAGATCTAGCCAAGTGCCCCTTAACCAACTAACACACAAATATCCTACCAACCCTTGACTATTCCAACCACACTTTCGGCCAAGCCTTTACAAGCGCCTAACTAATGAGAGGGTGACAAGTGTCGCCTCTTGTTGGTCCAAAATGTTTCGTCTCTCGGAAAAATCCGCAAAAATTAGAAATGTCATAGCGGAAATTCCCTACGAAAGTCGTGGAAAGCGTTTAGTTAAAAACGACTCAAACCGTGTCAGGCACAAATAAAATTCGGCCAAGCCACTTTCTCAAGTTCAAATTTTCTACGTACGTCCTTACGTACATACTCTGGAAATACGGGGTATAACAGGAGGCATGAATCAATAGAGTGCGAATCATATTGTTAATGGTACGGATGATGTTGACTGTCAATTTTGACCCGTTTTTCGTATATTTGTTGCAATTTTATGTGTTTTAGAAAACCGCATTCTAATCATCACTTTTTGCATTTTTATCTTTTTATTTTAAAATTAAGCATTATGTCTTTGTTAATATTATGTTTCTATTATTATTACACAGTCGTTTATTTTTATAATCATCTCTTTAAATAATTAATTGACATCTCATTTTAATTTTTAATTAGACATTAAACATTTGTTAAATATTGTATTTTATTATTATTGCATCGGCATTTGTATTTTTATAATCTTGCATCTTTTTAAATAATTTTTCTTTTAAATAATTAACGCGTTTTGCATTTTATCAAACCAATTCAGTCCGAGGCACAATCCGGATCAGTCCAGTCTACCATTCCATAAGCCCAATTACCCATTTTAAATTTCAAACACCCATTTATCCCCAAAACCTAACCATAACCCTAATATTACTCTATAAATTAAAACACTTCATTCCATTAAAAATGAGGGGGGAGCAGCCGCAACATTAAAGGAAGACCATCAGCCTATTTTTTTCTCTTCACTTCAACATAAGTCAGCCGCAAAGGACCCCCTCCCTCTTTTATTTTCAATTTGCCCTCACTTTACCAACGCCACCTACACCACCATAACTCCGACGAAGTCACACCGCCGGAGTTCGAACCCTGAAAACCCCATACCCCTGGAACCACCACCAGCGAACCACCATCACAGTCCCGTCGACCCCACTGCGTCACCACTTACATCCCGTTAGATTTTTTGCCTCGTTGGAGCTGACCACCGGCGACTGGCGGAGAACTCCGGCGACGTTTGTTTTCATTTTCACGGTCATATGTTCGTTGTTTCTGTCGGATTATTTTTGGGCGTTTCGGTTATATATGATGATGTTATCATGTTGGTATTTAACTAATTTTTAAAGAACGGATACTACACTTGGTATTTCACTGATTTTTGAACATGATACTACACTTTGGCCGAAGAAGGATTTATCCGTCGATCTGGAGGCCTCCATAGTAAGCGAGACAGAATATGTGGGCGAGGAGGAAAGTGAAAAGATTAGACGAGAATGCATAGTATCGTTCACCGGGAGGTGAGTCGACCGCAGCCGAAGCGATATTGGTTTCTCATGTCTTAGTATCCTTGGCATAACACTAGCTGATCCCCCACTATATAAAAATATATATATACGTTGTGTTTATTTGATAATTTATTTTATTATTTATTAATTCTTTTACTAAGTGTCTTTTGAAGGTACCCGGAGGCGCACCCCAAAGTTAAGTCTGTACAGAAAAAGAAAATAAAAGCGAAATACCGCTAAGTTCTCTTCACCCTCTTTATATGATTATTTGCTTTCGTTACAATCTTGTTAAATATATTATATCTTATTCATATCTGCATGCCTAGTTTAAATATCTTTTAGTTAGTTTAATAATTTTAGAATTGCAGAATACATGTTAGTACCATAATACCAACCTAAGTTTGACCGGACAACCGCAAGTTAGCGGATCATATAGGGTGTCTAACCCCTTCCCTTTAGGATAATAAAGAACCCTTACCCGGAATCTTATAAAGTTTCACAGACCATTAAATGGAGATCATAAAAGTGTCCTAGTTCACTATAATAATTAGGTGGCGACTCCTTAAAATCAATTTAGAAATCACCATAAGTAGTATCTCGTTTTCGACTCCGGTTAAAATGAGGTGTTACAGATGATTCTTTCAGCATTACCGTTTTATGGGGAGGTATGGGGGCAGGAGAAGCGAAATACCATGCCATTATTGGTACAAAAACGGTGAAATATAGAGTTATTGAATTCACGACCATTATCGCACTGAAAAGATTTTATATTTTTTTCAAACTGTGTTTGAATGAATGTTCGAAACTCAAGAAATTTGGCAAACACTTCTGATTTAAATTTGAGAGGATACAACCAAACAAAGTGAGAAAATCATCTAGTAAGATAAGATAATATTTATGACCGAGAGAACTAGCAACATGTGATGTCCATAGATCGGCATGTATAATATCAAAGTATATATAGAGTACAATATTGCCTATTATGTCATGTTGAAAAAGAAATGGCCGCTAAAGAGACGGGGGAGCTAGATCTGGCAGCGGAGGAGGGAGTGAATGGATATATATCCCACGTGTTATTGCATCTCGTAAGAGGTGTCCCCGTATGAAGATCTTTCACAGTGAAACCAAAAGGGTCAAAATCAACAGAGACAGAGTTATTACGAGTGAATTTGCGGATAGAGATTAGATTCTTAATCACATGTGGGGCATAAAGGATATTTTGAAGGGGGAATGTATTAGGAGGTGGTGTATTTGATGTACCATAACCCTTTACTAGAATGCGGTGACCACTACCAACTGTTACAAATTGAGGATGCTTTAGACCAAATAGTTTGGGAATATTACCTGCAGACCGGTGAGGTGAGAAGTGGCTCCGAAGTCCATGTACCAGTTGTTGTCAGGCTGTTGGAACTAGTCGTGCATGAAGTGGGCTTGATGCGGGTACTGAACATGCCGAGGTGATGGAGCAGGGCCCAACAACCCGTGGTGGGAGTACTGGTTGAAGGGTTCTTGGTCTTTGAAACTATGCGGCGCAGCGGTCTGTAGGGATCTTGTTAGGCGCCGCTACGAGCGGTCTGCGGCCGTGTTGTTGCTGCTGCTGATTCTGTTTTCCGCGACCCCTGCCATGACCACGGCCTCTGCAGCGCGGCCCTTGCCGCCACCCTTGCCCGCGTGCAGGATCTTGTTGGGCGCCGCGACTACGGCCGTCTGCGGGCCTGTTATTCTTCTGCGGTCTCGCCGCTCGCGACCCCTGCCATGACCACGGCCTCCTCTGCCGCGGCCCTTGCCACCCTTGCCACCGCGTCTCTGCTGCGGTTGAGAGTTTTCTGGCGGCATTGGATCGTGAGGGCGCGTTTCGACAGCTAACGTCTTCTGATTATGCTCATCATGCTTAGCACGTCGAGTATCTTCGAGCAACAACTGCAAGCGAGCTTTGTTAAAACTGGGAAACGGATCTGTCTGTTGAATTATGGCGGCTAACGTATCATAGTCTCCTTTAGAAAGACCTGCAATCAATTGCAACACCATCTTAATGTCCGAGACAGGCGTGTCAACGTTGGAGAGTTGATCCGCCAAGAGTTTCAACTGTCTGCAGTACTCAGTCATGTTAGAGAAATTTTCAAGGCGTGTATTGTTAAACTGTTCCTCCAAATACACCGCACGAGTGTGCTTGTTATCTTGAAAGATTTCCTCCAAGCAGTTCCATAAATCAAGGGACGTGGCGCCAGATTTCATGATAGTAAGAAGAAGATCCTGAGAAATACTACCATAAATCCATTGTTTGACGTCGGCGTCTAGACGACGCCAAGTAGACTCATCAACCTCCAGAGGACGCGGAATAGTGTCATCAATATGATCAAGCACGTTATAGAGACATGCATGATTACGAAACAGTTCAACCCAGTGGGAATACTGACTGTTTTCTTGATAAATAAGAATGGAAATAGAGTTCTTGATGTTTGTAACAGTTAGTGCGGAATGAAAAGAGGATGACGTGTTGGTGGGATTTGTGGAGGGGGGATTGTTAGAAGTATTTGAAGAATCATGTGTATCCATTTAGAGAAGAGAGGAAAGAAGAAGAAGAAGAAGAAGCACAAAAACCAAGAAATTTGATGAAGGGCCACGGCAGTGCAGGGGGGAGGGCCGGCGTCGAGAAGAGAGGAGATTTCTAGGGTTTTGTGTGGTAGGCTCTTGATACCATGTAAGATGATATTAATCTCCCTTGAGGAGTCTTCTCATTAATATCAAAGTATATATAGAGTACAATATTCATTCCTTATACAATAGGAATCTTAAGCCTATACAAAAGAGGAATCCTAGTCTTACCGTAATTATATTTACACAATATATGGAAATATACTAATTATGGATAGGGATACAATTGTTTCTATAATATACATATTTACATGGGTAATACCAGAGAAGTAGTCAGTCACTAAAAATCTAGACTATCAAAAAAAAAAAAAAATATATATATATAATGCAACGATAATGATGATTTTTTGGAGGGTTAGGGTTAAAAGTGTGTGCCGTAGGATCCACATGTTTACACTTCGAGTTCATATACTCTACACAGAAAAGAAAAGGTGCTAAGAATTCGACCCCTTAGGATTTGAAATGTCATTAATTTTCCTACCTTTTTCTTCTAGTACTAGTATTATTTTTGGAACAAATATCCTAATTAAGTATGGTGCTACATAGTAGGTTCGGTGCGATTATAATATAGCTTAAACCAAAAACAGTGAATATGGTTGAACTCCTCGAACATTTAAAATTATTGAATCAAAATTAATATTCATACTTCACACTGAAAATACTGAATTCGATAATACTTATACACAACTTACTCCATGGGCCTCTGGAAATATTTTCTGTTTTCCGTTTTTTACCTTACTATTTTATTTAGCAGATGGATAAAATTGATGTCTCTCCTAGGGATAACAGGTGAGTATAATTTTACGGATTTTACTCTTCAAATTCACCTGTCCGTCTTATATTCGCCAACTATAATTTTATTTGTACGACTTTATATTTACCTAATGCTCAAATAATTTGGTACACATAATTTTAGCAGCTCATAAGCCCAATAATAATGAATTTTGAGGCGAATTTTGGCGGATATCCACTTGGGTGGTGGAGCGGGTGCGGATTTAGAAATATATCCGTCTAGGCGGATATGGATGTTAAAATGTACCCGCCACGGATATAATTTTTTTTGACGAGTACAGGTGTGGGGAGGGATACACATAGGGATGTCAGTGGGGCGGGTAACGCGGTGCATCTCGCATCCGCTCCATTTGGGGGGGGTTTGGAGGTTGGTTTGGTGGGTGGTGGGCGTATGGGTATCAAAGTGCTACCCGCCATGGGTAGTGGGCGGAGGTGGATTTCATATAAGACCCGCACTGCACTCCGCCCGCCCCGCTACCCGCCTGCACTCCGCACCGCTGCACTGCCTTTCTTCCTTTTAATACCATACGTGCATTTCACTCTCAAGTTTAGCATCCTTTCTCCTTCTCCAGTAAGTAAAACTCACTATATTTGTCTTACAAAAATCTTCTCTATACCACTTATTTACAAAGTACCAAACAAGTAGAGATATAAAGTATAGCAAAGACGAAGTGTTGCGTATAAAATGGGAATGATTGGCGCCATCGATAATAATGGGATTATTCATATTATTGTCACCGGGTCATTATTCCATTGCCTTTCAAGAATAAGATTCTGCGAGTTCGGGAATATGTACACCCGTGGATTTCGATGCTCATGCCATCTTATACTTTTGTATATTTACCCTTTTGTATTATCGCTTTAATCTCCACGGTCCGATTTTTCCTTCCTCCAATCAAGATTTAGTAATAATCGTAACATTTTTTTGTTTCTTCCCCGTATAGTTATACTATTTCACGAGTAATTCTAAAAGTGTTTTTGGGTGTTATCATGATCGATTCATGCAAATGAAATCAACATTTTTGGATCACTTTTGATCATGAGATACTTTTTATATCTTCAAGATACTACATAAAGATCTTTAAACTAGCTACTTAAGTTCATAGATGTTAGAGATTCACTACTAAAAACAAAATTCGCTATGCATTTCATTCAACTTATTTAGGTGGTACCACGTAAGAGTGGTACCGCCCGGTAGGTGGGCGGCGGGAGGAATTACTATCCGTGATGGGTGGTGGGCGGGGATGGGGTGGGTTTAGGTGGCGTAGTGCACGGGTACCCTTTCCGCCCCGCCCGCCCCATTGACATCCCTAGATACACACCCGCCCCGCTCAATTGCAATCCCTAGTCTCTCCACGTAAAAGGAATTTTTTTTTGCTTTCTTGAGTTATTTTAATTTTCCATAAATAAACACAAGTAAACGGGATGATCGAATTGAAAAAATAATTATTTGTATAGTTATAGACTTATAGGTATATATTCAAAGACAACGCAACAACATAAGAAAAAGGGCTAATGGATTAGATTCACTACTTTTCTAAGGGCATGTTTGGATTGGCGGTGGACAGAAGTGCTTCTGTCATAAGTTATTTATGTTTGGATGCAATAATGTAAAAATGATTGTTATCAATAAATAATATTTGGATAATTTTGATCAAAATTATTTTTGAATGTAGAATTACCAAAATGAACATTTAGTCAATACATATAAATAAAAATTACTAATAAATGGAAGTATGTAAATAAAAATTACAAATAGATAATAGAATTTAAAGTGCAATATAGTACTTAAATATTAGTAGAATATTATTACAATACTAATTTAATGTGCAAATAGTATTTAAATATTATTACAATACTAAGTTCCAATCTGCAATTACACATGAATAAATGTCAACTTTAGTAGTCAATTTAATTATTTTTAGTAATTATTTCTAAATATTTAAAGAGGGTAATGAAAGTTGTATATTTGGATTTTTTTAGTAATTATTTCTAGATATTTAAAGAGGATAATGAAAGTTGTAAATTTGATTTCTTTTTTTAATAATTATTTCTAGATATTTAAAGAGGTGTAATAAAGGTGGATAGAGTTGTTGATGAAAATTAAAGAGGATAATAAAGAAAATTGTAAAATTCAAATTGAAATAAATGGTCAGAAACACTTCTGAAAAGTCAAATCAAACATGTCAATTTTGTCATTTTCACGAAAGTGGGTACCCAGAACTCAGAAGTACTTCTGGGTACCCAGAAGCCAATCCAAACATGGACTAAGGGCCCGTTTGATACAGCTTATTAAAAAGAGTTTTTAGAAGTAGTTTTTCAAGTGGAGTTTATTATCAAAAAGTTGTTAGGTGTTTGGTAGTCAATAAAAAAAGTATTTTGGCTTAAAAATAGGCAAAAATAAAAGTCATTTTGCCTCTACGGGCAAAAGCCCAAAATTTGAGCTTCTGCCAGTAGAGACCAAAAGTGTTTTTTTTTTGCCAAAAACACTTTTGGCAAAAACCATCAGACACTCCATTTTTTTGCCAAAAGTGTTTTTGGCAAAAAAAAAAAAACACTTTTGTCAAATCCAAAAGTCCAACCAAACACACACTAAGTGCCCATTTGGTTGGGCTTGGAAAGGCCAAAAGTGTTTTTGACTTTTTTTTTGGAGTGTTTGGCTGAAAAGCCAAAAGTGTTTTTGGCCTTCCAAAAACACTTTTGACCTCTACTTTCAAAAGCTCAAATTTTGGGCTTTTGAAAGTAGAAGCAAAATCAAAGCCAAAAGCATTTTTTTTATTGACAATCAAACACTTAACAATTTTTTGATAAAAATCTCTACTTCTAAAAACTCTTTTTAATAAGCTGTACAAAACGGACACTAATAAGTATTACTTATATATTGCGTTTGGCTTTGACTTTTACACCCTTATCACGTAATTGCAGGCCCACCGTAAAGATAGTGTGTCTCCGTTTCATTTATGAGATTAAGAAAATGGAAAAGAATTAGCTTTAGATCTTTTTTATTTTTTGGGGGTTATGGGTGGGGGCTCAACTAGATTGAATTCTTGCTCCCAAGTAATTAAATTGTCTAAAAGCATGTGCAACTGCTTCTGTACCAACTAATGGTAGTACACTTATCTGCATCCAGTTGTTACTAGCTAAGCCAATTGGATTATTTGGAGTACTAAGGTTGTCATCCCATGATATTTCCTAAATGCTCAACTTTCTTCTATAGTCCTCTGTCTTCTATGCCACATGGGGCCGAGGGTGATTGGTTGAATCTCCTACGTCAAAATATTATATCGTGTATATATAGATTAGTTCATTTTCTTAATATGATATTAGATCTTGCGTACCTAATTCTTGTTCACTCAATTTTGAGCCTCCATATTGTCTTGTATATAAACTAGTCGTCCAGCCTAAGCGTGCGGAGGTGTTAGTAGTCTAGATCGATGGGTGAAATGATAATTTATCTCCTTATATGGTCTTGGAATTACTCAATGTTGCCTCTCATATTATTTTGTTCATCTCTACTCACAAGATTTAGGCGGGCCAGAATATTAGTAATCCCACATCAATGGGTGGGATATCTGACTGTGTGGTCTTGAACAGTCCTTGCTTTTTAAACTAATTTTTGAAATTGAATTAGATTCAACGTTCATTTTGTTATCAGCATGGGTGAAGCCATTATAAAACACCAAAAAGCAACCACTCCAATTGATCCTAAGTCATGTCCATCCTGTTTAATTTGGTGAAGGAAAGAGTAAACAATAATAAACACATGATTATTATCAATTGCAATTTGAGTTTCCCCTATTTTTTAGAGATTAAAATGAAAGTCTAGAGGTTCCTTTTGCTATTATTATTACATTAGCTTTCTCATGAAATTAAAATGTCAAAAATGTTTGGCATGAGTGGTTTGAATAAGCTGATAATTAAGTGCATGTTTGGTTTCGCTTCTGCCAACCCAGAATTACTTCTGGATGACTACTTTCGTGAAAATGAAAAAAAATGATGTTTGGTTTCTCCTCTTCAGAATTAGTGCAAGCTGATTCAAACACTGTAGAATCAATTCTGCCATTTATTTCAATTTGAATTTTACTTTTTCCTTTATTACTCTCTTTAATTTTCATCAACAACTCTATACACCTTCATTATCCTCTTTAAATATCTAGAAATAATTACTAAAAAAATACAAATATACAATTTTCATTACTCTCATTAAATATCTAGAAATAATTACTAAAAAAATACAAATATACAACTTTCATTACTCTCATTAAATATCTAGAAATAATTACTAAAAAATCAAATATTCACCTTCATTGCACTAAATTTTGTTATTTTTGTAGCTTGTGCAATTGTTGAAGGGATAAAATGAACGATCGAAATTTACATACTTTATATTCTAATATTTAAGTACTATATTGCACTTTTAATTCTATTATCTGTTTGTAATTTGTATTTACAGACTTTAAATTCTAATATTTAAGTATTATATATTGCACTTTAAATTCTATTATCTATTTAACTATGTTTATTTTGATAATTCTACGTTTAAAAACAATTTTGATCCAAATTATTCAAACATCATAAATTGATAACAATCACTTTTACATTGTTGCATCTAAACATAAATCAATTCTATCAAAATTAATTTTGACAGAATCAATTATGTCCATCGCGCAGAACCAAACACACACTAAATTACTTATCCCCACTTTGAGCTCTCAACTTAGATTTCTGTAAGCTCAATGGTCACACAATAGGCTTTTTCTACTAGTGTGGTCATTGATCTACTGGAAACTCCCCTGTGCCAGTGAAAAGCCAAGAATTGATGCCTCCGTATGCAGTCAAAAATTAAAGCAAAAGCTGACTGGGTACATAAAGAAACTAAAAAAACACATTTTAATTGATTAAAGGTTAAATATACTAAGTCATATATTATAAAAATTTACCAAAATTCTTTTCTATTTTTTAAATTTCGTGTCAAGTCAAATTACAACATATAAATATACAAATTGAGTAGATATATTAGTTGATTTTTATGATTAAATCCTAATTTCATTTCAAACATAAGTTGGATGGGCCTGAAAGCCATCCCACTCACCAGCAGGCTGCAGATTGTCTTGCACATTACAATCACTTCGTCATTACGTTTTCATTTTATTTTCTTATCAATACCTAATTGTGTTTACTTTTGATAGTCTTGTTGTTGAGTTGGAATTCTATTTTCTATAATGCATATAACTGAAGGGAGAGAGAAAAAATAAAATAATAAGGTTCACTGCGGGAAGGTTGGATGACTTTTATATTATTCGAGTCATTATTAAATAATAAGAAAGTTTTACTATAGATAATAATGTAAATTAATTAATTATTTGCATAAGTTATATTCTATAACTCCTATCATATATGTTGTGGTTTATATAAAATTCGTTTTTAAATCATGAGTGTTTTCAACGTGAAGGAACATGCAAACAAATCAATAATAAATAGATTGGGCATAAAACCGTAAAACTAGAACTTTCAGGTTCTTCATGTAGTGTAAACAAAAGATTGAAATGAATTATAGATGGAGTCACAAAACGTTGAAGATTGTCACGTTAGGTTGGAGCAACATCTACCATCGTCATTGTGTAGAACCATAGCTTGATGGAGTAGAAAAGAGCGCGTGAAAAAGATCATGCCAATTTCTACCTCTAAATTCCTTAGACCTCACTGTGGAAACTGATGTATGGATTTTGTCGGGTTCATACACGCAGCGAAATTTGAATATTTATGTTTTAAACTCGACGTCGGTAGAATTGTAGGATGATTACAACAATGTAAAACGCATAGTAACTGTAATGCTTCGATAAGAACACTTACAGTTAGAGCAGCTTCCAAATCTTCTAATTGAATTTGTGTGTCCTGAGGGTACCCACGCAAGAGTCCCTCGATTTGCAAGTCAGAGACTTTGATGTAATTCTCTTTCGGAAAGCTAAGAAATCCGGAAGATTTTAATCTTATAAAAGATGGTGTATGATTTGTGAGGCTAAACCATGTATTTATAGTTGAATAAATCAGCTAGGGTTTCCCTCGTGGGCCAGGCCCAGAAACCGATGCAGAACAGGTCAACTTCGGACGCGCTGGACGCGAGGCTCCGCGACCCTTGAGTAAGTGGCATCGCGGCGCTTGAGGCATCGCGGCGCTTGAGGCACCGCTTCAGCATTTGTCTTGCGTGGCCGCTCCATTTTGTTTCGTTTCTATTTTATTTTAATGTCTCGATCATCAACCAAACATTTATTAACTCTCTGATTACATTCTTGAATCGACGGAACAATTGATATAGTGTTACCCTACATGCCTTCACATACTGACACTAATATCATTAGGATCTATTCGGAACTCCTAGACGGCGCCGGAAGACGAACTCAATATGAGAAGTCTAGTTACACGTAACCTGTGAACTGAACCTTTATGTGGGAAGATAAAATCCTTTCATTCACGACACACTCAACCAAGCTTAGGATCTGTCAAGTGTCTATCCAAATAGCTTGATTATAACTCATCTATATTAGTTGACATCAAGACCATATCAATGACATGTCTACTGCGTTGGCCAACGACTTAGTCAACCTAATACCATATAAGAATCTGAGTGTTCTCTCTCGAAGATATATTCGAGGAATGAATCCTTATCTTGGCTCAACTACCACCTTTAATCTACTTCGCAATGTACCCAAAACAAGTCGTATCTCAACCTACAAGGCATTTGAGCTTAGGACATGATCAAAGTACATTACTCCGTAAACAAGTTGATATTGACCTCAAGTCTGAAGACTTCTATCTCCCACACACCAATATAAATATAGACATGTGAAACAAACATTATATTAGCAGGGTGTACCAATACTTCAACAAGTATTCATGTGTCCATCTTGAGTCACCACAACTCGTAGTATGTGAGACATACTGCATCCCTAAGGATATGATGCAGACCACATGTTGACGTATCACATATCATCGAAATCTCATTCTCGATAATCATTAGCCGAGGTAATTTAAGACTTACGCTATTACATTAATATCACACAGTATTAATAAACACGTAAGCTCTAGGGATGCATTTATAGAATATTGTAAACAATCAACTAATAATTCAACAAATGCAAAATGCCATAATATTAATAATCATTAATATAAAACCGAATGTGTTTAAAGTATATTTTATCCTAATACAAATTATCTCTAGGACATACATATACTTTCAACTGAATATGTTATTATTGTAATTATTGTAAAATTATGGTAAGAGGCTAAAAATGTATGCAGAATATTTATCACATTTATTGATTTGACACCTACATAAAATAGTAGGAGGGAAGGGAAAAAAGAACCGTGACCTTATTGATTTATCGAGCGTGTAACAAATCATAAGATAATTGAAGAGAACTATATTTTCACATGATTTTGTTGACTTAAGCTTCACTATATTTAAACGACTCTTACAGATAACGTTTTAGAAAAGAAAGGAAATTAAACAAACAGAAAAAGGAGTATTTAAAGGAAAAATGGAATGGTGTTTGGTGTGTGCAATGATGCATGACGGTGACGGTGAGTAGATCTGTTCAAAGCTCGGGTCGAGTGACTTTTTTTTTTTTACTTGTCCGATCCTTTTTTTTTTTGAAAAAAATCCGACCCTGACCCTATCGGCCACGGTCGACCCTGACCCGACCTACAAAACAAAAACGGGGAATTTTGGACAGGTCGGGACCCGACATATTTTTTTATTTTCAAAAAAAATAAAAAAATCCAATACTGAAATTGATATTCTCGGAAACATTATCACAAAATTTGGACGTTGAAATCTATTGTATATCACGGAATATGTAGTGAAGAAAAGATAAAATTAGAAATCGATTTGGGGAAAACGTCAAATCGATTGGTAAGATAGACGTTTTTCCTGAAATTGGCTGCGCCAAACCGCCTTGTGGCAGTTTGCAAGATCCCGTCTCGAAAAAATACGCGATATCAAAAAAACAATTGGGTAAAACGGACATCCGAGCACAGAATTATGACCATTTAAAGTTACGTTACTTTACAACTACTTATTTTTCTCCCTATATTATGTTTCACATTAAAAAAATAAAATTTACGTCACATATATTCTTAAAACATGTAAATATTGTTGGTATAATAATCTGTATATGGCTAAATAATGTTTCAACACAATCTGTTAATCACTTAGTGAAACAGATTACATGATATAAACATTACTTAACAGTAAATTATGCATGAAACAATAAACGAAAAAACAGATTCTGTTTTGGAAAATAATTTCAGAATGTAATCGAGCCCACTTAGTTCAAAGTGTGTCCTTAAGGAAATTATTCCCCTCACAATACTCGAGGTTAACGGAATATCGCCTCCCAGGATAGAACGATTATCTTACCAGAATAGTAGTACTCCAAATTTCGGTAGCAGTGAACCACTCAACGGCAGTATATCACACAGAATGAAGACAAAAATATTTTCGACTTGAAGACTTTGATTCAGAATGAAAATGAATCAGTTAAAATGAATGAATAAATTCTTGGAATAATCAAGAATTTACCGAAGCCGAGCCGAGCGAGCGACGACGACGGCGCGAGGGGTCCTTGCCCTCTCAACCCTTTTAGCAGCTAGAGAAGGTGTAATGTAATATATACACCTCTCTTTCCTTCTCTTTTTTCGATGTGGGGCAAAAGAGTCTTTTACCCCCTTTAATTTTCATTCCATCATTTCCCATTCACCAATATCAAAACCCAACAATCCTCCACATGAATGGGGAATGGTTATAAGATAAAAGAATGTACAGACGAGTATGATATACAAGCGAGAATTGACTGCATCTGGATAAGTAGGTTTCCCTTTGAATTTTCCGTAGTGAACTTATATCGGATATACTCGATCAATCGGTAGATTTGATATCTTTGAACCGTCGAACTTTGTTGTATACCTAGACAACATAAGACACACAATCAACCCTCAACCGTTTATGGTTCTCACGGTTGTGTTCGTTTCAGCCATGAACACCGCCTGGTCTCATGAGTGCATAGAGAATGGGCATTTACTGTCATTCCCCTTTAAAGCGGCTTACACTTAACACTCACATAGGTGATTTCTAAACATGTGGTCATATAGCCACATTATCTGGTCATACATTGCCATATTTAGATAACCATTAAAAAACCTTAGTGCTTTATTAACTCATTAACAAGTCATAAAGTCTTATCCTTATTTCTGAACATTGTCTTCATCCGAGAATGGGTTGAGTTATTTGACAATGTTGAACCGTCAGTCACAATTTTGTTTGATCTCCTTGAACCTAGCTCTTGGGATCTCCAGTCTGCTAGGTAGAGTTACCGCCATGATGACTTGTCCTTGGCCTTAACCCCATTCCCATTGATGATCTACCAACTCCCTCTCTAGATAAGCCTTTTGTAAGCGGATCCGCCACGTTATCTATTGACTTTACATAATCAATTGTGATAACGCCACTAGAGATGATAGTTTTGGGTGTGTTGTAAATATCCCAAGACTCGTTTTATTGTCATCCAATGAGTTTGATTGGGATTACTCGTGAATCGACTCAGCTTGCTTATAGCACATGCTATATCTGGTCGTGTACAATTCATAATATACATCAAACTTCCCAAAACTCGTGCAAAGTCCAATTGTGAGTCACTTTCACCTTCATTCTTTTGAAGTGCAAAACTTACATCAATTGAAGTCTTTGCAACATTGAAATTTAAATACTTGAACTTGTCAACTACTTTTTCAATATAATGTTACTATGATAGTGCTAGACCTTGTGGAGTTTTATGGATCCTAATTCCTAAGATCAAATCAGCAACCCCCAAGTCTTTCATGTCAAATTTGCTAGCGAGCATACGCTTTGTAGCATTTATATCGACAATATTTTTACTCATTATCAACATGTCATCAACATACAAACAAACAATGACTTCGTGATTTGGAGTATTTTTAATGTAAACACATTTGTCACACTCATTAATCTTGAATCCATTTGCCAACAGTGTTTGGTCAAATTTCGCATGCCATTGTTTGGGTGCTTGTTTAAGTCCATAAAGTGACTTAACAAGTCTGCACATTTTCCTTTATTTACCAGGAACCACAAAACCCTCAGGTTGTTCCATGTAAATTTCTTCTTCCAATTCTCCATTTAAGAAAGTTGTCTTGACATCCATTTGATGGATTTCAAGACCATATACGGCTGTCAGTGCCACTAACACCCGAATAGATGTTATTCTTGTTACCGGCGAGTATATGTCAAAGTAATCAAGGCCTTCCTTTTGTCTATAACCTTTGACCACAAGTCTTGTCTTATATTTGTCAATAGTGCCATCAGCTTTCATTTTCCTTTTAAAGATCCATTTTGATCCTAAAGATTTATTTCCAGGAGGAAGATCAACTAATTTCCATGTATGGTTATTTAAAATTGATTCAATCTCACTATTGACTGCTTCTTTCCAAAATGTTGAATCAGAAGATGATATTGCTGCTTTAAATGTTTGAGGCTCATTTTCAAGCAAGAATGTTACAAAATCTGGTTCAAAGGAAGTAGATGTCTTTTGACGTTTGCTACGCCTTGGATCCTCTTTGCTTGGAATACTTTCCTTTGGTTCTTCCCGCGGTCGTTTAGATCTTTCACTTGACGACTCAAATTCAGTTTTATACGGATAGATGTTTTCAAAGAATTCAGCATTATCTGATTCAATTACCGTATTAACATGAATTTCGGGATTGTCCGATTTGTGAACCAAAACCCGACAAGCTTTGCTGTTTGTAGCATAGCCAATAAAAACACAATCCACAGTTTTTGATCCGATTTTTACCCATTTGGGCAAAGAAACTTGGACCTTCGCTAAACACCCCCACAATTTAAAATATTTCAGTTGGGTTTTCTTCCTTTCCATAGATCATATGGAATAGATTGTGTTTTGCTGTGGGGTACTCTGTTGAGTATTCGATTAGCTGTAAGGATAGCTTCCCCCCAAAAGCTCTGCGGTAAACCGAAACTAATTAGTAAGACATTCATCATTTCCTTTAATGTTCGGTTTTTCCTTTCCGCAATTCCATTTGATTGTGGTGTGTAAGGGGCAGTAGTTTGATGACTAATTCCATATTCCAAACATGTCTCTGCAAAAGGAGATTCGTACTCTCCACCCCTATCACTTCTAATCATTTTGATCTTTTTATTCAATTGATTTTCCACTTCGTTCTTGTATTGCTTAAATGCATTAATTGCTTCATCCTTACTATTAAGCAAATACACATAACAGTATCGAGTGCAATCGTCAATGAAAGTTATAAAATATTTTTTTCCACCACGAGATGGTATTGACTTCATATCACATATATCTGTGTGAATTAAGTCTAAAGGATTTGAATTCCTATCAATAGACTAGACTTATATGGATGTTTAACAAACTTAGATTCAACACAAATTTCACATTTTGATTTGTTACACTCGAATTTAGGCAATACTTCTAAATTGATCAATTTTCGCAAGGTTTTGTAATTGACATGTCCTAAACGAACATGTCATAAATCATTTGACTCCAATAAGTAAGACGAAGCTGAATTTTCATTAATACTGTCAACAACCATTACATTGAGTTTGAAAAGGCCCTCGGTGAGGTAGCCCTTTCCTATGAACATATCATTCCTACTTATTACAATTTTCTCACTAACCAACACACACTTAAACCCGTTTTTGACGAGTAGTCCGGATGAAACTAAATTCTTACGAATTTTTGGAACATGCAGAACATTGTTGAGAGTCAGGACCTTGCCGGAAGTCATCTTCAGAAGTATCTTCCCATATCCTTCAACCTTGGCTGTTGCAGTATTTCCCATAAACAAGACTCTTGGATCCAATGGAGCATATGTTGCAAATGCTTCTTTTGCAGCGCAAACATGTCGAGTGGCACCAGAATCTAGCCACCACTCTTTTGGGTTTCCAACCAAATTGCACTCTGACAGCATTGCACACAGATCATTCAGATCATCATTCATTTCCACCATATTGGCTTGTCCTTTTCCCTTGTCCTTTTTCGGGAGACGACAATCTGGGCTTTTGTGGCCAGCTTTCCCACAATTAAAGCAGTTGCCCTTGAACTTTTTCTTGTTATAACCCTTCTCTTTTCCAGAAGGCCTATTTATTTTCTTGTTCATTTTCGGAGCAGCATCTTCAACGATGTTGGCCCCTTCAATTGGTGAACTCTTACGATACCTCTTCTCAGCGGTTTTGTTATCTTCCTCAATCTTGAGGCGAATCACAAGATCCTCCAACTTCATTTCCTTTCTTTTGTGCTTAAGATAATTCTTGAAATCTTTCCACGAAGACGACAATTTCTCAATCATTGCAGCCACTTGGAATGCTTCATTCACTACCATACCTTCAGCAATAAGGTCATGGAAGATAAGTTGAAGCTCTTGAACTTGGGTTCCAACGGTTTTCCCATCAACCATTTTATAGTCTAGGAATTTGGCAACCACAAACTTCTTCAAACAATCATCTTCTGTCTTGTACTTCTTTTCAAGTGCACTTCATAGTTCTTTGGAAGTTTCTACTGCACTGTAGACATTGTACAAGTCATCTTCTAAGACACTTAAAATGTAGCCTTTGCACAAAAAATCAGTCTGTTTCCAAGCCTCAGTAACCATGAACTGCTGGTTGTCAGACATGTCGTGGCGAACGCGGGAGGTCCTAGCGGTGAACTTTTGCAAACCAAGGGTGGTAAGTCAAAAGAACATTCTTTGCTGTCATCCTTTAAAGTTGCACCGTGAACTTCGCAGTTTCTCACCGCGGTGATGCTGCGATGCAGTTGTAGTAATGTCCGTGCAGATTTGCAGAGGTAGTTCCAGTTTCAATTGCCATTGTTTGTCACTATCAAATCGACAAACTGTTTTAATTAATAAAACCAAAATAGCAATTAATTCACAGACTTCAACGATGAAGATTTTATTTCTTCAAGTCGCAGTCGAATTGTATACTTAAACGATGAAGATTTTATTTCTTCAAATCGTAGTATAATTATGAAACTTTAGTATTCCAACGAAGTTTTTATATCTTCGAGTCAGAATACTAATATTCATATGGAGTAGAAAACTAAACAAGTTTTAATCTCCTTAAATGAGCGATGAAGTTTTTATGTTCTTCAAATCGTTGCAACAAATATCATACACAACGGTGAAGATTTTATTTCTTCAAACCGAATCAATTTTGATAGAAACGAAGTGCAGTAGATTGTATGTTATATACTTGATGAAGTTTTTATATCTTCAAATCAAGTATCCAAATGAGTAGAAAGTTATGAAAACTTTAATCTCAACCGAGTAGAAAATTCAAGATTTTAGTCTCCAAACAAAATACAAGAAAAACACTTTTTTTCTTGAAAAACTTTTTTTCTTTTGGAAAACACTTTTTCTGGACTTTTATATTCCAACAAAGTTTTTATGTCTTCAAGTTAGAATATGAAATCTCATACTGAGTAGAAACCACATGTGTTTTAATCTCCAAACCAGATCTGATTAAAATACAATAAATATAATTTCCTTAAGATTATTGGTATAATAATTTGTATATGGCTAAATAATGTTTCAACACAATGTTAATCACTTAGTGAAACAGATTACATGATATAAACATTACTTAACAGTAAATTATGCATGAAACAATAAACGAAAAAACAAAATCTGTTTTGGAAAATAATTTCAGAATGTAATCGAGCCCACTTAGTTCAAAGTGTGTCCTTAAGGAAATTATTCCCCTCACAATACTCGAGGTTAACGGAATATCGCCTCCCAGGATAGAACGATTATCTTACCAGAATAGTAGTACTCCAAATTTCGGTAGCAGCGAACCACTCAACAGCAGTATATCACACAGAATGAAGACAAAAATATTTTCGACTTGAAGACTTTGATTCAGAATGAAAATGAATCAATTAAAATGAATGAATAAATTCTTGGAATAATCAAGAATTTATAGGTTTGGAGGTACTGATTCTGAATGTTTGCAACCATTCAGAATAGTCACCTAATATTTGGAGGGAAATTCGAAAAAGAGAGGGAGAGCCGACCGGATCCGGGTCCGGATCCGAAGCCGAGCGAGCGAGCGACTATTCTGGTAAGATAATCGTTTAAAGTTGGCACCGGTGAACTTCGCAGGTTTCTCAGCCGGTGGTACTGCGGTACGAGTTGTAGTAGTAATCGCTGGTGCAGTATTTGCAGAGGTAGTTCCAGTTTCAATTGCCATTGTTTGTCACTATCAAATCGACAAACTGTTTTAATTAATAAAACCAAAATAGCAATTAATTCACAGACTTCAACGATGAAGATTTTATTTCTTCAAGTCGCAGTCGAATTGTATACTTAAACGATGAAGATTTTATTTCTTCAAATCGTAGTATAATTATGAAACTTTAGTATTCCAACGAAGTTTTTATATCTTCGAGTCAGAATACTAATATTCATATGGAGTAGAAAACTAAACAAGTTTTAATCTCCTTAAACAGAACGATGAAGTTTTTATGTTCTTCAAATCGTTGCAACAAATATCATACACAACGGTGAAGATTTTATTTCTTCAAACCGAATCAATTTTGATAGAAACGAAGTGCAGTAGATTGTATGTTATATACTTGATGAAGTTTTTATATCTTCAAATCAAGTATCCAAATGAGTAGAAAGTTATGAAAACTTTAATCTCAACCGGAGTAGAAAATTCGAAGATTTTAGTCTCCAAACAAAATACAAGAAAAACACTTTTTTTTTCTTCTGAAAAAACTTTTTTTTTCTTTTGGAAAACACTTTTTCCTGGACTTTTTATATTCCAACGAAGTTTTTATGTCTTCAAGTTAGAATATGAAATCTCATACGGAGTAGAAACCACACAGGTTTTAATCTCCAAACCAGGATACAGATTAAAATACAATAAATATAATTTCCTTAAGATTATTGGTATAATAATTTGTATATGGCTAAATAATGTTTCAACACAATCTGTTAATCACTTAGTGAAACAGATTACATGATATAAACATTACTTAACAGTAAATTATGCATGAAACAATAAACGAAAAAACAAAATCTGTTTTGGAAAATAATTTCAGAATGTAATCGAGCCCACTTAGTTCAAAGTGTGTCCTTAAGGAAATTATTCCCCTCACAATACTCGAGGTTAACGGAATATCGCCTCCCAGGATAGAACGATTATCTTACCAGAATAGTAGTACTCCAAATTTCGGTAGCAGCGAACCACTCAACAGCAGTATATCACACAGAATGAAGACAAAAATATTTTCGACTTGAAGACTTTGATTCAGAATGAAAATGAATCAATTAAAATGAATGAATAAATTCTTGGAATAATCAAGAATTTATAGGTTTGGAGGTACTGATTCTGAATGTTTGCAACCATTCAGAATAGTCACCTAATATTTGGAGGGAAATTCGAAAAAGAGAGGGAGAGCCGACCGGATCCGGGTCCGGATCCGAAGCCGAGCGAGCGAGCGACTATTCTGGTAAGATAATCGTTTAAAGTTGGCACCGGTGAACTTCGCAGTTTCTCGTAGGTGATGCTGCGATGCAGTTGTAGTAATGTCGGTGCGGATTTGCAGGTAGTTCCATTTGATTGCCATTGTTTGTCACTATCAAATCGACAAACTGTTTTAATTAATAAAACCAAAATAGCAATTAATTCACAGACTTCAACGATGAAGATTTTATTTCTTCAAGTCGCAGTCGAATTGTATACTTAAACGATGAAGATTTTATTTCTTCAAATCGTAGTATAATTATGAAACTTTAGTATTCCAACGAAGTTTTTATATCTTGAGTCGAATACTAATATTCATATGGAGTAGAAAACTAAACAAGTTTTAATCTCCTTAAATGTAACGATGAAGTTTTTATGTTCTTCAAATCGTTGCAACAAATATCATACACACAGTGAAGATTTTATTTCTTCAAACCGAATCAATTTTGATAGAAACGAAGTGCGATGGGATTGTATGTTATATACTTGATGAAGTTTTATATCTTCAAATCAAGTATCCAAATGAGTAGAAAGTTATGAAAACTTTAATCTCAACCGAGTAGAAAATTCAAGATTTTAGTCTCCAAACAAAATACAAGAAAAACACTTTTTTTTCTTCCGAAAAACTTTTTTTCTTTTGGAAAACACTTTTTCTGGACTTTTATATTCCAAACGAAGTTTTTATGTCTTCAAGTTAGAATATGAAATCTCATACTGAGTAGAAACCACATGTGTTTTAATCTCCAAACCAGATCTGATTAAAATACAATAAATATAATTTCCTTAAGATTATTGGTATAATAATTTGTATATGGCTAAATAATGTTTCAACACAACTGCTAATCACTTAGTGAAACAGTTACATGATATAAACATTACTTAACAAGAAATTATGCATGAAACAATAAACGAAAAACAAAATCATTTTGGAAAATAATTTGAGAATGTAATCGAGCCCACTTAGTTCAAAGTGTGTCCTTAAGGAAATTATTCCTCACAATACTCGAGGTTAACTAATATCGCCTCCCGTGATAGAACGATTATCTTACGAGAATAGTAGTACTCCAAATTTGAGTAGCGAACCACTCAACAAAGATATATCACACAGAATGAAGACAAAAATATTTTCGACTTGAAGACTTTGATTCAGAATGAAAATGAATCAATTAAAATGAATGAATAAATTCTTGGAATAATCAAGAATTTATAGGTTTGAGAATCGATTACGAATGTTTGCAACCATTCGAGAATAGTCACCTAATATTTGGAGGAAATTCGAAAAAGAGAGGAGAAGCGGGATCGGTCGGATCCGGCCAGCAGCGAGCGACTATTCTGGTAAGATAATCGTTTAAAGTTGGCACCGGTGAACTTCGCAGGTTTCTCGGTGGTGATGCTGGCATGCGAGTTGTAGTAATGTCAGTGCGGTATTTGCAGGTAGTTCGGTTCAATTGCCATTGTTTGTCACTATCAAATCGACAAACCGTTTTAATTAATAAAACCAAAATAGCAATTAATTCACGACTTCAACGATGAAGATTTTATTTCTTCAAGTCGCAATGAATTGTATACTTAAACGATGAAGATTTTATTTCTTCAAATCGTAGTATAATTATGAAACTTTAGTATTCCGAAGTTTTTATATCTTAGTCGAATACTAATATTCATATGGAGTAGAAAACTAAACAAGTTTTAATCTCCTTAAATGAACGATGAAGTTTTTATGTTCTTCAAATCGTTGCAACAAATATCATACACAACGGTGAAGATTTTATTTCTTCAAACCGAATCAATTTTGATAGAAACGAAGTGCGATGGGTGTATGTTATATACTTGATGAAGTTTTTATATCTTCAAATCAAGTATCCAAATGAGTAGAAAGTTATGAAAACTTTAATCTCAACCGAGTAGAAAATTCAAGATTTTAGTCTCCAAACAAAATACAAGAAAAACACTTTTTTTCTTCGAAAAAACTTTTTTCTTTTGGAAAACACTTTTTCTGGACTTTTTATATTCCAACGAAGTTTTTATGTCTTCAAGTTAGAATATGAAATCTCATACGGAGTAGAAACCACACAGGTTTTAATCTCCAAACCAGGATACAGATTAAAATACAATAAATATAATTTTCTTAAGATTATTGGTATAATAATCTGTATATGGCTAAATAATGTTTCAACACAATCTGTTAATCACTTAGTGAAACAGATTACATGATATAAACATTACTTAACAGTAAATTATGCATGAAACAATAAACGAAAAAACAAAATCTGTTTTGGAAAATAATTTCAGAATGTAATCGAGCCCACTTAGTTCAAAGTGTGTCCTTAAGGAAATTATTCCCCTCACAATACTCGAGGTTAACGGAATATCGCCTCCCAGGATAGAACGATTATCTTACCAGAATAGTAGTACTCCAAATTTCGGTAGCAGCGAACCACTCAACAGCAGTATATCACACAGAATGAAGACAAAAATATTTTCGACTTGAAGACTTTGATTCAGAATGAAAATGAATCAATTAAAATGAATGAATAAATTCTTGGAATAATCAAGAATTTATAGGTTTGGAGGTACTGATTCTGAATGTTTGCAACCATTCAGAATAGTCACCTAATATTTGGAGGGAAATTCGAAAAGAGAGGAGAATCAGGATCCGGGTCCGGATCCGAAGCCGAGCGAGCGAGCGACTATTCTGGTAAGATAATCGTTTAAAGTTGGCACCGGTGAACTTCGCAGGTTTCTCGTAGGTGAATGCTGCATGCGAGTTGTAGTAATGTCGGCAGTGCGATTTGCAGGTAGTTCGATTTCAATTGCCATTGTTTGTCACTATCAAATCGACAAACCTTTTAATTAATAAAACCAAAATAGCAATTAATTCACGCACTTCAACGATGAAGATTTTATTTCTTCAAGTCGCAGTCGAATTGTATACTTAAACGATGAAGATTTTATTTCTTCAAATCGTAGTATAATTATGAAACTTTAGTATTCCAACGAAGTTTTTATATCTTCGAGTCAGAATACTAATATTCATATGGAGTAGAAAACTAAACAAGTTTTAATCTCCTTAATGTAACGATGAAGTTTTTATGTTCTTCAAATCGTTGCAACAAATATCATACACAACGGTGAAGATTTTATTTCTTCAAACCGAATCAATTTTGATAGAAACGAAGTGCAGTAGATTGTATGTTATATACTTGATGAAGTTTTTATATCTTCAAATCAAGTATCCAAATGAGTAGAAAGTTATGAAAACTTTAATCTCAACCGGAGTAGAAAATTCGAAGATTTTAGTCTCCAAACAAAATACAAGAAAAACACTTTTTTTTTCTTCTGAAAAAACTTTTTTTTTCTTTTGGAAAACACTTTTTCCTGGACTTTTTATTCCAACGAAGTTTTATGTCTTCAAGTTAGAATATGAAATCTCATACTGAGTAGAAACCACATGTTTTAATCTCCAAACCAGATCTGATTAAAATACAATAAATATAATTTTCTTAAGATTATTGGTATAATAATCAGATATGGCTAAATAATGTTTCAACACAACTGCTAATCACTTAGTGAAACAGTTACATGATATAAACATTACTTAACAAGAAATTATGCATGAAACAATAAGCGAAAAAACAAAATATGTTTTGGAAAATAATTTCAGAATGTAATCGAGCCCACTTAGTTCAAAGTGTGTCCTTAAGGAAATTATTCCTCACAGTACTCGAGGTTAACTGAATATCGCCTCCCAGGATAGAACGATTATCTTACCAGAATAGTAGTACTCCAAATTTGGTAGCAATGAACCACTCAACAATGAGATATCACACGTAATGAAGACAAAAATATTTTCGACTTCAAGACTTTGATTCGGAATGAAAATGAATCAATTAAAATGAATGAATAAATTCTTGGAATAATCAAGAATTTATAGGTGTGGAGGTACTGATTCTGAATGTTTGCAACCATTCAGAATCGTCACCTAATATTTGGAGGGAACTTCGAAAAAGAGAGGAGAGCGAATGGATCCGGTCGGATCCGGCCAGCAGCGGCGACTATTCAGTAAGATAATCGTTTAAAGTTGCACCGTGAACTTCGCAGTTTCTCAATGGTGATGCTGCGATGCGAGTTGTAGTAATGTCAGTGCGATATTTGCAGGTAGTTCCATTTGATTGCCATTGTTTGTCACTGTCAAATCGACAAACTGTTTTAATTAATAAAACCAAAATAGCAATTAATTCACAGACTTCAACGATGAAGATTTTATTTCTTCAAGTCGCAGTCGAATTGTATACTTAAACGATGAAGATTTTATTTCTTCAAATCGTAGTATAATTATGAAACTTTAGTATTCCAACGAAGTTTTTATATCTTCGAGTCAGAATACTAATATTCATATGGAGTAGAAAACTACACAAGTTTTAATCTCCTTAAACAGAACGATGAAGTTTTTATGTTCTTCAAATCGTTGCAACAAATATCATACACAACGGTGAAGATTTTATTTCTTCAAACCGAATCAATTTTGATAGAAACGAAGTGCAGATGGGTGTATGTTATATACTTGATGAAGTTTTTATATCTTCAAATCAAGTATCCAAATGAGTAGAAAGTTATGAAAACTTTAATCTCAACCGGAGTAGAAAATTCGAAGATTTTAGTCTCCAAACAAAATACAAGAAAAACACTTTTTTTTTCTTCTGAAAAAACTTTTTTTTTCTTTTGGAAAACACTTTTTCCTGGACTTTTTATATTCCAACGAAGTTTTTATGTCTTCAAGTTAGAATATGAAATCTCATACGGAGTAGAAACCACACAGGTTTTAATCTCCAAACCAGGATACAGATTAAAATACAATAAATATAATTTTCTTAAGATTATTGGTATAATAATCTGTATATGGCTAAATAATGTTTCAACACAATCTGTTAATCACTTAGTGAAACAGATTACATGATATAAACATTACTTAACAGTAAATTATGCATGAAACAATAAACGAAAAACAGAATCTGTTTTTGGAAAATAATTTCAGAATGTAATCGAGCCCACTTAGTTCAAAGTGTGTCCTTAAGGAAATTATTCCCCTCACAGTACTCGAGGTTAACGGAATATCGCCTCCCAGGATAGAACGATTATCTTACCAGAATAGTAGTACTCCAAATTTCGGTAGCAGCGAACCACTCAACGGCAGTATATCACACAGAATGAAGACAAAAATATTTTCGACTTGAAGACTTTGATTCAGAATGAAAATGAATCAATTAAAATGAATGAATAAATTCTTGGAATAATCAAGAATTTATAGGTTTGGAGGTACTGATTCTGAATGTTTGCAACCATTCAGAATAGTCACCTAATATTTGGAGGGAAATTCGAAAAAGAGAGGGAGAGCCGACCGGATCCGGGTCCGGATCCGAAGCCGAGCGAGCGAGCGACTATTCTGGTAAGATAATCGTTTAAAGTTGGCACCGTGAACTTCGCAGTTTCTCGGCGGTGATGCTGATGCGAGTTGTAGTAGTAATGTCGGTGCAAGATTTGCAGGTAGTTCCAGTTCAATTGCCATTGTTTGTCACTATCAAATCGACAAACTGTTTTAATTAATAAAACCAAAATAGCAATTAATTCACAGACTTCAACGATGAAGATTTTATTTCTTCAAGTCGCAGTCGAATTGTATACTTAAACGATGAAGATTTTATTTCTTCAAATCGTAGTATAATTATGAAACTTTAGTATTCCAACGAAGTTTTTATATCTTCGAGTCAGAATACTAATATTCATATGGAGTAGAAAACTACACAAGTTTTAATCTCCTTAAACAGAACGATGAAGTTTTTATGTTCTTCAAATCGTTGCAACAAATATCATACACAACGGTGAAGATTTTATTTCTTCAAACCGAATCAATTTTGATAGAAACGAAGTGCAGTAGATTGTATGTTATATACTTGATGAAGTTTTTATATCTTCAAATCAAGTATCCAAATGAGTAGAAAGTTATGAAAACTTTAATCTCAACCGGAGTAGAAAATTCGAAGATTTTAGTCTCCAAACAACATACAAGAAAAACACTTTTTTTTTCTTCTGAAAAAACTTTTTTTTTCTTTTGGAAAACACTTTTTCCTGGACTTTTTATATTCCAACGAAGTTTTTATGTCTTCAAGTTAGAATATGAAATCTCATACGGAGTAGAAACCACACAGGTTTTAATCTCCAAACCAGGATACAGATTAAAATACAATAAATATAATTTTCTTAAGATTATTGGTATAATAATCTGTATATGGCTAAATAATGTTTCAACACAACCTCTTACTCACTTAGTGAAACAGATTACATGATATAAACATTACTTAACAGTAAATTATGCATGAAACAATAAACGGAAAAACAGAATCTGTTTTGGAAAATAATTTCAGAATGTAATCGAGCCCACTTAGTTCAAAGTGTGTCCTTAAGGAAATTATTCCCCTCACAGTACTCGAGGTTAACGGAATATCGCCTCCCAGGATAGAACGATTATCTTACCGTAATAGTAGTACTCCAAATTTCGGTAGAATGAACCACTCAACCAAATGAGATATCACACAGAATGAAGACAAAAATATTTTCGACTTCAAGACTTTGATTCGAATGAAAATGAATCAATTAAAATGAATGAATAAATTCTTGGAATAATCAAGAATTTATAGGTTCGGAAACCGATTACGAATGTTTGCAACCATTCGAATAGTCACCTAATATTTGGAGGAAATTCGAAAAAGAGAGGAGAATGACCGATCCGGTCGGATCCGGCCGAGCGAAGCGGCGACTATTCCAGTAAGATAATCGTTTAAAGTTGGCAGGTGAACTTCGAGGTTTCTCGCGTGATGCTGCGACGCAGTTGTAGTAATGTCAGTGCGAGATTTGCAGGTAGTTCGGTTTGATTGCCATTGTTTGTCACTATCAAATCGACAAACTGTTTTAATTAATAAAACCAAAATAGCAATTAATTCACGACTTCAACGATGAAGATTTTATTTCTTCAAGTCGCAATCGAATTGTATACTTAAACGATGAAGATTTTATTTCTTCAAATCGTAGTATAATTATGAAACTTTAGTATTCCAACGAAGTTTTTATATCTTAGTCGAATACTAATATTCATATGGAGTAGAAAACTAAACAAGTTTTAATCTCCTTAAATGAACGATGAAGTTTTTATGTTCTTCAAATCGTTGCAACAAATATCATACACAACGGTGAAGATTTTATTTCTTCAAACCGAATCAATTTTGATAGAAACGAAGTGCGATGGGTGTATGTTATATACTTGATGAAGTTTTTATATCTTCAAATCAAGTATCCAAATGAGTAGAAAGTTATGAAAACTTTAATCTCAACCGAGTAGAAAATTCAAGATTTTAGTCTCCAAACAAAATACAAGAAAAACACTTTTTTTCTTACGAAAAACTTTTTTTCTTTTGGAAAACACTTTTTCTGGACTTTTATATTCCAACGAAGTTTTTATGTCTTCAAGTTAGAATATGAAATCTCATCTGAGTAGAAACCACACAGTTTTAATCTCCAAACCAGATCTGATTAAAATACAATAAATATAATTTTCTTAAGATTATTGGTATAATAATCAGATATGGCTAAATAATGTTTCAACACAATCTGTTAATCACTTAGTGAAACAGTTACATGATATAAACATTACTTAACAAAGAAATTATGCATGAAACAATAAACGAAAAACAAAATCTGTTTTGGAAAATAATTTCAGAATGTAATCGAGCCCACTTAGTTCAAAGTGTGTCCTTAAGGAAATTATTCCCCTCACAGTACTCGAGGTTAACGGAATATCGCCTCCGGGATAGAACGATTATCTTACCGAATAGTAGTACTCCAAATTTGGTAGCGAACCACTCAACAAAGATATATCACACGAATGAAGACAAAAATATTTTCGACTAAGACTTTGATTCAGAATGAAAATGAATCAATTAAAATGAATGAATAAATTCTTGGAATAATCAAGAATTTATAGGTTTGGAAATGCGATTACGAATGTTTGCAACCATTCAGAATAGTCACCTAATATTTGGAGGGAATTCGAAAAAGAGAGGGAGAAATGACCGATCCGGTCGGATCCGGCCGAGCGGCGGCGACTATTCCGTAAGATAATCGTTTAAAGTCGCCGTGAACTTCGCAGTTTCTCGGTGATCGCTGATGCGAGTTGTAGTAATGTCGTGCGGTAAGATTTGCGAGGTAGTTCGGTTTCAATTGCCATTGTTTGTCACTATCAAATCGACAAAGCTTTTTAATTAATAAAACCAAAATAGCAATTAATTCACAGACTTCAACGATGAAGATTTTATTTCTTCAAGTCGCAGTCGAATTGTATACTTAAACGATGAAGATTTTATTTCTTCAAATCGTAGTATAATTATGAAACTTTAGTATTCCAACGAAGTTTTTATATCTTGAGTCGAATACTAATATTCATATGGAGTAGAAAACTAAACAAGTTTTAATCTCCTTAAACAGAACGATGAAGTTTTTATGTTCTTCAAATCGTTGCAACAAATATCATACACAACGGTGAAGATTTTATTTCTTAAAACCGAATCAATTTTGATAGAAAAGAAGTCTGATTGTATGTTATATACTTGATGAAGTTTTATATCTTCAAATCAAGTATCCAAATGATTAGAAAGTTATTAAAACTTTAATCTAAACCGTTGTAGAAATTTCGAAGATTTTAGTCTCCAAACAATATACAAGAAAAAAACTTTTTTTTTCCTGAAAAACACTTTTTTTTTCCTTTGGAAAACACTTTTTCTGGACTTTTATATTCCAACGAAGTTTTTATGTCTTCAAGTTAGAATATGAAATCTCATACGGAGTAGAAACCACACAGGTTTTAATCTCCAAACCAGGATACAGATTAAAATACAATAAATATAATTTTCTTAAGATTATTGGTATAATAATCTGTATATGGCTAAATAATGTTTCAACACAATCTGTTAATTACTTAGTGAAACAGATTACATGATATAAACATTACTTAACAGTAAATTATGCATGAAACAATAAACGAAAAACAGAATCTGTTTTGGAAAATAATTTCAGAATGTAATCGAGCCCACTTAGTTCAAAGTGTGTCCTTAAGGAAATTATTCCCCTCACAGTACTCGAGGTTAACGGAATATCGCCTCCCAGGATAGAACGATTATCTTACCAGAATAGTAGTACTCCAATTTCGGTAGAATGAACCACTCAACAAAGATATATCACGGAATGAAGACAAAAATATTTTCGACTTGAAGACTTTGATTCATAATGAAAATGAATCAATTAAAATGAATGAATAAATTCTTGGAATAATCAAGAATTTATAGATTTGGAGGTACTGATTCTGAATGTTTGCAACCATTCAGAATAGTCACCTAATATTTGGAGGAAAATTCGAAAAGAGAGGAGAGCCAGGATCCGGTCGGATCGGCCAAGCGAGCGACGACGGCGCGAGGGGTCCTTGCCCTCTCAATCCTTTTAGCAGCTAGAGAAGGTGTAATGTAATATATACACCTCTCTTTCCTTCTCTTTTTTCGATGTGAGACAAAAAAACCTTTTACCCCCTTTAATTTTCATTTTCATAATTTTCCATTCACCAATATCAAAACTCAATAAATATTAATAAAAAAAAATAATATAAATTAAATGGCGGCGCATGCCACCCCAATATTGCTTTGTTTAACGGGAAAACAGAAAGGAAAACTAATTTCCTTTCATTTCCCCTTTTTCTTTTCCTTTCTAAACAACTCTAACAAAATTCTTTCTTTTTTATTACTGAAAGTGAAAGATTTCGTATTTTCCTTTGATTACCTTCACACGCCAACATTCAACATGCACGGATCAAGTAGTTTATTTTCTTAGTAACAACAATATAATAGTCCTGTCACATATATAATAAGATTATATAAACCAAAAAATAAACAGAGGAAGAACTTGATTTTAAGTTAACGGGGTATAAACTATAAAGTATAACCATATTTGCTACTTATTTGGTGACAACAAATATAAATTTATTAAAAAGGTATACTATAAATAGAATTCTAGTTGAAATGATTTGTTGTGCTAGCAAAGGAAGTGAGGGATATAGGATATGTCCCGTAAAAAATATTGTATCAAAATCAATGAATATAAAAGATGTGTCATTCATTTACACATGCATTTTAATTCTTAACTACTAAAAATAAATTTATTTGGTTTGGAATAAATAGCTAGTGCGGATAAGTATTTATCGGTATGGCCATGCGAAAGGTAGAGAACATTTATGTTTTAGGTCCTATGTATAATATTTACTAGGTTAATTAAGATTTGTAATACATTTTTTTTTTACGAAGGAATCGCGGTATTCTTCTTCGATGCGCTTGTGATAAACCCGGTGATCTGATAGTCTGCAAACCACGTCAGCCGATTAACCACACTTGGCAAGCGATGTGTGACAGAAAATTTGTAATACATGTACCATAGAAAAGTAGATTAAGATTTAAGTGTTGTTGTAGTTTTGAGGGTTGATTTCGTGTAAAAAGTAGTGTCACTTGATTGTTTCACTACTGATTTTTATAAATAATTAACAACATAGTACGTAAATTAACCCCAATTTTTTTATTTATACAGGTTAATAATGTTTGATTTAAAGAATGTAGAATTAGATTAGAGAAGAATAAACCATTTCACTTTGGGATAATTTCATCTTATCCGTTTACTTGTAGTAGTGTAAGAGGATGATTTGGGAATTTTCTGATGATTTATTTCATGCTCATTGAGCTGTATTTATACAAGTATTGTGTAACCAAATCTGTAGGAAACTTTAAAGAACAAATAAAACAAATTCCTATACACTTGTCCTAATATTATTTGTACACACGTAACTAACAATAAATGTTAATAGTCTTACATCGAATATGAAATGAAAACATGTGTTAAGAGTCTCACATCAAATATGGAATGAGAACATGAACTCGTTATATGTAATTGGACAATCCTCACCCTACAAGCTAGTTTTTGAGGTTAAATTAAGCCCACGATTCAATCTTTATATGGTATCAGAGCTAGACTCATTCCAATTTTTTTGTTCACTGATGTTGGACCCCCCAAATTATATCACGTCCAGTTAACAACGTCTGGGCGTGCGGGAGAGTGTTAAGAGTGTCACATCAGATATGAAATGAAAACATGAATTCCTTATATGAACCTGAACAATCTTCACCCTAAGCTAGCTTATTGGGTTGAGTTAGACCAACAATCCATTCTTTACAACATGTAATCCTTATATGTATTTGAACAATACTAATCATAATTCCTATAAGTTCAGTTTAAAAGAATTCCATAAAAAGAGGAAAATTTGTTACTCCTACTATTATCATGGTCATTAAAGTGAGGATTTTTTTTAATAAAATTGAATGGAAAATCTGAAAAGTGAAATGAGAAATAAAATATAAAAATACTTCGAAATTTGAAGAGCTAATTAATTAGGGCTACAGTGCTACACTAAACCTAATTCGTGCAGAGAAAACAACACAGTCAAAAAGTGGTCCAATAGAAAATTTAATCACAATTACGGACGTAATTACCAAGACAGCTTCTACTCTACGCTCTTACCCAAGAACGTGAAATACACTTACCATTACATTTGTCAAATTCTTGAGAATACACTACACTCGCTATTATTCGTTTGAGAACTCACCCAAAGAGAAACAAACATAACGCTTATTGCCGAAAAACAGGAACCGACTGCAAAGAATCTTTGTACATCAGCTTAAGAAATTCACTTTTTAATAATGCGTTTCAAAATTAGTGTAATCTTAGCAAAAAATAACGCTTTAAAAAAATTAATAAATATAATATAAAATCTATTCATAAGATTTTTTTAAGAATTAAATAATATTAAAGAGGACAACTTTTAAATTCTAAGGATATAGTTGAAAATACTTCCAATTTTTGTATTGAATTTTTAAAATGACACATATTTTGAGTTTTTTTTTTAAGATAGACACTTATTTTAGGACATGAGTAACAGTGAAACGAATCCAAAGATAGTGGCCCAGTGGTCATTAGTCAAATTTGTGGTCTTAGGGTCACAAGTTCGATTCTCGTATTAAAGTCTGGTAGCTTAACCGCGCGGGCATGTTGCAGTGTGAGTTTGATACTCCTCGAACAATCACTTGCAGGAGGTTGGGCCAGGCGTTGATCCGTTGATAGCGATCGACATCGAATGCGAGCGCGTCCATGATTTACGGCGATGGCGGTAGAAGCGGGTTACATTCGCCTCGGGAGCGATAAATCAAGATTGTGCAGAATCTGGCGATATAGTCTTAAAGCACCCTCGGCACTGAATTATTCAAAAAAAAAAAAACAGTGTAACGGGATTTAAATGCACTGCTCTAATTAAATTTTCTTTTTAGTGAAAAACTGAAAAATCAGAGAGGAAAATTGATTTGTATGCTCCGCGTAAGTAGGTCCCACTTTCTAAAAAAGGACCCCACATTCACTTTCAAACAGTCCATGCTCTGTGTATTTATAAGCAGCTGCAAAGTCCCAATTACTCATTTATTCACACTTATTACTCACTCTCACTACTATTGCTAAAATTCATCATTTTTTTCTCTATATTTTTTTTTGTTCGTTGTACTACAATACAAATGTTAAAAGAATCAAGTATAGAATAAAGTGCAACTAGGGGGGGAAAGTTCATTTTGTCTTGAAAAGGCACAATCTGGATAGTGAAGGAGCTAAATTGCAACATGGGTTCAAAGCTAATAATGTTGAATGTATTGCTGGTGTTATTGGGTTCATGGGTTTTTTCTGGTACAGCTACTGTTTCATATGACCATAAGGCTATCATTGTGAAGGGACAAAGGAGAATCCTTATTTCTGGTTCTGTTCATTACCCAAGAAGCACTCCTGAGGTATGTTCATGTCAAATGTACTTCACAGCTTTAATAAGTTATGCCCCATGTTTTCTTGAAAAAAAAAATCTTGCATTTTGGGTGTGTTAAATATTAAAAATTGAGTCTTTTTTAGCAAAATGTTTTTTTTTTCTTAAGGTTATGTTCTTGCTCCTTCATTTGGGGTTATACAGATGTCCCATGTTTAATAAGTTATGTCCTATGTTTTCTTGAAAAACTTTTCTTTTTTGTATAAATTAGTGTGTTAAATATTAAAGATAGTCTTTTTTTAGCAAATATGGATTTTTTTTCTAAAGTTATGTTCTTGCTCCTTGATTTGGGATTACACAGATGTCCCATGTTTCCTTGAAAATGTTTTTTCTTGCATAAAAGGGTGTATTAAATATTAATTAGCAAAATGGATTTTTTTCTAAAATTATGTTTTTGCTCCTTTGTTTTGGGTTTACACAGATGTGGCCAGGTATTATACAAAAGGCCAAAGAAGGAGGCATTGATGTGATTCAGACTTATGTTTTCTGGAATGGGCATGAGCCTCAACAAGGAAAAGTGAGTTAAATAACTCTTTTTTTTTGCTCAATTTGTTAATTTTCATTAGTTCTTGATATTTAGTTGATTTTTCTTTTTTCTCTTTCCAGTATTATTTTGAAGGGAGATATGATTTAGTGAAGTTTATTAAGCTGGTGCATCAAGCAGGACTTTATGTCCATCTCAGAGTTGGACCTTATGCTTGTGCTGAATGGAATTTTGGGTATTCCTATAAAATACTGTTTTATCTACAAAAAAAAGAATGATACCCATTTTTGTATTATGTCAAGTTCTTGCTCACTTTACCTGTTTCATTTCAGGGGTTTTCCTGTGTGGCTCAAATATATTCCAGGTATCAGTTTCAGAACAGATAATGGGCCTTTCAAGGTTAGACACAAATTTCCTTCTTTGATGTTTTCTAAAAAAAATCTTTCTTTGATGTGATTGGTTTCTAATTTTTTTTTACTCTACCCTTTCATGTCAAAATATTGTACCATAGTATGCAATGCAAAAGTTCACTACCAAGATTGTCAATATGATGAAAGCCGAACGCTTGTATGAAACTCAAGGCGGCCCAATAATTCTATCTCAGGTTGTTCAAAAGTGCTCACTCTCTTTTTCTGTTTATAGGTTAGGATTTTCCAAAACATAAGGGGAATTTATCATTTTGAAACTTTTTCATAGATTGAGAATGAATATGGACCCATGGAGTGGGAACTTGGTGCACCTGGTAAATCTTATGCACAGTGGGCAGCCAAAATGGCTGTGGGTCTTGACACTGGTGTCCCATGGATCATGTGCAAGCAAGACGATGCCCCTGATCCTATTGTAAGTGTTGCTCCTGTTACAATTTAGTATTTTTCTCTAAACATTGTCATATTTCATTTTATTTTTATTTTGTATAATATTGGTCTGCCAGACCCCACTTGTGAGATTATAGTGGGGATTGTTGTTGTATAATATTGGTCTGCCAGACCCCACTTTTGAGATTATAGTGGGGATTGTTGTTGTATAATATTGGTCTGAGATGAGCTTTAATGGAGTGAAATGTGTGGACTGAGTCGTAGTTGTTGTCATATTTGTTGATGGCTTTCATGCTATGTTTGCCATTCCTAGTGGGGTTCTTATGTGCCAATGTTGTCCCCCTTGATGGTCAAGAATTACAAGGCTTACTCTGCACATGAGTTGCTTTTGTTTCCAACTACTATCTATATACTATCTATATTCTTGACTCTTCATCAAGGTCTTTGACTCTTGTAATAATAGTCTTAATATGTTTAATCTTGCTCAATACATTGAGATATTTGTATCTGAAGTCTCTACTTTGTCAATATTGTTAAAATATCTATGTGATAAACTTGTCTTTTTCCTGATCCCTTTCCTTCAGTTTCCTACGTTGATATACATTTTCCCCCTGTTCAGATTAATGCTTGCAATGGTTTCTACTGTGACTACTTTTCTCCGAACAAGAATTATAAACCAAAGATATGGACTGAAGCCTGGACTGCATGGTAAGTATATATATATATATATATATATATATATATATATATATATATATATATATATATATATCCAAGCATTAAATAAATAAAATTTTAATTTTGTGTTTATGCTAGAGTACATGTTGAGATAAATATCTGTCATCAAATTTTGTTGCAGGTTTACTGGTTTTGGAAATCCAGTTCCTTACCGTCCTGCTGAGGACTTGGCATTTGCTGTTGCAAAATTCATACAGAAGGGAGGTTCCTTCATCAATTATTACATGGTATGTTTATCGTCTCTGATGTTCAAGAGTTAGTGTTTCCTCTGATGCCAAGAAAGTTATGTTTTTATGATTTAAATTTCCCTTTCTTGTGCAGTATCATGGAGGAACAAACTTTGGAAGGACTGCTGGTGGCCCATTTATTGCTACTAGTTATGACTATGATGCACCTCTTGATGAATATGGTATGCACCACCTTTTATTGAAATCTGGTTCAGATAAGGTTAAAAATGAGAATCCCATTTTTAATTTCTATAACCACACTTGATTTTGAATAGTGAGAAGCGCCAAAGCAGAACTTTATTGGTCAACTCCTTTTTTGATTGTCAAATACCTAGATAGCCCCTTAAACTTTGCATGTTTTGTAAGATAGCCACTCAAACTTAGTCAGTGATGATCAGATTGACACTTAAACTTGGTAGAAATGTATCTTTTAAATAATTGTATTGTTTAGCCCAATTTAACATTTTCCATCTGTTTTTAGGATTATTGCGACAACCTAAATATGGTCACCTGAAAGATCTGCATAGAGCAATAAAGCTTTGTGAGCCAGCTTTAGTTTCTGGAGATCCAACTGTGACACCACTTGGACACCAGCAGGAGGTGAGATATAACTGAATTCTTCTTGAAAACCAGTCACCATTACGAAGTTCGCAATGAAAGTAACTGAAGCTTCATTGTTTCTTATACAGGCCCATGTTTTTAGGTCGAAGTCTGGCTCTTGCGCTGCATTCCTTGCAAACTACAACCAACACTCTTTTGCTACCGTGGCATTTGCAAACAGGCATTACAACTTGCCACCATGGTCAATCAGCATTCTTCCTGACTGCAAGAACACTGTATTTAATACAGCAAGGGTAAGAAGAAAGGATATACTTCCTCCCTGAAATAATTATACCAAACTGCATACTGATAGCATTATTGATTCCATGTAAAGATTGGTGCTCAAAGCGCTCAGATGAAGATGACTCCCGTGAGCAGAGGATTTTCCTGGGAGTCATTCAATGAAGAGACAGCGTCTTATGAAGACAGTAGTTTTACAGTTGTTGGGTTATTGGAGCAGATAAATACCACAAGAGATATGTCTGATTATTTGTGGTATTCAACTGAGTAAGTGTCTATGTAGCTTCTGACTGCCTCTTCACATATTAAATTGAGAAACACACACACACACACACATTATGTTGGATCCGCCACATGTTTATGATTGTTTGTCTGTCCTCAGTGTCAAGATTGATTCAAGAGAAAAGTTTTTGAGAGGCGGAAAATGGCCTTGGCTTACAATCATGTCAGCTGGCCATGCATTGCATGTTTTTGTGAACAGTCAATTAGCAGGTACGTGACATGATCATTGGTATTTGATGTGACGTGATCTCAGTTTCCTTCTTATATGTTAAAAGGAAAAAGTGGTGGAACAATTTCAGTTTGTCAGTTTGCTGTAAAAATTCTTTTTAAAAACAAAAAATCAAAAGTTGAGGGCTATTTGGTCTCATCAAGCAAATACAATGAAGTGAACAGTTTGTGTAATAATAAAAAACTAAAGCCCCCATCACCCTGACACATAGTAGTGGTTTTGTTATTTACATCTGTCTTTGTTCAATGCAGGAACTGCATATGGAAGTTTAGACAAACCGAAACTAACTTTCAGTAAAGCTGTAAATCTGAGAGCAGGTGTTAACAAGATTTCTCTGCTGAGCATTGCTGTTGGTCTTCCTGTGTGTTCTCTCTCTCTCACTGGCGCCCTCTTACTTTATTATATATGCATATTAGTAAGTGCTTACTGGGCCTCTTTCCTCATGTGCTCAACTGCAGAATATTGGTCCGCATTTTGAGACATGGAATGCTGGTGTTCTTGGGCCAGTTTCACTCAGTGGTCTTGACGAGGGGAAAAGAGATTTAACATGGCAGAAATGGTCTTACAAGGTTTGTGTTTATAAAATGTTTCAAAAACAGATCCCGGCCCGGATGCTCCATTGCATGGTTATTTAAACTCACTTTTTTTAATCAGGTTGGTATGAAAGGAGAAGCCTTGAACCTTCATTCACTCAGTGGTAGCTCGTCGGTTGAATGGGTCGAGGGCTCTTTTGTGGCTCAGAGACAGCCACTCACATGGTACAAGGTGCGTACCTCATGCTTAAACCTTCTTCTGTACCAACTTAGTTGTATGTTTTGACATTAATAGTCTGTTTGGCCAAAGCTTTCAAAATCAGCTTTCAAAATCTGATTATTTTGAAATGTGCTTTTTGTCACAAGTGCTTTGAGAAAAAAAACTTTTGGAGAGTAGCCGTTTGTGTTTGGCTAATCAATTTGAAAACCACTTTTGTCAATATTAGAGCTGAAAAATAACACTTTTGCTACTACTCAAAAACACTTAGTATTTTTTTATGTAAAAGCTTGGCCAAATAACTCAACTTTCTAAAATAAGCACTTTTGACTTCCCAAAACTTGGCCAAAAAGGCTCCGTGTTGTGATGAGTTCTTCACCTAAACACAGTTTTATAGAGTATATAATTTGATTTCTTGGCTTGAAAAGACTAAAATTTCTATTGAATCTTCGTGTGTTATGTATACAGAGCACTTTCAATGCACCAGCTGGAAATGAGCCTTTGGCCTTAGACTTGAATACCATGGGCAAAGGCCAAGTGTGGATAAATGGTCAAAGCCTGGGACGCTACTGGCCTGGATATAAAGCAACTGGTAACTGCGGTGCCTGTAATTATGCAGGCTTGTTTGATGAGAAAAAGTGCCTGAGTAACTGTGGGCAGGCCTCACAAAGATGGTAAGTAATGGCAAACCTCGTGGTGTTTTCTCTGATGTAACAAGAATCTCGATCTAACTTTACTGGGAATTATAAATTCAGGTATCATTTGCCCCGGTCTTGGCTGTATCCTACTCGAAATTTGTTAGTTCTATTTGAGGAATCGGGAGGAGAACCTCATGGAATCTCTTTGGTAAAAAGAGAAGTCGCTAGTGTTTGTGCAGATATAAACGAATGGCAACCACAGTTGGTGAATTGGCAAATGCAAGCATCTGGTAAAGTCGACAGACCACTCAGGCCTAAAGCTCACCTCTCGTGTGCTGCTGGTCAGAAGATTACTTCAATCAAATTTGCAAGCTTTGGAACACCACAGGGCGCCTGTGGAAGCTTCCGGGAAGGAAACTGCCACGCCTTCCACTCATATGATGCTTTTGAAAGGGTAATTTACAAATCTTACTCTTTATTATGCCACCACATTTCTAGTAGACCAGTTTGATAAATTTCATATTCAAGGGATAATTACAACTTTGGACCGCTCATAAGTGTATGTATTCAAGGGCAAAAGTATAGGTGTATGTATACACAAAATATACATACTGTATACAAAAAATATACATAACCAGTGTATAAGAATTGTATATTTTGGCTAGCGCCCATAATTAATCTTGGCCTACGGACCAAATGGAAAAGCCCATTCAACCTGTTTCTTTTCGTTCTTGAAGTAGCTATCTTCTGTAGAGACCTGATTGAACTACTCTTTTTTTTCTTCCAGTATTGCATTGGGCAAAATTCGTGCTCAGTACCTGTGACACCAGAGATATTTGGAGGTGATCCATGTCCACATGTTATGAAGAAACTCTCAGTTGAGGTTATTTGCAGTTGATGACACTGAGGATAAACAAGTGGTTCAGTTATTTGTCTCAAGTACTGTATATCAATGTTTAAGTGTCTACTTTAGATATTTTTGAAGAGCCAAAAGTTAGCTATGATGGGGGTGAAGTTGTACAGATATGCAACACACCTTTTCATTTGAAACCCATATGAATTGCAATGGCCCAAGATTATGTACATATATGATGATTACTATCAAGTGGTTGGAGGTAGCAGAGGAATAGTCGAGGTCTGCGCAAGATATCACCGTTATAACAAAAAGAGCACATCGAGACTGATTCTTGATTAGTCCATGTGCAATTATTGTTACTGTTAGAATTTGCAAGTCTTATGTTTCAGTATTTTCAGTATTTTACCTATGTAAAAACATCAATCTTTCATTGCTTTGTACCTGCAAAATGCTACTATGATGATGTGAAATAACAGATGTTTTCTAAATCTTGTTCTTCAGTAAATCTACCCATTAAAGTACGCAACTATTACAATGGTAGATTTTATGACCTAGTTGTTATAAAGGGTAAAGTTAAATTACTTTAATGCTACAAATGGTTGTGATTTTACTGTTATAGTCGATAATCTTATGTAAAATGTACTACTGATAAACTGTTTTTTTTTTTTTTGTAATTTTATGTTTATAATGGATACATTCAATAATCATATTCACATTTACATTGCAGAGCATTGAATTCACCCCTTTCTACTGGACAATTGTACTAATTTACAGTTCTAACGCCTCACCAAACTCTTTTTAAAATTTGTTAGGAAGCATTTCACAAATGGGTTCGGCCCTAGGCAATACAAATTTAAATATAATCGGGGTTCTAATAACAAGATGGAGTATATAGATAGTAAAAACTAATCCTCTGTTTGGATGGTTGTTTCCCGTGGTTCATTAATGTACAATATGATATGATATAGTATGATATTGTATTGTACTGCATTAATGAATATAATGTTTGGATAGACTGTATCGTTTGCTGTGGTTTAATGATATTTTTATTATTTAATTTGATTGTATGTTATTATTTAATAATGTATAAGTTTACTAAAATATTCTTAACTCTTAATTACAAACGAATTTTTAAATATTAATAAAATTAAGGTAAAAGATAAAATGAGAATTTTAAAAAATAAGTAGGTGGTGGTGAGAGGTCTTGGATGGTGGTGAGGGGGTCATGGGTGGTGGTGGGGGCGATGGTTGGTTGGTGGTGGTGGTGAGTGGTAGTGTGAGAGTGAGTGGTAGAGGATGGGGGTTCGTGAGTTTGGGTATGATGGAGGGGGTGGGTAATTGTTTGGGGGTTGGGGCGGGTGATATGGGTGATGGTGGGGTGGGGGTTGGATGGATTTGGGTGTGATAAGAGGATAAAATAGAAACATTAAAAAATAAGTAGGTGATGAGTGGGGTGAGTGGTGGTGAGGGGTCAAGAGTGATGGTGGGGGTGGTGATGGTGAGTGGTAGAGGGTAGGGGTTGGTGGTTTGGGTTTGATGGAGGAGGGTGGATAGTAGGGGTGGTGATGGTGTGAGTGAGGCGAGGGTGGGGAGTTGGGTGGGGTAGGTGGATTTGGGTGGGATAGAGGTGGGTGGTTGAGGGTAGGGGAGGAGGGGTGAGTAGTTGTGTGGGTGGGGGTGGGTTATGTATTTGGATGGGATAGAGATAAATTAATTTTTTTCATCATTATTTAATTATAACGAATTTATAACACAATAAGAACATAATTTTAAGAATAAAGAAAACACAATGATAAACCACATGAAACAACTATCCAAAAGTATGGAGTCGGTGTTAAGAAGTAACTGGTGTTAGTTCTCTCGTCTCTTATATATCCAAAACAAAAACTCCAGGTACTACTGCTGTGTCATGGCGGCGACTCCTCATTTTCTCATTCCTTTTGTTTTCCTCTCTTGTTCTAATAAGTCACCATGCTGTCACATTCAACATCAACAATCAGTATCATCTCCTTTTTTACTATTTTTCTTCACTCTCTCTTTTTGCTCTCTCACCATTCTTATTTTTTCCCTTTACTCTAAGCTTACTAACAAGAAAATTAATAACACCCATCAACACCTTATTAAAGTTCAACAAGACTTGTCTATACAGGAACCCACTATACATAACAACAAGTATGATGAATCTGACCCGACCCATTCTATTCTTCTCGAGATCTTACCTTCCAATTCCCCTAAATGGGCCAAAATTTTCGCTAATGACCCGAATAAGATTGAATCGGAAACGGTGGAGGATAAGGAGAGGGTGAAGAAAAAGAAACGGGTCAAGAAGAAACGACCCGATTCGAATAGTGAAGAGGAAGGGAAGAAGGATTGCGGGGTTGTGAAGGAAAAAGAGGAGTTGGTGTGTTTGTATCCATTTACCAAGTCTTCGAGTGCAACTCAGAGAAAAATTAAGCAACATTATGATGAGCTTGTTAGGTCACACGAGTCTAATGGACTCACATTGGCTCAGGTTTATCTTTTCTCTTTTTGTTGAATATTAATTGTATGTATCAATCTTTGAATTTAGTAAAGGTTGAGTCTTTATGTGGTGTTTGTTGAATTTGAAAGGCTTTCCTTTGTATGTATGACTAAAGGTACATACTTACCTGTGTGTGATGTGATGTTTGTACTGAGATTTTGATTATTGATCAATTCCTTTAAGGTTGATGAGCTTGACCATTGGTTCGGCTTAATTATAACTCTACATAGGGCTCATATACATAATACATTGTGGACTAGGTAAAAGTGGAAAACCAGGATTTTCACTAAGGGTATCAAAATATAAGGGAGTAAACCCACGAAGAAGCCAAGGGGAGTCAATATATAGTATATATATACATAAAAGAGATTTTTTTACGTAGCTACATAGTGTAAGTTTTCGAGGAAATTGACACCCCTTGAATACGTGTGGCTCCGCCACGGTGTAAAACGATTGGATCAATTAGATAGTAGGCTTCTTCACCTTTTCAACCATTCTTTTGTTGTTCTTAAGACAGGTATTGAAAATTATCCAGTGTAGTGTATGTTGTTTTAAGCTACCCCAGTCTATTTCAAGAATAGTTGTTTTTGGGCTGATCAGTTTGTTTTCGTTAAGACACATCTGACATAATTAGTTGGAAGGAAAATACTTATTAAATTGAGAAAGTAATGAAATAAGTTGTTTAGGTGTACTGAGTCAATTAATTAGTTGCAAGGAAAATATGAATAAGAAAATTTTGGTCAATGTTTATGAGTATTTTTGGAGTCAAGTGTTTGATGCCAGTAGACTTGAAATAACAAATCAAGGGCTGAAAGGGACAAATAATAGATAAGATCCAGAGTCAAAGCTTGAGGATAATTCCATTATGTATCATCTGGACAATTTTGGTCAGAAATGAAGTTGAGATGATGTTACACATATAATGGTCTTGGTTATTTTTATCAGTAATGATATTTTATATGTCTTGGTCTTGAATATACGATTCTGCATCAGAATTTATGAGTTATACCTTGGATACCTTAGCAAGTGGAAAATCTTTCCAGATAGTGGATATCAGTTTGAAGTTTTGCGAGCTAGTTGCTTATTTGAGTGGAGTATTAGTAATTTAGGATATGCAGCAAGTGCTCAGCAAGAACACTTTTATTTTGCCCACGCTTTTATCTACCATCAGCTTGTAAAATCTGTTGTGGACCCAAGACATATCAACACATGGAGGAAAATTATTGTTGGAAGTGTTCAATGAAACATAAGATATATTATCGGGTGACACTGATGATCCATGCTTCTCTCTTAACTGATTTTGCCGAATGCACAGTAGTGTAATTGCTTAAAAGGCTGGCTTAAGAAAACATTCATTAGATGAAGTTTCTGAAATGTAACTTTGGACAATCATCTGATCTTTCTATTGGATGGATTAGTGGAATCAAACATCTGTTGACCATAGTGACACCTATCGGTTTATATCGGTTTAGACTTGGCAGTCTGTGCCCTTTTTATTCCAAGTAAACAAGGGAGAGAAGAGCTCTATGGCATCGAACCTTCTTGTGGCATATTCTGCCTAAAGCTGTCTATGACATGAATGCTCCTAAGAAGATAGAACTTCATAGTAGTGCATTAAAGTTACAACTCATGACGAATCTATTGACATAGCTATCCTGATATTCTAATATATTATGTGTACATCTGGGGGAGAAGTTTCCGTCTGGGACTCACTACAGTTATATATGAAGAATATAACTTTATTCATCACTGCGCTCCTACTTCTATGATTCAAATGCGAAGTTAAAATGTTATTTATTAAGAATAGCGGAATATAATCCAGCTTGATTAAGTGAGCATCATTTTCCAAAGTCATTTTGTCTTGGGATTTTCATTCTTTCGTTTAGGTATTTGGATTGGCTTTTCTTGTGCAAATTTTTGAGATTCATAAATCGTTGTACTATGATGCAGGTTGGTCAATTTGTTAATTGCTTGGTTGAAGCAAGGAATGAGCTACAGCACAAGTATGTTGAATATTTCTTCTTCTTTTTCTTGGATAAGTACAATTATGTTCAATATTTCCTTTTCTACATGAGTGTTACCAGGGATCAATAACTTAATTCATCTGCTCTTATAAGTTATAACTACTTATGAATTTGAAATTTCTTTTCCAAGAGTGTTTTCCAGTTCCCAAAATGGCCTTTTGAGTCACACATGCAACATCAACCTCTGTCAAAGATTACCTTATTTTGCTACCCTCACCCCCTTCTTCTCTATTCAGATACCAGGCCTTCTGTTTTTGTATTTAGCCTACTAAATGACCGCAAATTATATCAAATGAGTCGTGATCTTCCAAAGAACCTACTTTTAATGTGTTCATTGGTCCTCTCGACAACATTCTTGCTTGGATGACGAGTTTTGCTTTCTTAGCCTTATGTTCTCATACTTAATCTTTATCACGTTCCTGCTCCCCCACCCCCACCCCAAAACACACACACAGAAAAAAAGAGAGAGAGAGTATCCTCTGTCTTAGTAATTAAATTTATTCTTCCTCAACAGGTCTGAGGTCATGCAACGAAGATTTACAATAACAAAGGCCTTACTTTTTAAGGCTGACAGGTCTTCCTTCGTTCGCCTACGGAAGCAGGTAGTGGATTCTCCCTTTTATCGATTTTTCTTGAATTGGAAATTTCTTTTTCTCTCATTCTCAATAACAAATATTAACGGAATTCTTTATGACTTCAAGATATACAAGCTAGAATTAGAACAGAAGCGATTGGAAGAGGATGCCTTTGTGTATAATTGGCTGCAACAACAGCTGAAGCTCTCACCAGCATACAAGAAGGTATAAAAATGTACTATATTATTACGTTGCGTAGTCAACATGGAAATTCTATCCTTATACTCCCTCCGTTTCAATTTGTTCGTCTTAGTTTGACTTGACACGGAGTTTAAGAAAATAAAGAAGACGAAATAATCTTGTGGTTTTACATTAAAGATATGTATAATGTACCAAAATGCCCTTTAATCTTCTGGTATTAAACATGTCAGTGGAATGTTGAAATTAAAGAGTTGCCAAACTAGGAAAGGTGCATTCTTTTTTTAAACATACTAAAAAGAAAGACAAACAAATTGAAACAGAGGGAGTTCTTCCTCTTCCTTCGTGTTAGAATCTCTTCTTGCAAAGTTGATTCCTTGAGTCTGTACTTTGCCACTTTCAATTGACCTTTTCTTTTTTCTTCTTGAAGATGCTTGAAATTGGTGCTGACATGGAAATAAAAGCAAAATCCACTGAACTAGTCGAAAACACAGAAGATGAGTTGCCCGATATTTCGTTTGAGGAGTTATTAGCACAAGAAAAGAAAGATGTTTTTTGGTCAGTGCTACCATCTCTCTTCATAAACTTTCCCCCCCCCCCCCCCCCCAAAAAAAAATTAGACTGCTAACTAGATATATCATTTTGGATTGCAGGCAGAGGAATGGGAGAACGAAAGTGTACTCCGGCTAAGGATTTATTTTAGCTTTAGTTGGTGAATTTTCCACTAATGGCATTTATGTATATGTTGATACCAAAATCATGCCTACTACAGGAAATTTTTTGTTAGGTGCCTGTGCTTGTTGGGTTGATTTTGGATCGAATAATAGCCATTAACATTTTGTGCTCTTGCTAGGTATTAATACGTCCTTCATATGGTAAATATCTGGATCGTATGCAGTACTTTTGGCCTTTGAGGATCTATATATGCTAACGACAGTTAAGCTTTCTTTCTTCTTTTCTTTTCCTTTTGTACTCCTGTTCCTGTGGTTGGGGTATGAATTCCAAGGGTCCAAAGAGTTATGAAAAAACCTTCTCCATATTTATACATAATGATTGGTTTAGGAGGTAAATCTGGATCTTTGTTTGTGTACATAGTTTCGCTGTGACAAATATCACAATCAAGCTCAATAGCCGTTAGCAAATATGAGAATCATTTCTTCTTTATTGAATTGGTGTAAACACAAATGTGTATTCCCTAGTCATTTGGGAACCATGCTCTCGATATTTCTCTGCATCCTTAGTGAAGCGTTGAATTTAGTTGGCCTACTATACACAATTTCAAACTTGATTTGATATCTTACCAACAAACTATTTGATTTTTTTCCCATTTAAAGCCACAGTTTTAACTACTTTTTACTGAACTCAAAATAATACTATGTATCTTTTGGAACAAATTGACTTAGCAAGTCTAACAGAATGTACACAGAGCACTTTTGTTTTTTAATACAAGTGAATTAACAGAGCTAACGCTTTGAAGATTTCAAGCATTGTTTATAATGGGAGTAGCTTCTGACAATAGAGTAGGGCTGGCCAGTGGGCCGGGCCGACCCGACCCCGTCCCGGTCCCGACCCGACCCCGACCCCGACACGACACCGGTATTAAAAAAAAAAAAAAAAGCGGGACCGGGGCTCGGGCAGGCGGGGCAGTATGGTCGCCCGAGCCCGACCGCCAGCCGATCCCGCCCGACCCGCCCCAAATCCCGCGATTCGACCCTTTGCACAAAATAGCCGTTGTCCAACGGCCATTTTATTTTGGCGTTGGACAACGGCCATTTTAAACCTCCCCTCCCCAACCCCTACCCCTTTATATTTATTTTTAACCCTATAAATACCTCATGCCTCTTCTTATTATTTTCACAAATCTTTCTACTCTCTAATCTCGCAATCAATCTCTAATTCTCTATACACCATTGTCTACATATGCAATCTATTTATTAATTTGAGAATTGGGAGTGAAGTTGGCAACTAGCTTGAGGATTATATATCGAGCAAAGTTTCAATTTTCAACCTCTCGATTACACGTCGACTCTACGTCGGCGTTTGGTCTGATCGTTCTCATTAAATTATTATTTTGTCTTTATTTCATTTAACACATTTAATTTCATTATCTTTAACTATTTATTAGCATAATTAAAATGAAAGGACTAAGAGGCGTGTTGGGTAAGGGTAAGGGTCGGGCTTCTAGTAGGGGTGGTAACAAAGGCAAAGTACTTCTTACAGTATTCATGTTCGATTATTCCTAGACAAGATGATTTTATAGATCTGAAATGTTTCTGAAATACCATATGATCTTGACACAAATGATTATCTGAAATTGAAGAAGAATTTAATTTAGATGACACTCACAGTTGATGATACACCTATTAATGAAGATGATGATACACCCACTAGTGAAATGCCTCCTATCCCCTACTATGAGGCAGTCCCAAAACGACCATTAAAATCGGTTGTATGGAAATATTTTGTGAGGACGTAGCTAATCAAGTATTGTATGTAAAACTTGTAAAAATGTTTATTCTTTTAAAAGCTGGACAAGGTCATGGTGGGGCCGGGGTTTAGGAAGACACTGTTGCAAAACACAAAGCCTTGCGTACGATACATGATTGAAAAAGCGGTGAGCAAGCGTCCTCTCAATCGGGACAAGGTTCACATCTCTTGTCGGAGAAAGTACATGGTCAAATTAACCTATGACGGGGAGTTGTAGGCCACTAAATATGATAAACATAAAGATAGGAAGCCTTAGCAAAATTAGTTCTTTGTGGAGGGTTTGCCTTTTCATTTCTGAATCTCCGGTTTTATTCATTATATTAGAGATATGTATAATCCTCCTTATAAAGGTTTTCCTAGATCAACTTGTTAAAGAGATGTATTTAAATTTGCACATGAATATCAACGATATTTACGTTATGCATTATATCATTTAAATTGCAAAGTTGCTTTAACTTCGATATAGGTCGTAGTACTATGCATGATTATTTAACGGTAACATGTCATTGGATAGATTATAAATGGTCTATGCAAAACGTATTTTAGCATATAGATATATAGATAGTAGGCATATTTGGTGAGTTTATTTGAAAATATTTATTGATCATGATTATTACGGAATAACCGATAAAGTTATGAGTATTACATTAGATAATGCATCTTAACAATTACGCTATTAGTATTTTAAGAAATGTTTTAACTCAGTCTTTTCCAAAACATTTTCATATCAAATGTGCGTGCCATATTTATAACTTAGTTGTAAAGGATGGTCTTTCACTTTTTCAAGATATTCTTGAAAAATACAATTTGCTATACACTTTATTTTTAAAAATAATAGAATTCAACAAAGAAAAGAATATAAAAACTTGTCACGATTGTGGACTATCTTACGAGAAAAATTCAGAAGAAGTACCAACTAGGTGGAATTCTTTATATGACCAACTAGTTGTTGCTTATGACTATAGAAAACCTATTACTTTATTTTTTAACGCCCATAATCAAAATCCAAATGATATGATTGTGGATACTGATTGAGAGAAAATTAGAGAACTTATTGTATTTTTAGAAAATTTTCAACGAGCAACAAAATAATTTTCTACTTTATATTATCCTACTATTTCAATTATGTTGTTTTATATAGCTATAATATTTTTACTTCTTAAAGAATATATGGAAAAACACCTTATACTGCATTATTAAAAAATGTTTATGAAATTAAAAATATTTTATTCTTATTCCCCCTATTTATATTATTGGTGTTGTATTAAACCCGACTATTAAAGTAGAGGGTTGTAAAAGTCTTATTGAAAATATATATAACTGTATGGACGTACTACCACCTCCAACTCCCAAAAATTTAAATGTTGAACCACCTATTGAACTAACGCTAGAAGAAGTGTTGAATAGCGTAGAAGATGAATGCAAAAAGTATATCGGCATTACCGTGAGAAAGTGCTAGTAACAACCGACTTTTGTATCATCTTCTTCTTCAACACAACCTAAAAAGACAAGCGGTTTACGTGGCTAGGCTAATATTAATTCTATTGAAAGCCTCGTAAATAAAATGTGCGGTGGTAGCGATGCTAACCAAATTAGTGAGTTCGATGTTTTGTTTTGCAGGGTAATTTACCTTACCAGCGATTATCAATGAAGAAGGAAAGAAAGACTTCTTTGAAATATTGGAGCGAATGAGAAGACATTTGACACTTTCAATGATGGCGAGATATTTTGAACATCTAAGCGTCATCGATCGAAAACGCTTTTTCGCAGCGATTTCAAATAGGAAACCAGACACTCATTAGCGAGAGCGGCTTGGAGATGGCGGTACTATTCGAGATTGGATACGAGCGGAGGCGAAGGAGTGCGATCAACCAAAGATTAACGAAGAAGATGGCGACTACAACGACATTTTATCGAAGGCATGAGTAGCGGCGTGGAACAATTTGATCAAGATATACCAATTCCAACCAAGAACCACAAGAAATTATAAAGAAATTAGAAAAATATTTTCAAATTGGTAATTTATTTCATTGCAATTTTAAATTTTTCTATGTCTTTCACTCTTTTGCAATTTTTTCAACAACAAGACACTACTGATGTAATTTTGAATCTTGTATATTTGATATTTCAATGAAATTAATAATATAAAAGGCACAAAAACAAATCTTGGGATGTTTTTTTTACACTATTCTTGTCTTTGTTTAATTATTTAGTTTATAACTTTATACTTTATAGTTTATAGTTTATACTTTATAAATATATTACATATATGAGTATAATACTATAATACTATAATTATAAATTATAATACTATAAGTCTATAATATTATAGTATATGTATATGACATTATGACTATATGACAAGTATATGTTAATGTTACTTTGTTAGTACTTAGTAATTTATTATTTTTAATTTAGTGAAAAAATTAAAAAAAAAAAAAAAAAACCCGCCAACCCGTCCCGTCCCGACCCCCTACCCAACGGGACGGGACATGGTATGGTCCCGCCCGACCCGACCCCTCCAGGCCCGCCCCAGCTCGACCCCGCCCCTTTTCTCCGCCCCGACCCCGCCAAACCCGACCCCGGTGGGCCCGTCCCGGCCCACTGGCCAGCCTTGCAATAGAGTAGTACTAAAGAGTGTTGAAAATAATCTTTTCTTTACACTAATATGAACGTAATGTTTTAAGTTAATTCAAAATCAAAATTAGGAGAATTGAACGTGTTGCAAACGTTCTGGCATAATAATTAATCTTCTAAGTTGATCAAAGTTTATGTGATCCCTTTCAAAATTATACATAGCAAATCTCAGTCTCTGAAAAGACAAATGTAATATGAGATTTTCTTGAAAAATCCTAGCATCTTAAAACTGAGCAAAAACTTCTCTTACCAGGATCTACCAGATGCATTGCTAAAAAGTACAATTAGAAACATAGCATTAGCAACAGTGTAAAGGAAAAGAAGATGGAAAAGTTACAAGCCAAGCCCTAAACTAATACAAGACTGAACTTACTCTTTGGCCATTGATCTACTGTTTTTCCCCCTAATCTCAGCATCATCAGAATTTCACTATAACTAATGACAAACTATGAGCTCTATTCTTTGATCAATCGATCTTCACCGAGGAGTAAATCTTCCGAACAAACCAGAAAGAAGCATAGAAGCCGATTGTTCCTGTTAACACAAAGAAGGCATAAGACGCGATCAACATATAACCGAAATACAATATGCCTGAAACCGGCTTGGTGATCTCCAACTTGGTGAAGAAATAGAAAATAGAGTAGAGAAACAGGTATAAAGCGGAGGATCCAGCAGTCAAATAAGCTCTCCACCACCAATTATAGTCTTCACTGCACAACTGGAAGTAGCAGAGCACAACAGTTATCTCTGCACACGTGATTATCAAGATCAGGAAAACTATGAAGAGAAAGCCAAAGATATAGTAGAACTGATTCAGCCATATCGACGTCAAGATGAAGAATAGCTCGATGAAAACAGCTCCAAAAGGAAGGATGCCCCCGATAAGTATCGAAAAGGCCGGTTTCATGTACCATGCCTGTTCCGGTACTTGCCTAGGGATTTTGTTCGTCTTAACAGGATCTTCAATGGCTGGCTTTTTGTAACCAAGATAGCTACCAACAAATACTAAAGGTACTGAGATACCGAACCATAGGCACACTAGAGCCAACATAGTCCCAAATGGCAATGCTCCAGAAGAATGCTCTTCCCAGATAAGAGCATTCAGCACAAAGAAGATGGCAAATAGTATTCCGGGGAACATGAAAGCGGTTTTCAAGGTGATTCTTTTCCACTCTGTTCCCTTAAACATTTTGTAGAAACGAGCAGAAGAATAGCCAGCTAACAAGCCCATGAAAACCCATAGTAGAACCATAGCAGTCATAAGACCACCACGGTTCGAAGGTGATAAGAAACCAAGCAGAGCAAAAATCATTGTCACAAGTGTCATACCAAATATTTGGACACCAATTCCGACATAAACACACAGTAACCCGGAATTAGTTGGAGCGCGGAAAACATCCCCATGAACAAGTTTCCATCCTGTTTCTTCCTGAGCCTCATCTTGTGTATCCAATTGATTATAGTTTGCGATATCTTTGTACAAAGTTCTCATCATGATCATCGCAACCATACCAGAAAGGAATAGGACAATCATAAGGGAATTTATGATGGAAAACCAGTGAATCTGATCATCATTCATGAGAAGGTATGTATCCCAACGAGAAGCCCATTTGACATTGCTTTCCTAAGGAAGAACAACAATAAAGTAACTAAGATATCTGCAGACAAAAAATAACTGCTTCAAGCCTGACGTTGGAAGGAGAATACCTTGAAAGAAACGTCATAGGTGAATACAACCTCCTTATCTGTATCTACTTCTTGGGGAACAGTGCTACCTGGAACTAATTTTTTTGTATTCTCATTGCATGTTGTCACCTGAGGGTTCTTGTCATCCCACTCCTTGTACTCATGATTGATGCTACCAATAAAATCACGTGAGAAAAGAACAGCGACAACAAAAAGGAAAAGGAAAGTAAAAAGATAACAAGGCGTAGGTGTAAAGCAATGAAACCTGTTTGGTGTCACTTCAAACCCGACGATACGAGCAGTATCAGTTTCCAGATCCTTGTGGTACATGACTCGGAAGCTTAAGTGGTTGTTGATGAAATATTTCTCCTCTTTGCTCTAACAGAAAGTGAATGCAAAAACAGTTAGACTAAAATTTGCGAGGACTAAGCCATCAGTCTATAGCAATTCAAAGACTGCACAAACCCCAGCATAATTCCCCTTGAACCCAACACGGAAACCATGCTCGTAAGTAGTTGATTGAATTCCATCCCGCCTTTGTCTAAGAACGGCAACCGGAAGGTTATCCAGAATCCTGTATCATTAAATGAGCATTCAATGTTGAATTTTAATTCCGGTGAGAAAGATTGAGGAAGAAATCATGCACCGTAGGACTAAACTGAATTCTTAGGGGTCATTTGGTAGGAGGGTGTATTAGGTAGAATAATCTTGGTATGAAATTTTGGTACAATGTTTGGTTGCAAATTTAAGTCTAGTACAATAAATATCAATATTACTTATACACCTTATTCAGTATAGTATTATTCTTATACATAGTAAACTATGACATTAAAAATACCAGTACTATTCTATACTAACACACCATATTCGGTACTGTTAGAATCAGTGAAGATTCCAGCATATCTGGATAAAATACTCTGGAATTGATTTGTATTGATTTCCTTTCCTTTTTAGGACATGTAAACGTAGCTATTTAAACCCCAATAGCTTGAGGAAATAATCAAGTTGAGTTCTTCTCATTTTCTCTCCCGATTCACATGGTATCAGAGCCTGGTTAAGCTCAGCGCCATAGGAAGAGAAAATTTTAAACTCGGATTTTTTCCGACCTGCTTCTGGCGAGGTTTCGGCGATCAAATTATTATTTTTTTCGGCAAAATTTTTTGGTTGCCGACCCTATCCATCCAATTTCCACCTGATCAAGATGAGTTCGGCGTCAGATCTCTATTTTCAAGCGACTGCACTATTCGTCACTTTACGGTGAATTTTTTCCCACAAATTCTGTCCAGATTCCGATAAAACAGTCCATTTTATTCACTGTTTCAGGCAAGATTTGATTTATTCCGCACTTCAGATCTGTCATAGTTTCTGGTAATAGTCTCTTGCTCTTTATCTTTGAAGTTATTTAACCTAGTGTTTGAGAAAAATGTCACTCTGATCAGATATCTTTTCAAAACCTATGGTTTTCAGCAACCCGAGCCACTCCATCATCACTGAACCCTTGATTGATAGCGCGAACTACTTATCTTGGTCTTCCTCTGTTCACTTATGGTGTAAGGGACAAGGTGTTCAGGACCACTTAGTTAAACAGACTAAGGATATTGCTGAAAAAGATAGGGGCGAATGGGAAAGGATTAATGCTCATTGTGTAGTCTTTTGTGGAAATCTATTGACTCAAAGTTGATGCCATTGTTCCGACCATTCCAAACTTGCTTCTTAGTTTGGGAAAAGGCTCGTGGACTATACACAAATGACATCTCCCGCTTCTATTAAGTGATTTCTCGGTTGACTAACCTTAAAAAGCAGTATTTGGATATGTTTGTCTATCTTGGACATGTTCGGGCGTTTATAAAGAATTCAATGAGTTGATACCCGCTACTCCAAGTAAGTACAAGTAGAAAGAAAGATTTTTGCTCTTTTAGCGAGGAAGAGAAAGAAGAAGCAGATGCTAACTCAACCGAGTGTTGAAAAATAATTGGAGCAACGTCAGAAGATGTTTTTGGTTGTTACACTTGCTGGACTTCCATCTGATCTTGACTCTGTGCGTGATCAAATTTTGGCTAGCCCCACTGTTTCTGCTATGGATGACATGTTCACTCAATTATTACGACTGACTACACCACATATGTCCTCTAGTCATTCGGTGACACGTGCAGACTCTTTCATTCTAGCATCTCAGACTGCATTTCAGACCGGAAATCGACATGGAGGTTGCTCTAGGAAATTTCGGTCAAGGTGTGGGTATTGTAACAAATTGGGCCATACTCATAATGTGTGTCGCGCTCTCCATGGTAATCCAAAGAATGTTTATGTTGCTCGGAATCCACTGGTAATCCAACAAATCAATTGTTCTCTTTATATGAGGAACAATACAATGACTATCTTCAGTATCAGGCGAGTAAGCAGTCATCTTCATCAATAGCTTCTGTTGCTCAGACCGGTAATCCTATTGCTTGTATCTCACCGCCCACCATGTTTGGCCCTTGGGTCATGGACTCAGGCGCTTCTGACCACATTTAAATCTTTATTATCTAATATTACTTTTTTTCGATCCCTTTCCACTGTTACCTTAGCTAATGGTTCTCCGACCATGGCAACTGGAATCGGTCAAGACAATCCTTTACCTTCTTTGACTCTGAATAATGTTCTTTTTGTCCCTAGTTGTCCTTTTAGCCTTCTATCAATCAGTCGTTTGGCTTATGCTTTAAATTGTTTCATCTCATTCTTTAGTAACTTCTTTGTTATACAGGACCTCAGTACGAGAAGGATGATTGGTGAAGGGTATGAGATAGATAAACTTTATTATCTCAATTATCCCACCTCCACTATAGTTTGTTCGGTCTTCGACTCTCCAGATTTAATCCACCGATGGTTGGATCACCCTAGTTTATCCAAACTTCAAAAGATGATACCTAGCTTGTCCAAATTGTCTAAGTTAGATTGTGAGTAGTGTCAATTGAGGAAGCACACCCGAGCTACCTTTCCACTTAGTCCTAATAATCGTGCAGAGTCTTTTTCATTTAGTTCATTCTGATATTTGGGATCCTATAATAGTTAGCTCTACGTTGGGTTTTAAGTATTTTGTTACTTTCATTGATGATTACTCAAGGTGTAATTGGATTTTGTTAATAAAAGATCGTTCTGAATTATTCTCAATATTTCAAACTTTTTTTGCTGAAATACAAAATTAGTTTGATGTTTCTATTAGCACTTTTCATAGTGATAATGCACTTGAATATTTGTCATCTCAATTTCAACAATTTATGTCTTTCCATGGAATTCTTCACCAGACATCTTATCCTTACACTGCACAACAAAATGGGGTCATACAGAGAAAAAACAAGCATATTGTTGAGACTGTCCGCTGATGTTACTTTCTTTGAAGGTCAGCCCTACTTTACATCCTCTTCTGCTGAAGAGTTAAGCATTTCTGAGGTTCTATCAGTTCCATCCTTTGGGGATCCCGCTATAGTCTACCCTTCCCCATCATCTCCTACAAATCCATATTCATCAGCTGCGCCTCCACCATTATTGACTTATCACTGTCGTCCGCGTCCAGATGACTCATGCCCGCCACCAGAATCCTTACCTGCTCAGGACTTGTCTACACCCCCCCCCCCCAATCCCCCATTGTCAGTCGCAAAGGTAATCTCTCTATTCATAACCCTCATCTTATCTATACTTGTTTGAGCTATCACCGTTTGTCACCGGCTCATTCTGCCTTTATCCAGACTTTTATCCAAACTGACAACAAGCTATGATTGAAGAGATGTCTGCATTACACTCTGGTGATACTTGGGAGCTCGTTCATCTGCCTCCAGGTAAGTTTACAATTGGTTGTCGTTGGGTATATACAGTGAAAGTTAGCCCCGATGGATAGAGTGATCGTCTGAAGGCTTGACTAATTGCCAAGGATTATACACATATTTTTGTTCTCGACTATAGTGATACTTTCTCTCCTGTGGCTAAGATTGCTTCAGTACGTCTCTTTTTATCTATGGCTAATGTTCGTCATTGACATCTTTACCAGTTGGATATCAAAAATATCTTTCTTCACGGGGATCTTGAAGATGAGGTATATATGGAGCAACCACCTGGTTTTGTTGCTCAGGGGGAGTCTAGTAACATGGTGTGCAAATTACGACGAGCACTTTATGGCCTGAAGCAGTCTCCTTGAGCATGGTTTGGAAAGTTTACAATGGTTATTCAGGAATTTAGCATGATACGAAGTGAAACTGGTCATTCTGTGTTTTATCGTCATTCTGCTCCAGGTTTGTGCATGTATTTGGTAGTGTATGTTGATGACATAGTCATCACAATGAGGGAATTACCAAATTAAAACATCACATTTTCAGCACTTTTAGACTAAGGATCTTGATGAATTAAGGTACTTTTTGAGCATTGAGGTTGCTCAATCCAAAACAGGAATTGTCATTTCACAGAGGAAGTATGCACTTGATATTCTTAAGGAGACTGGAATGAGAGACTGTAGGCCTATTGATTCTCCAATGGATCCAAATGTTAAACTCCTACCAAGTAAGGGGCACCCTCTTAGCGATCGTGGAAAATATAAAAGGCTAATAGGAAAGTTGAATTATTTCACAGTGACTCGACCTGATATTACCTTCCCGGTTAGTGTTGTAAGTCAGTTCTTGAATTTCTCCTTGTGACAGTCATTGAAATGCAGTTATTCACATCATTCGATACATAAAATCTGCTTCAGTAAAAGGACTACCCTATGAAGATCGACATGAGAAAATTATTGGCTATCCAGATGCACTACGCAGGATCACCCTCTGACAGACGATCCACTTCTGAATATTGTGTTTTAGTTGGGGGAAATTTGGTGTCTTGGAAAAGTAAGAAACAACATGTTGTTGCTAGATCTAGTGCAGAAGCAGAATACCGTCTACTGAAGGAGTTGAAATTTGGAGAAATTAAAGAAATGGAACTTGTGTGCGATAATGAAGTTGTACTTCACATTGTATTGAATCCAGTGTTCCACAAGAGGACCAAACACATAGAGATTGATTGTCATTTTGTCAGAGAGAACGTACTCTTAGGAGACATCATCACAAAGTTCGTGCGGTCAAATGATCAGCTTGCAGACATATTCATCAAGTCCCTAGCCAGTCCCAAAACGAGTTACTTATGTAGCAAGCTTGGTACATATAATTTGTATGCACCAGCTTGAGGGGAAGTGTTAGAATCTGTGAAGATTCTAGCATATCTGGATAAAATATACTGTAATTAGGATATAATATTATGTAATTAGGAATTGATTTGTATTGATTTCCTTTCCTTTTTAGGACATGTAAACTTAGCTATTTAAACCTCAATAGCTTGAGGGAATAATCAAGCTGAGTTCCTCTCATTTTCTCTTCCGATTCACATGTACTACTATTTAGAAATTATACATTATTTTTAATACAACAAACTAAACAGTCGATAAGAAAAAATGTCAGCACAACTAATTCCACCATTACTAATCGTAGCATTACTAATCCCAACATAAGTTGTCTTAGAACCATACAACCCCTAAGGGGACAAGATTAAACTAAATTTAGTCTTACATATCAACTTTGTGCTTTAATTGATGTATAAAATATGAGCCAAAAATCATGATCAGGAGGATTAAACTAAATCTAGAGGACAAGAGCAAACTAAATTTAATCTTACATGTTAACTCTGTATTCATCATCAATCTTTTCCTTGAAATTCTTTGCAGATTCAGCATTGAGCTTTTGCTTACAAACTACTTGGCATGATTGTTCTTGTCTCATTTGGAACTGTAAAATAATTCACAAATATAGATTCACTCATCAAGTTTACACATAAGCACATATTAGAAAAAAAAAGTTTTCTTCATTTTCCTTCTGCAATTATCAGACTAGACAGAAAGAAAAAATATCCTTACAGTATAAACTGAATTCTCTATGCGGTCACCTCGAAGAACCTCCCCCAAATTCTCCGCGCTATTCAAGATCTTAGTAGGTCTGCAATACTTCAAGAAGTAGTAGTCATACGGTAGTTGTGTTTTTGTAGATGACAGCTTGTTTACTTTGATATTAAGAGGATCGCCCTGTTAGAAAAAGAAAGCTAGTGAGAAATAATCAAACATGGCAGGAGATGCAGAGAGTTGCCAGAAAAATTTCATTTTCATAAGAAAGGGGAACAATCAAACAGTAGATAGAAATCTGAAAGAGAGATGCTCAAACATGTATCTTTCAACTGATACTCTTTTCCGATTTTCTACCCCAAGCAACCAATCTAATAAGGAGGGCAAAAAAAAGGGCAGCCCGGTGGACTAAGCTCCCGCTATGCGTGAGGCTATTTCCACGGCTTGAACCCATGACCCCTGGTCACATGACATCAACTTTATCAGTTACGCCAAGGCTCCCCTTCAAAACCAGTCTAATAAGGAGATTGCACAATAATTTCGTACATACGATTTCCATAACATCCTATGCTTGAACCATTATATAATAATCCAGAAATAGCAATAGTTTGTGAAGATTTTTTAAGGGAGGTTTGTGATGATTTTTCAATCTTTTCTACTAGGTAATCTAGTATACTTATGCTTGAAGATAATCGATTCGGTCATTGTGGTCGGACTAGTAACTCTTGTGTAAACTATTAAACTAATAACCACTGTATCGTCTAACTCTATTCAAAAACGAAACTTGAATTGTTATAGAATCAAATTAGAAAATTTGGTCAAACAACCGCGGTCTTCGAGTCAAGCAAGTTCAACCGACAAAGCAACACTAGGGATGATCAATTTCTTAAGAATAAGATCCTCACAGCCTCTTCCTCTTTTGAGATGAGAATTTAAAGCTACATTAATCTGTTTAGTTCACCTAAGCTGACTAAACTGGGTAACAAAATGGATTGGTCTATCAACAAAAACAGATCATATCCATTAAAGAAAGAAAGAAAAACAGAACCCCAGATCGAAACGGGTTATATCCTCTCTGAAAACCTCACCGTTTGGCCAAAATCAACAGATCCAAACCCTTCTCAGTCACACGAATCTAGAGACTACAGAAATTAGTAAAACCCCAAGATTTTTAAAAGGGTCTAAATTATAGTTATCAATAATAAAATCAAGATTGAGTGAAGAAAGAGGAGCATACGGTTTGAAAATCACGAGGAGCAACACCAGGGAGATAGAAGGAATGAGCAGTGGATAACAGAGAAATGGCAGTGAACCACACCCATCTATCCATCTCTTCAATTCTCAATCTCAACTCAACCTTTTCTTTTTCTTTTTCTTTTATGCACCAAAACCTCTCGAAAACTATCACATAAATTCGGACGGGAGGAGAGGAAGGACACTTTTCTAATAGATTTATTTAATACGCCTCCTGCAACCTTTTTTAACAAATAGAAGTAAGTTTGACTATTTAAATTAGATGTTTTTTTTTTTGTTGACGAAGGAATCGCGCACGCTTACTTTTCGAAATACAAGCATGCAGAAACTCGAACCGACGCAGAAATGCAAACCACGCCACCATGTAAACTACATTCGGCAGTACGCATGATGCGCCAACCAAGGTTTATGCGAGGATCGAACTCGCGACCATGGCCCCGCGCTTCATCGCACACTAATTCTGCTACCCTCATGTATTTAAATTAGATGTTAAACTTTAATATGACGTGCTCTAATTAAATTAATTATTCATTCAATAATATACTCAATGAAATCTCATATCATAGAGTCTGAATATTAAAGTGATATAATATATACGAATTAAATTAATATCTTCAACACATGTGGAATTCTTTAGTAACAGCATTTGGTAATTTGTATTATTAAATCTTTTGATATTGATTTCTAATATAACACTGAATCTTAACCCAGCTGAGCTGGCCTAGTGAATCGAGCATAAATAGAAACACTTTTATCAATTTGATCTTTTATTCCTATACAGATCTTCGGATATTTGCCATGTGTCATTCTACGGTACAGTTTGAACGTAGGTTAATGGCCCTTTGTCGATAATTGTTATAAGAGTTTATATAATTAAAAGTTTAAGATGTATGAAATACCACGCAATTTTACATCCAAAAATACCACACAATTTTACAATTGGAAATCTAATATAATAATAGGATCAGAACTAGGTCGAACGGCAAATAATTCTAGCCATTGAAATCCCACTCCTTAGTTGGAACAGTGGAAAGAAAGATCCATGGATTCTTTTTCAAGCAAACCCCTGAAAGTCCCTTAATATTCCCTACAAGGAGGTGTTTTTCATAATCTTTAAAGTCAAAGATAACATTAAATTTGGTATTCAATACATAAATCTCAAAAGTTAGCCATTTGATCGAGTCATCAAATTCATAACTTGATGTTAGTTTTCCAATACACATTGATTGACCATCATTGCCGTCGCCTATGTCACCACATTAAGAACAAGTAAGCAGGTGAGACTTAAACTTGTCCAGCTCATTTAAAACCTCATCTTCTGGTCTGTAAATGAGATCAATCATTCGCCAAATCTGCAAAAGATTGGACCACGAGTTAAATCAACAATAGGGGGCCTTTGGGTAGCTACAGTGAACTCGCAAAGGGCCTTTAGGTGAAGAAAAGACCAAAAAATCATAACAAATTTTCAGTGGCATCCAAATTTATCAGGCTTAAGTCAAGCTTGGTTTAACCTAGTCTGCGATAAATCATTTAAATTTAGTAAACATAACATAGAAGTCTAGGTGAACTGGAAAGTGTAATTACAATTTTAGTTTAATCAGATACCGAGCATTTTCTTTATGTATCTGTAGGTCGATTTAGCCTGGTGTATAAAGCAACTAACCAGCATAAATAACAAGTTTGGATGTTACCTGTAATGTACCGCCTCCACCAGTACCTTCACCGTCATCTGAGACACTAACAATGGTCCATGGATCTGATGCATTCCAGTGGAAGTCAACCACCTTATCCCTATTTTAATCCACAATCCACAAAGTCAGTACTAGGTACATGGCACAAGTGAAGTCTAGATGCTCTCTGCTTAACTTCAAAGGCATAAAATAAATGTGATTTTCCTTTTCCAATAAGCAGGAAGAAATAAGTGATATCCCTCTGAACTCCCCTAACAAAAGAGAGAAAGGAGAATAGACTCTGCTCTAAGTATATCCACTTGGGGGATTACATTGGGTGTGTTGTTGTATTAAATTTTTTTTCTTTTCCTTCAGAGTTGGATAGCTATAGAGAGAAGATATCCTTTCACTATCGTTTCTACATCAACAGCAAACAGGAAACAGAGTCTAATGTTGAAGAATCACACTAATCGATGAAGCTTGAGGAATGTTAAAGAGAATGTCCTTAAAGATATTTTTTGCCAATAAAGCCAATATCCTCCAAGATTCAACAAGCTCTATTTTAGTGTACACTAGAAGCAGAAACAACTAAAATGGATTAGATAAAAGAGTAATTAACCCAATTAACAGCCCATTACAATACTAAACTAAAAGTAACCCTACTCTTTATTTATTACAAATAATAGCCTGTCGGGCCACTTCATTTATTTTATCAGCCCAATCAACAAAAAAACAAAAGTGGTTTTTCTTCTCCAAATCATCCCAAACCACTAGATCTTCCACAAACCTAGATCGTCAACCCTCTCTCTCTCTATCCCTCGTCTTTCTTTTTCTCTTCAAAAATGCCATGGATTATGGCGGAGATGAGGTATAATGGGGTTGTATGTAGTTCTGTAAACCCACCTCAGAGGAAAATGAAATTTTCAAATCTAAATCTAGAGGAAATTGAAATTTTCAAAAGGAAAATGGTCCTCTTCTTCTTTATTGTGATTGACATGTTGAATTTGAGGTGTAATAGCATCCGGTATGTAATGATAGATGTATATAACCGTTGTATCTGTATAGTATAACAGTGTTATGCATGTTGTTATACACCATTATATACTGTATAATGAGGCTAGGGCTTTAATGGTGATTTAGAAGAGTTCATAGATGTATATACATACATTGTTATACAGTGTATAACTAACTATATAAACATTGTATGACAGTGTACAACAGCTATATAAACACTGTATAACATTGTATAAATACCGTTATAACAACATACCCAGTATAATCCCACCAGGTGGAGTCCGGGGAGGGTAGAGCGTACGCATACCTTACCCCCTACCTTTTGACAGGTAGGAAGGTTGTTTCCGATAGACCACCGGCTCAAGTAGAAATGAAAAGACCACAATAATAATAAACAGTAGCAAGAAAATAAGATAACGAAGTGAAAGAAACAAGCACGTAGGAAACCAAAAACAATCCGCAAAAGGAAGTAATATAAGTAACGAAGCCAAGGCCAAAATACTAAATAAAGCATGGCAAAACAATCTGAAAAAAAGAGAATATCAATAACGTAACTACCACCAAATTGTACGACCATGAAGTGCAAGACACAACCAATACTAAACTAAACCATAAGACAAGAGGCTACAAGAGTGCTACGACGCGCGGCAACGTTAAACTATCTACTACCCTTCTATCATAATATGTGCCCTCCATGATCCCCTATATACGGTCATGTCCTCGGTGAGTTGTAACTGCGTCATGTCATGTCTAATCACCTCCCCCAATACTTCTTTGGCCTACCTGTACATCTCCTGAAAACATCCATAGCTAGCCCCTCACACCTTCGCACATGGGCATCCGTGCATCTCTTCTTCACATGCCCGAACCATCTTCGCTTCCCTCATCTTGTCCTCCACCGAGGCCACCCCACCTAGTCCTTTATATATTGTATAAGTATCTTTATACATTGTTTATCCGGTGTGTAATTATACACTTAAATGCCGATATGAATGTAATGGGTGTTAAAGGACAGATGACAGTGATGTGTTTTCTTTTAATTTTGGTGAATTTAAAATAGAAAAATGATGTGAGAAATGGTGAAAGATATATTTTTCTTTTTTAATTTTATCAAAACAACGAGGGAGAGAATGATGAAAAGCATGTATGGTATTAAGGTCAAAGGAAATGGAGGTAAAATTTGTGAAGATATGGGTTACTTTGTCCGCCTAATTGAAGGTACGAGATTGGTGTTGGAGGAGTTTGGGAAGGGAATTGCCGCTTGGTTCTTGCTGTTGGGTTTTGGGGTTGGATGATCAGTTAATTAATGTAACTAATTTTAAGGCTACAAATTATTTATTAATTTTATGCTTAAGCGGCAGTAAAGAACAATATGAGTTGTGCTTTTTATCCGGCTAGAAAAGTTTAAGTTTATTAGAATAAGGGTGCGTTTGGTTCGGGGTAATAAGGAAAGGGAAAGGGAATGGAATCCCCTAATTCCCTTTGAAGTTGTTTGTTTGGCCTACTTTTCCATTCCCTTTACCCTCTTTTCCATTCCCTTTCCCTTAGATTGATTCCCCCCACCCCCTAGGTATTTCCATTCCCTTTCCCCAACCCGGACCCCGGACCACCCGGGACCACCAAGAACCAAACATGTACGGACAATCGGGGTAATTCCTTTCCTTTCCATTGCCTTACTGGATTCCATTCCGTTTATCCTGCGCAAACCAAACGCACCCTAAGAGTTTAGGACTAGGCTCAGAAAGAAACAGTAATGGGCGGTTATTTGTGTTTTTCCCCTAGATAAAACCCAGCAGAGAAGTAGTAGAAGAGGATGTTTCAACTTTTTTCTGGACTTGCCACCCAACCCCCACTGCCCCACCCATTTTCTCTTTTTTTCTATTCTTTTGGAGGCACAGGGTGGGAGCTTTGATAATAAATCAGTCAGACGCATCTCCACTAATGCATTAAGGACGGAAGGAAAAGAGAACTAGAACCATGCATACAAAATTTAGTATAAAATGATCAAACTGCAAATTTATACCTATGTCCAGCATGACGAAAGAACAAGCCAGGAGGAGATGTTCGAGCTTTTCTACCAGCAGAATCCTCCATTCTACCAATCTGGGGAAAAATATTTTTCATTGAAACTACTAACAGTGAAGTATAATTCCTTTTAACTGTTAAATAGGAACAAATTTTTTAAATCATAACAATGTCCTCACCCGAGTGAAGCAAATGATATAACAATGCAAATAAAGGGCTTGGTAATATCATGAAGCCGAACAAATAATGATGCCTTACTATGAACAAAAGGAGCTTAAATAATACCAAAAAATAGCAATCAATTTAGAGCCTCTTTGGTTTTTATCTAAATCATTGGGTAATATAAGTAGAGTACTTTATGCAAGTCATGAAAGTGCTTTGTTAAAGAGTTAACAACTTGATTTTCACCGCTAACTAGAAGAACTTCCTCAGCATATGGTCAGTGAGAAAGGGAAAACAAGAAAGACATTAGAAGATAAGGATCTCTAACCTTTTCATGATCCCAGATGTTCAGGATACCATCTTCTGCAGCACTTCCAAAGACTGATGATTTATCTGGGGACCACTGGAACAGACAATTTTATCAAAAACCAGTGCAGGTCTCATGCAAATAGGTTACCCTTATCAACGTAAAGAAGGGTAAAGCAAGCAAACATGTCAGTAACTCTCAGACCTGTACACAAAGCACAGCAGCAGCATGGCCCTCAAAGATATGTACAGGCGATCCCACTCCCCCAGAAGTGAGGTTTCGTCGATCAAACATGTGGATGGTGTTGTCTGCCGACCTGAAGGAGGCATAACCATAATCTTAAGGCATCAGAAAATTTGAAAAGCATCGGTCGAATCATGGAATCAGACATTCACAGAAAAGAAAAAACAAGGATAAACAACACATAAATATTACATAAAGCTTAATGCATTGTCCAAGGATCAACCTACTTAAACATCTTTATTGAGTTCAACAGGGCGAACAGTTACAATCATTACCCAGTCAAAATATAATTTACATCGTGAGGATTCCAATCAACACAATGAAGATCAGCGTTATGAGCCTTTTCTACCTGCAGGGAAAAGTTATCAGATCGCAAAGTACAATCAGAGACATGACTATGACCAAAAGAAACAGCAAATAACATAGCAACAATTGTAGAAATAAAAATGATAAGGAAAGAAAGCACACATTTCAAGGAATGCATAACGAATAATGCATAATTTAATGGAAAGACTGATGATAAGTGGCAGAGTCAAGAACTGCATGGTTTGCATCTACTTTGGAGGATTTTTTCCAGGTAAGACTTCATTTACTTATTACAAAAATTCAGACTACTTCAGTCACAAAAAGATAGCCGCGGAGTGGGCTGTCCCAAAGCTGTTCTCTTCCTAACAAGTTGAAGTTCTAATCCAATTTTTATACCAAAACAGCTAGGGGAGACCCATTTTAATCTTCCCGAAATGGTATTCTCTCTTCTAAAAGTTGAAGTGTTAATACAGTTTCTATACCAAAAAAGTTAGGTGGGACCAATTATAGTCTTTGCAATACAACGTTTTCTCTAATTTACTTTCCGAAAAGACTAAACTCCAATGTATAGGCCAACATGTTCTCCTATCAAATACTAAATTCATTTTCAACCCTTCCCTAAATAAGTGTGCCAAGTCAACCTAACTATTAAATTGGGATGGATGGAGTAGAGTCCAGAAGCCAACAAGTGCCTTGCTTTGGCATTATATGGTTTTCTTCTGAAAGGGCTATACACAAAAAGTATATCTAAGAATTATCACCACCCCCTCATAATTAACAATTATGCATCACCATTTTTCCTAAATCCTGCTGCTATTCACTACCACATATCGTCGAGATTTACTATAGTCAAGCTTAACTAAACTCAAAAAGTTCAAAAAACAAGTTTTTTTGAAATAATGTGCCACAAAAGATATCAAAGGAAAAATGACCGGAAGCAACCAAAAATAACTGCAAAGACAAGAAATTACAAAAGCATTTCGCCATAGCAAACAGATACGATTGCCGATTTTCAGTTGAAAAAAGACATCGGAGGGTCATATTGGCTCATTCTCTCCCCACCTCTAACGTTTTAGTTAGTATCATTTTTTTTTTAAAAAAACTCTAATGTTTTAATAAGTATCTGTGTTGCAAACTATAACATTTACGACTTATCTACCTGACATCACAAACTACAATATGAAGAACAAGCAATATGACAGAAACCCCCTCCTGACCCCCCCCCCCCCAGATATCTATAGTAAGATTTCACTAAAAACAAGGAGAAGTCCTTTTTTGTAAGCGTAAATCAAGAGAAGTTCCCCACTTATCCACAAAGAAAAAAGGTAGAAAACAAGATAAGTTACTAAGTGCTTGAGTAAAAGAAATGAATACAACCTTGACAGCAGGAGAAGAACCAGTTCTTGCATCCCACAGTATTAGGCAGGAATCATCTCCAACACTGCAAAACTCCTGTGCACTTTATAAAAAAAAAGAGGAATCCAGTAAGGATGTGTTGAGTCAGGATAAGCGATGAACAAATTACTTTTCCTTCTTTCTTCATGTTTTCTCTCTATCTTTTATTTGAAAAGTGGTCAGAAAGCTACTTCATCCAGGCAAAAAAGAGAAAAAAAGGGAATAGAATGGCTTAATGTTGAAATTTCTAAGACACAATTCAGAAGAAAAGAAGTTTTACATGCAACATGACAGCTCATACGAGTATTTAGCTCATCTTCAATCAAGCTCACGTTACACGAAGGTTTTGACAGTGTTAACCCCAAACAACATCAAGTATCACAACTGCTAACAAAAAACTGAAGGACTAAACTCAACATCATATACAATGTGGTAGATGTGATATCTACCTGGAAGGGCAAAACTGAACATCTTCTACAGTATCATCATGTCCTTTGAAAATACCTCGAGCTTTAACAGTAGGACCTTCCGCAGAAGGTTTCGAGTTACTTGCTCCAGATCCAGGAGACTTTGTATCTCCCTGGTCTGCTGCTAAAGTAGACATGTGATCATGAATGCTCCACAGAACTACCGATTTGTCCTTCCCTGCAAGAATTAATCCATGCACTCAAGCTCGGAAAATTTAACATATCTGAGGTAAGAACTAAAGGAGGTAATAATAATTGACTGCAGGCATTAACAATAGTAAGAGGCTGACCTCTGATGTGTTCCAAAAGTTTCCCTAGGTTAACTATAGCTATCCATTACGGAAGAGTATTATAGTCCCTCCAACACAGTTCATGCGACACACTTCTATAACGAAATATATACCTTATAACTCTTTAATCTTTCAGAAAGTACAAAATTTCATTTAATAATTCGGCTGTAAACCATAGAATGATGTTCTTCATCAACCTAACTTATCAACAACTACTTGATTACATTTTGTGCCAACTTGGATGTGGCATATATTGTTACTTTTTGAAACGATTATGGGGTTGAAAGTGTCCATTGTACTGGTCTCGTTTTACCTAGCCAGAAGGAATGCAACACTAAATCCACTCAGGCATCAAAAAGAAGGAATTGTTTTGTAACGAATAAAATATGGATCACTCAGGTATGTGAAAATTGATATCCAAGGAATAAGCTGCAAACCCCATATGCCACCACCTCCACCAACGACCAGAACATGTCACTAAGGGGGAAAGCTAAAAAGAAATACTCCCTCAGTTTCAAAATGATTGTCTGGTTTTGACTTGGCACAAAGTTTAAGAAAGTAGAAGAAAGTAGAGAAGACTTTTGAATATGTGGTCTTAAATGATGTGTTGAATGTACAAAAATGACCTTTAATTTTGTGGTCTTAAACATGCCATGTGGAAAGTTGGAATAAAAGAGTTGCCAAAGAGGAAAGGCATTCTTTTTTAAACGGACTAAAAAGGAAAGTAAGACAAACATTTTGAAACGGAGGGAGTAGAAATTTTCTGAAGATTGTGCCGGAAGTGTGACCAACTGGTTACCAGTTATAAAACGATACATTAACCGTTAATAAATGTGCAGCTAACCATGAGCTGCTAATTGGAATAAAAGTAATCACAAACTCATTGAAAAAAGAGAGCATTCAATGATTGGTCGGTTAACCTCCAGAGAGCACAAAAGGCTCAGACGGGCACATTGCGAGCGCAAATTCAGCATTGTCTTGATGTCCAGTCAATATCTGCAGCAAATATACACTATCAATTACTACTCATAAGAATACAAAGTTAGCAAACTGAACTGTTGTTTAGAAAACCCACCAAGTCTGGTCGAGAATTATTTACTCCCAAGGCAGCATGACGATTAGGCTGAGACTCAACATCCCAAATAAGAACCTGATTCCAATATTTCCAAGGTCAACTTGAAAATTTCAATGGAAACTAAATACTGATACGGACACCAATAAGAAACAGCAGCCACCAGGGAGGAAACAAACGTGTACGATAGGGCTACAAAAGGAAATTGAAATATTCAGAAGCAGATGCTTACATCAGGACTGTCAGTGTGTGTGGCCACTATCTTGCTATCCTGAGGCAGTTCCCTAATTCGATTCACCTGAAATTATATTATAGAATGCCAGCAGATCTGTTAAAGCAGATTGTATTCTTTCAAGTACGTATTCCATGTTATGAGTTCTTCTGTAATTGATGTTCTCAAGCAAAGCGGGTCCACCATTTCCATTCTTATAGTGAGAATAAGCAAGAAGAACAATTACAGTAGTATTATTGAAAGGATTCAGCAAGAATCTATGAATCAATTCATCTTCACAGGAGAAAGTTCAACTGACACTGAAAGAATCATGACGAATAAAACAGCTGCACAATTACATTGGAAACTGTCTATATGGAAAATTATTTTGCCACAAAATGAGGGGGAAAAAGTACTGGCAGAAACTTAATTAACATTACCAGAAATTGGTGCCTATAAGCACTAATACTCCCTATTGAATCTCTTCCAAGTCCAAATCCAAATTTATGATCCCAAATTATCTCTGTGTTGGGAACGACATCTAGTTTGGCTTTATAAAATATGTTGCTATTAAATTTGGCTTTATACAATGTCTCATCATTTTTTCCTCCAAAGATAAGTATGCAAGAGAAAGTAATTCACAGTTCCTCAACATCAACCAAATAAAACCATTATGCATAGTCTAAAACAGGAATTAACGTATGAAACCAAGTGAGAATTTCAATATAAGCACCTAATGACGAGAGAATTTTCAAATATTTCTATAACAACCATCCTCTATTACAACTCTTCAATATAACAGGCAAGTCTTCTTTGATCTGAAATTTTAATGTTATAAGTTTTGCCTCCATAACAGTTTTTTTACACATAACAGTAACATCCATCATTATATAGGCACGCCCTTTGAAAAATTACCCCTTTATAACATCCTTACTCCCATACCTATATATTATATTTATTATTTTATAATAAAAAATAATCTATTAATTATATTTTAATTTATTGTGGACATCAAGGACGAGAAAGGCAAAGTATTTGGGGAGGACACTCTCATTAGACAGAGATGGCTACTTCCATAAACTCTTGAACGAAGAGGGGGACAAAGACATTGTGTTGAAAATGTTTAGAACACTCCGAGAGATGTCATGATTTTGGGTATTGTAGGAGTATAGAGGCTGAGGAGGTTAATGATGTTGTTCGCATAATGCGTAGGGGAAAAGCGACTAGGCCTGACGAGATCACGATAGAATTTTGGAAGAGAGCAGGCAGGGAAGGGAGGTCATTTTTAAGACGGCAAAGATGCCCGAAGAGTGGAGATGGAGTAGAATGATTCCTTTGTATAAGAACAAAGGTGACATTCAGAGTTGCAACAATTATAGGGGTATCAAGCTGCTAAGCCACACTATGAAAGTTTTGGAGGGGTGGTGAAAATGAGGGTGAGAAGAGGCATGTCTATTTCCGAGAATCAGTTCGGATTTATGTCGGGGCGCTCAACTACAGAAGTCATTCATATGACTATATTGATTGGTGAATAATACATGTGATATATTGTGGCCCTGTGAGGCATCTTTGGGTTTGCTGAATATAGGTTGGTAGGTATAGTTATAGAGGAGACTATGCCGAAATTTTTATAGTATAAGACCTATTATGAACATTCGAGGACGAATGTTTCTAAGGGTGGAAGGATGTTACACCTCGTAGTTTTAGGGCAATAAATTGAGAACGTGATTAAGAAAGTAAGATTCGAGTGTTGAAAGAAAAGTCTATTCACATATACTAATACGGAGATTAGTATACAAAAGGATGTGATCCCGAAATAATTTTGGATACTACAAATGTGGCGGTGGGAATTAATACTAATAGTTGTATATTTCCAATGGGGTTATGGATTAGTGTCGTTGTATAAAATGTTGACGTCGAGAATATGAGGTCTATCGAAATTTTTAGGATTTAATTAAGTGTGGGATTAATTTAAGTGGACAAAATAATATGTGGGAGTTAGTGGACAAAATATGGGAACTCGTGCCCCCCCCCCCAACGCGTGAACAAGACCCCAAACATACATAATGATTTTAAGCCCACATTTATCAATGCTCCTTCACCTTTAATTGAAAACTTCTCCTTCAACCTCCCTTCTCTCTCTCTTCTCCCACAGATTTTTCGACCAACTCCATAGCCAAGAGAAGACTAAACCAACTCCATAGCCAAGAGAAGACTAAACCAACTCCCCCTTCCAAGATTAAGTTCTTCTACTAAGTTCTAAGCCATGGTAAACTTCTCACCAACACTGTTTCGGTAATGCTGGCCGAGAATCTGCTCCAGCAACGTTAGCATTTGAGATGAACCATTTGGAAGAAAAACATGTAAGTAAGATGACTTTAAACTTGTGAAGAATGCATGCATGTCATTAAAAGTAGAAGAAATGGTGCAAATTGGAGCAGTGGGTGTCGAATGCAACTAGGGACTGTTTTGGCTAAGTTAAGATAAGAATTCTTCTTCTTATAGAGTAATTGGAAGTTAAATGATGTTGTAGTTTGATTTTCTAGAGAGAAGAGAGAGCTTTTAATTTTTAGAGAGAGAGGAGAGCTTGAAGAATGACCAAGTCTTCTGGGATGAACTCATGTTAAGAGAAATTGAAAGTAAGAAAAAGCATGTGATTGTATTAGTGTTGTAGTTGAGCCGATTTGGGGCTGTTTTGATTACATTGGGTTTGATTGTTGTTGTTATCGTTGTCATTGATTGCATGTTAAATTGAAGGAAATCTTGATATTTAAAGTTATAGTTGTTTATGTGAAAGTGTTGAAATATGAATTGAATTTTAAGGAATTATGAGAAGAGTTATGGTATTACGTTTGGTGAAGCCGTGACACCCATGAAATCGTGGGCATTGTTGTATCGTTTAGGGGTTGTTCTTGTTGAGTTAGAATGCTGGATATTCAGTTACAAATATGCATGTACATTGTGGTAATTGCTAATGTATGTCCTAAAGGAATAAAGGTATAGAAATGTGTTACTTTGCACTCTCGTTGTTGTTGGAGTATGGACTGTTATTAAGGGTTGTTTTAATATGGTTAAAGGGGCTGGATTAACATGAGAAATAGGTGTATTAATCACCTTGGTTGTATGGTTGTTGTATTCCATGAATGTAAAGAGAAAGAATGTATAACAATGGCATATATGGAGTATTTGAGACTGTTTTGGTTATATCCTTGAGTTATGTCTTGTTATCGATGTTGTCGACCTTGTGTGTGAATTGCGGATGTGTGCATAAGCAGGGGAAGTGCTGTCCAATTTGTTCTATAAAAAGAGAGTCGCCATTCGCTATATAACGTATGCTAGTAATCATAGAGTTGATGAATATGTTACTATTGTTATAGGTTGAAGTGTTAATCGAGATGAATTCTAATTATTGAGTTGGTATAGACGATAAGGTATGTGAAACTATCCCTTCTTTCTTTTTGGCATGAGTCACATAAAATGAGTGTACGATGGGCGTACATAATTCCAGTGAATCATAATTCCTAGTGATACTTGATATGATAGTTGTCTTTGATTTTCCAGTGATAGTTCATTCTATTTATTCCATTGAGTCAGATGATGATGATTTAATTTGTATATGGTTACTCATGATATTCTATGCTTAATGTTATTATATCATTTCACCGAGTCCCATGATGGGCCGGGTACGGCATGTATATATGATGATTTTACTGAGGCCCGGAATGGGTCGGGTACGATATATATGGACAGGTATCCATGGATATGGCTTCATTCACCGAGACCCTTCATTAGAGGGCCGGGTACGGTATGTATATGTATATGACTTCATTCACCGAGTCCCATAATGGGCCGGGTACGGTATATGATATGGACATGTATGACTCTCATTTCATAAGGCACAGGTATATTGGTATCTTTGATTATCATACTTGTCTCTTGACATCTTTTGGCCAGATATGATCTTTTTTATCGTACTTCATGTTGTACATACTCGGTACATTTTTCGTACTGACCCCCTTTCTTCGGGGGGCTGCGTTTCATGTCCGCAGGTACAGATACTCGGTTTGGTGATCCTCCAGCTTAGGATTTCTGCTCAGCTATTTGAAGAGCTACATTGTTCCGGAGCCCAGTCATTTTGGTACAGATCCTTGTTATAGACTTATGCATATTCAGGGGTACGGCGGGGCTCTGTCTCGTCATGTTTCACCGTTATACTCTTAGAGGTTTGTAGACAGGTGTGGGTGGAAGATGTGTTTTGGACATGTGTGGGTTGTAGTTGTGTTTTGGACATGTGTGGGTTGTAGTTGTGTTTTGGGTCAGTTGTATAGTTTTTGTTCGTTTTAGATACTTCTATGTATAGTGGCGGCCTTGTCGACTTGTCTATCTTGTTATGTTGACTGGATGTGACTCCTCAGGAGTAGGGCTGCACAAAACCCTGATCGGGCGAATGACCAAGGACCGAAAATCGAAAGGTCGATCAAGACCGAACCAAAAACTCGACCGTCCGGTCCAATATACACTAAAAACCGAAAAAACCGGACCGGATCGAGGACCGAATTTTCAGAAACGTAGGGCCGAAGACCGAACTGAAAAATTCGGTCCAGTGGTTATTTTCTCCGGTCCATTTTTTGTGCAGCCCTACTCAGGAGACAGGTTCATGTTGATATGTAGCGTTATGAGTCAGCAGCTTATTTTTACAGATTTCTACATTGTCTTGAGATTCAGTCTGATTGTATTTAACAGGTTCGTATACGGGTGTCCAAGTAGGGCACTAGTCACGGTCCATCGGTTTGGGGCGACAGATGCTTAGAGACTAGAGGTGTACTTGTGGCGTACACTAGAGCGATCAAGGACATTTTTTATGGAGTCAAGACCAGGGTAAAGACAGTGGGAGAAGACTCAAAGTACTTTCCTTAATGATGGAGTTGCACCATGGATCAACTCTTAGTCGTTTTTATTCGTCTTGGTGATGGATGGACTGACACGGCAAATCAAAGGTGAGGTGTCACTATGTATGTTATTTACGGTGACATAGTTCTAATTGACGAGACTCACAACGGAGTTAACACTATGTTGGAGGTTTGGAGACAACCCTGGAATCTAAAGGATTCAAATTGAGTAAGACCAAGACAGAGTACTTAAAAGCAAGTTTAGTGATGTAAAGTACGACGTTGGCGTGGAAGTGAGGCTTGGTACTCATGTCATTCAAAAGAAAGGAAGTTTCAAGTATCTTGAGTCTATTATCCAAAGAAATTGAGAGATTGACGAGGATGTCACATATCGTATTAGAGCATAATAGATGAAATGGAGGCTCGCATCCGGAACCATGTGTGATAAGAAGGTGCCACCAAAACTTAAAGGCAAATTATAGAGTTGTGGTTAGGAGGTCCCAAAGTTAAGACCCATGTCTTTGATTTTAAATTAGGAGGTCCCAAAGTTAAAGGGTATTTTAGTATTTAGTTAGATAAATGAACCCTAGTATAAATATGCTATTAGGTCTTTCTTTTGGAGAGAGATTATGTTAGATTATGAGTGTAGATTACTCTTTTGAGAGTTAGGGACGTGTCCCATGCCTCCTCTTGAACCTCTTTTGAATTACTACAAGTAGGTAATTCATGTATGAGTTCATTCTCTTCTCCTTTGGATCCGAATGAGCAAAGAGAATCTTATTTATTCTCTTATTCGAATGTTAATCTAATTAGTTCCTAGATTCTCTTCATTGTTTCTTTGAGTTAATTGATTGTTTTTCAATTGTAGATTAACCATTTCTTTCTTCATACCCTAGATTTAAGATTATTGGTTGCATTTACATATGTCTAGGTGTATAATTACTTAGGTGTGGGTTTATCCCAACAATTTTCTTAATCTTCCTATCAGTTTGTTGCTTTCCATAATTGTTCTTGGTGTTCATGTGGGGTTGAAGAACACATCTTCAATTTCTTTGGATTCCCGAGACCATTTCACATCAGAAATAAAGATATACGGAACAACGTGGGAGTGGTCTCGATGGAGGATAAGATGTGGAAAGTGAAGTTGAGATGATTCAGACATGTGCAAAAAAGATGTCCGGATACTCCAGTGTGGAGGTGTGAGGTTGGCTATAGATGGTTCAGGAGATGGGCCAAAAAAGTATTGGGGAGAGGTGATCAGACAATGACAAGACATGGCGCATGTCCAGCTTAGCAGCGACATGAGCTTAGATAGAAAGTTATAGAGGACATGAATTAGGGTAGAAGGTTAGTGGGCAGTTGCGCGTTGTCCTACTTATCCTTTTATACTAGTAGTCGTAGTATTACTCTTGTAGTTTCTTGTCTTCTATTTTTACTTTATATTTGTTGTTTTGTACTTTGATCATCGTATTCATTTGTTTTTTTCAGGCTTTATCCTATTTTTATAGTATTTTTTGTCATGACTTTTATACTGATTTGGATTGCGTGTGCCGAGGGTCTACCGGAAACAGCCTCTAATGTAGGGGTAAGGTTTGCGTACATTGTACCTCCCCAGACCTCACTTTGTGGGATTTCACTGGATATGTTGTTGTATTGGAGGCAACTTTAATTCATTTTGTAAGTCCCAACAAGGAATCTGAAACGTCAAAAGCTCTTGTGAACTTGAATATCTCTAAGATTTTAAATTTAAATTATTTTTCATATGTTTAATAACATACAAATTTTGAAAAGAACGGAGTTTTCAGTGCTTTTTGTCTATAATAGCCAAATTAGATCTAAACGTAATGATGTTATAGGTTATAAACCAATCACTATAATAGGCAAAATGATCCGAAACAAATGAAATTTTATAGAGGGTTTAACTGTGATTTCAGATGACAAAACAAAATGCATTAAACACTCCGCTGCATTAGTGGTGAGACAAACTACCAGTGGAAAACAACCACTCAGGAAATTCTGCTAACTGAACACATTAGTGCACCGCCTGTATTCTAAAGTAATAAATACTCTTAATAATATAATCTAATTTTGAAATAAACCAAAAAGAGAGAAATTCATGTTTGGGTCCTATAGTAAGATAGGGCAAAGAAAGATGTACCTCACCGGGATGAATAATAGTCTTGAACTTCTTTACAAAAGGTGAACGTGCTTCTTCGTTGAACTGAAAAATAGGCAATAAATATCATAAAAAGTGAGAACGAGGAAATAACAGGAAGAAATAGGGAAAAGTTTGCATCTATGCACATGGAGAACACCTGAGATATGTGTTGTGCTGCTGCAACCCTAGGTTTTACAACTTCACAATTAGCTATGACAAGCGTATTTGGAACGCTACCATCAGTCTGCAGAGAGGGGGAAAAGGATTATGATGAAAGTTGAGATGGCATTTAGAAGTGATGTAAGAGAATAATGAGATGACTGAACTGGAAGGATGATAACAATAACTACCACACTCACTGTGGAATTTAAAGCAAAAAACTGAACAAACAAATATTTTTGATACTTTCAAGCTCTTTACTAGCAATCTTATAAGAATGTTTATCAAGGCTAATCCACCTGCCCTGTACCGGTATTCGGTATTCGAGTTCTCGACCCCGACCCCGCCCGGACCCCACCCCGACCCTTCCCACACAGCCCCCGACCCCGTCTAGCCGTTGCACAACGGCTTCGCCCAATTTGGCCGTTGTGCAACGGTCAAATCCCCCTCCCCCTACCCCCTGATATTTATTTTTAACCCTCACGTTATTATATTTACACTTTAACCCAATTTTTTCAACTATAAATACCTCATTTTCTCTTCATTATTTCTCACAAATCTTCCTACAATCTCTCTAATAATCTCTCAATCTATCTCTCACTCTCTACATTGTCAGATTGTCTACTAAGTATTCAATTTTATTTATTCATTTGGGAGTGAAGTTGGCAACTAGCTTGAGGATCATCCATCGAGCAAAGTTTCAATTTTCAACTTGTCGATTACACGTCGACGTTACGTAGGCGTTTGGTACATTCGTTCATTCATTAAATTATTATTGTGTCTTTATTTTAATTATCGCACTTGATTTTATTATCTTTAATTATTTATTTACATAATTATAATGGAAGGATTAAGAGGTATGTTTAAGGGTAAGGGTGTTTCTACTAGTAGGGGTAATAAGGACATGGGTACTTCTTCTAGCCATCATATTCCTCCTAGACATGACGATTTTGTTGATACTGAATTATTTCCTGAAGTACCATTAGATTTAGACGAGGGTTATTTTCTGAAACTTAACAAGACTTTAATTTAGAAAATAATCTAGATGACACACCCACTAATGCACCTCAAACTGGAACGCCTCATATTCCCCTTAGTATGAGACGAGGCCCACCAGAACGAAAATTAACATCACATGTATGGGCTTTTTTTAAAGAGACGTAGAAAATCAAGCTACTAGATGCACAATTTGTAAAATTGTTTATAAATTTAAAATGGGAAAAGGTCAGAGCGGGATGGGAGGTTTAACTACGCATTTGAATAACAAATACAAAGCTATGTGGGATGAATATAAGGCTAAAATGAAGGGTGAGTTAATGCCTTTCTCAATCGGGACAAGATTCACATACTGTCCCGCACGGGTCAAATTGACCCTATGACGAAGCAATTGTGGGCCCTAAATACGATAAAAATAAAGATAGGGAAGCATTATCAAAATTAGTTGCATTGGAGGGTTTGCCCTTTTCATTTCCTGATTCTCCTGATTTTATTCATTATATAAGAGAAATGTACAATCCTGCTTATAACGGTTTTTCTAGATCAACTGTTAGGAGAGACGTTTTTAAATTTGCACACGAATATCAACAATATTTACGTTATTCATTATATCATTTTTCCTGGCAAAGTATCTATTACATCTGATATAGGTCGTAGTATTAACGGTCATGATTATTTAATTGTAACATGTCATTGGATATACTATAAATATTATATGCAAAAACGTATTTTAGCACACTTGTCTTTTTATTGCAGAAAATATTTTGTTAGTTTGCGAATATTATGGCATAACTGATAAAATTATGAGTATTACATTAGATAATGCATCTTCTAATAATTCTGCCGTTAGAACATTAAAAAATGTATTAACTTCATTTTTTCCAGATCATTTTTATAAAAAATGTGCATGTCATATTTATAACTTAGTTGTAAAAGATGGTATATCACTTTTTGTTTTGAAGACATTCTTGGAAAAATACAATTTGCTATAAACTATATTTTTAAAAATAATAAAATACAATGACTAAAAGAATATAAAAAAACTTGTCACGATTGTCAACTACCTTACAGAAAAAATCCCGAAGAAGTATGCATTAGATGGAATTCTTTATAAAACCAACTACGTGTTAGTTATGATTACAGAGGACCTATAACTTTATTTTTTAACGCCCGTAATCGAAATCCTACTGATATGCTTATAGATTCCGATTGGGGTACAATTTTAGAACTAAATACATTTTTAGAGAAATGTTATCTAGCTACTAAAGTATTTTCCGGTGCTTATTATCCTACTAATTCATCAATGTTATTTTATATAGCTCTAATATTTATATTACTTAGTGAATATATGGAAAAACCAGCTTATAAGGCACCTATTAAAAAAATGTTTCTAAAAATGAAAAAATATTTTATTCCTATTCCCCCAATTTATATTATTAGTATTGTATTAAATCCATCTATTAAAATAGACGGTTGTAAATCACTTATTGAAACTATTTATGATTGCATAGATAAACTTCCATCTCCCAAAAATTCAAATGACTCACCACCTACTGAAAAAACAAGAGAAGATGTATTGTCTAGCATACAAGATGAATGTAAAAAGGTATATACGCATTACCAACAAGAAAGTGCTTACCAACCAACCGGCTTCAATGTCATCTTCTTCTTCAACACAACATCAAAAACGACATGCTTCGGCTAGTATTGAAAGCCTCAAACGTAGAATGTTTAGTGGTACCGTTTCTAACCAACTTAGCGAATTTGATGTTTTGTTTTGCAGGGTCTTGTACCGTACGATTCAATTGAAAATGAAGAGGGACGTGAAGACTTGCTAAAATACTGGAGGGAGAATGAGAATAACTTTCCAACACTATCTAAGATGGTCGAGATGTGTTGAACATTCAAGCGTCATCAACAGCGTCTGAAAGCGCGTTTTCTGCGGAAAGATTTCAAATAGTGAGCACGTATATTCATTGTGCGAGACTCATTAGAGATTGCATCGCAGATTCTATTCGTAGATCGGATTCGCAAGTGAGCGTAGGAGGCGCGCCAACCGAGATCAACGAAGTTAAGACTACAACTACAACGAAATCTTATCTCGGATTGACTGGCGATGTCGATCAATTTGACCAAGATATACCAATTCCAACCGAAGAACCACAAGAAATTATAAAGAAACTAGAAAATGTGTTTCTTAAAATGTAATTCTTTTAATTATAATTTTACTATGTTATTTATTTGCAACTTTCAATATCACGAAGTTGCAATTTTGAAATTGTATTACCAAAAAAAAATCATACTTCTAGTCGAATAATATAAGAGGCACAAAAATAGTCTTGGATATTTTTATTAAACTATCTTGTTGTGTGTGTTATATATTTAATTTAAAGGCAAATAAAAAAATGAGCCCACCCCCGAGCACACCGCAGATCGGATTCGGCAAGCAGACCCCGCCCTACCCCGCCGCCTGCACTCGACCCCACCCCGCCCCGACCCCGCCCTACCCCAGCGCCTCCAGCCCCCGACCCCCCGCCCCGACCCCGCCCTGCCCCGTTGGTCAGCCCTAATTGTAACACACTTTGACAAGGTACCAATTTTTTTCTACTGAATGATCATTATGTACTTCATTCAAGTCCATACCTTAAGAAATAAGTCTATAGGTACACCGTAGATACAAACTGAAAGCAATTCTAAAATTAAAGGACATGAAATGATCATCTTGCCTGCTCGGAAAGGTAGAGGCGCTGGCGGTTTTTGTAAGTTGCTTGCTCAAACTGGGGACCCCATCTGAAAGAGAGAAATCAGACATTTTCATTTATTAGTATCCATAGATAAACAAACAAGGATGCAATACCATCAACATGAAGAGGCTCCAAAGTTGGTAAAAAGGTTGAATCTTTAAAGAGACCAAAATGGACGCATAAATCAAGAGAGAAATATAAAGGTATAAACCAATGGCCAAAGAATCTGCAATCAAATACGCCAGAAAACCTGCAGCCCAGCAATAGATTAACCAATATTCTGAGTACACTTCACTGTCAAACTTATTGACATGATTGTAGGCTGAGTTTGATAACTTTTGATATGTCACTTAACAAACAGCGGGAAAATACTGGAACACTTCACTGTTGTCTACCCACATCCTCTCTTGTCCTCCTCGCACAAAACAGATTAAAGAAGACTACTTGGATAACTTAGTAAAATCCGAGCGTGTCATTTGTAGACCCTTAATTATGATTTTCACATGGATGTCTAGGTTGAAAGGAAATCTTTAAACACGAGTTTCTCAAGAAGTAGATTCATAAAGCACTACTGCCCCCCCCCCCCCCCAATGCACTCACTTGCAAGTTGCACCTAAAGGCTGAAACACCCGGAAATGGAAAGAGGGGGCAAAGCAGAAACTCACGACTCGTAACAACTTAGAAATAGTCATGCATGTACATCGCTCAAAAACTTCTTCCGAAAACAATAATGGTGGAAAGAAGAGGTGCAATTCAAGAAAAAAAAACTAAATAAATTGAGAAAACAACACCACTGAGTTTAACTTCCATTTTCGCTAGTCAATATCTTTAAAGAAAATTTTCACAGCTTAATATTTCCAAGTAGAACTATCATATAGCAATTCAAGATATTCAAGAAGCCCACTTATCAAGAGGAGAAGAAAAAAGACTGTGTGTGATGACTTGGTCAGGATTGGGAGTTTGACGACTTGGTCAGGCTATTAGCTGAACTAAATGGCTTCTCACTGAATGAACTGGCAGCAGACAAGTCCAAATGGGGAAGTGCAAACGAAGGGAGGTATCTGTCCAGGCATGATACAAGCTACCAGAGCTCACATTGAAATCATTGATCACTGGCCATGGAAGACTATGCTACCACCTGCGATCATATGCTTCAGGTGGACTGCACTCTATGAGGCATGCCTAACCCAGGACAACCTTACTAAAAGAAACTTTCAGATAGTGAACACATGCTATATGTTCCATAAGTATGCATAAACCAACATTCACTTATTTCTGCACTGTTCAGTTACAACAGATCTATGGAATATAGTTTATTCTGTTTTTGAAATTTGGTGGGCTGTGCCATACAGCATCAAGGAAATCTTTGAGAGTTGGAAAGTTGACAGTACCATCATGAAAATCTGGAAGTTGGTACCTACCACTGCAGTGTTCTAAAAAACGGCCTGGGCGGCCGCCTAGGCGCTAGGCGCCCCCAGACCGTCCCGCCTAGGAATCCCTCCTAGGATATACCCGCCTAGGCGCTCACTCACCGCCCTGGTCCCGCCTAGCGTTTTTTTAGAACCATTGCCTACCAGTATTTTCCAAAAATGAAAGGAATAGAAATGTTTTCACGGACTATCAACTCCGAACCACTCTCTTAGGGCTAGATGCCTCTTTACTCTATATAGTCTGTCCAATATATCCCCTATATATTCTCCTGAACTTTGTTAGTTCCCTGGTCTTAAGATAACATGTTTTTTTGGTTTTAGCTTCTATATTTTGTAACTTATTTGATGAAACCCAGTACATAAGTCTAAAAAAATGAAACTAGTACATCATAAAAGAAACACAAATATTCACTACAGAGCAAGAGTATTAACAAATGCGACAACTAACAATGTGCAGTTCAAAACGCTAAATACACCGAACAATAATAGGGAGTGGGGTTAACAAAACCCTAGAAAGAAAGATATGAGAGTATACTAACCGACAAGAGAGGGAAGGCCAGAGGAGGTTGTGGTTAGCAAGCCAATCGTAGAGAACAGGAACGAGAGACTTCCATTGTGTGTACCGTTCGTCTACCGACGGCTGTTCTCCGCCTTTCTCCGCTCTCTCCTTCATTGTACTCACTGCCTTTTTACTACCTACTGGCTACTAGTAGAATGAGAGGACAACACGCGGAACAGTCTGCCTTTTTGGATTCCACTTAAATATAGCTCCCGCTACTTGTGAGTCATTTTGGAAGAAAAAAACAAACTACTTAGGTTTTCCTATTCCTCCTCCCATTGGGTTTTAACATAACTGGTAAAATTTTAAAAAACTTTCGTTTCAATTTAATTATCTTACTTTCTTTTATATATAACAATGATAAAATTTGTTATTTGTCTTACAATTGATCTAAATCAACGTTTATTTAAAATTATAAAAAATCATGCGTTAACATCTCATGGACTTTGCGAATTTATCAATTTTATTGTCTATTCTTAACGAATGAGCTCTTTAAGCAACATTGAATCTCATGTTTGGTTGGAATAACATTGGTAAATAACTAGGAGAAACTCCAATTGATCCTGCAATATTTGCATTATTTGAACAATTTATTCTTTAGGATCTTATCAGTGTAATCTATTTTATCTAAATAGTTTATTGAATTTAAAACTTTCAAGCTGCACAATATTTAATTATTTGATTCGGTTGAATCATTTGTTGACTTAGCTGGACTGGTGGTTGTCTTACTACTACAAGTCTACAAGGAATAGAGTTATGTATTGTTTCTCAAAAGCACTCCTTCACATGTGCAAGTCCACTATGCTCATGGTTAGTGTTAGGTTCTGTGTCCTAACATTTTCCGTAACATGTCTCTTTTTGGTGTTAAGTAAAAACAGGAAAATGTCATCTCAAATGTCGTGACATCTGGGAGGACATTTCTGGCAAGAGTTTTGTCTATCTTCACGGGCAGATTTCTGAAGCTGAGAAGATTTTATCACGTGAATGTTTGGCTTGGTTAGGAGCTAAGGAAAACACGATAATACTTAACAAGACCAAGTCCAAGGAGAGTGCATAACGGAAGGAGCATTCTCAGGAAGACAAAGTCAAATCTGTTGAGAATTTTAAGGTCAAGAACACTCCACCAACCTTATTCGCTCAACCTCCACCGAGAATCAAGAGCCTCTGGGTGAACTCTCCACTATAAATAGAGGTTCACTCCAAGGCTTTGAGATCCAGCTTTTGCGTAAGAAAATTCAGATCCGAGACGCCTCAAATATTGCCTCAAACACACTTTGGATCGAGCGATGCGGTTTTGTGATTACACTTGTTCAAAATCGCGAATTGCTTTCTTAGATCTATACTTGTTTTTTCAATTCAAGCAATTGTAATAGGTGTTTTTCACTTCTATTTTAGATAGATTTTTCAGTGCTTAGAAGTTAGGATTTAACTTCTTTTTAATCCCTTTTGTTTTACTTGACATCGCTCATTCTCGAGGATTTGTAAGATTGTATAATTTTTATACAATAAATTTTTGGTCATGAGACCACTATAAGTTATATACAATTATATAACTTATGAAAAACAATCTTGGGTGTCCTTGATTTATTTCCGCTGCATCTTAACTCGTTTTTTAGTTCTGCGTTATCATTAATGTTCCATTCATATCACGTAACATTTTGGGAACATTCTCATCGCCTTTAAGTTTACCTCTGTTCTTTGCTGAAATTATTTATTCCATAGTTTAAGTTCGACAATTCCTTTCAAGTGGTATCAAAGCCGACACTTGACATAATAAGTGCTAAGGTCCTTTTACTTAACTATGGATCCGGCTAATCCAAATATTGGTAGACTTCTTATTTTAGATGGATCAAACTATCCTTATTGGAAGATTCGCCTACGTTCTCACATCAAATCCATCGATGTTAGAGCATGGAGATCTATTACTAATGGATACACTGTTCCTATGCTTCCACCGACGGCGAAGGCGACATTTTGGTCAAGCCTGAGGCCGAATGGACTTTTGAAGAAACTAATAGTGCTGGTTTCAACGAAAAGGCACTAAATGCTATTTTCGGATGGGTTGATCTTTATATGTTCAAACTCATCCAAAATTGCTCTCATCGCGAGATGCTTGGGATACTTTACAAACTCATTGTGAAGGTAGCTCGTGTTCGACGAACGAAGTCGTGACGCCACGAGTAAGTATGAACGTTTAAGGATGGAGGAATCGGAGGATATTAAAACCTATTTTGAAAAGTTGATTGATATCTCTAATGAATGTCAAGTTCTTGGTTCTCCATTGACCAACAATCAACTTGTTGAAAAAGCCCTTCGATCTCTTCCTGAAAAGTTCAACATTAAGATTTGTGATTGAAGACACAACCTCGCCACAACGGACCTACATACTTTAATGAGCATTCTCAAAACATATGAGATGAACATGGAAAATCAAAGGTCTTTATACAAAGGCGGATGTTGCCCTTCAAGCAAAATCCTTAGAGACTAAGTCAATGAAGAGGATGAAACACTCAAGAAATTGGGATTTGCGCTAACGCCGCTTCTTCTTACTCGTAGGTTCAATACGATGTTAAGAAGATTCAACGAAGATAAGAATAAATCTAAGTCTAAAGAGCACCAAAACCAAGGACTCAATCCACGAATTACCAAGAATTTTCCCACCGCACAAAAAGGCAATCAACTTAGAGAATAAATTCGACCAACCAGTTCGATCCTGTTACTCGACAAAGATTCAATGTCACGCTCGCCGATGGGGCCATTATGCCAACGAGTGTGCAAACACTCTAAGAAAGGTTGGCAAAAGTCTATGGATTTCCTAAGTGATGATGAAGGTGAAGGGAAGAGAATACGTAAATAGAGTCACAAGCAACGCCGCCATCGCTTTTGAACATTCTCTCGCCGATGATGGGCGTTTAGCCGATCGTGATACACTAAATGTCATGACATTTCCGAACATCACCAGAACATCTGCAGATACAAAGAACAATGCAGATGTATGAGTTTTTAATTCTTCGATGTCAATTGCTTCGTGGCTTTATTTCAAAAATGATTCTAAACACGAGACTCGAAGACTACAAGGATGATATGATTAAGAATTGCAAGCCTTTGCAAGGACTTAATCATTGAATCTAATCAACTTGAATCAAAGGTGAAAACTCTAACTCGTGAGAATGCGCAGATTTGATAAGTACCATTACCCGACCGGAAGTGACTCTACCAAAAAGATCTTGAATTCGAAAGATAAGTGCAAAGTTGATCTAGCCAAGAACCTTCAAAAGCTTAACACAGTGCACCTCCAAATTAGATGAAATCCTTAGTGTTAGTCAACCTCACTATACCGGTTTGGGCTACAAGAATCCTATCAATACATTACGCCTAACTTGTTTGTTAAAAATGGGAAATGAACCGTAAGAAGGGTAGCAACTATGTGTGCAATTATTGTAATAAATCTGACATTTAAAACCTTTTGCTTTAAGTTACTAAAACTCGTAAAGAAAAGGTCTTCCGCACGTCACAAGAACTTCAGACAAAGACTTCAAGAGACTCCTCTATCTACAAAAATCGTAAGGTAACAAAAAGGTTTGGGTTCCCATCAAGAAAACAAGTTGTAATGTAGCCATAACCGCACTAAGACCAATATCTTCGATCGCGTACTTTGATGGTCGTTCCCGCCATACGACAGAACAAAAGATCGCCTAAAGAACTACAAAGCTCTAAATGGAGGAAATGTTACATATGGAGGTGGAAAGAGTAAGATAATAGGAAGAGGAATTGTTAATGCCCCCGAATTCCAAAGATCAATAATGTCTTGCACGTTGATGGTCCGATGGCTAACCTAATTAGTATAAGCCAACCGTGATGACAACTTAGAGGTAAGATTCAATAAACACGCATGACATGTTGATGAAACTAACAAACGATAATGACAGTACAAGAACAATTGATAATTGTTATCTTGTCGGAGAACATAAGGTATGTAATAGTGTTAGACTGATGACACAACATTGTGGCATCAAAAACTAGACATGTCAATTACCACAACCTTAGAAAATTGATATCTTATGAGGCGGTAAAAGGCATTCCTAAACTAAGTCCTATGAGTGAGACCGTGGTGTGTGAAGATTGTCTCAAAGGTAAGCAAACCCGTGTCCACACAAAGTTGTTCAGAGTGATGGACATTTCTCAGGTACGTCTCATTGCTTTCAACTTTTACATATGGATCTTATGGGTCCAATCGAGGTAGATAGCCTGTGAGGCGTGAGGTACTCTTTGTGATTGTAGATGACTTTTCAAGATACTCTTGGATATTCTTTTTGAAAGAAAAGTCTCAAACGTTTGACATGTTTAGAATATTGTACTCTAGAATTAGAAATCTATATCATTTCTCTATTTTTCGGATAAGATCTGATCATGGAAAGGAGTTTGAAAATAATCAATTTTCTACATTTTGTGAGAAAAAAGGTATTTTCCATGAATTTTCTCGCTCCCAAAACCCCCAACAAAATGGTGTGAGAGAGGAAGAATAGAACCCTACAAGAAATGGCTAGAGTCATGCTAAGTTCTAAAAATCACAAAACATTTTTGGCGTAAGTTCTAAACACCGCAAGTCACATCTCTAATAGTCTATCTTAGACCAGAACAAAAATGACACCCTATGAGATCTTGAATGGAAAGAAACCAAATCTACGTTACTTTCATGTTTTTGGGTGTGTATGTTATGTTCTAAATGATAGAGATAATCGAGCAAAGTTTGACTCTAAGAGTGATAAGGGAATTTTCATAGGCTATTCTCAAAATAGCATGCTTACCGAGTGTACAATCTTGAACCAAACTGCATAAGAATCTGCTAACATTGTTTTTATGATAATGCAGATTATGCAGAAATACACCAAGAATGATGCCGTCAGAATAATACAGTGAGGGCACCACGTAAAATGCAGATGTTACACCAAATGTCACAACATCCGCAGCAACACCAGAATCAAGATGAGAACACCGCAGTTCGATGAGGATTCAAGTCGAACCGTGATCCAAGACGCAGGATCCTCATCCGTAATCAAGAAACCATCCCAAGCGAATGTAATAGGAGAAGTATTCAAGGAATAAAAACAAGGAGAAAAGAGCCAAAAATTACCGAGACACGCGGAAGATGCGTGTATGTCCACCATACATCACAAGGTAAGTCGATCTTGCTATGTTTCTACTTTGGAACCTAAAAACATTAATGAAGCACTAAAGACAGTTGGTGGATACAAGTCATGCAAGAAGAACTAGAACAGTTCACCGTAAATGAGGTTTGGGATCTAGTTCTCGCTCACGAGACTAATGTAATAGGAACTAAATGGATCTTTAAGAATAAATCCGATTTAACTGAATCAAGTATTAGAAATAAAGCTAGACTAGTGGCTCAAGGATACTCTCAAGTCAAAGGTATCGACTATGATGAAACCTTTGCTCCAAAGAGCTGTAATTGAATCAATTAGATTATTACTTGCCATAAATTGTTGTTTAAAGATAACTCTTCACCAAATGGATGTGAAAGGTGCCTTTTGAATGGAGATATTGATAAGGAGGTATATGTTGAACAACCCAAAGGATTTGAAGATCCTCACCATCCACAACATGTATACAAAGTTAAAAAGGCCTCAGATGGACTAAAACAAGCTCCACGCATGGTATGGTCATTTAACTCAATTCCTTCGAATTTGGGTTCCAACGTGGTGTAGTTGATTGTACTTTATTTATAAAACACCATGGATCAGATATGGTTATTGCTCAAATCTATGTAGATGACATAGTTTTTGTTCGACTTCAATGTCTCATCTTAAGACTTTTGTCGTTTATGTCCTCAACATTCGAAATGAGCATGATAGGAACTAACCTTTTTCTTAGGCTTGCAGATAAAACAAAATGAGGAGGTATCTTCATTTCACAAAGCAAATATGCCAAGAACTCGTTAAAAATTTGATTGGAGAATGTCAAACATATGAAGACTCGATGGATCAACCTGCACTATATCCAAAGCATTTGGGGAGAATGTTGACCCAACTTTATACGATCTATGATAGGTAGTCTTTTGTATCTCACCGCGAGTCGTCCAGATCTTATGTTTAGTGTTTGTGTGTGCACGATTCCAAGCATGCCCTAAAATTTCCCACTTAAACGCCACAAACGTGTCATAAGATATGTCACGACACGTGAGTTGGAATTTGGTATTCCAAAGACACTAATCCTAATCTAATAGGATATAGTGACTCGGATCAATGGGGATGTGGAAGATAGAAAAGTACTAGTGGAGGATGTTTTTACCTCGCAATAACTTAGTTTCCTCGGCATACAGAACAAAATTGTGTCTCACTCTCAATCGAATCAATACGTAGCAATGAGTTGTTGCTCTCAATTATTATGGCTAAGACACATGTTAGACGATTATGGTGTTTCAAAAATATCTTAGTTTTGTCTTTGTGATAATATGAGTGCCATCAATATATCTAAAAATCCGCTCAACACTCTCGCATAAAACATATAGATATAAGACATCACTTTCTTCGAGACTGTTGAAAAAACAATAGTTAGAATCGATTATGTTGACACTTCTCATCAACTAGCTGATATTTTTACAAAAGCTTTAGATCATGAGAGGTTTTCAAACTTGAAAACTCTCTCTGCCTCTGCTCAATATAAAAATTAACATCGCCAAGGTATATCCAAATGTCCCCGACATTTGTGTAACATTCATCTAGTGTAAAACTGAACCGCTTCTTTCTGGTAAATGTTAAAGTTGTTTTGTGTTTCTAACGGTCATGACTTCTCAAAGGAACACCTTTTAAAATGATACTGTTCTCGCGATGATATAAAAATCATAAAAGTGAGTATCAAAAATAAGGCAAAGCCTTAAATTCCTAAGAATTGTAAAATGTCAGGCAAATCCCACAAAATTGATACTGCTCCTATTCTATAGGAGTATCAACATACTTATAATTTATATCATGATAGACACAAGATCTTATCTATTTGGACTCAATATACATTGTTCCACTAATTTAGAGACAAAACTCTATAAAGTGTCTTGCTTTAGTCTTAAAACTGTTGTTCCTATTAGAAAATGACTCCCGTGTTACACAAAATGTGCTAAACATTTCTGATAACACTCAGATTTCCAGATTTTTCAAAAGACGTGTGTCGATTAATGTTGAGTTGGTTTTTGTTGAAAAATTTCTCTTGTTTTGATGCTCATTTCAAACAACCTCTAAACCTTGAACTAGTCTTTGTATAGAATTTAAACACTTATGTAGATAGTTTTTGCCAAGTGTATAAATACCCATTCACTAAATACTAATTCTCACTTCCAAAGAAACTTCCTCCGAGAAACAACAAAAAAAAAAAAAAAAAGGAACGAAATTTTCGTGACATTACCCACGATGAATCCCTCGCACAACACATCTCCCTCACAAACTTCTCCCATTCCCGTAACCTCCGAAAACCCTAACTTCTCCTTCTCTTCTTCCCCTTTCTCTTCAATGGATGTCTCACCCATGTCACCGAAAATGTCACCACTACCCTGCACTCCTCTAACGAGCACAAGTCCACCATCAGGCATGATTCAGTGATAAGTGACTTCCAAGAACCTCTGAAATCGCCTATCCAGGAGACAAATAATCCTATCAACTTAGAAACCCCGGATGTTTCCGCCCTCCCAAAGAGGACAAATCAAGCAGCCTTTTTCCACTCGCAGATCGGTCCAAACTTTGAGAAGGCTCGACATGGTGAATCCTCCACCAAAGCGAAAGTCAGCGACTCTCCTCTTCAAGCTCCAGCTCACGATTCAGAGAAGACTCTTTCTGGTTGAGTCCCAACCTGAATCTCCCGCTTCACCTTCCTTCACAACCGCTAATCCAGTGAGGAAGATGAAATTCCGCACGACACCCCACAAGGTTTTATCTCAAGAAATGGTCATGCTTCGTGGGAAACAAAATCATCATCAACCCTCAAGATGTCACGTAAAATGTTATGATATCTTCGGATCATCTATCCACAAAACTTCGATTCCGTGTCCGAGGTCTCACAAGCAGAGCTCGACCGCTGCCTAACCCCTTTCTCTCCCAAGTTTTTAACAACCAATCACTCAAAACATCGGGTTCGGGTTCAACGGCCGAGCCATTCGAACCGAGAAGGTGTTGGACATTGCCTTTGTAGTAGTCACGGCCCGTGGATTTCTTCACTTCAAGAAATCTACTAGACTCAGAAATAACAAATGTCCCATGTAGACAAGGTAGTGAAGTTATTTTATGCAAATCTAACAAGTAAAATAGAAACCAAGTCGAAACACTTTGGGAAAGTGTTTCATAACAAATTTTATGACTTCACACCGACTACAATTAACCAATGTTTGAATAGAGTGAATGATGCTGAGAGGGCAGAATGGGAAGGGATAAATGACAGGGATGAGGTGATTTCATACCTCACCGCGAGTTGTGAAGAAATGGGTTTCAAGGTGTCCAACCTCCAAACTCACCGCTTTATTCATTGCTTTGCACAAGTTAACGATACACAATTGGTTGTGTTCTTTGAACAAATCAATTGTAACAATTGAACAAGCATTGCTCCTATACAAAATAGGAAAAGGTTTTAGTGTTGATATAGAAAACAATCTTTCAACAGATTGTAAATATGGCGTAAAAGGACACGTATCATCATTCCTTTCCTCATCGATCTTGGTACTAACCTCACAGGATTCCAAGCCCCTGGCAGGATCCGCTCGAAAGAACTCGCGATACGTCGTTAATCGACGATCCCAAGAGCAAGAGCAGAGTCATTGATCTTCCATGGACGAATACAAATGAATTGCTAGTTACCGTAAATGTCCTGCATCTCCCAGAATATCTCACAGCCGTCTGACAATCCGCTGGTGCAAGAAATTGCAAAGCTCAATGCCCAGATCGCAGAGGACTGTGCACGGAAGCCCTCGTGGAAGCTAGGAACGTTACCTATTTTTGCTTTCTTCCCAAAAAGGAGATGGGTCCGTCTGGAAGAATCGATGTGGCCGAATGCTCAAACCAGAGGATCTTGATACAGTGGAGATGAAACCAGAGGACAATCCGAGGTCGGAATGAGCTGGGAAACAACTCGAGGTTGTGGTTTAGCCGCTAAGTAGCGATTGTTGAACGCTTATTAGTTGTGGATCGTAGTTATTTGGCTCGACGCTTGAGACATTTTAATTCGCTTATATATTGCTATTTATTCTATAACGCTTATGTGTATATTGATGGTTTCAGTGCATTAATCTTTTAGATGTATACTCGCATTTGCATCATACCGATTCGAGTAACTTATCGCACATAGTGTATATATCGTGCTTTATAATCGCTTTGTGTCAAGGTTGAGATATTTGCTGTGATAAAATCATTAAACTATTTAGTTTTGTGAAGAAAGGCAAAAGTGGGAGATCAGTGTTAGGTTATGTGTCCTAACATTTTCCGTGACATGTCTCTTTTGGTGTTAAGTAAAACAGAAATATCATCCCAAATGTCGTGACATCCGGGAGGACATTTCGCAAGAGTTTTGCCTATCTTCACGCGCGATTTAAGTGAGAAGATTTTATCACGTGAATGTTTGGCTTGGTTGTGAGCTAAGGAAAACACGATAATACTTAACAAGACCAAGTCCAAGGAGAGTGCATAACGGAAGGAGCATTCTCGTGAAGACAAAGTCAAATCATTGAGAATTTTAAGGTCAAGAACGGCCCAGCCAACCCTATTCTCGCTCAACCTCCACCGAGAATCAAGAGCCTCTCGTGAACTCTCCACTATAAATAGAGGGTTCACTCCAAGGCTTTGAGATCCAGCTTTGTAAGAAAATTCAGATCTGAGACGTCTCAAATATTGCCTCAAACACAGCTGGATCGAGCAGCCTGGTTTTGTGATTACACTTGTTCAAAATTGTGAATTGCTTTCTTAGATCTATACTTGTTCTTTCAATTCAAGCAATTGTAATAGGGTGTTTTTCACTTCTATTTTAGATAGATTTTTCAGCTTAAGTTAGGATTTAACTTCTTTTTAATCCCTTTCTTGTTTTACGGATTACTGTTCATTCTCAAGGGATTTGTAAGATTGTATAATTTTTATACAATAAATTTTTGGTCATGAGACCACTATAAGTTATATACAATTATATAACTTATGAAAAACAATCTTGGGTGTCCTTGATTTATTTCCGCTGCATCTTAACTCGTTTTTTAGTTCTCACATATTGTTAATGTTCCAGTTCATGTCACAGAACATTTTTGGGAACATTCCTTACTGTCTTTAAGTTTACCTCTGTTCTTCTTTGCTGAAATTATTTATTCCATAGTTTAAGTTCGACAATTCCTTTCACTCATGTATAGCAACTACGACAGCTATTTCACCTTAGTGATTATTTCATCTACCATCATGACACTAAAAGTGTTAAAACTTAAATTGCTTGCACAAACTAAAATCCTCATTTTTCGCACTAATTATATCAACATCCCTAGAAATTGAACTTTGCAATTGATCAGTAAATGCAATAATATTTTTGTTAATCATTGAAATTGTAACTTTATCGCCTTATTAAATGGTACTAATCTTCGATGTTTTGTGTAACAATTATGATTTCTTGTGTTAGAGAAATACATGTGATAGCAGCATTTTTCCAGCCAAATGGCATGACAAATGCACCTTTAAGACTCACATTGGAATGTATGGACTTGGACATTGCATCATAAATTGAGTGGTTGGACTTTGAATGCTTAATTGAATTTCATCTGATAGTAAATATACTCAATATATATTCATAATATACTATGTAATTAATGTAAAATAGAGATCATAATTCTATTAGGACTACAATTCTATACTCTATATATATGACATTAATAAGAGAGCTCCAATGAAGGAGATTTACACTATTCTACTTGGTATCAATAGCCAAAAAAACTCTCTACCCTAAACCCTAGTGTGGCGTCGTACCCCTCCCCCCCCCTCCCTCTTCTGGCGGAAAGTAAATGGTATACAACCTCGTATACCACTACTCTTTCGTGATATACAGCCCATATACCTTGCTCCTCCCTGATACAACGTCTTCTCTACATACAAACTTGTATACCCCGGATATATCATGATATACAGCCCCCAATATTGTTACACCTCGTAAGTTAAGACGATAATTAAGAACGTCATTAAGGAATTAAGATTCGAATATTGGTTATATAGTATGGTTATATTTGCTAAATCCAGAAGTTAGTACATGAAGGATGTGATTTCAGATTTTTTTTTATTACAACGAGCGTGACAAGAGAATTGAAAATGATTGTTATATATATGTCCCGTTATGAATTAGTTACGACAACAGGAATACGAGGCTTTATGAGACTTTTGGGAATTAAAGGAAGCATGATTAATTTAATTATACTATTAAGGGACCAAAGTGTAGATGGTAATTTTTCAGATTTTAGGCAACCCTTATTTAACTTATAAGCTTTCTCCTTTCTCATTTTCTTGTTCTTTTAAAATTCAAACCAAGAGCAAACCCCTCTCCTTTTCTTTTCCCTTCCAGCCGTGAGCCTCACCATTTCTATACAAAGATTGGAGCTTTTGAATTCCTCTACCAAAGTTAAGTTCCTACGAACCTAATTAAGCCCAAACAGTGAGCAAAAATCAGTAGCTCTGGCCGAGATTTTGGAGCAATTTTTCTAAGTTTTTTTATCAAGCATTTAAGGAGGAAAAAATATATGAATGAGGGATTAACATTGTAGGATGTTTTCATGTCAATTGGAAGTTGAAGAAGTGTAAAATTTGGATCAAAATTAATAAAACAGTGCTCAGATTCGCTGGGACGGTTGACCGATTCAAGCAAGGAAATTTCAGATTTTTTGAAGAGAAATTTGAAGTATAAACATGCAAGGAAGATGGATGAGAATTATAGATTGCATGCATGTTATTTTTGGTTGAAAAATTGGTGCAAAACAACGAAAAACAGTGGGCAAACCGAGAGAACTGGGGCAGAAAAATCGGGATTGTGGGAAGAATTTTAGTCAACTTTGGAAGGATATATCTCCCCGTATATTAATGGGGTTTTGGGTATTTCAAACGCCTAGAATAAAGTTCGTCGAGTGTAGGTTCCAACGCAACAAACCTCTCGTCGATAGGACACCGGAGTAGAGAGTTATGGACGTTGCAAGTTCAACTGACAAAGCAGTGGCTAAAATTGGGACTGTTTTGGGGGTAAATTAAGGTATGAAAATTCTTATTTCTATGCTATAATTGTAGTTGCGTGTTGTTTTAGATTAAGGAAATAAACTTGTGTTAAGATATGAGATTAGATTAAGAGAAAAATTAGAATTAAAACATGCATGTGATTGTTGAAATGTGTTGGACCGATTTTGAAGCTAGTTCTATCAATTTTGAAGTTGTTGTGTTCAATGGTTGTGTTGTTATCATTATCACAAATTGCATGTGGAATTGAAGAAGAAATCTTGATAATTAGATCATAGTGTTCATAAGGAATTATTGGAGCATGAATTGTATTATAAGAAGTTAAGAAAGAAAATATGGAATTGGTAATGTTGTTGGCCGAATTTGTATGGAAATTAGTGGACATGTTGTATTGCAATTTAAGGGGTTGTTTTGGTGAAATTATGGTGACGGAAATATGAGTTATGCATATACATACAAAGTATGGTAATCACTAATACATGTCCTAAAAGGATTAAAATGGAAAAGGTGTTCTATGCTAACTATAGGACTTAATCGCCTTGGTTATTGAAGTTGTTGAATTTTATAAGTATAAAAGAGAAGGAATGTACACTATGGCGTAAAATGAGTATTTGAGATTAATTTGATTATATCTTGGAATGATGTTTGGTTATTGGTGTTGTTGGCTTGTTGATAAATTGTGGATACGCACATAAACAGGGGAAGTGCTGCCCAATTTTTTTTATAGAAATAGGAAGGCGATATTCAGTACAACTTACGTTAGAAGTGCTAGAATTAATGATCGTATCATTGTTATTATAGGCTGACATATTAGCTGAGGCGCGTCCTAGTTTTACATTGGTTGAGCGACTAAGAGGTATGTAAAACTCTTCCTTCTTTCTTTTTGGCATGATTTTAATGAAAGTACGGTGGACGTACGTAATTCCTATAAGTTCAGTTTTAAAGGATAATTGTTGATTAGTGTCTACGATTTTCAGTAAAAGAGTTTATTATGATGATATTATCGAGAGTCAAAGATGATTTTTAATTGCATATGGTTGCTCATGATATCTAATCGTGCTAAGTATTATTGTTTCACTCCATCGAGTCCCGAGCCGGATCATGTTCGCGCAGACTTTACGAATTCATCGAGTCCTCACTGTAGGCGAGACATGTTATCTGATTGATATACGCATAGACATAGCGGCGGATGAGTAAGCATTCATGATTTACGATATGACTTCATTTTTGTTAAGCTTGATGACTTCTATCTTAACTTGACACGATTGTGATTTCATTTTCGTGATTTCATGTTTTATATACTCAAGACATTATTTCAGATCGAATTTTCCTGGGCCGTGGTTCATGCCCGCAGTTCAGTGTTCAGATAGGTGACCCTCCACCCAGACATCTACTACCACCAAGAGCTCCCTTGTTCCGGAGCTAGTTATTTTGGTACAAATCCTTACATTTCAGACTTAGGTATATTGTAGGCACGACGGGGTCCTGTTCCGTCATATGTCAGTATTGTACTCCTAGAGGTATGTGGACAGCTGTGGGGTGGTTGTATGTACTTCCGTTTTGGTTTGCGACGTTGCTCTACTCTGTATTTGGATGTTCCCGGATATACTTGTTGTTATCTAGTGGCGATCTTGTCACCGCTTGTATATATTGTGTTGTTAATCGCGACTTCGTGAGACGTTCATTCACGCCAGGCGCCGCCTTGTCAGCTTGCCTATGTGGACAGGGGTTATCATTGCATTGTTATGCTGCCGAAATTTCTATAAATTCCGGTATTAAATGGATTAAGTTTGACATGTCAGTAATGACGTCCAATTATGACGTTTAGTCGCGGCCCGTCGGGTCGGGTCGTGACAAATATCTCTCATTCTTCTCAAAACAAACATGTATACCACGATATACATCGATATACATAGCACACAACCCCTATATTCCCGGTTTTTGGCCCGTATACATCAGGTATACATGCGATATACACCACCCAAGACACCTATCATCCATGCAGAACTGTATATCATTGTTATACAACTGATATACGACAACCCCTCACCTGATATTCTTCCAAATATTTTTGGCTACCCTAATGGATTCTCTCGCTTCTGCTTCCTCAACTCTTGACGTCACAAATCCTCATCCCTCTTTCACCCCACTACTTTTCATCCGGCTTTCGCCATAACCAATATCAAGAACTTCATACCATTGATTCTTGATCAGGATGATGGACAATATGTGTCATGGGTTGAACTCTTTCATATTCATGCATGTGCTTACAACATGCTTGACCACATTGATACCACTTATCTCGGCCCTCCCGATGTCGACGATGTGACATGGAGGTGTCTTGACGTCATCGTCAAACAGTGGATCTATGGAACTATCTTCAATGACTTACTTCATACTATTTACGAAGACCGAATCAACGACCCACGAGTTATGGATACGATTGGAATAGATTTTCAAGACAACAAACATACACATGATGTGTATCTTGAGGAGCAATTCAACATCACCCATCTTGAAATTTTTGCAAACATAGTCGATTACTGCATACGACTAAAATTGATTGTCAACCAATTATCTAATGTGGGCAACCCTATTTCAGACACAAAGATGGTTCTGTAATAAATTAATGGTTTATCGAATAGTGATACGACACCCTTGCTATGATGATCCAACAATCTGATCCACTATCGAGCTTCAATAAAGTCAGGTCCCAATTTCTATTAGAGGAGACGAGACGAGCAAAACTGGACGAGCACAATCCGACAGTTTTGGTAACTGACGTCACCGTAACACCCACCGCCACCTCCAGTCGGCAAACATATTTTGACCCAATATTCCGTTGTAAAACAACCACGATGGTGGAAGAGGCAAGGGCCACGAGGTGGCCAATGAGGAAAAGGCAGATGTCGTGGAAATTGGGCCAATAATTCGAGCAATTCATATTAGGCCTAGCAAACGCAACAGCGGGCATGCCTACTACTCTGGCCATTGTAGAGTAATTGAGTCTCACCCAACATTAGTTTTCCAGCGGCCCATCATCTTAAGTGGGCCCAGTGTACTGGGAGTACACCCAGCAGTTCCCTAGATAGGTCCGGTTCACCAGGCCCATATCACATCGAGCCAACAACTGATGGCATGACTAATACCAACATATTTGGGTCAGGCTTTCGGTACGTTAAATATTCAGCAGGCCGATGATGCATGGTATATGGATATAAGTGTCACGTCTCACTTCATCAACAATTCTGGTAATCTTCTACAACTGCGCAGTTTAAATACTCATCAATCTATTATGATCGGAAATGGTTCCAATTCAAGGGTTTGACCACACACTAACTCAATCTATTATGGTCGGAAATTTGCAATTGCTTTATCTCTCGTCGTCGTCGTTGACCAGTGATATTTGAATTTAGGATGATGTTAATGTTGTCTGATTTTGATGTTTCATTGTTGTCTACTTAGTTTCTTGAATTTGTAATGCTCTTAATTATAGTTTTTGTTGTGTTGCAGCTAAAATAGTTGAGTAGAGGCTAAACATTTTTGTTGGTCAGCTCCAGACAGAGTTTGGCATTCTTGATTGACTCGTTTCCACAAAAATCCCCAATTTATTACTTCAATTGGCTGAATTGAAACTAAACTATCATCCGATTCTTCAAAATTTGGATCATTTTATGATACAATAGTATAAAATGTAAGGTTTGTAATATAAACTTAAGATATAACGGACCGGTTCAATTTTGTTGAGCAGAGGCTAAACACATTGTATAATATTGTATTTTCGTGGGTGACTGGTCGCAGGTGTATATGGAGAAAAAAATTGTGTTTTTGGAGGTGTATATGGGAGTTAGTGGTGTTGAAGTTTTTTTTATATAATAGTGTATGATATCATATAATAATGAATATGGTGGTATATGAGTGTAACTGGTGGTATATGGGTGTGTATGAGTGTTTATGGGAGTTGGTGGTGTTGAAGTTATTTTGTGTATAATGGTGTATAATGATGTATATAGATGTATATGGTGGTGTTGAAGTTATTTTTTGGAGAAAATTTTAAAAATATACAATTTGCTTACTTATACACCACCAACTTCAACACCACCATAGACACTCATATAGGTAAGCAAAATATATATATAAATAAGCAAATTATATATTTTTTAAATTTCCCCCAAAAAGTAACTTCAAAACCACCATATACACCCATATACCACCATTATTATACAATATTATACACTATTATACAAAAAAAAAAAAAAAAAACTTCAACTCCGCCAACTCCCATAAACACTCATATACACCCATGTACATTATTATATAAAAAAAATAACTTCAACATCACCAACTTCCACTCATATACACCTATATACACTACATCAACAACAATATACCCAATAAAATCTCATAACGTGGGTCTTCAGATGGTAAAGTGTACGCAGACCTTACATCTACCTTGGTAGGTAGAACAACTGTTTCTGAGAGACTATCGACTCAACACATAGCATAAGTACAATCAACGCAAAAGTACAAACAAAGCAAGATAAACGATCGGATCTGGTAAAAAGGCAGTTTGAAAATGCTCATATCGAAGCGAGTATGCCACGATAGTGCATTCTGAAAAAGTAAGCAGTAACTAGTATAGGTAAATACGCTAAACAAAGTACACCAAATAACACACAACAACATCAATCAAACTACAAATGATTATAAGGTCATACTGCGCCTATTAGTACGATAGGCTAAATGGGCCTACATTAATAACATTATAATTACCCGTTTGCAAGCATAAGTAGGACTACATTCGACTACCTACTAAACCTAATATGTGTCCTCCACAACCCACTATCTAAGGTCATGTCCTCACCTGCGTCATATCCCGTCTAATCACTTCTCCTCAATACTTCTTCGACCTACATCTACCCCTCATGAACCGTCCACAGTCAACCTCTCACACCTCCGTACTGGGGCATTTGTGTCTCTCATCTGCACATGCCCAAACCATCTCAATTTTGCTTTCCACATCTTATCATTCATCGAGGCCACTCCCACTCTATCCCGAATATCATTATTTCTAATCTTATCCCTCATTGTATTCCCACACATCTATCTCAGCAACTTTCATCTTTTGGATGTGCAAATTCTTGACTGATTAACACTCCACCCCATATAATATAGTCAGTCTGACCACCACTATATAAAAATTGTCTTTAAGTTTTTGTGGCACCTTTTTATCACATAAGACTCCAGATGCGAGCCTCTATTTCATCAACTCTGCCTCAATATAATATGTGACATCGTCATCAATCTCTCCATCCCATTGGATAATAGACTGTCACGCCCCGACTTTTCCTAAGTCTTTACTTAGGGCGTGATGGCACCTGGACAATTATTTTCCACCAGGAGCACCATTTAATTCTCTTTATTTAGAAATTTAAACTTATATTCAAATACGGAGTTATTAATAAAAATAACAATAAAGACATTTGTTTATGACTTTATTGAAAATATAACGCGAGCCCATGCTCGTGCAAATATTATTTCTATATAGACATACTGACAAATATTATTCTAAGTTGGAAGGGAGACCATTCCACACGCATTTCGAGACATCGAACCGACATTCGAACTTGACGAGTACCAAGCCCAAGAATGGACTTGGTATGACAAGAGGTCATGGACGATCGCTAGCCTCGCGCGAGCCTTTCCTCTATCACGCTTTCACAAACATGTTAAATAAAGAGTCACCTATCATCCGGGCCGAGTGGTAACCTTACTCGCAATTCAAAGTAACACCACAATATTCCAAGTGCAATCACATTATAACGTAATAAGCATATTGCAAAACATATCAAAGTTACAACATTTTTAAATATGCAACAACTCCCCATGTGGGAATTTCTGCTTAACTAACACTTCATTTTATCTCGTATTATATGTTAAGACATTCCTGCATTTCCACATGTTTATTACATTTATAAATTTGTGAACGCGTATTCACTTTTCATATTTATATATAGGTGAACATGTATTCATCTTTCATATTTGTTGCGCGTGCAACCCGATCCATTATATTTACGTATTTGTGAACACGTATTCACTTTACGTTTTGTTGCGCGCAACCCGATCCATTATGTCTACGTATTTGTGAACGTGTATTCACTTTACATTTTGTTGCGCGCAACCCGATCCATTATGTTCACGTATTTGTGAACGTGTATTCACTTTACGCTTTGTTGCGCGCAACCCGATCCATTATGTCTACGTATTTGTGAACGTGTATTCACTTTACGCTTTGTTGCGCGCAACCCGATCCATTATATTTACGTATTTGTGAACGCGTATTCACTTTACGCTTTGTTGCGCGCAACCCGATCCATTATATTTACGTATTTGTGAACATATATTCACTTTACGTTTTGTTGCGCGCGCAACCCGATCCATTATGTTTACGTATTTGTGAACGATATTCACTTTACGTTTTGTTGCGTGCAACCCGATCCATTATATTTACGTATTGGTGAACATATATTCACTTTACGCTTTGTTGCGCGCAACCCGATCCATTATATATTTATATATTTATGTGAACACGTATTCACTTTTCATATTTTTCTAAGATCAAATAAATACTATTCTCTTTCTAACATTCTGTCATTCATACTTGTAACGATTATAACTTTTTAACCATAACTCCAACTAAGGTGTTTCTCAAGCGGAAACTAAGGTAAGACGGGGATCTTTCACTGTACCCAATTTCATTTAAAACTACTTTGGGTAACTAACACAAATTGATCCTCAAAACAGCCACATGAAATTTGTTTCATGAATTTTATTAAACAAAGACCCAATCTTATAATAGTCATAACTCCTAATCTGTAAACCCGTTCAATCCCCATAAATTCCCAAAACGACGAGAACCGAGAGATACACGTCTCCATGTGAACCATTCTTTCATATTCTGTACCATTTGGTACAGTTTTACACTTTTATTTGCTGCCCTTCCTGGATCTCGATAGATCCGAGGCAGAAACTTTAAACAGAGATAACTCTCAATCCGTAAGTCGGATAGACCCCCGTAAGGTCTCAAAATGTTCACAACAAAGAGATCTAGAACTTTCATTTAGAAATAATTTTCATATTCCCCACATATTAGTACAGTTTTACGTTTCAACGTTATGCCCTTCTGGATTCCGACAAATCCGAGGCAACAACTTCAAACTACAATAACTTTCAACTCGTAAGTCCGTTTTAATAAATATTTATATATATCTGTCCGTAACAGATATATTTACAACCATATAAATTTTCATATAATTCTAATAAGTAAAACTCAATAAAAACAGTCTGTAATTATGCCCTTTCCGAATTTCGACCAAATCTAAGGCAGGAACTTTGAACTATGATAATTTTCAAACCGTACGTCCATTTTACCTCATTTTTGGTTCTATATGATCATATTAGAGAGGTGTACAATTCTTCCGAATTTCATCAAATTCTAACAATTATAACTCAGTGAGAACAGTTCGTAAAGTTTATGACGCAACTAGTTGTCTAAACAATCAAAAGTTCAATATTTCTTTTCAACACTCAATTCTTATTCCAACATGTATTGAACTAAAAATAAATGATGTTACCAAGAATTTCTGAGTGAGAAAACTCACCTTGTAAGTGTGAAGATTATTGTTGTGTGGTTGCTAAAATTATTCTTACTCTCTAGTAGTTTGCTTCTTGTTCTTCTTGCCCTCTTGGTATTTTTTCCTCTTCTTTTCTCTTGTTTTTTTCTGATTTTCTAACCTTTATGTTATGTACTTTGTTTGTGTGTAAATACAATGTATAAGTGGAGAGTTTTCTATAACTTATAGGAGGTGAAATGACAAGAGTTGGAGGGGAAATGAAAAGGTGGGAAGGGGAAGGGAAGGCCTTGCACGTACGTGCATGCTCCAAAATTGTTATTTTTTTTATTTTTTTTCTTTTGTTTTTCTTTTGTTTTGTTTTCTTATTTTCATTTCATCTATCTATTTATCCAACTTTAACACTAATTCTATCCCATGCAATTTATTCTTTATTTTCTTATATATATTTATTAACCCAACCACAATTATATATATATATATTTTTTTCCGAATTTCACATTCTCTCCTCCTTAAGCAACATTCGTCCTCGAATGTGAATAAGGTCGTAACATAATCACATAGACACAATAATGTTTATTGTTATTGTAACACTAATTTGGGGCTTCACATTCTCCTTTCCTTAAGAAGCATTCGTCCTCGAATGAAAATATGGTTGTAACACAATGCATATAGACACGCAAATGGTACACATATGAAGTACTATGTAATGCATTTTTTCCTTAGTCAAATAGGAATGGATATTTGACTTTCACCGCCTCTTCCGCTTCCCAGGTGGCTTCCTCTGTGGAGTGATTCTGCCATAGGACTTTCACGGAAGCAATATCTTTATTTCTAAGGCGTTGGACCTTTCAATCAAGTATTTCTACCGGAGCCTCTTCATATTGAAGCTCTTTATTAAGAACTATCTCCTGGGGAAGGATGACGTGACTTGGATCGTGCAAGTATTTTCGTAACATTGACACATGAAATACTGGATGCAATGCTTTCAGCTCTTGTGGAAGTACTAATTCGTAAGCCACATTCCCCACTCTTCGCAAGATCTCATATGGCCCAATAAACCTTGGGCTCAATTTCCCTTTCTTATCAAAACGCATCACTCCCTTCATTGGGAACACTTTTAAAAATACTTTCTCCCCCTCTTGGAATTCAAGATCTCTTTTCCGATGATCCGCATAAGACTTATGACACGTATGAAATGCTTTTGATCCGCTCCCGAATCATCTGTACCTTATCATTTGTTTCTTGAATGACTTCAGGTCCGAACAGTTGCGCCTCACCCACCTCGAACCATCCAAGTGGAGATCTACATTTTTGTTATACCCCGTATTTCCAGAGTATGTACGTGAGGGCGTACGTGTACAATTTGAGCCTTAAGTAGGCATAGTTTCGAAATTTGTACACAAGTGCCGAAAGGAGTCGTTTTTCGACGAAACGTTTCCACAGCTTTCGTAGGGAAAATTCCGGCTATGTCATTTATATTTTTTGCGGATTTTTCCGAGAGACGAAACATTTTGATCAACGAGGCGACACTTGTCACCCTCTAATTGGAAGGCTCGACGGCAACCATGGCATGGCTTGACGAAATGGGTCACGCTCTTCGCCAATTGGCTCCTTGATTTGTGCCTTGTTTTGTGGCTTGTTTGTGGAGTGTTTTGTGGAGTAGGGTTTAGGGTGCACTTGGTTTAATCTTGCCTTACACTTGCTATACACTTGGAAGGATCTTGCCTCGTTGCCTTTGGTTTTGCTATAAATAGCCCCCTTTGTGAAGACTTTCTTCATCCACAAATTGCCTAAGTCTTGAAGTTCTCTTCCTCCTCCTCAGTGAAATTGGCCCACCACACCCCTTCCCCTTTGCCGAGAGCTTTCCCTCATGTGGTCTCGCCATGGGTACCACTAGCCTAGTTGTTTTCAGATAATACCCTTTGTTGTGGTATAGAAATACTCTCCTAAGTATTGTTGTAATGTCCAAAATACTTTAGCCCAAATACCTTGTAGTACTTTCCAAAGTACTTTGTACGAAAAACCGGAAAATACGATTATACTTTCCTTAGCCTCTACACGAAACCCTAAGGAAAATCTTCACCCGTTGTTGAAGTAGGGAGTAGAAGTTGCGTAGAACTTCTAAGGTTGTTTGGAGCGATTGAGCACTTGGAGGAGCTAAACCTTGCTCGGGAGCGACTTTAAACTCGGATAATTTTGGGCTTATCGAGGTAAATATCTTGTCCCTATTGTAATTGGAAATTACATAAGTGTTGAATATATAGTGTTGTATACTATATATAGAATCGAACTTAGTATTATGGCAATGTCTTTTGACTTAAGCTGAAGAATGAAGAATTGAACAAGAATCACATGTAGGATAATAAAGAGAAGAATCGAATGTAATTACCTAGTGGTTGTATTATGTAGACTTATGTAGCATTACTTGTGTAGTAGTAGAATTGTACGCGTCCGGTTAGGCGTGTTAACCCCGTTTGGCTTGGTAGCCGACTCGATAGAAGGAAGAGATTTACGCCATGTGAGGTGCCGCGAATTTTCGTAGAAAGATGGGAACGTGTGTTTAAGATTTAATAGACGTTTGTGGCCTTTATAGGTGAAAGTACTAAGAGTAGCGTATTCTACCGGCGAGTGGAAAGGGCTAGTGCGTTGTAGTACTTGGAGCATTTTGCTTATTGTCGTTAAATCGTCGTGAGGTATGTGAACCTCTTCCTATCTCTTCTAGCATGATATGTGTGAACTATGTAGTACGGCAGACGCATACGTGTTAACTGTGTTTGATTGTTCTTAAACATAAAGTGTTATAACGCTTTATGGGAAGTTGGTTATAATGACTTTATATAGGTAAGAAAATACTTTGGTTTTAAAAGGTAACTGATGTGAATTATAACTGGCTTGTTATAATAAAGAACTTGATGTATTTCAAAAGATTTATAAATCGTTTTGGAAGAGAGAGTAACACTTTGTTTTAAAAGGTTTTAAAAAGAGTTATACTAGCTTTATGGGGAGTTAGGTATAATGTCTTAAGAGAGGTAAAGAAAATGGTTTACTGATGTTAGAAGTTAAGAGACTTGATCTTATAAGATAAGAGACTTAACTTATTTGTTTTAATGTGGATGTTTGCGTGAAACCTCATTCGTGAGTATTGAGTACTTGGTTTTATTTAAAGGGATAATGTTTTACTGATTTCGGAAATCAGAATGTGTATCGACAGACCACTGCAGCGTTAATAAAGGAAAATGTATTGAATAATGATGTATCGTATTAAAACCAGAGAAACCTCCATCCGCATAGAAACTAAGATGAGACAAGATGATATTACATTTTCTAGATCATGGTCATTGTAATAAGAATGTTGTAAACAAGAATAACCTACTCTCACGTGAGACTTATATTACTCAATTGTTCTAAAAAGGAATCAGTGATTAAGTTTATGAACTATGAAACCATTTGAAAATGAAGCTTGAGTAATTGAAACTAGGCAAACCGAACTTAGGAAAAGAATGTTGTTACTTGATTTTGAAAAGGAATGTGGGTTGGGTCATTCTAATACTACGCATCGGGTGACTTTGATAAGTAATGGATCTCTTTAAAGAATTTAACGACGTAGTACTTTAGTGGTGAAACCCGACTTTGGCATAAAATGAAGGTACTTTGAGTGATGTGAAACTTGCTATGCTTGTTGTGGTGAAACATTCCTATGCTTGTTGTTGGAAACTTGCCTATGCTTGTGATGATCGCCTTTGTGGTGCAAGTGTGGTGTTTCTGTGGTACCGCGTCTCGATAGAGGCGGTTGATCGTTGAGGTTTCTTCGTTCGGCTGGTATCCGGTGGTCGCCTCGCACCGCCTGCCTCGTGATCGATTCGCCTTGGTATCCGTAGTCACCGTGACTTGCCCTGCTCAAAGATAGTGACGAAGTTTCGTGATACGCTCGTCCCAGTGGTGGCCTCACCGACTTGCCGGCCACCGCGTGACCGCCTTGGTATCCCAGAGTCGGCCGTGACTTGCCTCAGACGGCCGTGTTTTCGTTGTATCAGACATTGGTACGGTCGGATCGGTAGTTATACTTGTCTGCACGGTTTTTTATAACACAGTGGGACATGGTGTTCATGTATAATCCTTGGTATTGTTATATCATAAATCACGGCATGAGGAAGAAATTCCACGCGCACGAGTGATAATTTGGAGCGTGAGTCCTCGCTCTTGAATCGGTTATATGTTATATATCGTAGTTTGGTCATCATACATGTCTCCCGATTTATATAGACTATTATGATTTCATTTACTGATTTACGCTTCACATACTTGGTAATTACAGATCGACTCTCCTTCGGGCCGAGCGTATAAAGAGGCGAGCTCTACCACGGAATGCACCAACCGTGGCTCTCCGTATGGCACATCCCGAGCGGCCGTAGGCGTGCCTCGAGGATCGCAGTTGCCCGGCACCATTTGTTGGTCGTCGAGCAAGGCTCGCGACAAAGTGACAAAAGTGGTATCGAGCGATTAATCCTGAAAGTGTCTACGCACCGTGTCTAGTAGAGTCCGGATTATCGGTGTGTTGTGCACCACATCTATGATCGTGAGGCTATAGGACATTTAGGATTGGTTTCCATTCTTCTCATTCCGAGATCGTGCTTAGAGCCGTGTGATAAGATTGACCCTCCGACGTGTTTCGCTTTTACGATTATGCCTCGCGAAGGCAACCCGCCTGGCGGCAAGGCACAGAGGATCTGCGAGCAGAGCGGCAGAGACCACAAGACTGAGCCTCGATCCCGCACCGGAGCGAGAGAGATGAGTTACAAGGAGCTGGCCCGATTACGGCCGAGTTGTGGCTGACTTGAGGATAAGCCGACGCAGCAGCCCGAAGACCAGTGGTTCACCCTAGATCGAGATAGTTCGAGGCTACTGGATTTTTTGAGTCAGGCCGCGAGTTTTATGGGTCGAGGCACGAGGATGATCCGCAGAGTTCATCCGAAGCGATTCTGGATCGAGAGTGATCAAGGCATCGGAGATCGAGTCGGTGGTCTTAGGTTCACATCAATCGCGTGATACCGCAATGATCGGGTTTGATTCTTGAGCTGTCCAGTGGAGAGCATGCACTTCCAGCGGTATGGAACGAAGTTCTCGAGGCCTTTCTGCACATTTCTTGCCTCCCGCATGATGAGGGCTCGGGCCGACGATTTTTGGTGTTATGGCAGAATCCGGCGACGGTTCGAGTACAATGTGAGTTCGACTCATTGGCCAGACGCCCGCGTTAGTAGCTAGTATGGAGGATCGAGTGCACCGATATGTTACAGGCTCCGATGATTGCCTTGCAGAGTTGTTGGTGTAGCTCTTCACCGCACGACATCGCTCGCACGCAGCGTATACACTGATGTGGCGAGCGGATAAATCGACGGAATGACCAAAGTCGCCAGGAGGCCGTAACAGCAGGTCCTTTGGTGACTTTCGAGGCGGACCGCCGCCAGCAGACTAGTTATGTACCTCACAAGACAGAGTGGTCCTCCCCGCCTTTCGGACCTTCGGATATTCGGGAGCGGTCGGGGCTCCTGTGTTTCAGATTTTCGGGAGAAGCGAGTGCTCGCGGATGAGGTTGCCCTTTCTCAGGCCGTTGTGAAAGCTTCATAAGGGAGAGTGTCGACTAACTCTGAGATTGTTATTTTGCGCCATCCGCAAGAGATCGTCCACTGCGGTAGCACCGGTAGATAGCATGGACTACTAGAGCGATGCGGGTTCTTCACCTTCCAGCGAGCAGGATGTTCGCACACCGGAAGGCCCCAGAGGTCGCGGAGTTCTCAGCTTTAGCGGTCCTCGAACCGCCTAGTTTCGTGTATATCCTTAACTCTCAGAGTTTTGTTTGTATTGATGTTGTTGATGTGTTTAATGTTATGTTTGGATAGCTTTGTGCTAAAATGTGATTTAGAAACCCAGTTAGTGAAAAGGTAAGTCCCCGGGTAGTGTGAGATGGAAGTGGTAGCTTTCATGATGTGAAATAGTAAGATCGTTAGGATCGGGAACAAGAGTCGGCGCGGTCGGGTTGAGGACCATTTGCGGTCAACCCAGAACCTTGCCAGCGGGTCGGTCTGGTGGTCCCGCCAGTGGTAGGTCACGAGGGTGCTAGCCCAAGTTTAGATGACCATCGTATGAGTTCGTGGACGTTGCTCGATCGAATCGGTTCGTAAGGCGGAATGGCCCAGGAAATCGAGGTTAGTGAGATGACCAAGTTCGAGGTAGTGACTCGAGGTTGGAAATGCGTTGGCTGAAGTGTGGTACGGATGCTAGAACGAGTTCCAGTGTTCGTGACGAGTACTACGAGAAAGGGGAAAAGTGAACGTATGTTTTGTGGCCAGGTGTGGCATGATTGTTTTCGTACGTATAGCAGTGAAGACTATACTGACGCCTGTTGTTTTGAGACCTTGAAGGAACATTCGGGACGAATGTTTCTGCGGGGAGAATGTTATACCGTATTTCCGCAGTATGACGTGAGGGCGCACGTACAATTTGAGCCTTAAGTAGGCATAGTTTGAAATTTGTACACAAGTGCCGAAAGGAGTCGTTTTCGACGAAACGCTTTCCACAGCGTAGGGAAAATTCCGCTATGTCATTTATATTTTTGCGGATTTTTCCGAGAGGCGAAACATTTTGGACCAACGAGAGGCGACACTTGTCACCCTCTAATCGAAGGCTTCGACGGCAACCATGGCATGGCTTGACGAAATGGGTCACGTTCTTCGCCAATTGCTCCTTGATTTGTGCCTTGTTTTGTGGCTTGTTTTGTGGAGTGTTTTGTGGAGTAGGGTTTAGGTGCACTTGGTTTAATCTTGCCCTTACACTTGCTATACACTTGGAAGGATCTTGCCCTTGGTTGGCCTTTGGTTTTGCTATAAATAGCCCCTTTGTGAAGACTTTCTTCATCCACAAATTGCCTAAGTCTTGAAGTTCTCTTCCTCCTCCCTTGTGAAATTGGCCCACCACACCCCTTTCCCTTTGCCGAGCTTTCCCACACATGGTGTCGCCAGTGGGTACCCCTGCCTAGTTGTTTTCGTATAATACCCTTTGTTGTGGTATAGAAATACTCTCCTAAGTATTGTTGTAATGTCCAAAATACTTTAGCCCAAATACCTTGTAGTACTTTCCAAAGTACCCTTTGTACGAAAAACCGGAAAATACGATTATACTTTCCTTAGCCTCTACACGAAACCCTAAGGAAAATCTTCACCGTTGTTGAAGTATGGAGTAGAAGTTGCGTAGAACTTCAGGGTTGTTGGAGCGATCGAGCACTTAGGAGGAGCTAAACTTGCTCGGGAAGCGACTTTAAACTCGGATAATTTTGGGCTTATCGAGGTAAATATCTTGTCCCCTATTGTAATTGGAAATTACATAAGTGTTGAATATATAGTGTTGTATACTATATATAGAATGAACTTAGTATTATGGCAATGTCTTTTGACTTAAGCTCAAGAATGAAGAACAAGAATCACATGTAAGGATAATAAAGAGAAGAATCGAATCGTAATTACCTAGGTTGTATTCTGAGACTTATGTAGCATTACTTGTGTAGTAGAATTGTACGCGTCGGTTAGGCGTGTTAACCCCTCGTCAAGCTTGGTAGCCAATTCGATAGAGGAAGAGATTTACGCCGCATGTGCGGGAAATCTTCTGAATTTTCTGTAGAAAGATGGGAACGTGTGTTTAAGATTTAATAGACGTTTGTGGCCTTTATAGGTGAAAGTACTAAGAGTAGCGATTCTACTCGGAGTGGAAAGGCGGCCAGCGCGTTGTAGTACTGGAGCATTTTGCTTATTGTCGTTAAATCGTCGCGAGGTATGTGAACCTCTTCCTATCTCTTCTAGCATGATATGTGTGAACTATGTAGTACGCAGACGCATACGTGTTAAGCGTGTTTGATTGTTCTTAAAACATAAAGTGTTATAACGCTTTATGGGAAGTTGGTTATAACGACTTTATATAGGTAAGAAAATATTTTGTGGTTTTAAAAGGTAACTGATGTGAATTATAACTGGCTTGTTATAATAAAGAACTTGATGTATTTCAAAAGATTTATAAATCGTTTTGGAAGGGAGAGTAACACTTTGTTTTAAAAGGTTTTAAAAAGAGTTATACTATCTTTATGGGAGTTAGGTATAATGTCTTAAGAGAGGTAAAGAAAATGGTTTCTTGATGTTAGAAGTTAAGAGACTTGATCTTATAAGATAAGAGACTTAACTTATTTGTTTTAATGTGGATGTTTGCGTGAAACCTCATTCGTGAGTATTGAGTACTTGGTTTTATTTAAAGGGATAATGTTTCCGATTTGGAAATCGAATGTGTATCGACAGCACCACCGCAGCGTTAATAAAGGAAAATGTATTGAATAATGATGTATCGTATTAAAAACCAAGTAAACCTCCATCCGCATAGAAACTAAGATGAGACAAGATGATATTACATTTTCTAGATCATGGTCTTTGTAATAAGAATGTTGTAAACAAGAATAACCTACTCTCACGTGAGACTTATATTACTCAATTGTTCTAAAAAGGAATCAGTGATTAAGTTTATGAACTATGAAACCATTTGAAAATGAGAAGCTTGAGTAATTGAAACTAGGCAAACCGAACTTAGGAAAAGAATGTTGTTACTTGATTTTGAAAAGGAATGTGGGTTGGTCATTCTAATACTACGTATCGGGTGACTTTGATAAGTAATGGATCTCTTTAAAGAATTTAACGACGTAGTACTTTAGTGGTCAAACCGGACTTTGGCATAAAACGGCGTACTTTGAGTGATGTGAAACTTGCTATGCTTGTTGTGGTGAAACATTCCTACGCTGTTGTTGTGAAACTTGCCTATGCTTGTGATGATAGCCTTTGTGGTGCAAGTGTGGTGTTTCGTATTACCGCGCTCTCGATAGAGGCCGGTTGACCGTTGAGGTTTCTTCGCTCGGCCCGGTATCCGGTGGTCGCACCGCCTGCCTCGTGGATCGATTCGGCCTTGGTATCTCGTAGTCGACCGTGACTTGCCTGCTCAAAGATAGTGACGGTTTCGGATACACGCTCGTCCCCGTGGTCACCAGATTGCCTTGCCACCGGTGCGTGGCCGCCTGGTATCCTGTGAGTCGGCCTCGACTTGCCTCAGACGGCCGTGTTTTGGTTCAGACATTATTAGTACGGATCGGATCGTAGTTATACTTGTCTGTCACGGTTTTTATAACACGTGGGACATGGTGTTCATGTATAATCCTTGGTATTGTTATATCATAAACCGCCAGCTGAGGAAGAAATTCCACGCACGAGTGATAATTTGGAGGCGTGAGTCCTCGCTTGACGTGAATCGTTATATGTTATATATTGTAGTTTGGTCATCATACATGTCTCCGCTTTATATAGACTATTATGATTTCATTTACGTGATTTACGCTTCACATACTTGGTACTTGCATCGACCTTCGGGCTGCGTTCACGCCGCAGTGAGGTACATCGGATGTCGATCCCCGCTAGGATCTCATTTCGCGTTTTGGGAAGCTCGTTCACGGAGGCTTATCTTGGCATGTTACCCGAGTCTGTAAGTTCTCAGACGTTCGTGGTTTGGCGGGCCCTGTCCGGCCATAGTTGTTGTATAAATCTTAGAGGTGCTGTAGATCACAAGTGTGGTCAGAAAAGGATTAAACTGCTCGTGTTTTATGATATACCGAAGGCAACTGCTTGGTTGCTTTGTTTATTTACTATATCTCTCATTTCACGTAAAGTTTTTATTTCCGGTTTTCTCGATGTTGTATCACTAGGTGCCCGGGTAAGGCACTGCGACGGCCCGATTTTCGGGCGCATAATTTTCGTCCATATAATGCTTCAAACGGCCATTTGTATGCTAGAGTGAAAACTATAGTTGTAAAGAACTCAATTAGACATAGATGGTCCAACCGCTTCCTGAAAATCTAACACACAAGATCGCAACACGCCCTCGTTGTTGGATTGTTCGCCACTTGCCCATCCGTCATGTGGAAAGTCGTGCTTAACTTAACTTTTGTCCCGAGACCGCTGAAACTTTGCCAAAAGTGTGAGGTGAATCGAGAACCCCGTCAAATAATTTGTAGCGGAATCCCGTAACCGCACGATCTCCTCAAATAAATCTGTGGTACTTGTGGTGCGCGATACGTAGTCTTGGCCGGTAAGAAATGGGCTGACTTTGTAAGCCGATCAACAATCACCCAAATAGAATCATACCCTTCTCGAGTTTTCTGCAGGCCATTCTGAAATCCATATGAATCGCCTCCCACTTCCACATGGGACTCCAATGTCTGAAGTAATCCGTGTTTTTGATGTTCAAATTTTCACCGCGACATATAAGACACCTCCCGACAAACTCCGCAACGTCTTTCTTCATCCCGTCCCACCGTAATTTACCTTGAGGTCTGATACATTTTTGTTGACTCGGATGAATGGAATATCTTGTGTTGTGACCTCATCTAAGATCTTCCTCCTTAGATCCTTTACCTTAGGAACACATAACCTACCCTTATACCGGGCGGTTCCGTCATTATCTCCCAATGTAAACCGTGAAGGTTTTCCTGTTGATCCTTCCCGAAATCCAACAAACTCCGCTTCTCAAACCGACTTTCTTTTATTTCGAAGCTAAGGCGCATGCGAGGTATCATTTACCACCACCCTACCTTCACCGATCTCGCTTAAGCTAACCCCGAGGTTTCTCAATCTTTGTACCTCCTAACAATACCTCTTTGTATTGCCAAACGGGCCAAGCTGCCCATTGATCTCCCATCGAGTCGCTACCACCACGTTGGCTTTCCTGGATGGTAAAGAATACAAAGGTCATAATCCTTAAGCAACTCTAACCTCTTCTTTGTCGAGATTCAAATCCTTCGCGTGGTTATGCATCGCAAACTCTTATGATCCAGAATATGTCCACATGCACACCATACAAATAATGTCTCCATATTCGTAGGCAAACACCACCGCAACTAATTCCAAGTCATGAGTTGGGTAATTCTTCTTATGTATCTTCAATTGTCTAGATGCATACGCAATAACCTTTCCAAATCGCATCAAGACACATCCTAACCCAACTCGAGGCATCGCAATAGATCGTGAACCCTTCTTGTCCCGATGGTAAGGTTAGGGATCGCGCAGAGTCAACAATTCCTCTAGTTTCAAAATCGGTTTCACATGCTTCCGCCATCGTACTTAACCGCTTTTTGAGTCAACCGGTCAAGGAGCAAAGAAGACTAGAAAAACCTTTACGAATCTTCTATAATACCCACCAAACCCAAGAAACTTCTAACCTCCGCCGAGTGGTCGGTTTTGGCCAGTTCTTCACTGCTTCTATCTTCTGGGGGTCTACCATAATTCCATCCCTTGACACAACATGACCCAAAAAGGCTATCTTTTCCAACCAAAATTCACACTTTGAAAATTTAGCATATAGTTTCTCCTGTTTCAAGACTTGAAGCACTACCCTCGGATGATCTTCCTGTTCTTCAACACACTTGCTGTAAATTAGGATATCATCTATAAATACAATTACGAACAAATCCAAGAATGGTTTAAAGATTATGTTCACTAGATCCATAAAAACTGCTGGGGCATTGGTTAATCCGAAAGACATGACCAAGAACTCATAATGGCCATATCAGGTCCTAAAGGCTGTTTTGGATATATCATCTGGATTTATTTTCAGCTGGTGATATCCCGAACGGAGATCAATCTTGGAAAAATAGCTAGCGCCCTGAAGTTGGTCAAAAAGATCATCGATTCTTGGTAATGGGTACCGGTTCTTGATCGTGACCTTATTGAGCTGCCGATAATCGATGCACAATCGGAGCGATCCGTCTTTCTTTTTCACAAACAGGACTGGTGCACCCAAGGGGAAACACTAGGCCTTATAAAAACCTTTATCCAGAAGATCCTTCAATTGTTCTTTTAACTCCCTCAATTCAGCTGGGGCCATTCGATATGGAAGAATAGAAATAGGTCTTGTACCCAGAATTAACTCTATAGCGAACTCCACTTCTCTATCCGGAGGAAGGCCTGGGAGATCTTCAGGAAAAACCTTCGAAATTTTTCAAACAATAGGGACATCATGCACCGCTGGGGACTCTTTTTGGGTATCTACTATATTAGTCAGATATGCGTACTCCACTTTGTGACTCCTTAATAACTTTTGAGACCTAAGGTAGGAAATAAGCTGACGTGAGGATATTCTTCGCATCATGGGTAGCAAATCCACGGAACAGGTGGTATAACGTCTTGGGGGTTTTCCCCTCATTTATACTCTTACCCTGAAGCAGGTGGTATGACGTCTTGGGGCTTTCCCCTCATTCATACTCTTACCCTGGAGAAGGTGGTATGACGTCTTGGGGCTTTCCCCTCATTCATACTCTTACCCTGGAGAAGGTGGTATAACGTCTTGGGGGTTTACCCCTCATTTATACTCTTACCCTGGAGAAGGTGGTATAACGTCTTGGAGGTTTACCCCTCATTTATACTTTTACCCTGGAGAAGGTGGTTGTTACACCCCGTAAGTTCAGGACATGTGTAAGTGATTGTACGTAAGGAACACAAGACTTGGAAATTAGTACGAAAGGAAGGATTGTTTTTCCGACGGAAAGTCTTCCGGACGTCGGAAAGGAAAAATGTTCGTTGTTGAGAATTGGATTCTCAAAATGTATTATTTGTAAAGTATAGAACTTATTAACACTATGGAAATTTATTTTTTACGGATTTGGTCACGTGGGGCCCAATGAAATTTTACATTTTGTGGGGCCATGAGGTTCTGAATTTTATGGACGAATGAGAGGGCGACACGTGGCACCCCAACAAGTGGTCTTGGACGAAAATGTTAAGGGTAAAATGGTCATTTACCATGGTGGAAGATAAGTCTTGCTAATTAAGAGCTTGAGATTGTTGACCAAGTCAAGGGCCATTTGGCTTGATCCCTATCATCCAATTAATACAAGTGTTTTTATCTAAGCCCTCGTTGTGTGTTATAAGCACTACTAGTGCAAGACTTGCCATTTAACACTTAGAAAAAAATCACACTAGTTGTTCTTCATGGAGTAGCTCTCGGCTTTGTTGAATATCCCACACAAAAAATTTGTGATTTTGATCCATTAGCCACAAGACTTTAACCCAATGTCCCCAAGGGTGTTGTAAGGTTATCTCAATAGAAAGATTTCGGAAAAACGGAGTTTTCACGTTAGTCGCAAGGCGGAAACTATTGGAGTTCTTCAACTTTGAAGTTGGAACTTGAAGATGGGTTCTTCATAGGCCTCTAAGGAGTGCTTGGAGCGGATTGGAACCTAAGGAAATGAGCTAAGAATTGCTAAGGCGCGACTTTGGATCTTGGAAATTTTAAGGGCTTTGAAAGGTATAAATTTTGTCGTTTTAATAGTTAAGGCTTACTTATGATTGTAGCTATGGTTATTAGCAAACATGAGATATATAGTTGTTATACCCCGTAGTTCTGACCCTACGTATGGAAACGTACGAAAGTATGTGAGACTTAAAATTTCCGAAGGACAGGTTGACGGGTCGTTCCGGACGGTTTTTAGTCAACTTTGAGGCGGGTTATGACCCGATTCGTTGAGAGTTCCTAAGTATTTTAAAGGCCTAGGACGTAGTTCGTTGAGTCTTGATTCCAACGCAACCAACCGTTCGTCGATAGGGCATCGGAGTAGAAAGTTATGAGAGTTACAAGTTCAGCGCAATGGGCGTAAATGTTCGTGCAAAGCGGCGACAGCGGCACAGATGCAGGTCGCGGCGCCAAAGTAATCGAGAGGTCGCAGGTTGCAGGCCGCGCAGCCAGAGGCCAGCGCGGCGCCGAAAGTTCGAGAGCTCGCGGAGGTTGCCGCATGGCAAGTGGCCGCGCGCCGAGGCGGGAATTTGGGCGAAAAACTTAGAAAATCTGATTTTTGTTTTAAAGAGACCATGGGAGGTGACAAGTGTCCCCATCTGATTTTCACAGATGCAATATATTGACCAAGACTTGGTCATTGTCTATCTTTCATCTTCTCTCTCTCTCTCAAATCCCCTTCTCTAAAAACCCTTAGAAAAATCGAAAGATAAGAGCAAGAAAGGAAGCTTGTGGCTAGCTTGGCATTGTTGTGGTGGTGTTCTTGGCAAGGAAGCTAGCAATATTTGGAATAAGTTTTGGCTAAAACTTTAAGGTAACATTTCTTCCTTTAAACTTAGTTCTAGTGGCATGCTTAGAAAGCAAGATCTCGTGGTAGTAAAATAATGCACTTAGAGTCTTTGCATGCAAGTAAATGTGGTTTGGATATGAAGAATGGGTTAAGAAGAAATTATGAGCATGTTGTAGCCTAAGAACCACCTTAGAATTGTTAAGTGATTTGTTGTAAACTTATGAGGCAGAAATTTTGGGTGTGAAATCCCCTTTGAAGTGTTGGATTGATTGAGCCTAAAATGTGGTGTTTTGATGATAATTTCGGCCTTGAGAAAGGTGGCAAAGTGAGTAGAAACAAAGGAAATGCTGAGCGAATTTTCTTAGAATTTAGTGACTTTGAACTTGGATTGTTCTACATTAAGATTAGAGGTTAATAAACGTATCATGACTATTATAGGTTGAAATATTACTTGCGGTAGTTTGGACTTGGCAAGTGGATTGACCAAAGAGGTATGTGAAGCTTTCCTATCTCTTGAGCATGAATAGATGAAACTATGTAGCAGTGAGCGTCTGAGATTTGGTGTTCTTACTTGTTTTGAGTATAAAATGACTTTCGTTTTAAGAACGTATGAGTCCTCGTTAAGGAAAAGTATGATTTTTACTAAAGTATAGAGTTAATATAACAACTTTATGGGAAGTTGGTCTATTAGCTTCATAAAAGGTTAATGAGAAGGGATTTACTCTAAGTAAGATAATTATATGAAGAGGCAACTTGATTTAAAGGCATCAATTGCCCAAAGGCTTTATGTATAAAGAAGAGTCACTTTTGAAAGAGTTGAAGTATGTAGTACTTGGGTTAAATTCAGTGTTCTTTTATTAAAGATATGGTTAAGTGCCTTAAGTAAACTAAAATGAGAGAGTATGTGAACAAGACTAAAAAGAAGTTATAAGTTTTCCTAACTTATTATTATTATGATATGATGACAGTTTGTGATAGGGTAAGAGTATATGCGGGCAAGCCCCAAGATCGCCATACCACCTCCTTGATGTAAGAGTATATGCGAGGCGGCCAAGATCGCCATACCATCCGCTTGGTGTAGAGTATATCGAGGCGGATCCAAGATCGTTATACCATCCGCACGCGATATAAGAGTATATCGAGGCAAGCCCCAAGATCGTTATACCATCCGCTCGGTGTAGAGTATATCGAAGTCTGACCAAGATCGTTATACCATCTGTTTGGTAAGAGTATATCCGAGGAAAGCCCCAAGATCGTTATACCACATTAGTGGATTTGCTACCCATGACGCGAGGAATACCTCACGCGAGTCCTTATGGGCTTACGCGGGTGAAATAGTCCCGTGCGGCAGTACAAATGACGCGAGTACCTCATGCGGGTCCACAGGACCCATGCGGGTGAAATAGTCCCAGGAGTAGGATGGTTTCTTTTTGATACTACGGGCGAGGTACCCTGTTTTGATCATGAGCCTCCTATTTTATGCGGTATTATATATGTATATATACTTGTCACTCTCATTGTTAGTAAGGCCTGATAAAAGGTATTTTATTGTCTTCCATGACTCAAATTGCTTTTAGACTTATGATATCATATTACAAGATTTTCCCACTTTACATACTTGGTACATATGTGTCTTGACCCCCTGGCTGCGTCATCTGCGCGCAAGGGTAAGCGATTGAGGATCCTCGTTCTTAGGATCACTATTCGGTGTCGAAGCTCCATTCCTCGGAAGCTTATTTATTGGTGTGGATATTCCACGATCTATAGGTATTTTGTACATCCAGGTATGGCGGGGCCCCATCGCCACGATTGTTATCTTTAAGTGCATGTGGCCACCTATATATTTTGGGCTATAAGAACCGGTTGTATTATAAATACTTTGTTTAAGTATGTTTATGGAAGACAACCTTATCTACCGGTGGCGATTATGATTTACCCTTTTATGAAGTTATGTGTTGTGTTATGTTCATTGCTATTCTCCGACATATACCGACGGTACCCCAAGAGGGTACTAGTCGCGGCCCGGTCGGTCGTGACAAAAGTGGTATCGAGCGATTAGTCCTCGGAAAGTGTCCACGCAGTGTCTAGAGTCTTGATTATCGGTGTGTCGTGCACCACATCTATAATCGTGAGTGCAGGATATTTAGGATTGGTTTCCATTCTTTCACTCAAGATCGTGCAATGAAAGTGAGTTATAGGTTGAATCTCCCCGATGTTTTCCTTTATGTATCGATTATGCCTCGCGCAAGGCAACCGCGGCCCGGAAGGCAAGGCGGTGAGAGTCGCTTAGTGGGGCGGAGAATCACGAGGCACAGGCCCAATCCTTACCAGAGATGATGTTTAGGCGGCGAAGTTCCGTCGTCGCCGCCACCGAGTTCGGCGGCGGACGCTGCCATCGAGATCGCAATGACGAGCCTCGGCTCGCGATCGTGGCCTGATATAGAGATTACGAAAGCAGTTGATTCTTGGCATCGACATAGTGGCGGCGGCAAGCGAAGCGCCAACCCTAGAGCCGACAGTTTACGGATTCGGGATTTCCTGGGTTGTCACCCACCCGAGTTCTATGGTTCGAGATTTGATGAGGATCCGCAGGAGTTTGTCCGGCGATTCTGGACCATGCAGTTCTTAGGGCATCGAGACCGAGTGCATTATCGCTTTCTAGGTTCTGCGATATTGCGTTGAACCGGTTTGAGTCATGGGTATTGTCGAGGGTGATGATGCTCTTCCGGTGATTGGAGGAGTTCACAGAGGCGTTCTAGACCACTTCTTGCCTCCCGAGGTGAGAGAGCCCGCGTGAGATAGGTTCTTGACCTTGAGGCGGGCGGGAGGACTATCGTGGAGTGACACAGGTTTGACTCCTTGGCGGATATGCACACACCATTGTAGCGATATGGCGAGCGGGGTTCATAGATACGTGATGGGGCTAGGACCGTCCACGACATCTGCTTAGGAGTGGCACTTCAGCCGAGGATGGATATTGCCGGATGCGAGCATACGCGAGGATCGAGGCGAGAGGCGGGATCGGCTAGATGGGCGGCCAAGAGGCCGTGACATCGGGTTCTCGTGAGCGATTTGGCGAGGCGGCCTCGGCGAACTAAGTCCACCTTCCGGCCCGGCTCGAGTGCTCCTTCAGTTTTACGCGCGAGGTCGGATCGGAGGTTATTCGAGCGGTCGAGCTCGGGGCGCCGAGTTTCGCGAGGCGAGACCGGCGACTAATCGAGACCACCTACCTCTCGGTGCGTTCGATCACGGTAGGTCTCATCCGGCGAGTGCCGTATGGGTTCGAGATCATGTTACTCTTGTGGCGGCCAGGGCCATCGAAGAAGATTGCCCGCCCAGCGGCGGGAGCATTACAGTTCACCGGCGGGTGCATTCTTTGGATCTTCATCTTCGATGGTTAGACGCCGGAGGCGGTGGTACTTATGGGCGGCAGCCGCGGCAGGTCGTGGTAGGGGTTCGATTCTGGCGGTCCTCGAGCGCATCTATGCTATGTCGATCAGCGGGACGGGGCGTCGCGGATGCCGTCAGTACATTATTGGTTTCTTGCTGTGATGTATATGCTTTGATAGATCCAGGTTCTACCTTGTCCTACATATCTCCTCATATTGCCAGTAGAATAGGGATAGAGCCCGAGTCCATAAGACCTTTTGAGGTGGCTACGCGATGAGTGATTCGATGGTAGTGGCGAGTGTATAAGGCTTGTCCTGTGACTATAGATAGCCGTCAGACTCTAGCCGACTTGATAGAGTTGGATATGACAGACTTTGATGAGATTATGGGTATGGATTGGCTAGCATCTTGCGATGCCAACGTGGACTGTAGAGGAGAGATTAGTTCGGTTCGGTTTCGTGGCCGATTATCGAGTGGAAGGGGAATACTGCATCGCCGAGGGGTAAGTTTATTTCTTACCTCAAGGCTAGGAAGATGGTGCGGAAAGGGTATATCTACCATATGGTTCGGGTATTCGACACTGAGGTGAGGTACGGACCTTGATCGATTCCGGTCGTTAGAGAGTTTCGGGCGTATTCCCGGATGAGCTTAGGGTATCCTCCGAAAGGGAGATTGAGTTTGCATTGATTTGGCGCGGATACTCGGCGATATCTATTCCGCCATACAGGATGGCACCCGCCGAAATGAAGAGTTGAAGGACGGTGAAAGATTTCTGGAGAAAGGCTTTATTAGGCAGTGTTTCTCCTCGGGAGCACCGATGTTATTTGTAAAGAAGAAGGATGGGGCGCTGCGTATGTGTATTGATTCTGACGGTGAACAAGGTAACTATCAAGAATAGATATCCCTCCCGGGATTGACGATTTGTTTGACGATTGCGAGTGCAAAGTGTTTTCAAGATAGACCTGATGCAGTTATCATCAGTACGAGTTAGAGGTAGATACCCCAAAGCGCATTCAGGACCGGTATGGGCACTATGAGTTCGGGTGATGTCTTTCGGGTTGACAACGCCCAGTATTCATGGATTTGATGAATAGGGTGTTGAGCCATTCTTGGATATGTTCGTTATAGTGTTTATTGATGATATCTTGGTGTATTCGCGCGCAGGCGGAGCATCTGGTCATTTGAGGCGGTATTAGAGTCCTCCGAGACCGGCGATTGTATGCCAAGTTCGAAGTCACGAGTTAGTTTGGCGTCGGTGGCTTTCTTAGGGCATGTTATCGGTAGATGGTATTGGGTTGATCGGACAAAGATTGAAGCGATCGAACTTGGCCTAGACCAGCTACAAGCAGTGCGTAGCTTTGGGCCTTGCGAGTTATTATCGGAGGTTTGTGGAGAAGTTTGCTTCTATTTCAAAGACTTTGACTAGTCGACTCGGAAAGCGGCTATGTTCGGTGGACGGATACTTGTGAGGAAAGTTTTGATTGCTAAAGGAGAAGTTGACAACCGCCGATTCTTACTCTTCCAGAGGGCTTAGATGGATATGTGGTTTTATTGTGACGCGTCAGTGTCGGGCTTGAGTGCGTCTTGATGCGGCCGCGAGAGTTATAGCTTATGCGTCAGCGGCTTAGGAAACATGAAGAACTATCCCACGCATGACTTGGAGCCGGCGGCGATGATTCATGCCTTAAAGATGCGGAGACATTATTTATATGGAGTTCGTGGACATTTACACGGACCACAAGAGTCTCGGTATATCTTCACCAGAGGAGCCGAACTTGCGGCGAGGCGGTGGTTGGAACTACAAGGATTACGATGTTGATATTCTATACCACCCGGGGAAGGCGATGTGGTGGCGGATGCCCTTAGTCGCAGATCGATGGGTAGTGCATGCGATGTTCACGCAGAAGAGGATATGGTCCGAGAGTTACATCGATTAGCGAGCCTTGGGGTTCGTTTGGTTGATTCGATAGTGAGGAATTCGGGTTCGAGAGGTTGCGAAGTCTTCTATCATCGAGGAGGTAAGGAGGCGGCGATGAGGATCCGATTTTGGTGCGATCGACGCAGAGATCGGCTCCGTAAGGAGAAGAGTCTATTTGAGTAGCGCTCGATGGGTGCTAAGATTCGAGGTCGGCGGTTGTGTGTTCCCGATGTGACAGACCGTCGGCGGTGGGAGGCACACGGTGCTCGTTACTCTATTCATCCGGTCGACTAAGATGTACCATGACCTCGGATCGTGTATTGGTGGGATGGCACAAGAGGCGTTGCGGAGTTCGTGGCACGCGAATTGTCGGCGAGTTAAGATTGAGCACGAAGCGGTGGGGTCATTGCGAGCCATTGATATTCGACTTGGAAGTGGGAGGTGATAAATATGGATTTTATTATAGGGCTACCTACCACTCGGAGAAGCATGATTCCATTTGGGTGATTGTCGGCGGTGTGAAATCGGCCCATTTTCTTCCGATCGAGCACGGCGTTTTGGTGAGACTATGCGATTATATATTAGAGATTGTGAGATCGCACGAGTCGGTGTCGATTATATCAGATAGAGAGCCCGGTTCTCGGCTAACTTACGGAGGTCGCTTCGAAGGGTTAGGGACACAGTGAGTCTCGATGCGGCGTTTCACCTCGAGACGGACGGGCGGCGGCGCACTATCCGAACACTCGAGGATATCTTTGCGGGCTTGTGTTATTGATTTCGAGGTATGGGAGGATCATTTACCTCTCGTGGAGTTTGCTTATAACAATAGCTATCATTCCAGATTCAAATGGCGCTTTATGAGGCCTTATACGGAGGAAGTGCAGTCACCGATAGTTTGGTTCGAGGTGGGAGAAGTTGATTAGTCGGGCGGACTTAGTCCACAGACGATGGATAAGGTGAAGCTTATCGGGAGCGGTTGTTGCGGCTCGAGTCGCAAAAGTCGTATGCAGATCATCGGCGTCGACACTTGGAATTTGAGATAGATGATTGGGTTTTCCTAAAGGTATCGCCACGAAGCGGCGTGATGAGGTTTGGAAAGAAAGGGAAGCTTAGCCCAAGGTACATTGGGTGATCGATTGTCCGTAGGGTAGGCAAGGTTGCTATGAGTTAGATCTTCCGTCCGATTTGAGGCGGCATCCGCTTTTCATGTGTCCATGTTGCGAAATGTATTGAGATCCATCTAGAGTGCACCGTTCGGATGTCCAGTAATGAGGAGTTATCGTATGAAGAGAGTCCCATAGCGATACTCGATCGTCGAGTTAGACGACTTGGACGAAAAGACGTGGCTTCAAGGTCCTATGGCGAAGCAAAACAGGAGGAAATGACGTGGGAAGCAGAGGATGACATGATGAAGAAGTATCCTCACTTATTCCCTATACCTCCGGTAACCTACTTTCCGCTTGTTAGTTTTGATTTAGCATTTACGCTTCAGTATGTTGTGGCTCGTGGAGCTTCTTTATTACGAATGAATAGTTAAGAGGTCTATGTCGATGTTGTGATTTGAGTAAGCCTAGAAGGAACATTCGACGAATGTTTCTAAGGGAGAATGTTATACCGTAGTTCGACCTACGTATGGAAACGCACGAAAGTATGTGAGACTTAAAATTTCCGGGCGACGTTGACGGTCGTTCGGACGGTTTTAGTCAACTTTGAGGCGGGTTATGACCCGATTCGTTGAGAGTTCCTAAGTATTTTAAAGGCCTAGGACGTAGTTCGTTGAGTCTTGATTCCAACGCAACCAACCGATTCCGATAGGGCATCGGAGAGTAAAAGTTACGGCGAGTTGCGTTCGAGCAAAGCGGCGTGGCGCAGCGGCATGCAGCGCCGCGGCCAGATGCGCGCTAAAAGTACCGAGAGGTCGCAGAGCGCAGGCCGCCAGATGCAGGCCGCGCCAAAGTTCGAAGAGCCAGGTGGCCTTGGCTGGCGCCGAGGCGGGAATTTGGGCGAAAAACTTAGAAAATCTGATTTTTGTTTTAAAAGAGACCATGGGAGGGTGACAAGTGTCCCCATCTGATTTTCTGCAGATGCAATATATTGACCAAGACTTGGTCATTGTCTATCTTTCATCTTCTCTCTCTCTCAAATTGCCCCTTCTCTCTAAAAACCCTTAGAAAATCGAAAGATAAGAGCAAGAAAAGCTTGTGGCTAGCTTGTTGGCATTGTGGTGGTGTTCTTGGCAAGGAAGCTAGCAATATTTGGAATAAGTTTTGGATAAAACTTTAAGGTAACATTTCTTCCTTTAAACTTAGTTCTAGTGGCATGCTTAGAAAGCAAGATCTCGTGGTAGTAAAATAATGCACTTAGAGTCTTTGCATGCAAGTAAATGTGGTTTGGATATGAAGAATGGGTTAAGAAGAAATTATGAGCATGTTGTAGCCTAAGAACCACCTTAGAATTGTTAAGTGATTTGTTGTAAACTTATGAGGCGAAATTTTGGTGTGAAATCCCTTTGAAGTGTTGGATTGATTGAGCCTAAAATGTGGTGTTTTGATGATAATTTCGCCTTGAGAAAGGTGGCAAAGTGAGTAGAAACAAAGGAAATCTTGCGAATTTTCTTAGAATTTAGTGACTTTGAACTTGGATTGTTCTACATTAAGATTAGAGGTTAATAAACGTATCATGACTATTATAGGTTGAAATATTACTTGCGGTAGTTTGGACTTGGCAAGTGGATTGACCAAAGAGGTATGTGAAGCTTTCCTATCTCTTGAGCATGAATAGATGAAACTATGTAGTACGGTAGACGTACAAGATTTGGTGTTCTTACTTGTTTTGAGTATAAAATGACTTTTCGTTTTAAGAACGTATGAGTCCCTCGTTAAGGGAAAAGTATGATTTTTACTAAAGTATAGAGTTAATATAACAACTTTATGGGAAGTTGGTCTATTAGCTTCATAAAAGGTTAATGAGAAGGGATTTACTCTAAGTAAGATAATTATATGAAGAGGCAACTTGATTTAAAGGCATCAATTGCCCAAAGGCTATTATGTATAAAGAAGAGTCACTTTTGAAAGAGTTGAAGTATGTAGTACTTGGGTTAAATTCGGTGTTCTTTTATTAAAGATATGGTTAAGTGCCTTAAGTAAACTAAAATGAGAGTATGTGAACAAGACTAAAAAGAAGTTATAAGTTTTCCTAACTTATTATTATTATGATATGATGTGATTTGTGATAGGTAAGAGTATATGGCGGGCAAGCCCCAAGATCGCCATACCACCTCCTGATGTAAGAGTATGCGAGGCGGGCCAGACCAAGATCGCCATACCATCCGCTTGATGTAAGAGTATATCCGAGGCGGATCGAAGATCGTTATACCATCTGCACCAAGATAAGAGTATATCCGGCGGGCAAGCCCAAGATCGTTATACCATCTGCTCGGTGTAAGAGTATATCCGAGGTACACCCAAGATCGTTATACCATCTGCTTCGTGGTAAGAGTATATCCGGCGGAAAGCCCCAAGATCGTTATACCACCTGTTAGTGGATTTGCTACCCGTGACGAGGAATACCTCACGCGAGTCCCATGGGCTTATGCGGGTGAAATAGTCCCACGCCTGCAGTACCGACGCGAGTACCTCATGCGGGTCCACGGGACCCACGGGTGAAATAGTCCCGAGTAGGATGGTTTCTTTTTGATACTACAGCGAGGTACCTGCTTTTGATCACGAGCCTCATATTTTATGCGATTATATATGTATATATACTTGTCACTCATTGTTAGTAAGGCACGATAAAAGGTATTTTATTGTCTTCCATGACTCACTTGCTTTTAGACTTATGATATCATATTACGATTTTCCCGCCTTTACATACTTGGTACATATCAGATCGACTTCCCGGCCGCGTCACGCCGCAGTAAGTAAGCGATTGAGGATCCGCTCTGGATCACTATTCCTGTCGAAGCTATTCCTCCGGAAGCTTATTTATTAGTGTGGATATTCCCGACGCTTATAGGTATTTTGTACATCCGTGGTATGGCGGGGCCCGCCCCGCCATTTATATCTTTAAGTGCCACCTATATATTTTGGGCTATAAGAACGGTTGTATTATAAATACTTTGTTTAAGTATGTTTATGGAAGACACTTTATCTACCGCGATTATGATTTACCCTTTTATGAAGTTATGTGTTGTGTTATGTTAAATTCGCTATTCTACGACATATACGGCGGTACTGATGGGTACTAGTCGCGGCCCCGGGGTCGGGTCGTGACAATAGTATGAGTATTGATAAGGATATTGGTTATTGGAACCCTAATCCGAAAACTAGCATGTTAGCCTTAAGACTACAATTCAAGTTGATTATTCGTTTAAGCCATCGCATGTTGTATAAGGAAGGAAATTGTAGTTGTTGAAGTTGTTTAGACTATATAACATGTTAGACCTTAGAACATGGAATTGTAAAAAAAATTGGAAAGGACTTGTGTTGAGTCATTGTTGGCCGAGAATGACTAAGTAAGTATTGAACTACTTCGTATGAATTGTGGGGCGGAATTTTACACGTATTGTAAGGCGTGTAATCCCCTTTTGTTTGGTTGTTGTTTGGAGCCTTAAATGTGGCTTGTTGGTTATTGTATTCGGCTTGAAAAGGTGGCAAAGTGAGTAGAAACAAAGGAAGTCTTTTAGATTTTCCGTAGAATTAGAGACCAAATACTTAGTATTATTCTCGTTAGAGACTAGAAGATTGATAGTCTTGTTGTGACCATTATAGGTTGACACTTCTACGTGCAGCGTATTCGGCAGCTTGTGGATTTAGCGAAAAGGTATGTGAACTATCTCTCTTCTAGCATGATTCTAAAGATAAAGAAAGTAGGTTCTACTCGCCGAATGATCCATTCCTTGCTTGTATTTGGATTGCCTAAAATAGAATTTGTTCTATGTACTTCCTGAGTGTACTTTGATGTTTAAATTGTAAGTAGTATAATCCATTTCCTTAGGGAAGTTTGGATTCTTAAAAGTGAAGGTATTTTTCTTAAAGTACATAGAGACTTGAAAAGGAAGTGGTTTCCAAATCTTTTGGCTAGTGTCTTAGTTCTAAAACCTAAAGGTCATTATAATGACTTTAGTGAGTCAAAGAGTGATTTACTTATTTGATTTAAAAGGAGAAAGGACATGATTTAAGAGAAGTAACTTGCGTTAAGGGTGAAGTTACTTGAGGTTTAAAAGTAAAAGAAAACTTGTTTTCTAACTATTAGAGACTTGAAGTATTTTGAAGGTTAAGAACTTGAATTGTAAGTATGTGATACTTGGTTTTAATAGTATAAGTCTCTTGGTTATTGAAGGAATGGATAAATCTAAAACCATAAAGGGTTATAACGGCTTTATGGGAAGTTGGTTATAACGGCTTTATGGAAGGTTTTGAAAGTTGTCTATTTTGATTAATCGGCATAAGTTGCCTAGATTGTGAAAATTTGGAGTTACTTGATTTCAAGCTTTGAAATGAGTTTTCTAAAAGTGTAGTAACTTACTTTGAAAAATAGACACGCTTTGATACTACGGGTGTTAGTATCTTGGGGCTTTACATAGAAAGGAGTCTTTTATAAAAGAGATATGCGTCGTAGTACTTTGGCTTGATAAATTGAGAATTTGTCTAAGTGTGCCTTGATTAGTACTTTGACTTGTTAAAAGAGAATTATTCTATGTATGCCTTGATTAGTACTTTGGCTTGATAAATTGAGAATTTGTCTAAGTGTGCCTTGATAAGTACTTTGACTTGTTAAAAGAGAATTATTCTATGTATGCCTTGATTAGTACTTTGGCTTGATAAATTGAGAATTTTTCTATTTGTGCGGATAAGTACTTTGGCTTGTTAAATGAGAATTTATTCTATTTGTGCCACTGATAAGTACTTTGGCTTGTTAAATGAGAATTTATTCTAATTGCATACGATAAGTACTTTGGCTTGTTAAATGAGAATTTATCCTATGTGTGCCTTGATAAGTACTTTGGCTTAGTTAATTGAGAACTTGCCTATATGTCTTTGGTAATAGCCTTTGAGTGCAAGTATTATGTTTTATTAAGTTCCGCGACTCTCGGTTGAAGGTCATTTGTCTTGTTGTAAGATTCTTGGGACGTCTGAGCGGTGATGTGGGATTCCACGGGTATCTTAGATTACTTGTAGTACTTGGGTTAAATTCGGATTTTTATAGAAGACATGGTAGTGCTTATGTCTTGTTTGATGGTCGGTCGAGATAGGGTAAGAGTATAAGTGAGGGTAAACCCCAGAGACTGCCATACTCTCGAGTAAGAGTATAAGTGAGGGTAAACCCCAAGACTGTACCACTGCTTTATGTGTTGTTTGTGTGGTTGAGATAGGGTAAGAGTATAAATGAGCGAAGCCCAAGACGTTATACCACCTTCTCCGGTAAGAGTATAAATGAGGGCAAGCCCAAGACGTTATACCCTTTACCACCTCGCCGGTCGAGTATAAATGAGGGTAAACCCAAGACGTTATACCACTGCTCGTTTACTACTTGGCGTCTGATTTTAGAACACGGTGGGACTTGGTGTTCATGTATGCCTATTGGTGCTATGTTATATCATGGATTTAGCGGTGAGAAAGATTCCACGGGCATGATTGATATTATGGGCGTGAGACCCATAGTTATATTTGAGTAGTGACTTTGAGGGCTGCGTCCACGACTTGATATGACCGCTTATGTATTGTATCGTAGGTTGGTTATCATACATGTCTCTGCTTTGTTTAAGTATTATGATTTCATTCTGATCTTCTTGTTCCGCATCATGCGATTCGTTACATCTTGACCTCGCCCGAGTGCGTTCATCCGCAGTTTAGGTGCGTTGTTTGGTGATCGGCGGTGTAGGATCTGCTCGGGGTTTTGGATAACTCCTCTGTCCGGGAGTTTATCTTTTGGTATATATCCTTGATGCAGGCTTTATGCAGATTTTGGATGCTGGCGGGGCCTTGTCCGTCATATTTGATTTAACTCCTGAAGTGCAGATTCATATGTGAGATTGGACTCGTGTACAGTGTAGTGTCTTTTGTTTATGTATATTATATGGCAGCCTAGTCGACTTTGCCTTACACGTACGTTGGTTTAAAAAAAAATGAGTTGTTATTAATTTCCGCAATGTACTTAGTTGTTAAGGTAGAAAGGTGCCCAGGTAGGGCACCAGTCACGGGCCCGGGGTTCGGGGCGTGACAGTGGTATAACGTCTTGGGGGTTTACCCCTCATTTATACTCTTACCCTAGCTCAACCGGCTATCCTACATAACATAAGTAAGTCAAGAAATCCCCTAACTTCTTATTGACATTATTAATATATCCTCTCATTTTAGTTCACTTAAGGCACTAACATGTCTTAATAAAAGAATCCGGAAATTTAATCCCAAGTACTACATACTTCTACTCTTTTAAAACGAATGACTCTTTTTTTTTTATATAAAACTTCCAAGATACTAATAACCATAGCATCAAGTCACTTGTCCTTACTTATCTTACTTAAAATAAATCTCTCCTTTTAACTTTCCATAAAGCGAATATAACCAACTTCCCATAAAGTCGTTATATTAATCTTATACCTTAGTCAATTACATTTTCCTATGTCCCAGGGACTTAAACTTTTAAAACAACACAAGTATCATATACTCAACACACTTCAAGTCCCTTAACTTTGAAAACTTAAGACATCCTTAATAGTTTTAAGAAGTGGGTTAACCTCCTAACTCGCCCAACTTGGCCATTCTTAAATAAGTAAAGGATATCAAAGTATTGACGTCTCACCGTACTATATAAGTACAACTATTCATGCTCAAGAGATAGGAAAGTTCCACATACCTTTATTGATCTTCTAAGCGATAAGTGGAACTCTCTGCGGATGGAGTTGACTATTTTCTATAGTATGACTCCAATCGGATAGTTGAAAAAGGTCGAGTCACATAAATGCCTCTTTCGTGAATACTCTCTTTTTGATTTGGCAAAACCTTCTACCCTCATTGTCATGTTGACGATCTGAAGGTACGTCCGATCATAGGCTAATGCCACTACCTTCTCTACCAAGTTCGGGTTTAAACCCTCACAAATCTTTTGACCTTCTCCCTTTCGTAGGAATAATATGCACGTTGTATGATGAAGATCGCATGATATAGGTATTATATTCTTTCACATTGCGGTCTTCTTGTTTCAATTGTTCAAACTCACGCCTGAGCGCATCTTTTCGGGTGTAGGCATGTACTTTTTAATGAATACGGCTCTGAACTCCCCCCACATCATCGGTGGTGACATCGGAAAATGATTTCTTCTAAAATTTCTCCACCACATCCGTGTGTCGTCCACTAACCGTGCGATTACCAAATTGACGTCATGCGTCTCCACACATCCTCGTGTAAACAATAGGTTTTCTACCTCATCGAGAAATACTATTGGGTTAGAATTGTAGTCCTTCCCTGTATAGATATGTTCCCTTCTTCTCACAAAATTTGCCCCATATTCTATCTGGTACCTCTCCTACCTTTCTGTCGGTGGTGCGATACATCTGGTTATTTTATCGTTGTACACTCCCTTCCACAATACTTTGAAGGAGGTAGTACGAGAACCAAGTCTTTGAAAAGACTCAAGATAGGCACGAGAAGAGTATGAAAGAAGTGAAACTTTAGGATGTTATTCCGTTTACTTATTACTAAGGTGGCGCGCATACCGTCGCAATAAGTAATCGTTCAAACACCCAACTCGAGAAAACTTCCTAGAATCTCTTAACATGGTTTAGCTTTGATACCAACTTGTCACGCCCCGACTTTTCCTAAGTCTTTACTTAGGGCGTGATGGCACCTGAATAATTATTTTCCACCAGGAGCACCATTTAATTCTCTTTATTTAGAAATTTAAACTTATATTCAAATACGGAGTTATTAATAAAAATAACAATAAAGACATTTGTTTATGACTTTATTGAAAATATAACGCGAGCCCATGCTCGTGCAAATATTGTTTCTATATAGACATACTGACAAATATTATTCTAAGTTGGAAGGGAGACCATTCCACACGGATATTTCCCGAGACACTGGAACTGACATTCTGAACTTAACGAGTACCAAGCCCGAAGCAATGGACTTGGTATGACAAGAGGCTGCGGGACGATCGCTAGCCTTGGCGTGGAGCCTTTCCTCTATCACGCTTTCCTGAAACATGTTAAATAAAGAGTCAGCCCTACCATCCGGGTGGTGAGAACCTTACCTGCAATTCAAAGTAACACCACAATATTCCAAGTGCAATCACATTATAACGTAATAAGCATATTGCAAAACATATCGTTACAACATTTTTAAATATGCAACAACTCCTCATAGGAATTCTCGCTTAACTAACACTTCATTTTATCTCGTATTATATGTTAAGACATTCCCCTGCATTTCCACATGTTTATTACATTTATAAATTTGTGAACGCGTATTCACTTTTCATATTTATATATAGGTGAACATGTATTCATCTTTCATATTTGTTGCGGCGTGCAACCCGATCCATTATATTTACGTATTTGTGAACACGTATTCACTTTACCTTTTGTTGCGGCGTGCAACCCGATCCATTATGTCTACGTATTTGTGAACGTGTATTCACTTTACATTTTGTTGCGGCGTGCAACCCGATCCATTATGTCTACGTATTTGTGAACGTGTATTCACTTTACGTTTTGTTGCGGCGTGCAACCCGATCCATTATGTCTACGTATTTGTGAACGTGTATTCACTTTACGTTTTGTTGCGCGCAACCCGATCCATTATATTTACGTATTTGTGAACGCGTATTCACTTTACGTTTTGTCGCGGCGTGCAACCCGATCCATTATATTTACGTATTTGTGAACATATATTCACTTTACGTTTTGTTGCGGCGTGCAACCCGATCCATTATGTTTACGTATTTGTGAACGCGTATTCACTTTACGTTTTGTTGCGGCGGCAACCCGATCCATTATATTTACGTATTGGTGAACATATATTCACTTTACGCTTTGTTGCGGCGCAACCCGATCCATTATATAATTATATATTTATGTGAACACGTATTCACTTTTCATATTTTTCGTAAGATCAAATAAATACTATTCTCTTTTCTAACATTCGTCATTCATACTTGTAACGATTATAACTTTTTAACAATAACTCCAACTAAGGTGTTTCTCAAGCGGAAACTAAGGTAAGACGGGGATCTTTCACTGTACCCAATTTCATTTAAAACTACTTTGGGTAACTAACACAAATTTATCCTCAAAATGACCACATGAAATTTGTTTAGTGAAATTTTTATTAAACAAAGACCCAATCTTATAATAGTCATAACTCCTAATCTGTAAACCCGTTCAATCCCCATAAATTCCCAAAACGACGAGAACCGAGAGATACACGTCTCCATGTGAACCATTCTTTCATATTCTGTACCATTTGGTACAGTTTTACACTTTTATTTGCTGCCCTTCCTGGATCTCGATAGATCCGAGGCAGAAACTTTAAACAGAGATAACTCTCAATCCGTAAGTCGGATAGACCCCCGTAAGGTCTCAAAATGCTCACAACAAAGAGATCTAGAACTTTCATTTAGAAACAATTTTCATATTCCCCACAGATTAGTACAGTTTTACGTTTCAACGTCCCACTTTACGTTTTGTTGCGGCGTGCAACCCGATCCATTATATTTACGTATTGGTGAACATATATTCACTTTACGTTTTGTTGCGGCGTGCAACCCGATCCATTATATATTTATATATTTATGTGAACACGTATTCACTTTTCATATTTTTCAGAAGATCAAATAAATACTATTCTCTTTTCTAACATTCTGTCATTCATACTTGTAACGATTATAACTTTTTAACCATAACTCCAACTAAGGTGTTTCTCAAGCGGAAACTAAGGTAAGACGGGGATCTTTCACTGTACCCAATTTCATTTAAAACTACTTTGGGTAACTAACACAAATTTATCCTCAAAACAGCCACATGAAATTTGTTTCTGAATTTTTATTAAACAAAGACCCAATCTTATAATAGTCATAACTCCTAATCTGTAAACCCGTTCAATCCCCATAAATTCCCAAAACGACGAGAACCGAGAGATACACGTCTCCATGTGAACCATTCTTTCATTTTCTGTACCATTTGGTACAGTTTTACACTTTTATTTGCTGCCCTTCCTGGATCTCGATAGATCCGAGACAGAAACTTTAAACAGAGATAACTCTCAATCCGTAAGTCGGATAGACCCCGTAAGGTCTCAAAATGTTCACAACAAAGAGATCTAGAACTTTCATTTAGAAACAATTTTCATATTCCCCACAGATTAGTACAGTTTTACGTTTCAACGTCCCCGCCTTACGGATTCGACAAATCCGAGGCAGCAACTTCAAACTACAATAACTTTCAACTCGTAAGTCCGTTTTAATAAATCTTTATATATATCTGTCCGTAACAGATAGATTTACAACCATATAAATTTTCATATAATTCTAATAAGTAAAACTCAATAAAAACAGTCCGTAATTATGCCCTTTCCGAATTTCGACCAAATCTAAGGCAGGAACTTTGAACTATGATAATTTTCAAACCGTACGTCCATTTTACCTCATTTTTGGTTCTATATGATCATATTAGAGAGGTGTACAATTCTTCCGAATTTCATCAAATTCTAACAATTATAACTCAGTGAGAACAGTTCGTAAAGTTTATGACGCAACTAGTTGTCTAAACAATCAAAAGTTCAATATTTCTTTTCAACACTCAATTCTTATTCCAACATGTATTGAACTAAAAATAAAGGATGTTACCAAGAATTTTTGAGTGAGAAAACTCACCTTGTAAGTGTGAAGATTATTGTTGTGTGGTTGCTAAAATTATTCTTACTCTCTAGTAGTTTGCTTCTTGTTCTCGCCTCTTGGTATTTTTTCCTCTTCTTTTCTCTTGTTTTTTTCTGATTTTCTAACCTTTATGTTATGTACTTTGTTTGTGTGTAAATACAATGTATAAGTGGAGAGTTTTCTATAACCTATGGGAGGTGAAATGACAAGAGTTGGAGGGGAAATGAAAAGGGGGAAGGGGAAGGGAAGGCCTTGCACGTACGTGCATGCTCCAAAATTGTTTTTTTTTTTATTTTTTTCTTTTGTTTTTCTTTTGTTTTGTTTTCTTATTTTCATTTCATCTATCTATTTATCCAACTTTAACACTAATTCTATCCCATGCAATTTATTCTTTATTTTCTTATATATATTTATTAACACAACCACAACTATATATATATTTTTTTTTTTCCGGATTTCACATAGACCCGATGTACTTGAAGCTTTCTTTCTTTGGGATGACATGAGTACCAAGCCTCACCTTCACGTCCGTCTCAAGGTCGCTCCTGTTACTGAACTTGCACTTCAAATATTTTGTCTTGGTCTTACTTAGCCTGAACCCTTTAGACTCCAGAGTTTGTCTCCAAACCTCCAGCTTAGTGTTCACTCCGTTGTGAGTCTCATCAATCATGATTATGTCGTCTTCGAATAATGTACATCATGACACCTTCCATTGGATTTGCCGTGTCAGTCCATCCATCACCAAGACAGATAAAATGGGCTAAGAGTAGATATCTGGTGGAGCCCCATGATCACTAAGAAGTTCTTCGAGTCTTCTCACTATTATACAAAAAAATAACTTCAATACCACCAACTCTCATATACACCCATATACACTACCAAAAACCCAAATCTTTAGCTTCATATACACATGCGATCAATCACTAACCAAAATACAATATTATACAATATGTTTAGCCTCTGCTCAATAAAACTTAATCAGTCGGTTATATCTTCAACTTACGTTACATGCCCTGCATTTGATGATGTTGTATCAGAAAATGATCCGAAATTTGAAGAATCAAATTATAGTTTAGTTGCAATTCATCCAATTAAAGTAATAAGTTGTGGATTTCTGTGAAAACAAATCGATGAAGAATGGCAAACTTTTTCTGGAGCTGACCAACAAATGTGTTTAGCCTCTTGCTCAACTATTTCCATCTCCGAGCCTATAATTTCAGATGTAATACAACAAAAACTATAATTAAGGCATTACAAATTTAAGAAACTAAGTAGACAACAACGAAATAGCAAAATCGGGCAGCATTAACATCATCCTAAATTCAAGTACCTTTGGTCGATGACGGCGACGGGCGGCAAATCAATAGTATTTCGGGTTTAAATTGATTTCATCTCCGCTATCGACACTACACCATCAGATAGATCTTCAAGGATATTGTTTTCTACCCGAACAATCATTCTGTATTTTCACTTAACCTGCTTTGATTCTGAGAGCATACGCTTCAATTTATCTTTCCATTTTCTAAGTTATTTCTCTATCCAGTTTCTATTATGCCTTCCATTTCTTCAATTGTGTTGAATGGATTTGAAAAAATGTAGTTAATTGAGCTTTTTCTTACTTTTTTGGATAAAAAAGTCATGTGTTATTCAATTAAATTTTTAAACAATTTAAAAAAGTCTTCTGATATTCAATCAAGACTATTAGGATTTTTTAAACAGAGTGTTCAAATCAAGTGGTATTCAAAATTTTGAGATTTCGAAAGTTTTTTAAAAAAATATGGATTTTGGAGGACTTTTTAGTGGAAGATATAACTAACAAATCCTATAAACAATCTCAGTCTAACCTATCAGACTTTTTCTCATTGTCAATTTTTTTTTTTACTTTTATAAAAATATGGATTTTTTTCTTACCTCCTCCTACCGCCCTAACCCCATCTACCCCTACCCCTACCCCCACCCCATCCTCAAATTTCTATTTCATATTTTTTGTTACTTTTATAAAAAATAAAAAATAAAAAAATGAAATTTTATCTTACCTCCCCCTACCCTCTACCCCGCCCTACCCCAATCTCAATTTTTTTTTTTTACTTTTATAAATAATTTATAAAAATATGATTTTTTTCTTATTATACCCACACCTACACCTACCCCCTCCACCCTACCCACACTTACCCCCTCCACCTTACCCACACTTACCCCCTCCACCCTCACCCAATCATTTAGCCCATCTTGATCCGTCCATCTTAACCCATGTAAGTTTTGGGTGGATTGGACATTGACTCATCTACAACTTCAACCCATTTTGACCCGCCCAACTTCCGCTCAAACGACCCATCTGCCACCCTTAGTTGTAGCCCTCAAGCCATGTGAACAATTCAATTGTAATATGAGAAAGCAGGAGATCGTTACGTTTGTTTGTGCTATTTTATTTTACTTTGGTTGAACTATTTGATACTTTGGTTGAACTATTTGGGTTATAATTTTGTTGAACTATTGTTATTGTAATTTGGTTAAACTTTTTATTGTTATTTATAGAATTAAGTAATATTTTAGACAATTAATGAGAAAGAATAGTTAATGAAACTTGGAATACTATATATTGTTGTTTTAGAAGTACAATAACGACTTTTGATATATTTTACATTGAATACTAGTGATGAAAAATTATAAAAATGTGGTGATGACGAGAGCAAAAGGATTGAAGAAAAAATCCATGTGGTTCTTTCAAATCTTTATAAATCTTATAATAAGTCTTTTAAAATCCAAACATAAGAAATCTTGATTGTCAAAATAGTCTTTTAAAATTATAACAATCCTAAATAGTCTTTTAAAATCAATAAGACTTATTTATCCAAAAAAAAAGTCTTTTATAATCCTAATTGAATACACCCCCCTAAGTTATTCGATTGGATTTGTATAGTCGACTTGTATAACTATATTTTTTGATAGATTCAGAATTGCATGTGTTGAAATTAGATTTGCATTTTTCTGAATTGGGTGAGAATAAGCTTCGAAATGAATGATCGGAAAAGTAAGTCAACTAGTTGTGGCTTGTGGATAAAATTCAATTTGTAAGATTCAGGGACGGCGACGCGACGAGACAGTGTTTGTGAGGGAGACGAGGGCAGAGAGAGAGCTATAGAGGGGATGTAGAAAGATAATGTGAGAGTAGAGAGATGAGTGTTTGTGCTATACTATTTGTAACCTTCCAACATAAAAAAACACTTTAAGAAGTTATAGATGACGCTTGTATAATTAACATATCTCGGGTCATCTTTGATAGAGTCGAAAATGTCTTTTCATTATTCCTTCAGTATTTCAGCAAGTTTTCACGTCCTCTTTCATTAGCAATTGATTTGAACTGTAGAACACACTGTAAAATATAAATATCAAACTCGCTAATTTGTGAAGCACTTGAACCACTATATATTCTATTTCGAAGACCTTGAATACTTGAAGCAGAAACCGCATGTATTTTATAAGGTTGACGTGAAGTACAAAAAGATGGTACATAAGCCGGTTGATTATTTGCACTTTGTTGTTGGTAATACATATACTTATTTTTGTATTGTGTTTGTATGCTAGAGATAACATATTATTTTGTTGGTTCGTTAGTTGGCTCTTCAATTGGTTTGGTGGAAGTATTCCTCATAAATCGTTTCAATAAGGGCATTACAATCGTCTATTTTAATAGTATGATTTAATAAAGCAACAATAAAATAAATAGCGGGAATAGGAAAAAATATTTTTTAAATTTTACAAACATTTTTTAATAGTTGGAGCATAAGTTGATTTTTAATATATTCACTAAATAACAAAAACATTAGAGCTATATAAAATAACATAGATGAAATAACAGAATAATCAAAACCAGAAAATTCCTTAGTAGCTAGATTTTTCTTCTTCTAAGAATACAATAAGTTCTAAAATTTTATCTAAATCATCATCTACAGACTATAAGCATGTCCAAAGAATTTTGATTATGGACATTAAATAATAAAGTTATAGCTCTTCTATACTCGTGAGCAACAACTAATTGATGATATAAAGAATTCCACCTAGTTGCAACTTCTTTTGTAATTTTTCTATAAGGTAATCCACAATAATGACATGTTTTTTAATACTATTTGCGTCTTTGTATTTTATTACCTTTAAAAATAAAGTTGATAGCAAATTGTACTTTATCAAGTATGTCTTTAAAAAGTTTTAGGTCATCCTTTACAACTATGTTATAAATATGACATGAACATCTAACATGAAAAACATCGAAAAAAGATAGAGTAAATTAAGTTTTTAAAATGTTTACAGCATTATCATTAGAAAAAATATTATCTAATGTAATAGTCATAATTTTATCAGTAATTCCATAATATTTACTAATTTCATGAATATTTCTTGAAATAAAAATTTAAGTGTGTCTTTCATCAATATATCTATATGCTAATATACGTTTTTGCATATACCAATTGTGACCTATCCAGTGACATGTAACCGTTAAATAATCATTACCATTGGTACTACGACCTATGTCAGAAGTGATAGCCACTTTGCATTAAAATGATACAATGCATAACGTAAATATTGTTGATAGTCATGCGCAAATTTTAAAACATCTCTTTTAATAGTTGATCTATGAAAGTCGTTAAAAGCAGAATTATATGTTTCTTGAATGTAATGAATAAAATCAGGAGAAGGAAATGAAAAAAAAAACCTCCACATCAACTAATTTTGCTAAATTTTATGGATCTTTGTGTTTATCATATTTCGGACCTATACCTCTCTCTGTCATCGGGTTAGTTCGACCCTATACTTGGTCAGGGACACTATGTGAATCTTGTCCCGACTCATAAGACATTTGCACACCCGCATTTTCAGCCAAGTATTAGTTATACCTTATTCTGTGAGAGTTTTCCACATGTCTCATTAAACATCACGTCCCATAGTGACATTTTTCAGTTTTAAATTTATAAACTTCACAACAAATTTTACAAATAGCTAGTTGATTAAGAATATCCTATAAAAAAAATCTCATGCAGATGATTTTAATTTTCGTTGTTTTTTGCCTCTACTCATACTAGTCCTTAGAGATGGCAACAAATCCTGGACCCGGTCCAAATCCGGTGGATTCAGATTCATTTTATAGGATATGGATCTTCAAAATTTGGACCCGACGGATCCAGATCCATTTGTGATGGATCAGATCTGTATATGGATCTTGTCTTTGAGATCCGTATCCGGTTCAGATCCGACCCTTGAATATGTTTTTATTAAATATATTATGCATTTATTATAATTAATGGCAGTGTATTATTCAGTTAAGGATAAGTGTGGTGAAGGCTAATCGTTCCATTTTTTTGAATGTTTCGAAGTGAAAGTGTAAATGCAAATTCTTTTCCTTTTGAACTAAAACGTTCAAGTACTACTAGTTTTTGTAAAATTGAGAGTAGATTAATTAAGTTGATGAACTCAAAGAGTCAAAAGAGACCAAGTACAAATACTGCATAACAGCGGAAGACTTTCTGCATAACCAAGGGAAAGACCAAGAATTTTATAAATTTCATTTTTTTTACATGTGGATCCAGATCCGATCTGTGGACCCGGTGAATTTGAATTTGGATCTGATTTTTATGGACCCAATGAATCTGGATACATGTATGAAAACAGATCTGGATCTGGATCTAGTAGGATCCGGTCCAGATCTTATCCGTTGCCATCCCTACTACTCCCGTACGAGTGATTCCAATTCCAGTTTTAGTCTGAGACTCAGTCTGAATCTGAGGTGGAATTGCACTAGTGCGTGTTATCTAAATTATCTTCTAATTCATTTTCTAAATCACAGTCTGGTTCAGACGTGAAATATACCTCATGATCTAATAGTATATTAATATTAACATTAAAAAGCAGTTTCATATGCATAAGTGAAATTATCATAATTAAAATTACTAGAAGATGTACCCTTACACCTGTTACCCTTAATACCTCTACCAGAAAAACGTCCACCTCGTTCCATTATAATTATGTAAATAAATAATTAAAGTTACAAAATTAAGTACGATAATTAAAATTAAGTAACAATAATAATTTAAATAAAAGAAGGAACGAGTGTACCAAACGTCGACGTGTAATCGAGGTGAAAATTAAAACTTTGCTCGATGATCCTCAAGCTAGTTGCCAACTTCACTCCAAAATTTTAAACTTCGATAGAAATTAACAAATAAAATATAACATTTAGTGTGTAATTTAGACTTGTAGAGAGAGAGATTAGAGATATGGCAGAAAGATTTGTGAGAAAAATGAGGTATTTATAGTTGAGAAATCGAATTAATGTGTAAATATATTAACTTAGGGGTTAAAAATAAATATTAAGGGGTAGGGAGAGTTTATGGTGTGGGGGTGGGGGGGATGACCGCAATTACTAACCGTTTCTAATGGCTAAAATTGAAAATGATCGTTTGTGCAACGACTAGTTTATGCAAAGTGCAAATGAGGCAGGACTGGACCGGGACGGGCGGGACAACCCTAGTCCCGTCCCGTTTTCGAACCAGTTACCGATAATATCCATCCCGTAATTTATTCGGTGGGTAGAGACGGGCCGAGATCGGACTTCCCGGGCCACTGGACGGACAACCTTACTTTTTTTAACGTAAGTAAGGAAATTGTATATTTTTAAAATTTCCACTTTTATTTTGTCAAAAAATTGCCCAAAAAAAGAAAAGAAAAGACTTTGGAGTAGTATAATGTTCTTGTCTAGTTGAATTTTTAACCTAAAAAGAGCACACCATTTGATTTCTTCACCTCTGGGTGAAAATTGAAATATATCAGTGTTCTTTTTGTGTGGGTTCTTTTATATTATTTCATTCATCTGTGTCCTCTGATCATCGGATAGTCCAAGCGCACTTTTTAAGACAAACAAAAGGGGCTGCTATATTCTGCTCCCCCCCCCCCCCCACAACCCCATCTATCTGAGATCTTACTTCGCCTTTTTCACGTTTCAAGACTAGCGATCTTGGATTGGGACTTTTGATTTAGCACTCTACTTCTCAGATGGGTATGTACTACTTTCTTATGTTCGGATCCATTTTCAATATGCTTTGTACTGATTTTTATAAACCCCACCCTCAATTTAATGATTTTGTATAACCCAATGGTATTTATTAATGGGGTTTCACGGTTTAGCCGCTTTATTGGGTTTATTCAGAAAGATTGGGTTTTTTAATTACTAAGGTAATTAAGATTGGTTAGTATTTGTTTCTTGGATTGATCTTGATTTATTGGTCCTTGATGATTGCATTTGATTAGTTATGTGCTTCTGGTAGACTGAAGTTTGGCTAAGAGATGGACTGAAATTGAATTACCTTTGATTTGGTGATTTAGTAGATGTAATTGGGTTTACTACTCATGCATGTTTTTCAAGTTGGATTAGTTTGGTTGCTGAAAATAAACTACTTTAAGAAGTATTTGATTCTTAGCAGTGTTCTTTTCGGCTCTTGTTGGCCGGAATCCGATTACTGCAGACTGTGAATGTGCTGGGTGCAGTTGTTGAACTGATAAATAAGAGTAGATTTTACCCATTTAATAGCCTGACAATGGGACTTTCAGTTTTTTCTGGATCAACTGTAGCTTCTCCTTTTTACATCTTGCTATGAAGTGGTTGTTCTGTTCATGTACAGAAGTTGGGTTTTATTAACTTTACACTTTAATGCTTTCAGATAATAAGGATGAGTGTTGTTCAACTCACCTCATTGACGGCGATGGGGTGTTCAATGTTTCTGGAGTCGAGAACTTCATGAAGGAAGTCAAACTGGCAGAATGTGGTCTTTCATATGCCGTAGTGTCCATTATGGGCCCACAAAGTAGCGGTATGCATTCTCTCTCTAAAATCTCAATAGCTATCATCCATTTATCAATTTGGAATATCATGACGTCATATTAGTTTGGTGCAGCTTGACGAATAGTAGATCCTTGTCATATCTTTATGTCCTTTTCTGAATGCCTCATGTCTTTGACGAAGGGTTTCCATATTGCATCCTTACTGCTTGACTACACAAATCATCCTAATGTTCTTTTTGAAAAATATGCTGTTACATTGTTTTCAAATAGTGACTAAATTCAACTGTGATAAATGCAGGGAAGAGTACTCTGTTAAATCATCTCTTTCATACTAACTTTAGAGAGATGGATGCCTATAAGGGAAGGTATGTATAATTGTTATATTTGCTAGATGTCTGCTGTTACATTGTAGGGTGAGCTGACGGAATAAGTATTTTCTAGGTCACAAACCACAAAAGGTATTTGGATGGCTCGATGTGCTGGGATTGAGCCTTGCACCCTTGTCATGGATTTAGAAGGCACAGATGGTAGAGAACGAGGAGAGGTGTGGTGAAACTATTTTTTAGATGACGATTTACTTTCCCTTTGTTGTTCCATCATTTATTTTTGTGTGACCAGATGCATATTATCCTTAAGAGCATTTTCCCCAAGTGCTGTACACCTTTGATAAGGGTGCAGATGACAGGTGCCATCATGTATGGCTGTTTATTAGTTGTTGAAAAATAAAGTATGGATCATCGATTTATTTCAATTTTCACATCCCTACTTTTTGTAAAAAAATTAATTTCAAATTTTTGTAGCTTCCTCTTTGTAAATTGTAATCCTATGACAAACTACAACAACAACATACCCATACCCAGTGTAATCCCACAAGATGGTAGGATGTACGCAGACCTTACCCCTACCTTTTGAGGGGTAGAGAGGATGTTTCCAATAGACCCTCGGCACACAATCGTATGACGAACTTACTGAGTATTTTTTGAACAGATTTCAGCAGATTCCCGGTCTATGAGATCTTTTATCTCACTGTTCTTTGTGTTAATGTATTGTACTGTGTCCGAAGATGTCTATGAATTTTTTTGCTCGATATACCGGGAACCCCAAATTACTCGGTGATTAATTTGGAGCTAACCAAAATCTGGGATGATCTTTGCATATACTTGCTCATGAGGTGGATAACTAGTAATTGAGCAGATTGTTTCTCATTCTTTATTTACATTTTTTTAGGATGACACCGCATTTGAAAAGCAAAGCGCTCTATTCGCACTTGCTGTTTCTGATATAGTGCTTATCAACATGTAAGTTCCTCTATTATGTGAAATATATAGTACATGAACTTCTAATAAATTGAATCAGAAAAAAATATGCACGGGTGGCTCTAACGCTTAACAATTCAGGTGGTGTCATGATATTGGTCGTGAGCAGGCTGCAAATAAGCCTCTTTTGAAGACTGTCTTCCAGGTAAAGTACACAGAGGTTTTTTTTTTTTAAATTTGAATATTCCTTCCGGATGTTTTATGCCTTACTTTATTTTGAACAGGTTATGATGCGGTTATTTAGTCCGCGTAAAACGACATTGATGTTTGTTATTCGTGACAAAACAAGGGTAGGGGCCTTCTCTCACAAGCGTTTTTCTGCCATTTATAATATCTACGGGTCCTGTGAAAAAAATGTTAAGCAGGATGTTTTTTCACTTTCATTTGTAGACTCCCCTCGAAAATTTGGAACCTCTTCTAAGGGAAGACATTCAGAAGGTACAATGTTCATGGTTTTTGAGTTATCTTATTTTGTGTTTCCTTCTAAATTCTACATTATTGATTTTATCATATCTGTTCTGGACTGTGTAGATATGGGATTCTGTCCCAAAGCCTCAAGCTCACAAGGATACACCGTTAAGTGAGTTTTTTAATGTGAGTCCCAGTAAGATTTGATATGCTCTTACTCTCTTGCTGTCCGTTTATATCTATACTCACTGATTTAGTGAAATGGATTGAATGTCCAGGTCGAGGTCGTGGCTCTTTCTAGTTTTGAAGAGAAGGAAGCACAATTCAAGGAGCAGGTGCGCAGAAGTTATATTTTTTGAGCACTATGTTCCCTTTTTAGTAGTTCATATCTACTTATCATATATGGTTGTTTTGAATACGTTGTAGCCAATGATTAGATGAGAAAACATACTCTTTTGCTTAGTTGACTCTTGTTTACTTGTTTTTGTTCTGTCTTGTTTCTTTGTTAAGGTCGCCAGTCTAAGACAGCGATTCTTTCATTCTATTGCACCTGGTGGGCTTGCTGGAGATAGGCGGGCTGTTGTTCCTGCTTCCGGCTTTTCATTTAGTTCACAAGAGATATGGAGGGTTATAAAGGAGAACAAGGACCTTGACCTGCCTGCCCATAAGGTTATAACCTAATTATCTACTGCAATTGAAATTATCAGTTAGTTATCCATGTATTTATGACATACTCGATTTTGATCTAATTACAGGTTATGGTAGCTACGGTGCGCTGTGAAGAGATTGCCAATGAAGAATATGTTGCATTCACTGAAAATGAGGTATATAGAATTGTTTGGAGGTCTATCTAAGAACTTATACCTTGTTTTGTTTTATCTACTATTTGAAATGTCACCGCATAATTTTAGATTAATTGACCTTGTTGTAGGAATGGTGTCAATTAGAAGAGGCAGTTAATTCTCATTATGTACGAGGTTTTGGAAGGAAGCTCAGCTCAGTTTTGGACGCTTGTCTATCAGAGTAAGGACTCAATTTTCGTGCGGTATAGCAAGTGCATCTAGTAACAAACAAAGAATGTCAGAAAGCTAGTAATTTTCATGTGGTGAAGCTCATCTGTGGCGGATGTTCTTAATGTGATATTTCTTTCCTTCCAGAAGGACATGTATAAGCGTTCTTGTAGTTAGAGCAAGGAGAACACAAGAATTAAATTGATCACTGCATTTTCATCATATTTGATAAAGTTTATGGTATTATGAAAACAGCTAGAAGAGTATCACATCAAAGAGAGTTGAGGACAAAGGAAAAGACTGATTGGTTTCTCTGAATTTTAACTGCGTCTAGTTTTTTTTTTCCTGAGAATATTTTGACTGTCTAGTTCTCTGCTAGAATCCTTGAAATTTTATTCTTATCATCTGCTTTTCCCTTCTTTGATTGCCTAATTACCAGTTTAATGATTTTAAGGTGTTGGGGAAGGAAATGGTGGTGGAGCATGGTGTTTAGGTTGATGGTACACAAGAACTATGGTTGAGGTTGTGGCGGACATTATTTTGGTTTAACATCAATGTACTAAAACAAAGAGATTTGGTTTACTCCTCTGTACAATATCTTCTCCATATGGTGCTAAAGTGAAGTTTTTTTTCCCGATTAGTAGTTTGCGGCCAATCAAGAAATTTCACGTCCAGAAGATGAAGGGTGGCGGAAATAAGGATGTTGCGATGGATATGTGGATATACTAGGAAGCATATAATTCAAAATGAAGTTATACGGGACAAGATGGGAGTGGCCACGGTGGAGGACAAGATGCGGGAAGCGAGACTCAGATGGTTCGAACATGTTCAGAGGAGAGGAGCGGAGGCCCGGTGCGGAGGTGTGAGAGGTTGGCTATCCTGAAGAGGCCGAGATAGGCCGAAGAAGTTTTTTTGGGGAGAAGTGATTAGGCAGGACATGACTCAGTTGCAACTTACTGAGGACATGACCTTTTGGGGAGGACGCAGATTAGGGTAGAAGGTTAGGTAGTAAAACATGTCTCGTGTGTCCTTCTATCTAGTAGGCGTAGTGTACCTTTATAGGTTCTTGTCCTTCAATTTTCTGTCTGCTATTTCTTGTACTTCGATTACGTATTAATTTGATGCATTTACTGGTACTTTTCTTTATTAATGCTTATATATAGTATTTTTGCCATGATCTCTTTACTTTCTTCGGACCTTTTTTTTTATCATACTTTCTCTTGAGCCGAGGGTCATTCGGAAACAACCTGTCTACCTCCCAAGGTAGGGGTAAGGTCTGCGTACACTCTACCCTCTCCAGACCCCACTGTGTGGGATTACATTGGGTATTATGTTGTTTTTGTAGTAGTCAAAAAAGGTTTGTGGTTGTTGCGGACTGATAAAAGGAAGGGTGTTACAGTATTAGGTATGTGGTGTGGACGACTGTGGATGATCCACCTTCTCACTGTGTTTTTGTCTCTGGATTTACTCTTTGAGTAGAATGGAATTCTTGGCTGCCTACTATCCCTCTGGATACTTTTAACAAAAATGATTAATTAAACCTAGGGTACAAATAAAGGAAGCAAACCCTTCTCTCAATGTTCCTCCTTCGGTCCATCTTCTTGTCCTTTCCGGTGTCAAGTATTCCCTCTGGTAAACTTTTTCTTTTTCGCCCTCGAGGGCTAGCTGAATTGTCAAAGATTGAGGGACTTCTGAGTTCTGTCTTTTTGTCACAGGTTCGACCATTCGAGCCTTGCGCCAAGCGAAGTAACTTTGGTATTTAAGTGGAAAAGGGTAGAAAGGGCGGTCGCATTGTCCCCCAGTTTCGGAAATAAGCTACTCTTTTCTTTTTCTTCTCCCTCACTCCCAAATTGCTCTCCTTCTCTACCGTTTTTCTTCCATTCTACTCCTAGAGTAGTCTTGAGCCGAGGGTCTCCCGGAAACAACCGTTCTACTTACCAAGGTAGATAAGGTCTGTGTACACTCTACCTTCCCCAGACCCCACGTGGTGGAATTTTACTGGGTATGTTGTTGTTGTCGTCTACTCCTAGAGTAATCATGGCAGCCAGGTACGCTGCTGCCCTGCTTGCCGTTCCACCGGTCCACCTTTTCCCCCTTCTTTTCATTTTGTGCTTTCTTCCATACTTTTTCTATATCAGAACACTCAATCAACTATTCCACAATCCTAAATTTGTTGTGTCCCGCCATCCGAATCCTTTGTATCCATTCCCTCTGATTAGGCTCTTATTCTAATAATAATTTGTTCTGATAATTTTTTTAGGAGATCTCTGAATCTCACTCTTATCACTGTACTGATATACAAGTCTCTAGTAAGGCTAAAATCTCTCCTGGCAAACACCAGATCTGATGTTGATATAACAGCTACTGACCCTTAACCACAACTAGTTGGTATCTATTATATAAGTACTTTGCTTCCATTGTATTTGTTTTTTGCTGAATCTCCATTGATTCCATGAGAATATAGCTGTTTTGAGACCTCTCTCCTGTGATTTTAGCTTTTAGGTTGTACATCTTTCTATTTAAGCACCTTTAGTCATCATAGTCACACCTACAGAACGGTGCATTTTGTGGGATGTGATCATTTCTAATTTTTCTGTTCCTGTATTACTGCACATCTGTCTTAACATCTGCCTTTTTGTGACGATCATCCTGTGGATATGTTGGGCTTCAATCTCATATCACTCATTTTGTGACAGTATGACCTGAATATGAGCTGAAACAAATACTGTATAGTAGTAATTGAAAGTTAGTTTGATTAAAATATGTGACTTTGATAAGTTAAATGAATGTTATCTTTTAGAACTTTTAATAAGTTACATGAATAATATTAGCCGGAAAGTTTGTGATGTCATGAAATAGGAAGTATCATATAGTTTTATTGTATTTTTCTGCTGAATTCATTTCTTCTTACCATTTTTCTCCCTTGGTATGTAGTTATTGTTTTCATTTATGCATATATACATTATAAGAAGGGTGCACACGGATAATAAGTTTTTTTTTATTAGGTATGATGCCGAGGCTACCTTCTTTGACGAAGGGGTTAGATCCTCAAAGCGAAAGCAGTTGGAAGAGAAATTACTTCAGGTACCGGGCTAGGCTCCGCTCTTTCCTGAACCTGTTTTGATGATTGACCAATCAAACTTGCTGGGTTCCTGTGTGTCTTAGTGAGAACTCCTTTGTCCTTCTTAGAGCCAACCAAATAAACTCACATGCTAAAATTTCTAACTTAATGGTATTCTTTCAACTAATGATGTAAATGCATTTTTTCTTTCTCCCACTAGAAAAACACTATTTTTTTTTACTTATTTTCCTCAAAACAAAGGTCATTTTTAATTGCGATCCTTTTCTGATTTATCCCGTCTTTGTTGTAGCTTGTCCAACCAGCTTACCAATCTATGCTGGGACACATCCGATCTGATACATTTGAAAGATTCAAAGAAGCATTTGAGAAGGCATTGAAGGGTAAAGGGTTTGCTCTGGCTGCTCGTGAATGTGCCGAGTCTTTTATGTCCCATTTTGACGAAGAATGCACAGGTACAGAATACAATTTGCCATTGCTGGTAGTGGTTTACCCAGTGTTGTCAAAGGCGCGCTTAAATCACACTTAAGCCCTGAAGCGAGGCGTAGAACATGTTGAGCGCTGCCTCGCTTTATGGGGGCTTCAGTGTCGTCATCAAGGCTCTAAGGCGTACTTTTCCTTACCAATGAGCGTAATCTTGAAGATGGGGCACTAAATGACTAAACAAATTAATATCTCACTTCATAATTTTTATTCAATTTCTTTGTCCATATATTTATTATTCATGCTTGTGATTATTAATCTTGGACTACACGTACATATTTGTATTTTTTCCCCAGTTGCGCCTTTTTACAATAAAGCCCACCCTTTATTTGCGCTTTAAACCCCAAAGGACCTTAGAGCTTTTTTTGCGTTTTGATAACACTGGTTTTACCCCACTTGATTTATATCTTTTCTGCTGATTAGGACATTTTATCCTTCGTGATCACCCCCCCCCCCCCCGATGTCATAAAAAATGTTCAAGGAGTTGATACCCTATCTCTATGTAGGAAGCCTAGTTATAAAAGCTGTTGTTACTCTGGGAACAAACTTGTAGAGCTGACTAAGCTTCCATCAAATGTCAATTAGTTGAAGAAGTAGCTTATACTAATGTTATTTCCTGAAATGTTCACTTTGGTGTGCAGAGTAAATTTCTGATGTTTTTTGTTGCTATAGGGTACCCACTTCTATATTTTATTGGATGCATGTGATTAGAGCTGCAACGACTGTTGTCATATTCTTCTTCCCATCTCTTGGAGAAATAGCAACTTTTCTGGTTGGAAACACCAAACTAGAAAATAATTTTTGCAATGGGATTGTTGCATCACTTGCTGACTTTCAGCATTTGTAAAAGAAATTACTGTTCATTAATATTTTTCTAAGAAGAAAAATATTAATGAACACTAATTTCTTTTACAAATGCTGAAAGTCAGCAAGTGATGCAACAATCTCTTTGGGTAATATTTTTCTTTTAAAGATCTTGCAGAACTTAATTGTTAGTGGGTAATATTTTGTCTTGCTTTTTGAAATTTGACAGAAGAAAAATATTAATGAACACTAATTTCTTTTACAAATGCTGAAAGTCAGCAAGTGATGCAACAATCTCTTTGGGTAATATTTTTCTTTTAAAGATCTTGCAGAACTTAATGGTTAGTGGGTAATATTTTGTCTTGCTTTTTGAAATTTGACAGATGTGAATGCATTGTTTTGTAGATGCTATTATTGAACAAGCAAAATGGGACTCATCTAAGAAGAAAAATATTAATGAACACTAATTTCTTTTACAAATGCTGAAAGTCAGCAAGTGATGCAACAATCTCTTTGGGTAATATTTTTCTTTTAAAGATCTTGCAGAACTTAATTGTTAGTGGGTAATATTTTGTCTTGCTTTTTGAAATTTGACAGAAGAAAAATATTAATGAACACTAATTTCTTTTACAAATGCTGAAAGTCAGCAAGTGATGCAACAATCTCTTTGGGTAATATTTTTCTTTTAAAGATCTTGCAGAACTTAATGGTTAGTGGGTAATATTTTGTCTTGCTTTTTGAAATTTGACAGATGTGAATGCATTGTTTTGTAGATGCTATTATTGAACAAGCAAAATGGGACTCATCTAGAGTGAGGGATAAGCTGAGGCGTGATGTAGATGCTCATATCGCTGAAGTTCGTTCAGCCAAGCTGGCTGAAGTGACAACCCTCTACGAGGTATGAATTTCAACCTTTATAGTTTAGCAATGTCTGAGCTAGCTTTTGAGATTGAATGAGGCCCAATACCAAACCTTTCCCTGTTGTTGGGTTATCCAATGATAGACCCTTATGTTATGTTATTCACTTCCAAATGTCCAGATTGGGTTGTGATAGAGGTGTTAAAAGTCCTACATCGTCCAAGTCTATGGGTTGTCTTCTCCTTATTTGGTCTTAGATAATCCTCATCTCCTCATTTAACTTTTGAGGTTGAGTTAGGGCCAAAGTTTACTATCTTAATATTAATTTTTGGAACTCACTTCAATTTTTTTTGAAGTATTTGGTACTAGGATTTTGAGGTCAGAATAATGGGCATTGGACATACTTGGGATGTTTAATATTATTTCCCTCATTAAGGTAACATGCCATAAGTTAGCCGCATCTGATAGCTGAATGGCTGGTGCGACATACATGATATTAAACTTATTAGAAAAAAAAGAAACTATCTGTTGTTGCTTTGTTGGTAGTGGATCCTACATGATAGCAAACAAGTGTGAGGACCATTTGATTTTAATTTTAGATGTAATTATGCTGGAACTGAAGAGAAATTCTTGTTTAGACAAAACTGAATGAGGCGTTGGCTGGACCAGTTGAGGCTCTTTTAGATGGAGCTGGTGATGATACATGGCCAGCAATAAGAAAACTGCTTCAGCGTGAGACAGACACAGCAGTGTCGGGTTTTGCTGCTGCACTTTCTGGTTTTGAAATGGATGAAGAAAGTAGGGATAATATGGTTTTTCGGTTGAAAGATTATGCACGTGGAGTAGTTGAAGCAAAGGCAAAGGAAGAAGCTGGAAGGGTCTTGGTTCGCATGAAGGACAGGTATGGACATGTGTTGATCTTTGTACAGCTCTGACATACAGTATTTATAATACAAAGAATATGCGGATGACTTGAAAATTATTGTCAGGTTTTCAACATTGTTCAGCCATGATCAGGATTCTATGCCACGAATTTGGACTGGCAAGGAAGATATTCGAGCAATTACGAAAACTGCGCGATCAGCTGTATGATTGACTGAAATAAGTTTTCCTTTTTTTTGGTGTGTGATTTCACGTTTCAATTATTACATTTAAGATTGTACTGACTTCTTTCAATTTTCTCTCAGTCTTTGAAACTCCTGTCAGTTATGGCTGCGGTTCGCTTGGAAGATGAGGGTGACAGTATAGACAAAACACTTGTCCTTGCTCTTGTGGATACTTCCTCCTCAAAGAGTATTTCGTCAGTTGATCCTCTGGCATCTAGCACTTGGGATGAGGTAATTGGTTTACTTATGTGGTTTGTCTTGGAAGCTATTTGCAAGCAAAATAATGTGGTCGACAAAAAGGGAATATAAGATTCTTTCCATTGAATAAGCCATTCGTCACTACATAGTTCACAGAAAGTGAATATTTTGTTTGGATATTGCTGGTGACGACCACGGGCTAAATTTTGTCAAATTTTGGGTTGAAGATAATACAGTCCAGTTGTAAACGTACAAGCTAATCTCACTGCGTAGTCTGAGGAACTAGACTCTTTTTTTGTATGATTAAGTAATCTTTGCATGGTGTAGTTCAGCCCATCAAAATTTTCCTCTTGTGGTCAATTTATATTGCAGATTCCTCCATCAAAAACTTTGATTACACCTGTCCAGTGCAAGTCTTTGTGGAGGCAATTTAAGACGGAGACTGAATATATTGTTTCACAAGCCATCGCTGCTCAGGCAAGATATTATATGCTATTGTGCATCTCTTTCTGATAGTCCATTCTTGTACGTGGTTTTTTGATTGTCGGTTGAATATGTTCGAAAAGTTCCATTAAGGATAGAAGGTATTGTTTAATGCGGGGTATTTTTACTAAATAGTGGGATTAGAACATTTGAAGTGCAATCTTGTCCATTGAACACCAGAGATTTGATTTTTGCATCAAAGAGTGGAATGTACCTTTTGGTACTTCCGAGGTTGATTGTCTTTCATGCTAGGTGTATGAATTCTGATTTTGAGAGTATCTAACCACCTTTAAGTGTTCTCGCATGGATAATCTTTATTTAGAGTTTTTCCCTTCATTCTTGGTAGCTTCTCATTTTCTTTTATTCAACTTTCAGGAGGCTAGCAAGAGAAATAATAACTGGTTACCACCTCCGTGGGCAATTGCTGCCATGGTTATTTTGGGATTCAATGAATTCATGACACTTTTAAGGTAATATTCTTTCTGACTTGTAGTTCATGATGCCCCCCTACGTTTTACAGTATAATATGGTTTAACTCATGGCTGACATTGTGTTTTACTTTTTTTCCAGAAATCCTTTATATTTGGGGTTTATATTCGTCGCCTATCTGCTATTTAAAGCCCTTTGGGTGCAATTGGACATCTCGGGCGAATTCCACAATGGAGTTGTAAGTGCTGAATCTGATTTCTTAGAGTTCTAATGTTTGCATACTAAAAGCTAGTCAATCAAATATCTTTATAAAATAAAAGCAATTCAACCAATTAATTTAAGCAAACTCTTGCTCGTCGCTTTTGAATATTTTTCTACACCGTAAGGACAACACACTGATGATTTTCAATTGCAAGTGGCGTTCTAAAATTCTGTTTGATATAGTTACAAAAAGGGAATTGATGAAGTTTTCAAACTCTTGCTCGTCGCTTTTTAATTGATTGTTTGAATATTTTTTCTACACTGTAAGGACAAAACACACTGATGATTTTCAGTTGCAAGTGATGTTCTAAAATTCTGTTCGACATAGTTACAGAAAAAGAATTGATGAAGTTTTGATCTTTCGGTGGTAAGTTTATTTTCCTGTGATGTTCTACCCTACCCTAGGAAACTAGGGGAAGGAAGAGAAAAGTAGGAGAAGCCGGAAGGGAAACGATTCTCTTTCAATTTTTTTCTCTGATCATCACACAACAATTCCTTTTTTCTCTTCCTTTGTCTAGTTTCCAAGCGATGCAAGAAGTAGACATCTAGGTTCGTGGTCTTTCAGTAGGTTATTATCTCATTTGATTTGCCAGGGGTGAGATTTGACCTTTCCTTTCGAATTGTATGGTATTTTATAGTTCACTGTTTAGATTTTGACTGGGAGTATGTGAGTCAAAAATCCAATGTGGCTTAATCTTATTTATCCTTTATAATTGCTTCAGTCACAATGTGGAAACTTTTGAAATAATGCTCTTTGGATGTGATTTCCATATGCATTTTGGCAGCTTCCCGGACTTCTCTCTTTATCCACAAAGTTCCTTCCTACAATCATGAATCTTCTTAAACGACTAGCAGAGGAAGGACAAGGTGCGGCAAGCGGTCAACAACCTCAGGGTAACCCTGCCCTTGCGGCAAAGAGCTTCCGGGGTAGCACGAATGATAACGGTGAAGTGTCAACGAGCACTACGTCCGAAGTAACTTCAGAAAATGGAACAGAATACTCTAGCTCCTCGTTACATGACAAAACACAGTAAGTTATTGTTTGTAGAGCACTCTTATTCTGCGACAGCAAAGTTTTTATGCTCATCTGGACGTGGTATGGTGCACAATTCCGCTTTGATAGTTATATCACCTTTAGAGGCAAAGCATGTGATGTATCAGACAATGAAGGCATTGATTTTTGTACCCGGGGGCTCGGTTTGTCGTGAAAGAAGTCCCCACTGAATAGGTTGTGTTTTAATTTTCTCTCTTGTTCTTTTTCACCTTATGCCCAACTTGCCCCAACTTTTAGATGTCAGTTGATTTAAACTGAGAGGACCCTTCTTTTCTCCTTTGTTTGTTATCATTCTCTTGGTTTGCCATCAAATTTTTCTTGTGAGAAGCCTAATATAATGTCTGTATTTTATGGATAAGCTGATGAAAGATATTAAAAACTATATTTCTAATGAGATGGGATATTCGTCAAGATTATTGGAGAAATTTCCGAGCATGTTTTTCCATATTTTATCATGAAATGGTATGTTTTACGCTGGTTGTTGGACTATCGTAACCCTCTTCCTTCATATGAGCTCGGGACCAGCAATGTATGAGCTTGGTTGTGGTCGGGTACATGAATTTTCACTGACCATGTTTCTCCATTTAAGATTTATCTGTATTACGTGGATTCATCATGACTTAGTAAGTTTATGTTGGCAACGTTGCTCCTTTATCCAAGTTTGGGACCGATAAAGTGTGCAAGCTCACCGTTGACTGTGGCGAGGCTACCCCTCTATCAAGAGAAGAAGTTCCCCCCAATCAATGAGTGATCAATATGCGAATTTCCTTTTCAATCTACCCCGTGGTTGAGAGAAATTGTGCCTAACTCGATCGGTACCACTCCAACTGGCTTGGCTGGACATAAGATATTTTTCACTGAAATTAGTAAGCTATAGAAACAGGTGAAATATTTCCTACAACGGAAAAAAAACAAATGAAGACCGTGGACAGTGGACCACCAATTGTTCACCCTTTTACCAAATCAGAGGCCCTCTACGTTGTAGCCAATTTTAAATTTCAATGATGGTTTTAAAGCTGTAATATACATTATTTTTATTAGCTATTAATGGTTTGGATCTTTGGGCAACACTCAATTATTATTTGCTAATAGGGAAGTTGTTATTGTTATGCAATTACTGAGCTCTTAAGAAGCCTATTAGTATTAAATAAGTAAATTGATCTTTTTTAGGAGAAAAAAAACTTACTTTCCCCGAACAATATATTGCTAACAATAAGAGGAGTATTACTTCCTCTGTCCCATATTAGCTATCAAGGTTATTAGTAACAAATACATTTCAAAATACTTTGCATTTTATAAAATCAAGATGAAATTAATTAATTTTGCCCTACTTTACTCTTAATATTAAGTGTTTTTGAAAGTAACTAATATTGATCACATAATATAAATTTAAAGAGTTCAAACAAGTAACTATTGATTGCTTTTATTATTGTTTAAACGGAAAAAGGTTAAAAATATCTCTAAAACTTTCAAATATTGTTTATTCATACCATTCGTTATACTTTTCGTCCAATTATGTCATATTTTTAGTGCTGATATATCCCTACTTTAGATTTAGACGGAACATCTCACAATAAAATAAACCCATCCTCAATTTTAATATCCGGGTTACATTAAATTCACCCAAAATTTAACCCACTACGTGACTCACGCCAAAGCCTCCTCATCTCTTCAAAATTCTGCACCACCAATTCTCTCTGTCTTTCCGGCGATGAACACTGACGAACACCCAAATCACCCCCGGCTCTCGTGTATATGTCTATATGAGGATAGACATTTATGGGTCGGGTATTAAGGGTGGGCTGGGTTTTCATGTTTAAAATTGAGGGAAGAGTTATTTTATTCTTGAGCTGCCACGTGGCTCTCCGTCAAAATTAGGGGCATATTGAAGCACCCAATAACTGTTCTCAAATCAAGTTATCAACTTCTTAAATCAGGTTCTATTATTTTCATCTAAAACTTGTTTGTTATGATATTTACTACGTAATATATACTGTCTTTTAAACTATTTATTAGAATATAAAATTTCATAACTAAAAATTATGAATCCGGTTGTTCAAAACTCAAAGAAAAAAGAAGAAGAGAAGAATTGAATGTTCGATACAATCTCAAAAAGGAGCTCTCAAGGAAGAATAATTAAATCACGAAAAATCATTTCTTCAATAAGCATACGATCGAGGCGGATCTAGCTCTTTGGCAACGGGTTCAATCAAACTTCTGAGTTGTTGCAACTTGGACCTAAACTAATTTTATTCATCAATCAATTCAGCTTTAATTGAGCTTTATTATCATAAGAAATTATCTTTTCTAAAAGAACAATGTGATATATATAATTAATTTCATCTCTCTGTAATAACTTTTTACCTATAACAATAACAATAATTTTTATAACAAAACGTTCTTTGTAAAATTATCCTTCTATAACAACTACTTTTTTTTATAATATAATAATTAATCATCGTTATAAAAATATAACTATTATAGAAAAGTTTTACTATACTGATTTATAAGTTTGCGACTTCATTTATTGCTGCTTTCCTTTTATTAACCAACAAAGGAAAAAAGAGGAACAATTAATTTCCAGCTGGATGGATATATAGATGAAAATTAAAGGTACAATAAAAATAAAAATCACGTGAAATTAATGTAACAGGTTTCAGTTAGGGGCTCTACCTCTATTCAATATAGTCGCCTCCCGTTTTCAGCTTTTTGTTTAACTAGTTTTTCTATACATGCGTTGCACGTCATATAATACACAATTGTGTAATATAATATTAATATTATTATATTTTGTAAAAATAATTATTTATAAAAAAATAAAGTACAAGTTTTTACGAGTGACCAACGTGGATTAATGTATGGTGACGTGTCGTCCAAATTTACAAAAATGAACAACAACAATATCATATCTAGTATAATCCCACACAATAGGGTCTGTGAAGAGTAAGATGTACGCAGATTTTACATTTACCTTTGTAGGGTAGAGAGGTTGTTTTTGATAAACCCTCGACTTAAAAGAATGTGTCAATGCAGAAATTAAATGAAAATGACAGCAAGATAACAATAAAAAATAAATAAAGCAACACATAGGAATACTCTCATAAGAGTATGGATCTACGTGAAATCTAAATAATACTAAAAATAGAGAAGAGGATAAGGAGAGTCTAGCCCCTACCCTCTCACACACAATGCGACAAAAATCAACTACCTACTAACCATCTATTCTAATCCTCGACCTTCAAATCTTCTTATATAGGGCCATGTTCTCAGTCAGTTGGAGTTGTGCCATGTCTTGTCTAACCACCTCTCCCAGTTCTTCTTCGGCCTACCTCTACCTCTCCTAACTCTTGCTATCGTCAGTCTCTCACACCTCCTAACCGGCGCATCCTCACACCTCCTCTTCACATGCCCGAACCACCTCAGTCTCACTTCTCCCATCTTGTCTGCCACAGAGGCCACTCCAATCTTATCCAATATAACTTCATTTCTAATCATGTCTCTTCTAGTATATATGACCACACATTCATATGAGTATCCTCATCTCCGCAACAAAATGAACACGAGTTTAATTAACTACATGTGATTTTTTTAACAGTTTTATTTTTGTGAGGCATAAAACATGTAACGACATGTATCTCGTATAATTCCTTATAGATGATATTCATGGTGTACATTCCTTTCATCCATTTCAGTTGTTATATTTGAAAACGTGCACATCGCGATTCAACATCTAAAAACCCAAAAACTACATGGACTGTTTTCTCCCATAATAATTTTTTTGTTTCTTCATACATAAGAAAACGTACTATGGTAAATTGTAGCTTGATTCTTGTTGTGCAGTTTTTCTGACTCATCACTTTAATGTTATCTCTTTAATTAGCCACCCAAACTTTCTATAATATCAAGACTATTCGGGCATACTTAGCTTTTCCTCCTAAGATAACAGCTTTCCATCAAGTTTGTCACTTTTATAAACCTCTTCACTAATTACCTAGTAACTTTGAAAAATGAATTTCCACTAGGGAATAAAAGGAGGATGAAAAAATGCGGTATCAACTCATTTAGAAGTATAATTATTCCCTTCCGGTATATGTATAGAGATAGACTCTATTGATATGAAAGACCTAGGGAATACCCAGCTTCAATGGGGATAGGGATGAAGAAAAGAAGCAAGACCTCTTTTCGATTGACTGTTGGCAGATCGAGATTGAAAGCCAGTAGCACCGCGTTTCTTCGTGGTCGTAACAACTTCAAGCAGTGGAAAGAACAAAAGATGTGCTCCAAGTCCTTGGGATGTTGAACAAAATCCAACCACACCGGAATGGATGGTACAAAGTCCTCAAGCTTTTCATACTTTTGGAGAACTTCCAGCCAGTCATTAATAACTTGATTATTTTTAGATAATAGTAGATAGAAACAACACTCGTAAGGAGTCCTATTAAAACCAAGAAATATAGGCATGCCTGCCATCCACACCAGGATAAATAGAGTTTTTCGAAAAAAACCTTATCTTTTTTTCCTAAGATGATCAAAAGTTATTTTTAACTATCAAAGTTTATTCAAATAATGATGTCGAAAAGGGAACTTTCGAAATTTATTCTAAATTTCGAATGATAAATAGTTTTAATCATTCCTTAGAGGCGATCAAGAAAGTCGTGGGCCTCGTAGTACCCGCATACGACATCTCTGTGGAGCTTTTTGGGTCGAAAACCTGTTCGACGTCAGAACCGATCTCAAAACCCTAATATCACCCTCTGAAGGGAAAGGACTTTCTCTATATCTATATCTATGCAACTAGATTCATTGATTTGCTTTATGGTTTCCATACTCTTAATAGAAGAAGTCAAGGAACAAAAAGGACTGTCTGATGCATTAAACTTCCGTTTGGGGTTCGAAAAAGGAATAAAGCACCTCTTCGAAAACTTTGTGACTATTAAAAGTTTTTTAAATTAATAATTATTAAGTATGAGTATTTTCGTAATTTAACTTTCAAGTTAGGGGTTTCATGATTTTAATATAACTAGTCTCTATAAATGTGTTACAACAACAACAACAACAACAACAACAACATACCTAGTGAAATCCACAACACGTTATTCCCAATCAATTTCAAACCTAGTAAGAAATATTTGATAACATTATTTGTAATTATATACATTTATAATTAAAATTTTAATACATATTTCTACTCAAACTTTCATACCGGCAATGAGAGCAGTAACAATAGATAGTGAAACAAACTATATATCATCAGATACACATTCTTTTAACTTAATTGAAAACAGACTCGTAGTTAAAAATTAGATGATTCATCAATAACTATCTTTAGAATTAATGTCCTAACTCTCTCTTCAACTCTTTAAAATTAGAAGGCTTCTCTTAAATCAGAAAAATATGAATTATAATAGTTTCAACTATTCGATTTTAATACAAATATAGGGTCTAGGAAAAATTTATTGTTTTCGTCCCAACCCATTATCTAATACTATAAGCTCGGCTCCCTATTCTAAGAATTAACTTGTAGTTTTAGAATGTTATGACATTATATTACTATGACTATAATTTTGTCATTACGGGTACATAACATGAGAAATTTAAGATTTTTCACATATACAAACATGCCATTTTTTAGAAGGGTGTACTGATTTAAGTTATATATATTGCTTGCATAAAATAAATTTACACCATTAGGTCATTTTTACTTATTATAATAGGTGATTTGTCTTATTTTTAAGATTATAAATCCCACATTTAAAAAAGTTTATCTGTAAATATTATGTGGGGGTGACTTGATAGTGCGAAAAATATTTTATAGCGACGGTGCCTATGTAACTTAAACTCATATGCACTTAGTATATTTGTTGTGTTGATATCTTCGTAGTGTTTCCAGATGATAAGTATTAAGTAGTACATCAATTGAAGTATTTACAAGGATAGAAGTCAATGTTACACCTATAACAATTAATATAGTTATCTCATGTGTTGACATATACACAATCCGTTACGCCATCAACAGATGTGAAATGAATCTCTCCTCACCACGTTTCCAAATGCAGTCTGAAATACATGGTGGTCCAAGCTCCAAAATGAAGAAAAAAAAGAAGAAGAAATAAAACGCACACGTTCTCTTGTTTTATTTTTCCATTTATAGTACTTGTCAGATTCTAAGATAAGATCAGTAAACGTTCCCAGCTACAGCAGAGGTATAATATATATAACGATTTGTAATTTTTTTGTCGTCAAGGTTAAGGTGTCAAATGGACATGTTAGTAGGGGTTTCTACATGCGTTTTTATCTCATGAGATGAAACTCCAAATCATCCAAAAAATGTGATTTGAGATTCCAAATCATGATTTCAAATTTTTAAATGTAAAAATTGACTTATAAGTTTATATTTTGTAAAAAAGATTCATAAGTTGGTAAATATATTTATCAATCATGTTTACAAACCATTTATATCAAATATTAAAAGATCTACAAGTTGATAGTATATTTACAATAAATTTACTCTTACCAACTATGTGAGAGGATTATATTAAAGAGTAGTTACACTACAACTCATGTTTAATTTTTCCATTTTATTGAACTAAAGTTTGATCAATTGATGTTGTATTTTTTAGAAAGGCCTTCTAGTAGCGTATTAATTTTGTTATGAACTATAACTTGCTCATTTGGTAAGAATTGTGAAAATTTTGATGGTTTTCACAACTTGTGGGGTTATTTTTGTCTATAAAAAAATACAACTTAAGAAATTCAAATTACTTGTTTGTTTACCCAAAAAAAAAATACAGTTGAATTTACAAGTAATTTTAAGGATATGTGGATAAAGTTACATATAAGTATGGTAAACAATTGACGATAAATAAGTAAATAAGAGCAATAAGCACGTCATTAGTCTGGAATGTTGTAATCTTGATTGTAATTGAACTGAGAGTTTGATACGATCCTTAGCTAAACTGCTTCGGATCTGAGCCAATAACAAGATCAAACTAGAGCACTTTTGAATGTAACACGAGTTTCAGTAATGAGAATGAAATGCCCTTTCATGAAGGTTGAGCTCTTTATATAGCTAACAATACAAGACATTTATGTCCAAAAAGCGAGACAGAAGTCTTATTGTTCGTGGTGTTGCAATGAATTCATTGGATGAAGTGAACTGAAAGAGGAATGTACCTACCAATCCAATAAGGAGATAAAGTGGAAGAGATAGGAATGACCATTAGTGGACACCCACCACTTTTCACCGGTTAGAGAAACCCTCTTTAACACATTAAGAAAAGAGGTTCACAGGGGCCAGAAAGACTCAGTCATATGAATTTAGAACCCCTCATTAAATGCAATTAAATGGTAGAAACAGTTACTTAATGAGCGAATAGTAACGACTGGTGCCATATCCGGAATGGATAGGCACTAAGCACCTTCGATCTTCCACCCGATGTCAACATGTCTGGTCACCGTTTAGTGTCACATGGTTTGACCGTCAACTGGACTTAACCCGAACTTACCATTGTCATAAATTGTTCCTTTAATTTGATTTTTGTTTCCAAACCATGCCACGTGTTATGTCGGTTATCACCGTATATAGATAGTCCCCACACTTTCTAGATTAAAGTTTATCGAAGTGATGGAAAATGGAAATGATTTCTTCAACACCTTCTCTTGAAAGCTTCCCTTTCAAATTACTTCGGAACAGGCGGGAAAATGAAACACTTTCAATTCCCAAAATCTGACTCACAACTTATCACTCTGCGATTGTGGACACATGTCACTTTCTGATTGAACCGTCACTTCGATTTATGAACCGAAGTATTTTATAATGATGACCATGCCCCTATAAAGCCTCATTTTTTCTCTTTTCTCAAATTTTACCTTTTGGTAAATCTCTCTTACCCCTGCGAGCACACACATGTCTTCAAATCTTCATACCCACTTTAAATCTTCAAACCTTCATAACTTTAAATCTTTATCACCATGACAAAATATTCCCGTTCTGCTTCCAGACAATCATCTCTAGCAACTTTACCATCGCCGATTTCTGATGAAACCACCAGCGCTGGTGACCCCTCCGAAGTTCATGCCACCGCCGACCCTAGAGCACGATATGCTCCCTTTGACTTTCTGTTTTGAAAGTGAGTTTGTTGTTTTCACCGGTTATTCAAAATTCTACCGGGGTGAAGTAGTTAGAAGTTGGCCAACATTTATTAAAGCCATCGACCTTAATAGTTCGAAACGACTATGGTTGGACTAAACTCTCCGAGAACATTATACCTGGCCCAGACGAAGATATTACTACCTTTAGATCTGGGTAATCCAACGTATATACCTACCCTTTCACCTTTAAGCTCGTTCCTCCTATCGACACCGTAATCCTTAAAATATGCTAGACTTACAATTTATGTTTTGCATAAATTGGTCAGTCTGTTTGGAGTTTGGACTTTGGAGAATTGTTACTTGCCTCTAGTTCCTCACCAATTTGGTCAAGAAATCTATTACTTTGGATCATTTGATCAGTTTATACATCCCCCAATTCTTTCATGCTGGGTCGTTCAACTCTCAAAGCAAGGCAAATTTCACATTTTCTCGAGCGTCGATGAAAACCGAGATCGAAGATGGATGAAACATGTTGACAGTCAATTTTGACCTGTTTTTCGTATATTTATTGCAATTTTAAGTATTTTAGCACACCGCATTTTAATCGTTATTTTGCATATTTTTTTACCTAATATTCTGTGTTTTATTATTCACAAAATGACATTTCATCTTAAATTAAACATTATGTCTTTGTTAATATTATGTTTCTATTATAATTAATTGGCGCCGCATTTTTACTTTTAATTAGGCATTAAACATTTTTTAAATATTGCATTTTATCATTATTGCATCGGCATTTTTAATTTTGATAATTTTGTACCTTTAAATAATTTTTCTTTTAAACAATTAATCCATTTTGCATTTTTTGTCAAACCAGTCCAGTCCAAGACACAATCCGGATCAGTCCAGTCCGCCAAACCGAGGCCCAAAAAATAAGGCATCAATAAACTTTCAACTTTTTATTTTCCCCCCGAAAATCAAAACCCACTTTTCATTTTTTCCCCCAAATACCAAATCCTAAACCTAAATATCCTACCCCTATATAATAAACACTATCCCCATTCTAATTAAAAAAGATGCAGCCGCCGCACACCCTATTTCTCAATCTCTCCCTCACTTTTTTTTTAAAACACTCTTTTCTCCCAAAGCCTCTCATCTCCTCTCCTTCCCGTCGCCGCCGCCGGCGAACCCGCTGCTCCCGTCGCCACCATTCCGTCACCCTCTCCCCTGTCCCCTCAACTCGTCGACCAACACTGTTCGAACACCCACCGCCCGTCACCCTTATACCGTCGAACACCCGTCGAACCACACCAACATCACCCGTCGAACCACCGTTGAACCCCGCACCATCGCTCACATCGACATACCCATCGCATTACGGGCGTCGCCCGCTGCGTCGTGGAAGTGACGCCGCCTCTCCTTTTGTGGTTAACTGGGTTTGATTTCGGTATGTACTGATTTTGCATTTTTGGCATCTTATGGTTATATGTCGTTGGCTTCGATACAGACTGCTCTTTTTGCACTTTTGGTATCTGGCCGGAGTTCCGAAATCTCCGGCGAACTATGTTGCTGCTGTTTCGAGTGTTTCAATGATTATTTTGTTTTGTTGTGTTACTGTGGTGTCGATGTTGTTTCATTTTTCGGACTGGTTTCGACAAGTTTGCTTTTATTTTATTAAACTGAAGGAACATATTTCTGCATTTGAATATTGGGTATTTACTGATTTGAACATGATACTACAATGGCCAATGAAAAAGTTATCCGTCGATTTTTGAGGCCTCCACAGTTGCAAAGACGGAAAATAAAATAAATGAAGCTTTCTGGGCGTTGATGATTTCTTCTACTTACACAGGATAACCAACATGCGTTGGCAGGGCGAATTCTCGCAGCCGCACTTGTTTAGGATGTCCCACTTTATTTTTATATATATCTGAGCCCTCTGTGTTTAAAACTATTACTGTTTTGGCGCGGATATGAAGGTTTTATTTATTTTATTGTTTTTAACAATATTGGCCGATGAAGGAATCCCCGTCTGATTTTCAAGGCCTCCTCTGTGCAAAAGACGGATTTATTTTTGGCTTTACTTATTAATTCCTGTCATTGCTTTAAAATCATTTATTCTATTACTAACACTTTTACTAAGTGTTTATGCAGGTACCCGGAGATCATCTTGTGCAGAAGGCCTAAAAAGGGCTAAAAGATGTCCCGAAGTTTATTTTATGTCGCATTTAATTTTAGTTTTATTATTCTGTATTGCACTTTATTTTAATTATAAATTATGAAAAAATGCTTAGAATAGGTAGAATAAAAAGGCATAAATAATTAACCTAGGTTTGAACGAATAACCGCAAATTAGCGGATCTTAAAGGATGCCTAACCCATTCCCTTTAGAATAATAAAGAACACTGATTCAGAATCTCATTAATTTCGCAGACCATTAAATGAAGATTAATTGCAGTATTTTTATTGCAATAAATCAAGTGTCCTAATTCATTTAAATAATTAGGTGGCGACTCTTTAAAATCAGCATTATTGCTCCATCCAGGGAACCGCACCAAAGAGCAACGTTGCGGATACCGTTCAGACCCCGAGGTCAAAAACGGGCGCGACAGAACATTTTGTCAGAGTCCCTACCGCATAAATTATCTCGACTAGGTACATGCCTTTCTTGGAGGAATGGAACATGCACCGTAAGTACTCAACCTTTTTATCTTTCAATTCAAATAATTTGCCTTCTAATCTTCCCATTTTTATCTTCTAATCCGTCCAATGGATTCCGACACTCGTGGATAACCTCTATACATGGGTCGAGAAAATAATAATCACATATCCGCATAAGAAGCGGATATGGAAAGTACTTTCTGATAAACGATGGGTAGCCTAAAACCACGGTTAGTATTCACCTAACTCTTTTATTAACTACAACAACAACCTTGTATGCTTTTTCACTTCTTTCATTTTTCAAACTTACAGGTCTATCGAAGGGTTCCTTGACCCAAGGTCCAACCCTTCTGCCGTTCCAGTTGTCCCCGATCCGGTATTTGATCTGGCCACATCAGTTTAGTGTATTATCGAAGTACCCAAAAAGAAAACCCCCAAGTCCAAATCTTTGAAGCGTTAGAAATTACCTGCGGTTGGCTTAAAAAAAAGAAAAAGAGCTTCAGAAGCGGGTGGTTCTTCCCAAGTCACCAGAAGACGTTTGGGTGAGAAAGACTACTACTACTACTACTACTACTACTACTATGACAGAGGACACTCATGCCGAAGTTAGAGAGGAGCATGTTGCTGCTGAAGTAATCAAACCAATTCTGCTACCAACTGATGCCACAACTACACATGCTACAACACCACTAGTCACTGAGCTAATCATCATCGATGATGATGATAATGCCACGAATGACCAGCCGTTGGCTAATAAATCCAAGACTTCCACTTCAACTCTTCCTCTATCATCACAACCGACCCAAACCTTTGGGCAAGAATATTTTGAACGCCCCTTTGAATAGGCTGGTACCTTTATAGTTTTGGCCGAGCGAGCTCATACCACTGGGTTTTCTCATCTGATCATATCACACAAATTGACCAATCTTCAACAACCCCAAGAAACCAAGCTAGCTCCCGGTCCAAGCTTGTGAACATTTTCATGGCCCCAAGTTTGGATTCAAAGAAAATGAGATCCGCTACTATTTCCTTCCCTGAGGACACGGACTATCTGTCCCGTCTGGTCAGGATTTCCAACTACATGAGGCCCCTCATATCGGATTCCGATAGGGAGAAAATGTAAAATGTGTCTAGGCAATGCCTCTTCAATGAGGGTATGCACACCACCAATCGGGTACATATTCCTCTTGATTGCCTACGTTGACTTATATTATCTCTCATTTCTAACTTTTGCAATTCTCAATTTTGCAGTCCTTCCTCATCTGGTGATTGGATGAAAACGAGCACCTTAAATGGCAGTTGAACGCCCAAGAGAAAGAAATACAACACATTAAAGAACTCATTCAACAAAGGGATGTCTAACTACAACAAATCGGTGACTTGCTCACTGTCCGGGCTGAATTGGACCAGGTTGGGGGAAACTACTTCCAAGAAATAAACGACCTCAAGCTTTCCATCAAGGAAAATAAGATTTTTGAGGAATAAAATAAAAAACTCTTCGAAGATGTCGAAGTCCTCACTCAATAGCTCGGGGAGCATGAAGAGGTTCAACATTATCAAGCTCAGCAAGTAGAATTTCTGAATACCAATATTGATCGTCTCGGAGCCAAACTTGCTGCAATGGATGATGATAGGGCCGCCAACCTTGTTGCGCTAAACATGGCTTAGGATCAAGACGACCAAGAGGCCCAAACTAACAAAGGTATGAGAAATGAGCTCGAGGCTTCGAATCAGAGGTATGTTGAGACTTCAGCTCAACTTGCTCAAGTCTCGGCTGAACGAGACTCTGGCTGATGTGGAGGATAAACTGGCCCGGACAGTGCTAAAAACTAAGTATATAAAATGGAACGTCCAAAGGTACACTTTGGAGCATGCTCAAGACGGAGATAGTTCTGAAGATGACCTAGAGAACTCCGGATCCGATTCTGATTAAGATATAGGCTTTCGTGCCTTTGTATTTATTTATTTTCCTTTTTGAACATGTTTTGTTCTGGACATTTAATGATCTTATATATAAAATGAATATCACTTTCTAGTCATGATTTTTCTATCTCTTAGCATCAGTTATTGCTTTTTTGTTTGCAAAAAAATCACTAAACAATCTCTTAACCTTATTCAGACTAATTGCCTCCGATTTTGGAGTTTAACTTAAAACAAACTATCACTTAGTTTACCTCGAGTCGAATGATAGTTCTTTTCGATCGTAAAAATAACTTAAGTAATCTATACAAACTTTTATTCTTAGTTTGCTTTATACCGGGAATATAAGGACCTTATTTTTATGCTTATGAATAAAACGTCTCCATTTCATTTCAGGCATACATATTAGAACATCACTTGTTTCTAATTTCTTAGACAATTTTAAGTGTCTTTAAGAATAGACTGGGTTCATTTTGAACAGATGCCTTAAAAGCACACTTCACTTATCTTTTTTCCAGTTGTATTTACAATGTCAATCTCCAATTAAGGACTTTAACAAATTCATTAGCTCGTAAGCCCTTAACAAATTCATTAGCTCGTAAGTCTAAAGGTTTACCAATACCGAAGATAAGAGTATGCAAATGACTACAATCGAGGTAAATCTCGGACAAAAGCATTTTCATTCAAATTTGTATCGGTCAAACAACTAGGCAAAATTCATTTGATCTTTTTGCCTTTACATTTTTGCCGTAACATTAAAACTATTTGGGCAAGATTCATTCGATCTTTTAACCCTTACAATAGTCCTAAAAACTTAAACATCTTCGAACTTCAAATGGATTCGAGACTTCGTACTTCTTTGCCTTCAAACTTCTTTTTTGAGGGTATGGCAGTCCCATAGTGTTTGCGTTTGTGTTTGAAGTTATGAGAATTCAAACACTTCTTGCTTTTCAATACCGGACAGTCTCCAGTCCCCAATATTTGCCCGAACTTCTGCTACTTAGTAACATACTTTATATTATTGCCTCATCAAAAAGCTTGCTGGAAAAATCTTTTTCAGGATAAAACTCATGTTAAGGGGAAAAAAATGTAACACGTATATTCAGTCCTAATTCTAACAACTGATCGGTCTTTAACTCGCGACTCTGACTTTGTTCCTGCAAAAGTTAATTAAATCAAAGCAAAATGAAAGTCACGTAAAACACATACCTTAGTAGTAATATCGTTTCAAGTGTGTAATATTCTAGTTGTTTGGCAATTTTTGATCATCTTCGACTTCCAACTGGTACGACCCTTTAACGATTACTCCTGACACTTTGTAGGGACCTTCCTAATTCGGGCCCAATTTTTCTTCATTGGGATTTATAGTGTTGAGGGTTACCTTTCGTATAATCAAATCGTCTACTTGAAAGTGCCTAAGCCTAGCCCTTCGATTGTAGTATCCACTCATCATTTGCTTTTGGGCCACTGACCGTAGAAATGCCAACTCATGGTATTCATCCGTTAAGTCGAGCTTGACAGTCATAGCTTGTTTATCAACTCTTCGGTTGCAAGACTAAACCTTAAGCTCAGCTCACCAATTTCCACTGGAATTAGCGCTTCTGCATCGTAGACTAAGGAAAATGTGTTTCACCGATACTAGACTTTGGCGTTGTTCTATATGCGCACAACACCTCCGACAAAATCTCTTTCCACTTGCATTTTGACTCCTTCAGTCTTTTCTTCAAATTCTGAATAATTGTTTTATTTGTTGATCCGCATGCCCATTTGCACTTGGGTGGTACGGAGTCAATACAATCTTCTTAATTTCCATCATTCGAGGAAGTCATTCACCTTATTTCCAATGAACTGATGTCCATTATCGCAAGTGATCTCCGTTGGTATGTCGAACCGATAAATAGTATGGTCCCAAATAAATTGATCACTTGTTTTTCTTTGACTTTCTTGAAGATGATGAAAGAAAACCCACAGACTTAAACTCTCCACCCAAGTCGAGGGATGCTTTACTAAGAGTGTCAATGATGACCCGTCAATCTATACTTACATGCCTAGTGTGGCATGAAAAATGTAGTCTTCTAGATAACCGAGGTGAAATTATGAGATTGTTGTTATTCATTGGATCAACGGGCGAAATGTCATTCAGTGGATCAACATGTGGAACGTCGGATGGAACATCATTGTTGTTATTAACGTTATAAGCACTATTGTCACCATTGTTGTCATTGTGGTTGCTAATCTCAGCGTTGATTTCACTAGCCATATTGTTAGTACTTAGTTTTGACCTGAAAGAAACAAGTGAAATTTAAGTTTGAATTAAATCACCACTATTATCCTTAGCCCCACGGTGGTCGTCAAACTGTTTACCCCAAAAAATATACAGTTGAATTTATAAGTGGTTTTAAGGATATGTGGATAGATTTGCAAATAAGTATGATACATAATTAATAATAAATAAGTAAATGAGAGCAATAAGCACCTAATTAGACTGGAATATCGTAATCTTGATTGTAATTGAACTGAGAGTTTGGTCCGATCCTTAGATAGATTACTTCGGGTCTGAGTCAATAACAAGAGCAAACTAAAGCTCTTTTGTATGTAATTACACGAGTTTTAGTAATGAGAATGAGATTCTCTTCCAACATGAAGGTTGGGCTCTTTGTATAGCTAACAATACAAGACATATATGCCCAATTAAATGCAATTAAATGATATAAACGGTCATTTAATGAGCGAATAGTAACGGCTGGCGCCATATCCGGAACGGATAGGCGCTAGACAACCTTCGATCTTCCACCCGATGTCAATAGGCCCGGTCACCGTTTAGTGTCACCTGATTCGACCGTTAGTCGGCCTTATTACGACACCCGAACTTACGACCGACACAAATTATTCCTTTCTTTCAATTTTCATTCTCAAATCATGCCAGCGTGTCATGTCGATTTTCACCGTATATAATGTCCAAATAAAACTTCAATTTCAAATCATGATTTCAAATCATTCCCAAACGGCTCCTAAGTAAGTTGATCGATCTTGTTTTCCTGGACTAATTTTGCTACCATTAATCATCGATCAAAAGTAAATTAAATCTTCATCATATCCATAAAATACCGAGTAAATGAGTAATACCTTATAATAAGCGATTACTTCATTTCATAAATATTAGCTTATTAGTTCTAAATTTGTATAAGTTTTGATAATGGACGAAAGGAGTTAAGTCATAAGAGTAATTAGTGATTACTGCATGCACGGCCATCCAGTGGATATGGTCTCTGAATAACAAAAATTATACGTAAAAATAATTACAATTTGATCGGGCACAACTAGTAGGAGTATTTACTATTTGTTTATTTAATTTCCTTTTCGTAAATTTTATTCTCGGTGGATTAATGGATCTAGTGGGGGTAATGGAATAAGCGAGTGAATGTTGGCAGAGCCGTCTCAAACATTTTGGGGGTCTGTTTTAATTCGTAAAAGTGGATCCTTAATTGGGCTAAGACATGTAAATTATGGGTCTTTACAGAAAATTCTGGCTAATACTACTTAATAAAAAATGAATAAAGGAGCCCTAAAAATTTTCATTTTTCGGGGATCCTGTGCGGTAGCACACATCACACATGTTCAAAGACGACTCTGAATGTTTGCATATTAATATTCGCCACTAGTGTAATACAGGGGTGGCAAAAGAGATCAAAAAAGAAAATCAATCAAAATCGGATCCAAAATTTAAAAATATTATGATTTAAGTTCGAAATTATATTTCACCCATTTAATTAAGGGGTATTCATACTTATTTAGTGAAAATTTTAACACATACACATAAAAGTAATTGAATTTAATTTGGATGAACACGTATATGAAGCATTACATTTGCCTCTGAAATCTACGAGTCATGATCACTCAATTCCCCAAAATTTGCTTACTCAACCTAATCCAATTTCCTTATAATAATCTAATTAAAGCTAATACTATACTTTCTCACTTGACATTGTTAGTTTAAGTTATTCCAGATTTACATAATGCAGAATCTCTACATTTGCTCTTGGGTGTTTGGGTTTGATTGTGTTTTAATCCAATATTTAACAAGTCAGAAATAATATTTATATCCCATAAAAATAAAGATAAGATGTACGTACATTCTATATTTTTTGAATTCCACTGGTATGATTACATGTTGTTGTTGTGTTATTTTGACAGAGTCATTCTGAATTCAACCACTTGAATCAAGTTAACAACGGATCATAACATAACTGGTTGGGCAGAGTACTAAGATCTGGATTGATTCCTCCAGCATTACACAAGCCTTCCTCAACGAAGTCAAGTATACAAGTGACTTTATTGTATGTTACAAAAACGCGTGTCTTCATTATTTCATTTATTTGATATTTTGATATTTTCTGTTGTCCTATTTTTTTTGGAATCTTACCGAAAGAATTAATCTTATTGATTATTCTTATTGATGAAACACATATATATACAAGTTATATCTTTTCCTATTCTACATCTAAATCTCTATTCTATATGGAGACTAACGATAATATTACAATTAAAGTACAAGATTAATTCTAATATATATCAACTATATACAAAACAACAATTCAGCCGTGTGGTTCCATTGGGCCCGTGATGCTCGACTTTATTGGGCTGCTCAACACTTACATTGACTATGTTTTTTTGAGCTGGGGTCTATCGGAAACCACATTTCTGTTTCACAAAGGTAGATGTAAGGTCTGCGTACATCCTACCCTCTCCATACCCCACTTCATATGATTATATTGGGTATGTTGTTGCTGTTGTAAAAACTTGTGTGTCTTCTCCTTAATAATATACGGACAACTTTTTATGTCTAAACAATAACAGCCAGTATATAGATATGATGAGTGAGCTGTCCGTCCAAGTATGTGATCAGAGGGTAAACGGAGATGATAAAAGTAGAAATCAATCGAACGGCCATGATACAGTGTAGCAGTTGGCATTGATTTCGCCATTAATGACCTCTCGGGTTTGAGTTTATGTGGCATTTAATAGTTAATACATTCGTCCTAAAGAAAAACTAAATTGCCATCTATACATATCTTCTCTTTTTTCTTGATGAGCTCGTCAATATTATTACGTTATTTCATACAATAGCTATTAATGCTAGCTAGTAGCTGAATACAGAATACAATTGTGAGTTGTACGTGTATATAAATACGTATATACATTATATTAGTGCTATATAATATAGTAGAGTGTACACATAAAACAAGGCCAACCAGAAGAAGCCACATAGAGAAAAGCTCGAGGTGGAAGAAACTGCAAGCAGCTTCTCCTGCTAGCTGAGTTTTGTTAATTAAAAAACATAATTTAGCACTGAAGTTTGTGTCTGAGGTCAAATGGCTGTGGTTGGTCGTGTGCCTGTGATTTTGAAGCTTCTTCTCTCATTACTTCTATGTCTCCACTTTAACTCTTCTCGAACTCTCACTCAAGGTATGATGATCCATTTCCTTTGTTTTCTCTCTTTTTCTTGACCTTTTTGTTCGTGGAAATCGAGGTGGTCAGTATGAATTATAGGAATTCTCGTTCGATCTTCCCTTTTCACTTGTTTAATTTCTCTGCTCTTCTTTTGTGGATAAACATCATTTCTGGTACTTCCATTTTCCTTTTTATTTTGTGTTGTTCTCTTCATCGTATCTGCCACCTTTAATTTCTTGCAATTGTTGTTTTTCCCGACATCCTTAGATGCGCGCGCGCACACACAAAGAAAGAATGAAAGAAAACAAGGAAGCAATAAGGGCTAATTAAGTTGCATGATTTGTTGTTAAATTCTCTATTTTTCGAGTTTTCAACAGTCTGATCAGTCATAACCAAAGATTTCTGATTATTTCATTTTATTTAATATATTTCTGGGGTCTTGTTTATATAATGTTGAAGTGTCTTACTATAAAAGGTGTGCACTAAGCTCCCGCTATGCGCAAAATTCGAAAAAAACAAATATCTGATTATATCATTTAAATTATTAGATATAACAAATTTTATTTACTCAATTATATTCCTAATATATCATATAGATACATTCCCATAGTTTTAGTCTTATTTGTGTCAAAAAATGGATTCAAGATTTAAACGTGGTGAATTCAATTTTTATATTTTCATTATTAAACTCATTGCCTTTGCAATTATGTGTTCAAATTTTAAATTATGAATTTATTTAGAATATTAGTATATATATATATATGAAAAATATTAAATTGAATTGAACTCGTTAAGTTTATCTATATTGCATCGCCGACCCCTGCTTTCGTGTACGTACAGTAAATTAAGAAAAAGAAAGAATAGAAGACTAGCAATTGCATTTTTAGCACAACATTTTGTTTTTCCTATTTTCTAACAATTGCCGCATTTTGTGAAAACCCCAAAAACAAAAAAAATGGGATACAGCAGCAGGCAAATGGGAACCTTGGCAAGATAGATATCCATTCATAAGAGAAGCAAGTACATTTTCATCATCAAGTGTTAATAACAAGGCATATGACTATATAATAGTTGGAGGTGGCACAGCTGGATGTCCCTTGGCAGCTACTTTGTCACAACACTTTAACGTCTTATTACTGGAAAGAGGTGGAGTTCCATTTGTAAATGCAAATGTGTCCTTCATGCAAAATTTCCATATCTCTTTGGCTGACACTTCGCCTGCTTCTGCTTCTCAATACTTTGTCTCTACCGATGGGGTCTTTAATTCAAGAGCTAGAATTTTGGGTGGTGCCACTTGCATCAATGCTGGTTTTTACACTCGCGCTGGCCCAAGGTATGTGCTTCGAAATCCGTGCTAATTTATCGTTAAATAGCCCGCTGCTAATAAAATATTCTGATGGTCCGTCTCAAATCCGTTTATTCAACAACAAAAGTTTAGTAACATAAGTCGTTCATGTGACTAGGATGTCATGAATCAGGCCTGATTTTGTGTTGTTCATTGCGAATTGGTCGGTGAATAATGAACTCCCAACTAAAAAAGTGAAATCAGCATGTGGATTTTAATGGCAATAAATTTTGGTCATGTTCTTATTGTAAATACTTGTCTTATTTTTGGTAAGCTCGTCAGCCCATCCACTACGTACTCACGTTATACTCACTGTATTGGTTCTTTTCACCAAAACAAAAAAAAAAAAGTAGTGGTTCTCACTTTTTCTAGAGCTGGCCCCTCTCAAAACAAAAAAAAAAATTAGCTATGACATATGATACACTTTATTTTTTAGTCCGTCTAAAAAAATGATATATTTTCTTATTTTGCAATAATTTTACCTTAACTTTTACTTTTTACGCTTAATGAGATGATCAATAACCACACAAAATCTTTGACTTATTTTAGACCACAATGTTCAAAAGTCTTCATTTATTTCTTAAATTCTATGTCGAGTCAAACTATATCACACAAATTGGGACGAAGAAAATACTATTTTACATGAGATTTTTATATTAAGATGTAAGAGATCGGTAATATAAGTCACAGGAGACCTTGATTGTATGGTTATTTTCCCATATTCAAATTGTAACCGGTTATTTTGGACTATTCCCTTGAAATATTGTGAGGGATAGTCCTTGTTAGCCCCATTAAATCACCTTGAGATATTCTTAATTAAGAACACGTTTAAGTTATATATACCGCCAATATAAGTAAATTTTATACCATCATATCATATTTACCTGTTGTAACACGTAATATGTTTTCAATCTTACAAATCCTACCTTTTAAGAAGGATTACTTGTAAATATCCTTTAGGTTAAAAAATTACTTACAAACTCTTTTACTTTAGTTTTTTGTGGACTTGAAGCTTTAAGACATTGTGATTTCTGTCTACCTTATTTCTTGGCCATGAAATAAAGAGTTGGTGGGGAATGCACACAAATATTTAAAGACAGCCGAAATTGAGTGTACATTTATAAATACCTCGAAATTGAGCCCACTGCCTACTTAAAACAGGCCAAATACCAAACTTATATAGTCATTTATTGTACTTATATAATCAAGGACACTAATAAATTTAAGTTCCCTCTTTATGATGTTAATATCCCGTACTGTTTAAGCATGAATGGTTTGTGAATCCAAATATGAAACAGAGAGGTAGGTGCACAAGCAGTTAATGTCTTGTCCTAAATCCTAATGCTAGCTTGCAATGTAAATGTAGAAAGTTACTCCCTCTGGTTCAAAATATTAGTAGTTTTGACAAACTGAATGGTACAATTTTTTTGATATTTTAGAAAAATAAAAAATCAATCTACCCTTACTGAGTGGAGTAATAATTAAGCGAGGTGTTTAAGGAGTGGTAAAAGTAGTTTAGACAAATACTCTTTATGTTTAAGGTTATTATCTGTCTTGTTGAAGGGGTTACAAAATTTTTAAAAGACAGATTATATGGACCGGAGGTAGTAGCTTGAATGGACCGATAATCGCCTACTTTTGACGAGAACTTAATCCATCTTTTAGACTTTAGAGTCCTTGTGTTTTTATATATTTTTTAACTTGTGTTGTTGGGGATGGCTAGAGGACTAAGAGTATAGAGTCACAATTGTTGTGTTGATTAGTAAAAAATGATTGCAGATCATACATTTTGTCGATGCTGTGATTTTCTTGAACTTGCAGTTACATCAACAAAGTAGGTTGGGATTCTAAGTTGGTGAATGAATCATATCCTTGGATTGAGAAACAAATTGTTCAGAAACCAAACTTGGCTCCATGGCAAGAAGCAGTAAGGGAAAGTCTTCTTGAAATTGGTATCTCACCTTTCAATGGATTCACTTATGATCACATCTACGGAACCAAGGTTGGTGGGACCATATTCGACCAATTCGGACGTCGTCACACTGCAGCTGAACTACTTGCCTCAGCTAATCCTAAGAAGCTGGATGTTTTGGTTCATGCCACAGTTCAAAAGATTGATTTTGATACATCAGGTACTTAATCCAATTTATCGTAATCGATTAGTTAACATGTTGGTTAATAGTATTCTGAAACACGGAATTTGCCTAATAGTAGTAATAACCTGATTGAAATAATAATGTAGGAAAGAAACCAAGGGCAGTGGGAGTCATTTTCAAAGACGAAAATGGGAAACAACACAAGGCATTTCTTTCAAAGAGGAAGAGAAGTGAGATTATAGTGTCATCTGGTGCAATAGGGAGCCCTCACATTCTGATGCTTAGTGGAATTGGACCAAAGGCCGAGTTGGAAAAGTTGAATATCCCCGTGGTGCTTGACAATAAGTTCGTCGGTCAGGGCATGTCAGACAACCCCTTAAACACGATCTTCGTCCCCACAAATAGGCCGGTTGAGCAGTCACTGATTCAAACCGTTGGAATTACTAAAGTTGGAGTCTATATTGAAGCTAGTAGTGGATTTGGACAGTCCGGAGATAGCATCCGTTGCAACCACGGAGTCGTTTCAGCTGAGGTTAGTAGCAATGTAATTAGTTCTACCAATTACAGTCTGTTCAGTTTGTTGTTTTTCATTGTTTGGTTTGACTATAATGCACTGTACATAACTGATAAGTTTACTGAAATCCTTTTAGAGCCCATTTGGATTAGCTAAATAAAAGTAGCTTTATGCACTTGAACTTAAATTTAAAGTAACTTGTTACGTGTTTGGCTAGAAATATTGTAATGAAAATAAGCAGTTGATGTGTTTGGTGGAAAATGATGATAAACTCTATTTTCTGTTAAAATGACCAAAATATGATTATTTCCTAACTTTGTGTCCACATTTTGGAATAACCAGATTGGGCAACTGTCCACCGTTCCTCCGAAGCAGAGAACACTTGAAGCAATCGAAGCATACCGAAGAAGAAAGAAAAATATTCCACACGAGGCGTTCAGGGGAGGTTTCATTTTAGAGAAGATAGCACTGCCTTTGTCAAAAGGGAACATTAGCCTGGTGACTACCAATCCTGATGACAACCCTTCCATCACCTTCAACTACTTCAGCCATCCACGTGATCTAAAACGATGTGTAGATGGAATTCGCATTGTGGAGAAGCTCGCGACATCCAAACACTTCACCAACTACACACAGTGTGACAAAGAGACACTGGATAAGCTCCTTAACATGAGTGTCCATGCTAATGTTAATCTTATACCAAAACACACTAATAACACAGAGTCTTTAGAACAATTCTGCAAAGACACCGTGATCACGATATGGCATTACCATGGCGGGTGCCACGTTGGCAAAGTGATCGCCCCCGATCACAGGGTTCTTGGTGTCCATAGGCTCCGTGTCATCGATGGTTCCACATTTAAAGAGTCACCGGGCACTAATCCTCAAGCCACAGTGATGATGATGGGCAGGTAAGACCATCATTACAATACAAATTTCATGAGAAAAAATTACTCCTGTTTTATTTTATGTCTCTTTCCTTGTTGGTCTGTTAAAAAAACATGACACTCTTCTATATTTAGAATTCTTTAAATTTAAAGTTTCAATTTTACCCTTAATAATGTTTATATAGCCATAGAAATGTCATGGCATCAGTAAGACCAAAAGGTCTCTTTCTTTCTTTAAACTCCGTTCGTAGTAAACTATCGTCATATAAAATGAAACAGACGGAATACTATTTGACCAAACAGCTAATTGTTTTGTGCTTCTTGTCCCATTGATGTAGGTACATGGGAGTGAAGATTCTAAGAGAGAGATTAGGAAGAGGAGCTGGTTTGTAAAGACTTAGACAACTTTGAAGTAGAAGAGGATTATATCTATTCTTTTTAGTTTGTTTTGCTGAGGCCTGAGAGGTGTTGAATCAAGTGGAAAGGAATTGCTTCTTTTTTTAACCAAAGACTCTAGGTCTTTACCATTCTAATTCTTAGCAAGCAGTTATGTGTAGTCTGTCAAGATTGGCTTGCCATTGAAAAAAGGTGTTTTTGTATGTGTGTGCGGAGTTGGAAAATGGAACTTTTTGTGTTGTGGTGTTCAAATTGTAATATGTATGAAGTGCATGCTTATTGTTTAACCTTGCATCTATATTCTTATCTCAAGTTAGATACTCTTTTTTACTTTGTCAGTGCAGAGAACTTGAACTCTTTCTGTATATAACTTGTTTCATGCATTTGACTCGACTTGCAAGATTCGTCCTTAACTAGTGAGTTTTACCAACGTTTGGTATTTAAAATGAACATGAAATAACTCAAACAATAGCCATTAGGTTCATAACTATAAGGCAGTGAATAGACACAGAAGCAGTAACAATCATAATGTCGAAAAAGCAACTCGAGCTCAATTTTTTCAAACTTTGATGAAACTACATAACTTAATTGCACCAGAGAATTAAGAAACTGCAAACAAACAAGTTTTAAGTGGCTCACATCACTCTAGCTAATGATACTAAAACTCATGCCTTATCAAGCATTTTGAGAAATGAAAGGAATCTTGATTTGTATAGATACAAATGGTCCTACTTTTGATAACTAATAATGGTCAATTTGATTAATCTCCTGATTGAGGAACTGGTAGTAAGGGATTGGAATTGTGGACTTATGGTCACGACACACCTAAGATTTAAGTAAAACAATCGATAGAGAATGATCAGAATACTTTCTGAGAATTAACTTCAGATATTTTAAAACCCAAAATAAGAATGAATTCTTCATATTAACAAAAAGAACTCAAATGTTATTAGTCCGACTTTGCACTTAAAGTAGAGAGTACATAGAATGGATTATCTTAAATCATCTAGCACTGAAAATGCTACAAATTATCAGGTTCAAATCTTCTTATGGCAATATCTACAGATAAAATAAGATAACTCCAAAGAACAAGAACATAGAACAACAATTTTATGTTCTGATACAATGTAGGACTTTATGGTTGTTGCTGAACTTCTCATCATGTCTTTGATAAAAAAACTGTGTTCACTCATGCTGCCACTTGAAAGTACTCTCAAACTTTGCCAGAAATTCCTTTTTCTTCCCATTTTCAAAGGAGCAGAATTGAATTCCCTCCTAAAAGACTCAGATTCAAGAGTTCCATATCTAGCTGATGCACTCTTTAACTCTGACTGATAATTCCATATTGACATTAAGGAGAATCAAAACCTGGAACCGGTTTATGGACTAATGAAGTGTCTGTAACAGAAAGATCCCCGTGGCTGCAACTTATTTGTATATAATTACTTGCATCATTAAGGTTCTGAAATGACGATTAAACAAATGCAAATTTGTAATTTAAGTTTCTCTCTAGCACAGTATTCATACCTCTTCTTCATATCCTCGGGTGATCTGGAGTTTAAGAGAAGAACCTATTCGTTCATGCTGTCTGCCTCGAATTTCAGAATAGCAAGATAGAAACCAGGTTCATCTACAAATTTGACTACTTCAAATGAATGGTCCGCAGCAACATTTTGCAGCAGCATCTTCTCTGGCAAGTTTGAGACAACCACATCTGGATATAGTTTCCGTTGCTCTTCAACCACTTGCCTGCCTTGTGGATGACTAATCACAACTCTTGCACCTGAATATATAAAAGAAACTATTAGAACATTTAAACACCATTAAGCAATTGAAGGGGAGCGTGACTGGTAAAGTTGATGCCACGTGACCAGGAGGTCATGGGTTCAAACCGTGGAAACAACCTCTTGCAGAAATGCAAGGTAAGACTGCGTATAATAGACCCTTGTGGTCCGGCCCTTCCCCGGACCCCGCGCATAGCGGGAGCTTAGTGCACCGGGCTGCCCTTTTAAACACCATTAAGCAATCCCTCTTAGATTTATGCAAAGATGATCATTTTGTCTTTGATGAAAACATAAGATCAAATGAAGTAGTACATAAGTATCATAATTTGACAGAATTTGACCTGGCAAACAACGTTTTCTTAGTGCTTCCAGAATCTGACCAAGTTCAAAGGGCAATGCAGGAAGGAAGTAGAGAAAAACAACATCCAAAGGTGCCCACTTCTCTGGTACATATATTAGTTCTCCTTGCCAACACTTAACCTTGTCATATTTTTCCTTGATGCATGCTAACATGAAAAGGGAGTCATGAACGACAAGTAATTGCCTGCAAATCGATGAATCAACTACTCTATCGACAAATTCATCAGAACTAATAGCAATCAGAACCTTAGAAGTCTCCGTGATCTCTCCTGCTGATATGATCTCATCAATTTTTTGCTTATGCTCTTCGCTGGAATCTGAATACTCAAGAAATGACCAGTCTTTTTCCATGACATCTTCGAAATTAACCACAGATACTGTTCCATCATTTGATGAAGCAATAGCACTAGAGCAGGATTGCAAATTATGAAAAGATGCTGATTGGACATGGATTGAAAAGGTACTATTGAAAGCATATCGTTGGTAGCAACTAGGAGGCGGCTGTAAACTAAGACACTGTCTTGATTTATGAAGAGGTGATGTAAGTGCGAGGAAAGACAAGGATGATGAGATAGAGCTCATTGGGTCAATACTCTCTCTACAAACGTCGATAGAGATAAAAGTAGTGGTTATATATAAAGATGTCCTCAGCCTACAATTTGCGAATACTTGTGAGTTTCTGTGCCCCCTGCCATTAGATTGAAGGAAATGCTTAATGGAGATGAAAGAAAAAGAAAAGCTTAAAAGTAGACAGTGTTGTTAATAAACATTAGTACTTTATGCTAAGGTGGTAATGGAGGAAATGCACATGACGCTTATAGTAGCAATGAAGCCCGACAACCCAACCAATACAAACATCTCTTGCTTTAGGGCTTATCTCTTGTACTGAAGCAAAAAATATAAAATTACTACTTCATGCTTCAGTTGACTGCCAATCACTACATGCCACAATTGTTCATAATCCAAATAGGGACAAATTTCTACTATATTCAACAACAACATAGCACAAAACAATGTTCAACATATATATATATATATATATATATATATATATATATAGCAGAAATATTGGAAATTTAAGAAAGAAATGAACTTTTTCCATCTCTGTGTGAACAAACTTTAGCCTAAAAAGAAACATCATCCATTTCTTTCAAGTAACAAATAGTAGAATCTTGAGCCATTTCAGGAATACAAATTTTATTGCAGAGACAAAAGAGCAGAGCTAACCTGGAAATGCTTTCTCGAGCAAGAAACTGGAATTCTATCCTTTTGCAGATGTAATAAAAACCTACACTAATTGGGCGCAAACAAAGCCCAATTAAAATGTCAGACCCATATACAAGAAGCGGACTAAGTTCACAAATAGTCTCAATAAGGGTGGTCTTGATTTTTGGTCCCGCTTAATAAAATTTCTAAAAATAACCCCCACTTTAAAATTTCATGAGGCAGTGAATAGACACAGAAGTAGTAACAATCATACTGTAGAAATAATATGAGAGCTCAATTTTTTCAAACTTTGATGAAACTAGATAACTCAATTGCATCAGAGATTCCGGAAACTGCAAACAAACAAGTCTTAAGTGGTTCACATTATACTCTAGCTAAATTTAGTCATGAATCATAAACTCGTGTGCCACAATCCTCCAAGAAAGTTTAAGCCTCTTACATCTTTATTTCTCGGTAAACCTTATAGCAGAAAAAACAGAAGTACTTTAGGTGAACATAAATCTAAGTCTGCCAACAAAGCACGAAGAGTAATTGATCAAATTAGCAGATGTTCCTATGAGGAAACGCAAGCATTTTTTGAGAAATGAAAGAAATCTTGATTGATATAGATACAAATGGTCCATCTTTTTATAACTAGTAATAGTCAATTTGACTAATTTCCTGAGTGAAGGACTGGTAATAGAGGATTGGAATTGTGGACTAATGGACTTGGGGTATTTAAAAAACTGTAAAATAAGTGCGAACTTTTCATATTAAAAGAACTAAAAGTTTTAGTTCCACATTAAGTTTTGCACTTAAAGTAGAGCATGAGTACATAAAATGGACATCTTATATCATCTAGCACTAAAAATGCTACAAATTATCAGGTTCAAATCTTCTTATGGCAATATCTACAGACAAAATAAGATAACTCCAAAGAACAAGAACATAGAACAACAATTTTATGTTGTGATATAATGTAGGACTTTATGGTTGTTGCTGAACTTCTCATCATGTCTTTGATAAAAAACTGTGTTCACTCATGCTGCCACTTGAAAGAACTCTCGACCTTTGCCAGAAATTCCTTTTTCTTCCCATTTTCAAAGGAGCGGAATTGAATTCCCTCCTAAAAGACTCAGATTCAGGAGCTCCATATCTAGCTGATGCACTCTTTAACTCTGAAGCTGATAATTCCATTTTGACATTTAAAGGAGAATCAAAATCTGGAATTGATTTATGGACTAGTGAAGTGTCTGTCATAGAAAGGTCATCGTGGCTGCAACTTCGTGACATAGGCTCTCGTGTCTCGTCAAATTCATCACATACTAATTTCAAGGCTTGAACCACTTCTCCCATGAAAGGGCGATGCGATACTTCTGGCTGTACACACATTGCTGCTATTGCGGCCACTTTGCTAATACTATCCAACGGGATATCAGACTCTATTGCTGGATCTATTAGTGTTTCTAAACCTTCCTTGGTTGTGAGGAGTGGGCGGGCCCAGGATACAAGATTTTCTTGACCTGGAGGCTGTGATAAATCCACAGGTTTTCGTCCGCTTAAGAGCTCAAGGAGAACTACACCATAGCTATAAACATCACTTTTCACCAGTAGATGGCCAGTCATTGCATATTCTGGAGCTAGATAACTGCAGCAATAATTAACAAAAGTTATTCTTTACACAAAGTATGGATATACAGTCACACTTCTCTATAACAGCGTCATTTGCTCCAATATTTTTTGGTCGTTATAGCGATATGTTGTTATAGAGAGCATATAATATATCATAACATGAAAGATCTGTTCCACAGAAAACATGGCTGTTATAGTGAAATGTTATTATAGAGGATGACTGTTATAGAGAGATATACAACAAATAGCTAAAAATTTCGAAAACTATTAAATGCTTAACCCCATGATGTAAAAGGGTTCAATGGTGAGAACATAAAGTTTGAAGGCGTCTAATTAAAATTTTGAATCTGCTTCTGATTATTAGTGTTGCCAGCACTAGGAAAAGTACAATAAGTCAGAAAAAATCTCTCAATGAAAGAATACATACCCAAAAGTTCCCATCACATGAGTGGATATATGTTTGTTTCCCTCATCCAATGCTGTTCTAGCCAAGCCAAAGTCTGAAACTTTTGGTGTAAAATCATGTTCTAGCAAGATGTTACTAGACTTGAAGTCCCTGTGTATTACACGAGGGCTCGAGTCCTCATGGAGATAGGCCAATCCTCGAGCTGCACCTAATGCAATCTTCATTCTTGCATACCAATCAAGCGGAGAAGCCTCTTTATCAATTCCTGAAAGAGAAAAAAGAAACCAAAAGCACTTATTATAACATATGAAATATAAGTTTGGTGTATTCATTTGTCAGATGTGTACCAACCATGTAAATGTGATTCTACACTCCCATTAGGAACAAGTTCATAGACCAGGCATCGGCAATTTTCCTCTGTGCAAATACCTATCAATTTGACCAAGTTTCTGTGATGCAGCCTACTAAGCATCTCAACTTCTGCCAAAAACTCACGGCTTCCTTGGCGATCATCTCTTTTTAAAACCTTAACTGCTACTTTCCTTCCATCGTCCATGGTTCCACTATACACGAGTCCAAAACCACCTTCTCCAAGGACCCTTTTAGTGTTGAAGTTGTTAGTGGCTCTCTCTATATCGTTTGTACTGAAAATCTTCGCAGTTCCTGTGTAAGCTAAAATACTAGAACTGAAGGACATTGATTTTGAGCTGGGCTTACTTCCCAAAAGCGTCGATCCAACACCACCTGTTCAGTATGTATTCATCAGTTCCAAGACACATTATGAAACGACTTAAAGAAAAACAGGCCAAATGGGTAGTTTATCTGCATTTGCTATTTACAGTCAGACCTCTATAACAGCGTCATTTGGCTGCTACAACGAAATGCTACTATAGAGAACATATAATATAATTAAAACGTAATAGCGGTTTCACATAAAACATGATTGTTATAGAGGATGATTGTTATAGAGAGGTCTGACTATACTATATCTCAGACATTACAATTTCTATCTGCAGATTTACCTGATGTTTTCCCCTGGGAGGAGATTAAAATATGTGGTGGTTGCTTGGGTGATTGAGCACAACATCCGCGCTTAAACAACAGAAGCCAAATAAATCCCATGCAAAGAACAAAGGCTGTGAATGATGAAAGTACAATCACAATGATCATATTTCTAGCTATCCCATTCTTTCTCATTCTTGACACATCTACACCCAAAGGTTTGATTGTCCTTCCATCATTTTCATTACCAGGATAGGCTGGTAGATCATCAATAGTAGCACTGCTCGCATAATGTGAAGGCGGAGAAGGTGGTAGCCCTGCAAAAGAATCAACTTTATAAGAACTTAAGCAATTGAATGTGTATAACACTAATAAAGATCAGATTAAGATATTAATGGTACCAATTGACAACCTGGATAACGGACATATATCATCTCATAGGCACCAAAATCCGTAGTCTTTATGAATACCGTCCTCTTCCAGAACTTCTGATAGATTGTTAAAGCAGCAGCAGCATCAAATTTTCCATCTGTAGGAACCAAGTTGATGTGTACAATTGTTTTCTCAAGCTGTTGATCAGCTGCATTTGCTCCCATAATGCGCACTTGACTCCTGTTTAGCGAAACACCAGCAGCAATTTCCTTGGCTAGCTCAGATACCAAAGGAAAGAAGGTATAGAGTGTGACGTTGAGGTGCACCGCTACTTGCATGGGCCACACACAGCCACACGATGATCCAGGAGGTGTGTAGGTCAACGGTTCAGTGCATGTCAAAGAACTACAATCTAATAATCATACATTTACTTAATAAAAAATGACACCTAAAGGAAACTGAAAGAACATCAATAAGATTTTTGTGGTCTTGGTTGCTAAAAGTGTGTTTTCTCTAACAGCTTACGCTTTTAGATGAGATAGTCACACAATTCAACATGGTATCAGAGCAGGCATAGATCCTGAGATCGAATTTCACTGCTACCCATTATCAAAAAGAATTTTCACGTGCTTGGCCCACGAAAAAAAAATCAGGCCCGCACACGAGGGAGCGTTAAAAGTGTGCTCTCTCTAACAACTTAAGCTATGAGATGGTCACACAATTCAACAGGTTGAACTTTCAATGCCAATGGAATTAGTTAGTCTGAAATTGAGAGCTAAAAGCACTTGTCTACATACCTTGATTGGGAGGTGGTGGTGGCAGCGTCATAACAGGTAAAGGTGGTGCTCTCTGTTTCTTTCCTTTTATAGATGAACTTGTTGGTACTATTGTGAGAACGGGCAACAATAATAAGAATTAGATAATCAGCATTTGTTAAGCATTACCTCTTATTACAAATAAGAAAAGAGATGATGCATTAGAATTACAATTTGTATACATGCTTCCCGAGTGACTAGGTTGGATTATCGGTGATGGTACAGGTGCCCAACTTATTGAAGAAGGAACAGGAGACATGAACGGAGAGATTGAAGGCCCTACATGTCAAGAGAAAATATAGTCACTTGTGTAAGCAAAACCAAAAAGCAAATCTAATCTTTTGAACCATCCAAATATATACTTTACTCTACTTAAGAATAGCTTACCTGACCAGCTTGGACTAGGTGGATGAAGGTGATCATATGGTTTAGGTGTAATAAAGTGACTGTATTTGTTTCTCCTGTGGTGCTGCCTAACAGAGGTGATTGAAGGCGCGGATGCAGAACTATGTATCTGCTTTCGGCCAGAATTCCTAAAATGTGGTGAAGTAGAAGGTGCGTCTGCATAATTAGATGGTTCAAAGATCTTATGCTGATAAGTAGCTGCACAACCAAATCTGACTATCAGGTTTGCTAACTTCAAAAAATAAATAGTTCTAGCTACTTAAAGTACCTTTAGTTGGATGATGATATGGCTGTGGAGCACTGTGAAATGCCTCAAGATCGGGTGAAGCTGCAAATGTGTCATGTCTTTTCCAGCTAGAAGGAATTGGCGACAAATCTGCAATGCAACAAAAATATCAAAAGATCTGCTAATCAGGAAATGACTATAACATTTTACATAATTCCTGCCAGGGTGGGAAGTACGCTATGACAATAGCTTTTATCATTTTCAGGTTGAGACACATTCTTGCATGCCGAATGTTGTTTGATAATATAATATAAATAAGCTTTAGGAGGCCTTCAGTAAATGAGTGCCAACATATGAGGAGCATGACTAAATAATACCTCAAATTGAAGAAATTAAAAAGCATATCCTCTGCACTAGATGGAAAATATATTACGAATGGTTGTAATTTGTAAACGTCAGAGATCAAACACATACAAACGGAAAGAATGTCACCTTCTTGTACGAATGATAGACGTGATCCTGTTTTTCTCTGAAAGCTAAGATCAATTCTTCCATCCTTTGATTTGAAAAATGCAGAAGCTGCTGTTTTCAGTGAATGTAGATCGAATCCTGCAATGGTGCTAAAGCTACTTAGTAACTCTGGAACACTCATACAAAGTAGATCATAACTTCATATTCAATACATCCTAGAGTCATCTGCATTACTCCAACTTCATTTTTCCTTTGACATCTTAAAAAGAATAAAAAAACTACTTAACTACAAGTCCAGATTTACAGGTTCAACTGAATTCAGTACACAAAACATATATGTGTATATGTGTGAAAAATTAAGTATGGGTTCAAATTTTAAAATTTGAACCCATATTTTTAGAAGCATGAGTTCAGTGCTAAGGTTGAACTCAAATCCCGGATCCACCTCTTACTTCAACAAGCACAATTACCCATCCTAACCCTTTGGAAGAGCGGACTCATAACCCCTTGCTCGAACAATCAAGAATTGCATTATAGACACAAAATAAACCAAATTCAACCAGAAACATAAGCATAGTTAAAACAAATGCATATATCAGTCAAGTTCCAATGTTAAGTAAAAACTTGCCAATGGAAATGTGATCACATGGTACCTGCAGATAATTGAACTGAGAAACCACATAGAATCACCAAGATGAAACTCTGCAGCAACCCCATTTTCCTCCTCAAGAAAAATGCAGAGAGGGTCAAATTACAGAACCATACATTGGTTTTCAAGCAGGAATTTCAACCAAGGAAAAAGAATTTGAATGAGAACTGTACTATTTAGTATAATGTGGTTAGAAAGAACATGATTATATGTTCAGAAGGAGTACAAGAATACAAGTGTTTAGCTTATGCAAATGAGACCCAAAAATGGTACAACCATCAAGAACCCTGTCTAAGTTAGATGGGAGGAATAAGTAGTAATAAAACCACAAAATCTATCAGATTTTTTTATATTCTTGGAATGAAAAAAATCATAAAATTGGTTACTAAATATTGTTAAAACTGATGGACAGTCTGCTACACTAAGTCTTGCCTTCCATTTATCAAATAAAAAAAGATATATAAGAGAGACACTGAAGGAAAAAAGTTCCCTTCTTTTCTTGTGGGGATGAAAGAAAATATCCTTCTTTGAAACTTCTATTCATAGATCCATTTGACGTGATTTGTTTAGTTGGTTTGGCCAAACACCCCGTTTCGCAGAAGCTAAAAAGTATTTCGCAAACAGAAATATCAATTTGGTGCTTCTGGATAAACCTTTTTGCTCATTCATTGAATTTTTTTTGGATTCATTGTCATTTTCTTTTTACAAAATTTCTTTTAATCTCATATAATATTCTCGTATAAAATAGAAATTTGGGAGTAAGGGTAGGGTGGGGTAAGAAAAAAATTCATATTATTTTTTATAAAAGTAACAAAAAATATGAAATAGAAATTTGAGGATGGGTAGGGCAATGGGATGGGGTGGTGGGGTAGGGATAGGGCGAGGGTAAGAAAAAAATTCATTTTTTTTTTTATAAAAGTAACAAAAAATATAAAATAGAAATTTGAAGATGGGTAGGGCAATGCGGTGGGGTGAGATGGGGGTAGGGGGTAGGGCGGGGGTAAGAAAAAAATTAATAGTTTTTTTTTTTTTATAAAAGTAACAAAAAATATGAAATAGAAATTTAAGGATGGGTAGGGCAATGACGTGGGATAAGGGTAGGGCGGGTAAGAATTTTTTTTATATTTTTTAATATTTTTTTTTTTATAAAAGTAACAAAATATGAAATAGAAATTTGAGGATGGGTGGGGGTGGGGGTAGGGGGTAAGGAGAGGTTTAGAAAAAAAATCGTATTTTCAATCATTTTTTATAAAAGTAACAAAAAATATGAAATAGAAATTTGAGAATGGAGTAAGGCAATGAGGTGGGGTTGGGGTAGGGCGGGGGGTAAGAGGAAGAAAAAAATTCATATTTTTTATAAAAGTAAAATAAATATGACATAGAAATTTGAGGATGGGGTGGGATAGGTGTAGATAGGGCGGGGGTAGGTTTGGACATATTTGAGTCATTGACTATGATATTGTCATTAATTTTCTTATGTACAATATAATATTATTTTTTGATTAAATATTGTAATTAAATAATTTAAAAATATATATTAAATTGTAAAGATATACTAATCTTTAGAAACATATGATAGAAAAGAATATTTTAAATAGTTTTAAATCTATTAAAAAGAATATTCTAGTAAATTTGCATAAATGTTGGCCAAACAGAAAATTATTTCTGTTTCTCAGAAGCACTTCTATAATTATAAGTCAAACACCCTAACTAATTCTCCAAAAACAATTTTTGAAGAACTAATTCTGAGAAACGGAAATACATTTCTAAAAGTTTGGTGAAAGAGACCCTTAGTTGAAAAGTAGTAAACATTGAGAATCTTTTAAGTTGAAATTTTTGACTTTTATTGTTCAAGTGGAATGCCACACAACAGTGTAAATTATAAACTACTATTTCTAAGTTTTATTTAAGTTTACTTACAAAGACTCTCAGTTCGTTTGACAATCATCGGATCTGGAAAGAATTAATTCTTTGATTATTCTTATTAATAGACATATATATATAACTTACAAAGAAGATTCTCTTTCTATTCTACCTAAAAATTCTTATTCTATAAGAATACTAAATTTACAATTATGGTAATATTACACTACTAATTAAGGTACAAACTTAAGTCTAATATTCACCAAATATACAAAAAAAAACCAAAGGGTCCCATATACACTTTAACAGACACCCGCAGTCAAAGCGGGCGGTCTTCGTAAGCAGAGACTGTCTCTAAAATCTTCAAAAATGACCGAGGGAAAACCCTTTGTAAAGATGTCTGCAATCTGATATCTGGAAGGGACATGGCAGACGCGTACTTGTCCTTTAAATTGCATTAAAAGTAAAAAAATATTGTACATGGTTTTTTTTGTTTGTTCCAATTTTGATAGATAGAATTACCCGGTAGTTATACTAGCAGAAGATAGTAGGTATATTTTGAAATCAATCGAGACGCGTTCAAGTTAACACATACATCATGCTTAGTCGAGTTGCCTGCAAACTGACTAGGATGCCATATATAAACTAATAATAGGTGACTTTCCACAAGAAGTCAAATATAATAACATAAAACATAAAGTAATAATTTATTATTTATATTGTTTGGAAACATACTATTTCACAAATGTGAGGTAAGTCTGCGTACAATAAACTTGTGGTCCGACCCTTCTCCGGACCGCGCGCATAGCGAAAGCTTAGTGCATCAGACTGCTTTTTTTTATATTGTAAAGGGTCATTCGGTATGTGGGATGAAATAAGTAAGGATATTCCATAGGTTGGGATATCTCATGGGATTATTTTATCCACCTTCTATATGGGATAGTAATTCCATCATTTTTAATACAAATGGTAGAATAAAATAATACCGAAACTAATTAATACCCCTTACCGAATGTGGGATAAAATAATCTTACATGTTATTCCGGAATTATTATCTTTATTCCACCAACCAAACGACCCCAGAGTAATTAAACTAAAATTTTAATCCTTCGCATATTCCATCATTAAGAAGTAGGGATGGCCAGTGGATCGGATCGGGCCCAGTAAAATCGAGATGGGCGGGATCGGGACGGAGAGAAGGGGCGACGGGCGGGCGAAAGCCGAATCGATGCAGAGCGGACGATATCGTGTCTCGTCCCGATACCGATCCCGGCGATGGATCGATCAGGTGACATTTATTTTTTTAAAAAAAATCACTAAATTAAAAATACTAACAATGTAACATATAGTGATAGACTGATAGTCATATACTCATATTATACTCGTATATATTTATAAACTAAATAATTAAACAAAGACAAGAAGAGTGTAAAAAATAACATCTCAAGACTGTTTTTGTGTCTCTTCTATTATTAATTATTTCATTGAAATATTAAATATACAAGATTCAGAATTACAACATTGTAGTGTACTGTTGTTGAAAAAATTTGCAAAAGACATAGAAAAAAAATACTAAAATTGCAATGGAATAAATTACCAATTTGAAAATATTTTTTCTAGTTTCTTTATAATTTTGTGTCGTTCTTCGATTGGAATTGGTATATCTTGGTCAAATTGTTCCACGTCGCTACTCATGCCTTCAGATAAGATGTCGTTGTACTTTTTGTCTTCTTCTTCGTTAATATCTGGGTGAGCGCACCTTCTTCGCTCCGCTCGTATCCAATCTCTGAATAATACCGCCATCTCCAAGCTGTCTCCGGCTAATGAGTGTCCAGGTTTCTCTGCTTGAAATCTGCAGAAAAGCGCTTCGATTGATGACGCTTGAATGTTCAAAACATCTCGGGCCATCATTGAAAGTGTCGGAAATGTCTTCTCATTCTGCTTCCAATATTTCAGTAAGTCTTCCATTCCGTCTTGATTGACAACTGCTTGGTAAGGTAAAGTGTCCTGCAAAATAAAAACATCGAACTCGTTAATTTGGTTAGCAGTGCTACCACCGCACATTCTATTTCTGAGGCTTTCAATAATGTCCGCAGAAACATCATGTTTTTTTAGAGGCTGTGTTGAAGCAGAAGAAGATGGTGCGAAAGCAGGTTGGTTACTAGCACTTTCTTGCTGGTAATGCCGATATACTTTTTTGCATTCATCTTCTACGCTATTCAACACTTCTTCTAGCGTTTGTTCAATAGGTGACTCAACATTTAAATTTTTGGGAGTTGGAGGTGGTAGTACGTCCATACAGTTATAAATATTTTCAATAAGACTTTTACAACCGTCTACTATAATAGTCGGGTTTAATACAGCACCAACAATATAAATAGGGAGAATAGGAATAAAATATTTCTTTAATTTCATAAACATTTTTTTAATAGATGCCTTATAAGCAGGTTTTTCCATATATTCTTTAAGCAATAAAAATATTATAGCTATATAAAATAACATAGTTGAATATGTAGTAAACAATGTTGTATAGAGAATAGAGATTGATTGATTGAGAGATTAGAGATTGTAGGAAGATTTGTGAAAATAATAAGAAGAGAAAATGAAGTATTTATAGTTGGAAAATTGGGTTAAAGTGTAAATATAATAACTTAGGGGTTAAAAATAAATATAAAGGGGGTAGGGGGTTGGTGGAGTGGGGGAGGCCAAAAATGGTCGTTGCCAAACGACCAAAATGTAAAATGATCATTATCTCAACAGCTATTTTTGCAATTGGCTGGGTTTCGGGCGGGACTGGGGCGACACCGGGTGTCCCGTCCCGGTTCAAGCCCCGATCCGGCTAATTTTTTTTTAAATAATTCGGAGTCGGGACCGAGTCGAGTCGGGACCATGTCGGGTCGTGTCCAGCCCGACCCGACCCACTGGCCAATCCTATTAAGAAGTAATGGTCCACTTGCAGTGTCATTTTCAACTCACTAACTTGAAAAGATTAATCTTTGATTTGTAAATATTCTCATCTTACTTAATTACACTCTAGTGCAACTAGAGTGTCTTCTCCACCTTTTACTTTATATAGTACTTTATACTAAATTGAAAGCAGCGAATAACATAATGCCCCACGTTCGATACGTTATTGGATTTTGATCAACTATTTATCATATCAATCCAACATGATCTTTAAGATAATTTGTTCACAATTAATTACTAGTGGCTGCTTCAATTCCACTCATTTCCCATTTATATATATAACTCCCCTTTCAATTTTATCATCAACACATCAATCTTCAAGTGGGATGAGTTTTTTAAATTACTTTTGTTTCTTTTTCTAATAGTTGCTTTCAAGTCAGATTGTTCAATTTGATATTTCCTACTTTTATTTAATTGGAATTTGTACTCTTTTTTTTGTAGTAGTATTTATCTCACTTTATAGTTTATTCACTATTATAAAATTTCTATTTTCCCACCGAAATCTTCCACCAAAAAATGTTCCCACAATACTTTTCAATGAAAATGTTTTTTCACAATACTTTTTTCAGTGAGCTGTCGACGGAAATGAGATGAAAAAAATTCTTTTTTATAAGATAAAATTTTCACTGATTCGCGGTGGGAAATCCTCTCTTTTTAGAAGTTATTGACCGCTAAATTAGAAATTCGCAACTTAATTGACCCATAAAGTGGGATTTTGATCCAAAATACCCCTAAAAAGGTTACAATACTACCTTTTGCGCGGGAATCATGCGCAATGCGCAGAAGGATTTAACCGTTAACGGTGTTGTTAAGTCCTTTTGCGCAGAAAATTCATGTGCAATAGGGGGTATTATTTTACCCTACTAGCCCACATTTTTTAAATGTTCACTTTTAGTCCAATGACACAATAAATTATTGTGTTTTACAATCAATTATTCATCTACTCATTTGTACTTGATTGACCTGACACTATAACAACCTATTCGTTTTTCTATTTAATATGAATTTTGGATGATGTAAAGACTCATCCATTTCATAAGTTTAAGTCATATTTTTTTCAAGTTCTTGAACAAAATATACAACTCCAAAGTTCATAAAAATTGTCACGACCCGACCCGACGGGTCGCGATCCGGTGCCCTAATTAGACACCCTTTACCACTCTGTCACATTTAATCAGACTCATACTGAGGGAAAAATAGAAATCTGTAATAAACCTGCCTCCTGAGGAGTCACAACTAATCAACATATCAAGCTAGGCAAGCTGACAAGGCCGCCATTATACATAAGGATAACAAAACACGTCACAACTGTAAAGCTGGCTAAAACACATATACAAAAGCACATCTATCACCCACAACTGTCTACAGACCTCTAAGAATACGATAATGAAATATGACGGGACAGGGCCCCGTCGTACCCCTAAATATGCATAAGTCTATAATAGTGAATTTGTACCAAAATGACTAACTTCAGAACAATGGAGCTCCCAAAAAAAACAGCTGAGCATGAATCCTAAGCCGGAGGATCGCCGAACTGAATATATGTACCTGCGGGCATGAACGCAACCCCCCGAGGAAAGGGGGGTCGACGTAAATAATGATCGAGTATGTAAAACATGAAGTACTGTAAGAAAGATCATAACTGGCCAAAGGATATCATGAGACAAGTACAATAATCAAATTAACATTTCAACTGTGTCATATACGAATGAGAGTCAACTGTGACTTATAAAGTGAGAGTCATGTATGTCCATATAAAATCATCATATTTACATAAAACTGCCCGACCCTCTGGTGAGAGACGCGGTGAAATGTACTATCCTAGGTATTTGTACCCGCATCATATGTACATAAACCGCCCGCCTTCAGAAAGCGACGCGAACATATATATACCGCCTTACGCCATTCTGGAACGCGGTAAAGTCGTCTAAGGTATACTGCCCGGCCCATTCTGGAACGCGGTAAAGTCATATAAGGTATACTGCCCGGCCCATTCTGGGACGCGATAAAATCATATAAGGTATCTGCGCGTGTATCTGCCCGGCCCGGGACGCGCTGAAATGATATAACCACATTATCACGAATAGAATATCATGAGTAGTTTTATACATATCAAATCATCACTTGTCTCTCAATAGAATAAATAAAAGGCATTATCATATCATGAATCATTTTAAAACATCATTTGGAAATTTAATAAAACCATTAAATGATCTTTTTACTAGAAAGTCAAAGGCAGTTCTCATGACACATATCTTTAGGAATTAAATTGTGTAGAAATCATGTACGTTTGTCATACGTTCATTAAATCATGCTAAAAAGAAAGAAGAAAGAGTTTCACATACCTTATTGACGAACTAACCAACTCGATAATCTAAATACGCCTTGACTAGAACTTCAATCTATAATAGTAGTAACATGTCCATTAACCTTATGATTACTAGTGTACGTTATAATTGAACGATAACGTGCTTTCTTTTCTATAAAAAAATTGATCCAACTTTCGATTCACTCGTGGGATTCGGGCGGTCCGGGGGGACCGCTACGGCTCCTCTCTTCTCGAGAATCCATACATCCCTTATCAGTGTATGGACAACTATCTCTCGAGCACAGGTTTAGGTTCGACCTCAATGGAAAAATAAAATGGAGCACCTAACAACGCATCTTCACAGACCAAGAACTACGAGATCACCCCTTTCATTCTGGGGTGACGGAGGGATCGTACCATCAGCACTTCCCCTATTTATATGCACATCCACAACTTCCAACAAATGCCAACAATACCAATTAACAAGTCACAATTCCAAGATATCACAAAATCAGTCCATATACTTTACTTACACCATAGTTATGCATTCTTTCTTCTTATATTTATGTAACACAACAACAACGACAACTAAGGTGATTACTACACCTATTTCTCATGTTAATCCAGCCCTTAATCCATATTACACAACCTTTAAAACAACCCATACGTCTAGCAACAACGACAAAAACACGTGTCTTATAGTTTGCAACATAACACTTTTTTACTCTTTAATTCCTTTAAGACATGTATTGGTAATTACCAAAACGTATATACATGTTTATAACTTTATATTCCCAGTATTATAACTCTACCAAAACAGCCCCTAAAATGCAATCACAACATGTCCAATAATTTCATACAAGTCTCGACCATAACAACATAATTCCATAACTCTTTTCTTAACTTCTTAGAATCCAATTCACTCTCCAACACTTTCATATAACCAATCTACAACTTAAAGTATCAAGATTCCTTCATTTTTAACATGCAATTAGTGACGGAAATAACAACAATCAAACTCAAGGGACTAAAACAACCCCAAAAATCGGTGACAACATCCAAAATATTCACATGCAATGTCTTAATTCCAAATTTCTCTGAATACAAATTCATTTATTAAATTACAACAACATGCAACTCCAATTATATCATAAGAAGAAGAATTTTTACCTACATTTTCCCCCAAAACAATCCCTTAATCTCGGTCACTGTTCCATCGATTTTGCACCATTTCTTCAACTCCAAATGTCATGCATGTATTCCACAATTTTAATCCATAATTCCTTACACGTTTTTCTTCCAAAATTTCGTCCAAAAACTTGGAAATTCTCAGCCTTAATTTCGGCCAGCAGTGGCCGATTCTACCATTGTTTGCCCACTGATTTGGGTGTGTTCTTTGGCTTAGAAATTTGTAGAATGATTCAATCTTGGAAGAAGAATTAAAAAGCTTCAATTCTTGGCTATTGGGGAGGGAATTTTCGACAAAGAGGGAGGGAGAAGAGGGTGAGGGAGTTAGAGAAAATCTGATTTTCCCCCCTTGAATGTAAAGGGGTGAAGAGTTATAAGGTTTAAGTTAAAAATCTGAAAATTAACTACACTTTGGTCCAAAGTTTCATAATTAATAAATCTTAACCCCACTTCTTTTAAATCCCGAAAATTTCATAAGACCTCGTATCCTTGTTGTGATACCTTATATAATACGTTACTAATCCATAACGGGAATATATATAACTATCATTTCCAATTTTCATTGACACACCCGTTGTAACAAAAAAAATTCCGAAATCCCATCCTGTTGTATACTAACTTCCGTATTAGCATATATAACCATACTTTATACCCAATATTCGAATCTTACTCCCTTAATGACGATCTTAATTATCGCCTAAAACTTACGATGTGTAACAAAAATGGCCTCCTCCTTCAACTGTTAAGATTTCTTTATTTTGGGATGGAGAGATTTTTCATTATAATAATATTGTTCGTTATAGTATTCCACCACAGTACCATGTTAAGTTTTCAACTACCTTGGATTATGAAACATTACTCAACGTCATACACAAAAGAATGAAAAGTAGCGTGAGCATAAATTATGTGTAATAGGCAGATATCCAATATTCATTTCATCGCAAGGTTTAGTGCTTTATGAGGAGTGAAATACCATTGATGATGAGTCTTTAAGGGAATATTTGAGGGCGCCAGAAGAATATAGGAGGTTAATCACCCTCAATGTTCTTGAAATGTATGTTGAAAAGATATCTCACGGTCGTAGTGAAATCTTGGCCAAGACTCATCAGGAAGTCCAGATTTCACATATTAAAGTTGGCCGAAGAACAAACATCATCAACGGGTAGAGAACTAACATCTACAAAATGAAGATATGTCTTAAGAAACCCAAAATATTATTCTTAGGACGATATTGAGGACTTATATTTTGATGATGACTAGAGGTTATTTTGGTTCACTTGCTTAGTTTTTGGGTCATTTAAGTTCCGGACTCATGATTTAATTTATATTTTTAATTTATGATGAAGTCATCAATTTGAAGAAATTAGTATGTTTTAATTTGCTTTGATTGTTATAGGCTATTATTAATTTATATAAGCTTCTTAGAGTTAATAATACATAAAAAGTTAAACAATTCACAATTTTAAAGAAAATATAAATATATTAGTACATAAAAGGTGCCGATTACATTATACATAAAAACATAGAAAATACATAATACATGAAAACGTGCAACTAGTAAAAAAATACATAAAAGTAACAAACTAGACCAAAAATACATAAAAAACAAAATACATAGAAATAGTAAACACTAAACCAAAAATACATAAAAATAAATACATAGAAATAGTAAACTTAACAAAACAAGATACATAGAAATAACAAACAACAACAAGATAGCACAAATAATCTTCCAAAATTTCAATTTTTCTTTCAAAGCATTATTCTCGTATTGAGTGTCTCTAAGGTTATGCTTGAAAACCCTTTATTTTTCTTCGGATTCCTTTAGCAAGCATGCTTCCATAAGTTTAAACTTCAAGTAAAACTTCACGATATCTCTAGTGATCGCGGTGTCTCTATCAACAAGAGGTTTTTTAAACTTCGCCGCCATCGTTTTATCCATGAGAATGTCATCTTCCCATCGAAAACGTTTGCAATTATGCATATCCTATAAAACATTACAATAGAAAATCAGTTTTTGAAAGTAAAATATGTAGATAATGTGGGGAGGGGGGGGGGGGACTCTAAACCCTAAAAACTTGTAAAAACACTTCGGGTACTTTACAACGCCAAAAATGACGACCCGAATTATCTTGGGTCCTTGATGTTCTTAGCTTATAATAATAACCGAATTCACAAACATCGGGTTCTATAGCAAAATTTGATGTTTCGGAGCTTTAAAACATGATTTTCGTTGGGATGGGAGTGGAGGGAGGGTTAAAGTATGATAAAAAGTAAAAATGGAAAAGGCAAAGAGTGACTTGAAAATGGCCAAATATTAGGAATTTATAATAACTCTTATTGCGCATGAATTTTCTACCTAAAAAATAATATTATAACTTTTTTAGAGGGTATTTTGGATCAAAATCTGACTTTGTGGGTTACTTACGTTGTGGCCTCCTAAATCAGTAACAAGATGAAATTCCACCACTGGTACATGAATATTGATTGAAATCAGAATTGGACAGGTTATTATGGGTTGGGTACAACCTAAATGTTATGTCTATTGTCTGATGGTCACTGTTCAAATGTTTGGAAGATATTGTGACAAAAAAATGAGAATTGGGTGTTAAAATTTGATAGGAGACACAATATCCATGTGGGAATATGGGTAATGCAGAGAGTATGTCCCACACAATGAGGAAATATATAAGGTTGAGATTTTGGAATAGAGGTGTTGGACAACATCTTCACCACATTACATACACACTCTTCGACACTGTCGGTGCTCTTGGCCTTTCCCAATAAACTCTATTTACCATTATATTAACTCTCTCTCTTTTTTTCAATAAAATAAATATTCGTCCTGTTCATAATAAGTGTTTTTTGACTTTTCAGAGACTCTATTAAATAAGTACTATTTAATTAAGAATAAGTTAGTTATTTTTTTTTAATGAGTTAGTATTTTTTTAAGAGGTGTGTCAAATGTCATAAAAACATGTATTATGGACGGAGGGAGTATCTATTACATTAGAATCAGAAACGGATATAAAAGTTAAATTATATGAGTTCAAAAATTATATTTTCATTGCTTCCGGTTAAATGACAATATTAGATTGAGTTGCCTTTTGCATGACATTGTTGCTATTTTATGAGATTACTATAATTTTTAATTAAAATCTTCAAATATGAGGAAAAAATATAAGTATCCAATGAGAAGTGTTAAATAATTTAATGTTCTTCACAGTGAGACTTAAAGAACTCTATGAAATGTTGAGGAATTCGATTATTTTCTTTAGAAATTATAGTATTAATTGGAAGGGAGGTGAGAATTTAATAAGTCTATTAAACCACTTGTCCTTTTTTTTTTAATAAAAAAGGAGCATGGTCTTTGATTAAAGGAATTTAATATCCTCTTTCCATATTTTAATCATAATACTATATTTCTCTAAAGTATAGCATTAGTACCACTGGTCATGTAAATTTTATATTATGGTTTTACCAACTAATTTGTCAGCATTAATCAAATATGCAAGTTGCACCATGCTCCCATTTATTTAGCAAGAAGGCTGTTGGGTCTCCCAACGGACTAATGAGGCCGGTGAGTGGGCTGCTGATCGGTAAAAGTATTTAGGCTTGTTGGATTTCCCTACGGCCCATCAAGGTCGAGACTGGGCTGCTGATCAGTAAATTGGAGTGTTTTTGCAGCTCCAGAGGAGAGAAAATTAGAAAAACGTGAAATGGGTTTCATAATATGGATGGAGTTATTCAGAATAGCAGGTAGCACATAAAATTTGAAGTGCTCACAAATTGTCTCGAACACTACTGTTATATATAAAAAATAAAATCTGGACGCTGAGATATGCATGTCCCTTGAGGAATTTCATTGGATGCAAAATCATCTGAACCAACAAACTTGGCTGTAAGTTCAAAAATGAACATGTTACTAATGATAATCTGAAATATTGCGCTTAGAGTTCTGGTCTAATGATAAGAGCACATAGCATGATGTATAGGTTAGGTGCACGTTATAGGTTCGAACTCTATTATAAACAAAAGCCTGGATTTAAATGGAGAAAGATAGAATGGTGGTTTTATTATTCATCAAGTTTCACATTGTATATTTAGAACATACTGCAACTAAAATGTGGCTCTTCTCAAGCTATATAAAAACTTCCAATTACTGCGGAGCTATTCTTGTTTGCATCTTTTTTCTAACATGTACTTTTATTGGCCGCTTTGAATTGTTCTCTAATTGGAGAAAATCAATAAGAGTTCTTCATAGTTCATACATCATGTTAAAAGTTGGAAATTTTCAACGTAAATAATTGTTTAGAATTGATGTAGATGATTAGAAGAACATTCAATATTATTATTCCCTATGTCCCATATAAGCTAGAATGACAACTATTTTGGAGGTCGCTTGATAAATGTATTTTATTTCAAAAGTTAATAAATTAGTTTCAACAAAAATCACATGATTTGACCCTCAAACTTTGAATTGTTCTTTCTTTTTGTGACATTTTTTTATGTTTTGTTTCAAAGTGGAAAAGAGACTTTTCTTGTGTGTATTAACATGCAATAACATTTAACTAAATCTAGTATCACTAAGCAATGGTGGGATGGACGAGATCTATATGTTCAAACCGCTCTTAGTTTCGAATTTAAGCCTTGAAAATGAATAGACATGTTGTAGGGAGTGTCTGCTTTCCGTTTAATGGATCTTATATAATGCGAATACTTTTGATAAGCCATTTTTTAGTTTCTTTTGAAATTCTTCGAAATAATTTTGTTTTTCCTTTTGAATTAATTAAACTAGCAAGTTCGAGATAGAGGACGATTTTACCTTACTCCAACCAGCCTAATTGGGCCAAACGGAGGGAGTAAAGAGCAAAGGTTAATGATTTTAGAGTTGAAAGCAGCCAACAATGTGTGCAACAACCATAACAGGAGTAGAGGCAGGTGAATAGGGACCGACAGATCTCACTGTCACAGCTGCCTTTTAACATTCAACTATTCCACGCAACGCAATGGTGGAGAAGCTCATCAACGCCTAAATATATTCCAAATACTGCATCATATTATTATGCCCCTCAATATGCCTGGGCCATAGTTGTTGAGGTGGACACATCTATTTTAGGTGCGCAATTGCCCAAATCTAAGCCCCACTAGTTTACCACGCGACTGCACTACTATTTCACATTCCTCCTCTCTTTCTTTTTGACTTTATTGCCAAAATTCCATTTTCCAATATTCCTTTATATCATCTTATACATATTATCTTGCTTTTCTGCCGTATAAATTCTCCTTACACTTAACGCATGTTCCTACCCAACATAGTAATAACAAACATGAAAATAAAATAAAACGAGTAAGAATAAATCTGCTTTATTATTAGTGTAAATAATGAATCTTGAGTCTAACTCAACCCAAAAAACTAGTTTGTCGGGTGAGGATTATCCAAGTTCATATAAGGAGTTCATATTCTCATTTCATATCCGATGTGAGACTCTTAACACTCCTTGCACACCCAGACCTTGTTAACTGGAGCGTGAATAATATAATTTTAGAGTCCAACATCGGTGAACAAATAATTGAAATGTGTGCCTCTGATATCATGTAAAGAATGGATCTTGAGCGCCTAATCAATTCCAAAAGCTAATTTGTATGGTGATGATTGTCTAAGTTCATATAAGTAGTTCGTGTTTTCATTCCATATTTGATGTGGTATTTTTAACCATTAGAATAAGTTTTTCCTCTCTCCTTCCTTTTGACAAAAATAAAAATAATGAAGGTAAGTGTTCTTATAATAATCAAACTGTCAGAGACTTGCATGTAAGACTTTGATTTATTTTTTTAAAAAAAGACACTAATAAAAAAGAAAATGGGTTATTCACATTACAATTTACATGTGATGGTCAAAGAAAATTGAAAGTTAAAAATTAGAAATTCTCATAGTCGTTCATTCAGAGATGATAAAAAATATTTCTAGCAAGATTTAGTGTAGTTGACCACTTAGTTTAACGCCTAATTGTAATTAATAACTGCAATTATTAAATTTCCATTTCTAAATTATTAAAGTAAGGCAAGTTCTCTTATAATAATCAAATTGTCAGAAATTTGCAAGACTTTGATAAGTTAATTTATTTCCTTCTTTTAAATAAAGAAAAAATATGGAATATTAGCGAGATTTAAGGTCTTGACCAGTTTAGTTAACTGTAGTCTAAAATTTCGACCATGCAATTCTAATCTCAACGAATCTTTAAATTTCCATAATTTACTGTTCCCGCGTACACAAATAAAGGCAATACTCATTAATCACCAAATTAAACTTAATTAGTGGTGATTAAACACTCGCTAATAAAAGCGTGTGGTGTGTGATTGGTTGGTGAATGACACCTATGATTTGAGCATTAGTTATAAGGTACTTGTCTGTCTCCATTGTTGTTCCCATTTCACCTTAAAATTATTACTCGCCCTTTCTCTCAATATATATATACACAAGAGAAACAAAACCCTAAATCCCTAATTCCCATATTTTAATTACCATCATGGCTGATAGAGTATACCCATCTTCTAAACCCGCCGCCCCCAATGGCATTACCACCACCACTGCCGCCAGACCGGCCGTCAACGGCGGATCTAATCCATCTTTTCCGGCGAACAAAGCTCAACTATACAACCCCACCCGTCCTACCTACCGTCCTATGCCGCCACCTCGCCGTAAATATCGCCGGAGCTGTTGTTGTTGCTGTTGTCTCTTCATCACTTTCTTCTTAGTCACTATTATCCTTCTGGCTACAATTGCCGGTGCAATTTTCTGGGTACTATACCGTCCTAAAACGCCGTCGTTTAATGTTCAATCACTACAAGTCACTCAATTCAACCTTACTTCCCCCAAATTCACATCAAAATTCAATCTCACAGTCATCGCTCATAACCCTAACAAAAAAATCTCATTTTTCTACGACCCGGTTAATATTAGTTTCAGTTCTGATGACGTGGACATTGGTGATGGATCATTACCAGCTTTTACCCAAGACACAAAAGCTTCAAAGACGTTGAAAGGTGACGTGGCAAGTTCAGGGAATAATCTAGAAGATTCGGAGGTTTCGGGTTTGAGATCTAAGACTACTATGCCCTTGGTGATTAAGCTTGATACTAAAGTCAAGGTTAAAGTTGGAAATTTGATGACCAAGAAAGTTGGTATTAGAGTTAAATGTGATGGTATTAAAATATCTGTACCTAGTGGAAAATCACTGAGTAAAGCTACTACTAAAGATGTGAAATGCCATGTGGATATTCGGATTAAGATCTGGAAATGGACTTTTTGATGGGTATTTTAATTTTAGGGTGTGATTTTCCTTTCTCCTTTTTGTTTTGTGGGTAAATGGATGATACAGTTTGATGTGATTGTTATATATTATACATAATCTGGAAATTCGAAATTTGTTGAGTTAGGATTGGGGGTAGCATATATTCATTCTTCTTATACAGCAGAGTACTACTATTTGTTTGTGGTATTTGAATTTGCATTTCAATGATTCTTCTTTCAGCACAAATATTGAATAATTCAGTTTATCAAAGTTTGTCTTTGTAGTAATTAATGAAAATTTGCCGGCAATGGAAGTTGATGAAAGCTGTCAGTGATTAAATTAATGTATTAATGAAACTGAGTGCATTGACTTAATGATAGAGGAGTAGGGGCAAGTGCCTGTACACCAGCAAACAGCTGTTTTAATGGATAGTCAAAATCTGTCGTTTGCGTTTCTCTAAACTTAAAGAAGATGAATCCGCTCGCATGGGCGAAGCTTTTAGTTGATTTCAGCTAAATTACATTGTACTCAAGTAGGCAGGTTCGAATTATGTTAGTTTTAGTGTGAGAGTTTTATTCCTTTTTGTGGACACTGCACTGTGTTTTATACCTAGTGGATCGCTGAGTCACCATGATTTATCTTATTCACCAATCTTTGTCCGGTCGGATTTCGCCTTTTGGCCCCAAAAGAAGATGAATCCATGTTGTATGGAGACAGACAGCCAATGGAAATAACAGTCAAGCCTACTCTCCTTAGAATAAAAATTATATGCTAATTAAATGCAAAAATCAAAAAGAAAAACTTATTTTTCGAATTAATTCGTTCCTTGGTACTCATTCTGCATAAAAAAAAGTGTTCATTTAATTTTTATTTTTTTAGTCAAAAAGAGTGTTCACTTACCAAATAAAAATAAAAAATTTATTTTTTCAAATTTGTCCTTATTAAATGTTAGATGATCAAATCTCAATAATTATTTAATTAGGGACATTTTAGTTAAATTACTTATTTTTGTCTAGAAATTAGTATTTTTATAAAAGGTGTTCAAATAGTTAAGTAAACACTCTTTTTTATCCGGAGAGAGTATCCTTTTGTGATTTGACAAATGATTTTTTGGCCTAAAATATATATTTATAGTGGAATACTTTAATTTTTTTGTCACATCCATAGATAAAATTACTAATTTAAAATTTTCAATCTTGCTCATAAATTCCTTTCTAAGTCAAAAGTGTTGATGACCAACAAGTTACATTTTAAGGTGCATGGTGTTAGACCTCTAGACAAGTCCTTTAGAATGTGGCAAGGGTGTTGACATGTTGGCTTAAATGACAATGATGATTCGGGCCCTCATCAAGGAGGACAACAAAGCTTTAGCAGGTTCCATCTCTGTTGTTGGACCAAAACACTATTTTGTTACGGGGTTCCTAATCGATATTTTTTTTTACATTTAATGAATATGTGGTGAGTTACATAATGGATGTACGAAAATAGTATACAATTATTACTAATGCTAAAAAAGGATAAACAATTACATTATAACAGGCTTGAAGCCTAAGAAGAGTTGTTACAACAACAATGAATTTTGTGCTCTTGATATTTTGTTTTGAATTCGTCTTGGATCTTCGTTTTAATTGCAACAAGCTCTTTTGATCTTGATAACCTGAAACCAAGAAAAACTAAATCTCTATTTGTTACAATTGTGTTGAATCGAAAAGGTGAATAAGCATATCTACTCCTTTGGAATCCAACTATTCAGTCACCATTGCTATTACGAATGATTCCTCCATTGCCGGTCAACATTTTGGATTGGTTGAACTTGAAACTAGTATCTATATTTAGCTTATACCAATTCATGCCAAGAGACTTTGATGTCAAATTGTTCCTTCTTTTTAGCCTCTTTGACGGTTAAAAGAGTGTATTCAGAGGCATTATTCAAAACAGAAGTTAAGGACAAGTTGTGACTGGTATTATTTTGATTGTATTAAGTCAGATTATGTACATGATGCATCTAATAACTGAAGAAATATATCGTTAGACCTTTCTTTAATAATCATTTTTTATAATAATATGTTACTGTAAGTTTGTAACGGCAAGTTTTTTTTAAAATTAATTTTAATGTTATGTTATATTATATTTTTTCTTATAATAATATGTTGTTGTAACAATCAAAAGATATTAAAATAAATAATATCGTTATAAAGAAGTTTTATGTGGTGTTTGGTCAAGCTTCTGAAAGTGTTTATGTTTCTCAGAAACACTTCTTTGGCCAAACACCACTTTTTCAGAAAAAGAAACACTTTTTTCAGAAGCCAAAAAGTGTTTCTAGATGGGAAAAAGAAGCAGAACGTGTTTCTCGAGAAGTCATTTTTGCTCATTAAATTAATTTTTTTGAACCAATTTATCCTTTTCTTTTCACAAAATTCATTTTAATCTCATATAATATCCCCATATAAAATAGAAATTTGTGAATGGGGTAGGGCGGGGGTTAAGAAAAAAAATCATATATTTTTTTTTTTATAAAAGTAACAAAAAATATGAAATAAAAATTTAAGGATGGGGTGGGGTGGAGGGGTACGGGGTAAGAAAAAATTCATATTTTTTAATTTTTTTTTTATAAAAGTAACAAAAAATATGAAATAGAAATTTGAGGATGGGTAGGGCAATGAGGTGGGATGGGGGTAGGGGGTAAGAAAAAAATTCACATTTTTTATTTTTTTTTATAAAAGTAACAAAAATATGAGATAGAAATTTGAGGATGGGTAGGCAATGGAAGTGGGGAGGGGTAAGAAAAAAAATCATATTTTTAATAATATTTATAAAAGTAACAAAAATATGAAATAGAAATTTGAGGATGGTAGGCAAATGGGGTGGGGTGGTGGTAGGCGGGGAGGGTAAGAATTTTTTTATATTTTTTAATAATATTTATAAAAGTAACAAAAAATATGAAATAGAAATTTGAGGATGGGTAGGGCAATGGGGTGTTGTGGAGGGTAGGGGTAGTGCGGGGGGTAAGAAAAAAATTCATTTTTTTATTTATAAAAGTAACAAAAAATATGAAATAGAAATTTGAGGATGGGGTAGAGACAATTGGGGTGGGGGTGGGGTGTAAGAAAAAAAATCATATTTTTTTATAAATTGTTTATAAAAGTAAAAAAAAAATATAAAATGAAAATTTGAAAATGTGATAGGTGGACGGGGAGGGAGTAGGGGGAGGTAAGAAAAAAATTCATATTTTCAATCATTTTTTATAAAAGTAACAAAAAAATATGAAATAGAAATTTGAGGATGGGGTAGGGGTATGGGGTGTGGGTGGGCGGTAGGGCGGGGGTAAGTGTGGGTAGGGCGGGGGTAGATTTAGACATATTTGAGTCATTGACTATCATATTTTCGTTGCATTTCTTATGTACAATATAATATTATTTTTTGATTAAATGTTGCAATTAAATAATTTAATTTTTTTATTAAATTGTAAAGATATATTAATTTTTAGAAACATAGGATAGAAAAAATATTTTTAATAGTTTTAAATCTATTAAAAAGAATATTCTAGTAAATTTACATAAATGTGAGCTAAACAGGAAACTGTTTCTATTTCTCAAAAATACTTTTATAACTATAGACCAAACACTCTAACAGATTCTCCAGAAACCGTTTCTACAGAACTACTTCTAAAAAATAGAAACATTTTTTCAGAAGCAAACTCTTACTATATCAGTAGTATATATACTACTTATCAATTATTGTGTAAAAACTCTGCTATCATTGTTTTGAACTTAAAATTAAATCATTCTTGAATATGTATATACTTATGAAATTCCGTGTCCTCCTTTCTATCTAAGTTCAATGATTGGCGCGAGTTGCCAGATAAGCATTTCCCTGATTATAGACCAGTCCACTACAGCTCATTCATTAATTATTTGTAAAATAAAATTTAGAATATAAATCACTGGATACGTTGTAAAGTCTCAATTGTTAGGTTTTCATTTCACTTTATTTATTTTTACTGTTTTATGTAAAGGCTGGCTAGAGAAGTGGTCCCACCTAGTTTCTTTAATTATTATTTTTATATATATTCAGGTTCCTGACTTATGCTAGACTAGTCCTGAATATAGTAATATCAGTCTCTCAACACTAATACCAATAAATTGCGGGATGTGTTCCAATAACCAGTGTTTGAGAACGGACAACAGATAACACCTACAAGGATCAACCCCAGAAGATAGCAGAATGCTCCCACTAAAAAAAACTTTTTTAATATGATTTAATTTAGTATACCCTTGTTTTACAACAAGCCCACTGCATGTGATAAATTACTCCATTTTGTTAATATTTGTTCATCTTTTATAAAAAAAAAAGTCAAACTTTAAGAACATGGATGACGTGTGTTAGCAATTAGTAAAACCATTAAATTTCTAGTTATACCCTGTAAATTTCTAATAATACCATGTTTATGTAAAGTGTAAAGTGAACCACAAGCTTCTAACAAAATTAGCACTGATTTCTTATTAATTTCCTCTTTTCCCACTTGACTAATTCTTTTGCCTCTTTACATATTTGCCTTCATCTATTTCCCAATTTAAGAAATCTGGAAAGTTGAATTAAAAAATGGGAAAAGGGTTAAATTTGTCCCTTATGCGAAAAGGACAACATTTACCTTCAGTTATACTATCAGTTCAAAAATATCTCTGCCGTTATTAAATACCGTTATTAAATGATTCAATATACACATCATCCGTTAGGGCTGTCCAAGATGGACACTCAATCCCACATGGCACTGATACTTTAATGATGTGGATGTCACCTCAGCACCCCCAAGTGGCCCCAACTCATTTTACCCCTTCCCTCTCCTTATTCTTCTACCATTATTAACACCTCCTCCACCTTCACCATCATTGCCAGTTTGCTACTATTTAGTGTCTGTTTGATATGATTTTTTTAAAGGTTAAAAGTACGTTTGGCTTGACCTTTAATTGGAGTGTTTGGTTGTGGAATCCAAAAGTGTTTTTGGATTTCAAAAGCACTTTTGGAAGAAGCTCAAAATTTGGACTTTTTGAATAGAGCTCAACCAAACACATAATCACTTTTTAATAAAAAGTTTTACTCCTAATTTTTTTTTTTAATAAACTGTACCAAACGGCTCTTAGTATTTACACCACCATAACTAGATAAGCAAAAGTAATTATTTTCTTATACACTGTCGAAATTACTTATGCTTAATTTATGTTCCTCCATTCTTTTCTCTTATTTTTCTCTAATGTAGGGTTAGTTAATGTGTGTGACGTAATTGTTTGCTAATGCCAGTTTTTCTCATTTTTCATCTTTTACAGTATAAAATTCCTTTTTTTTTTTTAGTTAGGAGAGAAAAAACAAAAACGAAAAATCAAACTTTGCTCTCATCATTTGGGTTAGCGAAGATTTAAGCTACTGAACATGCTTCTCAATTCTTACAGGCAGAGAAAAGTTCTTGGAACTTGATTGCACTTTTTAAGTTAATCTAATTTAGTGAAAAAAGGCAAGTCCCAAACAACAGGTGACGAGAACTCTCAAATGGACGGGCGATATTGCTAGTTACGGTGGTGTAAATAGTGACAATGATGGTAAGATAGTGGAGGTGTTAATGGTGGAAGAACAAGGGGAAGGGAAGGGTAAAATGGGTTGTGACGCTGAGGTGGCATGTCATGTGGCATTCACATTATTAAAATATCAGTGCCATGTGAAATCGAGTGTCCAACTTGGACAGGAACGAAGGAGGTGTATATTTGAACCAGGGGTATTTTTGGACCGATAGTATAACGGAGAATAAATATGAGAGTCCTTGTTGAATTTCTTGAAAAAAAATGCAAATTTCTAAGAGAGAAGAGCGGATTCTCTAGCACCTGTTACTGAATCAATCACAGCGTAATGCCTGCTAGCTCTCCTCTTACAGAGCCTGTCCGTTCGATTGCTTAAGAGTGGGAAAATGGGAAATTTCGTACGAATCGTATAGCAGAGGGGCAAACTGTCCCTTTCACCTTAAAATTTGTCTTTTCCGCATTCAATTTCCCTACTGGACAACGACCCAGGTGCTATTTCTGGACAGATCCAGGAACGTGCTACCTAAAATAATTAGCATTTCACTCACTCGACGATGATATCTTAACTACTGCTAATGTTTTTTTTTTCATAATCTGACTAGTTAATTCTCTTTTTAAAAGATATTTCTGATTTACAAAATCACTGAAGGATCAGATCATTTAACAGTGACAACCCATCCGATAACCTAATCTTCCAAGTACTGATCTCAATAATTTATGGTTCAATTAAGCTAGACATATATGTTGAATGAACAAATCAAAGAAAGAAACGTGATACCACAGCTTGTATTTTTAAGACATTTGAACTAATCCATCCTCCAGATTAACCCTCTGTAAATTTCTCATTCTTATACTGCACAGCTGTAACAGCTGGGCCTTTGTACCTGCCAGTTATAGATTCTAACTAGTCAGTTAAAATCATTCAGCTTGCTTCATGATTTTCTGATTGGGAAGGTAGAAAAGTTAGTTCTCATCCTCTCTGAGCTTATGACTTTTGACTTATAACTTATAAGCCAAAAGTCACAAGTTATGAATTCTAGCGACTTTTTAACTTATTTTTGTTATTATGACATAAAAATAAGTGCTTAAAAGCACTTTTTTATTTTACTCAAACACTACAAAAGTGCTTAAAAGCACCTAAAATAAGTCAATCCAAACAGGCTCTGAAACACAAATTGGCTTCACACTCTTTCCCTAGAAACATTTACACCTTCCAGTATACAGATGTTTGGCCCTACGCTGCAGCATAGCCAATAGAACATTACTCGGACAAAAGTTAGTTGGGTCAGCTATATGAATCTTCACCATCCATATGTGACAGAAGGAAAAGTAATAAAAGCTAAACCCATAAACATTTTTTTCATCAGGTAAAGTAAAAATTCTAAACCCATAAACATATGGCCTATCAGCCCAACGAATGAGTCTGAAACTACTGACAAGGAAGCTGCAAACCAGTCTTCTTGAAGAAGAAAACAGGCAACTAGAGTATGGCTCTTATCTGAGTTGGTAAGCTCAATAAGACCGAAGATTCTAATTCTAAAAGCAACATCACTATTTTTACAACCTATCAACCACCCTCCCCCCACACACCCGCTTCCTCCTTTCCATTTCACATAGTTGCAGAGCCTTTCACACAGCAACACCACAAAACATGGAATTTCAGGGACTATGAGAGCAAGTTACTTTTTCACAATTGAGAGATTTGATCGTGCTGTTGCAGGTGCTCAGACATTAATCATCTAAGTTTATTCTTTCGATCCTGCATCTTACGATTAGTTATATAGTTAGCAGGTTAATAACACGCGTCTTGAAGCTGAAAAAATGCACAATGTTATATATAAATAACAATAATATACCTTTTCCATGTTGAGGGGAACAACCCAATTAAAAAAATATAAATTGTTCCCCACCAACATTTGCTATATGGCCCTTCAATTTTGTTCCTCCAGCATCTCTCCAAGCAATTCTGCACCTCTTTTGTTAATGTCACCACCTCTTAACAGCGTTGTAAGGAATCTGGTAGAATAATCCAGGCTACCAGACATATCCTACATAATTTAAAACTCAAAGATCAGCCTACGTTGTGCAAAAAGTAGAGACTGCCAGTCATAAGTGAGAACAAGAAGAGAAACAACACTTAACGTGCTTATCTCCCGGACCAAAAGTAAACATACTGGTACAAATTTTATACATGAACTCAAACGCTGTTGCTACAAGTACAGCCACCTAATGTGATGAAAATCATGTAACTACATTCATGCCATGTTAAAGGACACTGTTGGAGCAATACGATAAAAGTGAGCCAGCACTATATTATGTAACTGACTTGACCAGACACTGCGCACTAGCCACGATGATGAGCAGAAATGGAATTACAGGTAGCAGAGTTTGATTACAACTCAACATAAGTATTGGAACCTTGAAAGAAATACATATTTTTTCTGAAAACACAAATCTGAGGTTTAAAATAGTCAACAGTCTGCGACCTAACATAACCTTCATCTCCCGTTACTTCCATCCTTGCCATTTAATACTCTGGACCTTTTTTCTGCAGCGAATCACAACAGCGTCTAGTTTACTTTTAGTCATTGTCCAGTGGATAGCTTTAGTCCCCACATGCAGACACAAAGATAGAAAAATCATGTCTTCCCAGACGACAGCATTAACATCAATTTGACATCATCATCCATAAATGATAAACATGAGCCTCTAGTTGCATCTTTTTAGATCTCAACTATTAGGTTGTAAAGCACCGATCTATTTTAACGTTCCTTGAAGTCTTGAATTATATTCATCCTATGACGATGATAGAGAAAGAATAGATTTCTAAGTCCCAAGACAATATGGACATACAAATAAATGTTAAGGAATTATTTAGAAACCAATTTGAATGGATGGAGCAATTACAAAATATTTATTAATGGAACATATGCATTTAATATGTAAGCATATATAACTAAAGGGAAAGAATGAGATAATAATGACAAGTGAAATGATGGGACAAGCCCACTGGAATCTTGAGTATGGCTTAGGGTATTAGGTAATGGAATCAATGCTTTTCACTTTGATTAAGATCACCACCGAAACAAAAGACTTGGCTTAGTGTTCTAACAAGCTACAGAGGGATAAAAACTGGAGATGATCCATGAGGCTAGCGGATGTAGCTCCGAAGGGGTTATGCAATTAATTTGCTGAGCAAAAACAAGACACAAATATGAAGCTTTCAACAGAATTTATTTGGATCAATTAGTAGTCTCTATTCAAGGTAATTCCAAGTCTCGAGCTTCAAGTATTACAATTATTATTATAGTATTTAAACGACATTGGATACATTTACGGAGTAAATTATTGGTGGAACTGAAAATAACTATCAATGGCCTTGCGAGAATTTTGTGGAAGATGATAAGAGTAATTAGTGGCTATTAGAAATTATGATTTGAGGTGATAGTATAGACCGACTAAGTTGTATGGGGCAGAGTGTTGGCCAGTTAAGAAAGCTCATGTCCAGAAGATGAAGGTACCAGAGATGCGGATGCTGAGATGGATGTGCGCGCATATCGGGAGAGATGATTCGGGATAAGGTGGGAGTGACCTCGTGGTGGACAAGATGCGGGAAGGAAGGTTGAGATGGTTCGGTCATGTGCGTTGGAGATGCGCAGATGCTCCAGTAAGGAGGTGCGGGAGGTTGGCAGTGGTGGGTCTGAGGAGAAAGAGAGGTATGCCAAAGAAGTCCTAAGGAGAGGTGATTAGGTAGGATATGGCGCAGCTTCAGCTTACCGAGGACATGACTCTTGATAGGAGGGTGTGGAGGTCGAGTATAAGGGTAAAGAGCTAGTAGGTTGCGGTGCGGATTTGTTTTTCGAAATGTGAGTATTATTGACGTTGTACATTTGCTTATTTTTAAATCTCTAGTACAACTTGATTGTTCCTTTCACTTCGTTTATCTTATTATCTTGTTGCTATTACTGCCTATTATTACTGTTATCTTTACATCTTTTCTTCCGCCGAGGGGAGTGGAGGATGGCCCTACACGCAGGCAACAAGTTTATCAATCTTAGGTACCCATGAATTTATGCGTCCACTCTACCATCCACGGACCCTACCTGGTGAGATTATACTGGGTATGTTGTCATGGTTGGTTTGAGGTAATATTAATGATGATTTTAGTCCGTTAAATAGTGGAATTCAGGCAGATGAGACTAGGTGATTAAACATGCTCATAAGATTTTTGATTAAATGTTTTTTTGAATGATAATGTGAGTTTAATTAGAACGAGTAAGCTCACAATATCCATGTTGTTGAGTTAAGATTTACTTGTTATTAATTTATAAAAGAAGTGTTCGTTTAAGCTTTCAAATCCATGTCTCTATGCTCATAGTCATTGATGAAAGTTAAATGCTTGAAGATTTAATTCAAACTTTAATGAAATGGTAACCGTACAAAGGGTTACGAGTAACCGTTGCTAATATTGCCATAACGAGGAACATAAGATTTGGTAGCCGTATAAAGGGCTATGAGTAACCATATAAAGGGTTACTGATTGCCAAAGGAAACTATCTAAAAGCTAAAGAAGGAAAGCATGTACTTAACTAAGAAATACTTAGTGGTGGTTGCTTAAATGGGATATTATTTACATGATGAGCTTTTATGAATCGTTCCCTTTAAGAGTTTATGTTATGACATATAGGTTTATTTAAACCTCATTCTATCTTTAGTGAGGGGGATGTTGAGACTCACTGAGTACGGTGGATTGTACTGACGTTCTCTTCTTTTTTTGTGAACCTCCATTGGTCGACGGTACAACGTATGATTCAAAAAGCCGAAAAGAATAAGTAATAAACTAATAAAAAAGTTTTTGGAAGGTTTGGAACCCTTACTCAACATAGGGCGTCGACTTTACTAAACAAGCGAGAAAGGCCCTTGCAGACGATCAGACTACATGCTAGAGATCTCTCGCTTTCCATGCTTTTGGTAGTTCCACTTCTTGCTTTCGGTGGGGACACATACATTCTTATTCAGTTATTTCTTTTATGTCGTCATTATCTTCAGTTTAGAGGCTTCATAGACAGTCTTAGAATTTGAGTTATGTATTCACATTATGCATATATTGTACAATGATAAGAAAGTGCATAAAAACATATATAAATTTTCAGAATGTTTATTTGAACGTGAGATTCAAATATTATATTTACTTTCCAGAGAATTGCATTGAGTCGCATATTTTTATATGAATAAGAACATATTAGAAAGTCAAGTTGGTCTGCTCGGTCAAGTTAAGGCATCGGGTTCTGGCAGGGCCGTCTTTGGACCGTAACGCACAGGGGCCCCCGAAAAATGAAAATTTTTAGGGCCCCTTTTTTCATTTTTTGTTAAGTAGTATTAGCCATAATTTACTGTAAAAGCCCATAATTCGCATGTATTAGCCCAATTAAGGACTCACTTTTACGAATTAGAACAGGGCCCCCAAAATGTTTGAGACGGCCCTGGGTGCCGGTCACGGCTTAATCAGAAATCGGATTGTGACATAAATGCATCAAATATATGTTCAAAATAAACTCTCCCAAGGAGCTCCAGTCAGGATATTTTGGTAAAAGAATTCTCTCACCAAATTTATTTTTTGAAAAACTAAGAAGCTAATAAAAAACCAGAAATAAGATTACAGAAATCAATAAACCATTTATGGTTTCCTCACATGTATTTTCTAATTGTCCCAGAAGGTTCACTACATGAAGTCATGAACTCACTTAAAAGAAGGATTATTCTCATTAATTAGAGTAGTGCTAGCATAACAAACCATTTGGTGAAACGCTCCTTGTGCACTGTTTGCAATCTCTGGCTCCAAAGGTACCTGATAAAAATGAAAAACACTTGTGAGAGAAGTTCATCTTAGGGTGAGCTTGCGGCTGAGAAGAATAAATAAAGAAAAAGACAAGTAAAATAGAAGTTTCTAACCTTTCCTTTTTTATTAGAAGTGTCGTTGTTGCTTTCCCTTTCATTTCCAGGATCCACTCTTTTAGAACTCTTGCTTGTCTGGGCCTCTTTACTATAAGGCACTGGCTCTCTAGCTGCAAGAGTGTTTCCTTGACATGCTTCATCAGCACCTTGGATAGCAGGAGTGGCACTACTGCCTGATTTAAGATTAGCCTCAACAGTGTCTTTCACAGTTGCACATTGTTTTAAAGCTTCTTTAATGGCACCAACAGCAATGTTGTAGCTCTCCTGAGTCAATGATCCCTCTTCACCCAATATTATTGCTCTTCGACACAAATCGTTGTAACGACGGACCTTAGCTGGCACGTCATCCAGTCTTTCACTTATGGAATGCCTGCTCGTAGCAGCATTGGTCCAGCGTTGCAATATAAACTTAGAAGGAATATTGAAGACACCAGACATTTGAAGAACCACAATAGCATGTCTACATAGGTAACCTTTGTACTCGAATGAATGGCATGAACAGTATATGTCCGACCTTGGTGCATCCCACTCCACCATGAAGTCCTGATTTGCATCAAAATCTTTGACAGCATATGTTATAGATGTGCCATCTTCTGATTCCTTTTTTAGATGGCATGCAGCGGCTCCTAATACTTCAACTTGGAACTTCTTGAATATCTCATGAGTATATATAAGCAACATCTGTTTTTCGAAGGGAGAGGGAGACTTAAGCTCAGGCATCTCATGCCATGCATCAAAATTAGCTTTGGCTTCCTCTTCATACCAGTCTCCGAGAATTAGCTTATATTGTCCAATAAAGTCTCTAAGAGACGTTTCACTTTGGATATATTTGTCAAAGTAAGAATTTATGCTTTCGGTTCTTGAAGCCATAGATAAGCTGGCAAAAGATACATTCCTCATAAAAATAGGCACCCAAAGCTTGCGATCTTCATACAATGCTTGGACCCACTCGTCTTCTCCAAGACTGAACTTTTCAATCAACTTCCACCATCTGTGTTCAAATTGCTCTTCAGTCCATGACCTATATATGCACTTACTAAATTTTGCCATAAATATTTCATGCCACATGCTGAGATAATCAAGACGCCGTGGGATCTTCTCCAATATACTCCACAGGCTAAAATAATGCTGTGTATCTCGAAAGATTGCTCCAACAGCTGCTTTGATGTTGTCATTTTGATCAGACAACAAAAATTTTGGACCTCGTCCACCCATTGCCAGGCACCATGTCCGCATTAACCATGCAAATGTATGCACTGTCTCATCAGCAATTAGTGCACAACCTAGTAAGGTGGGTTGAACATGATGGTTTGCTCCAATGAAGAGAACCAAAGGTATTTTATATTTGTTTGTGAAGTAGGTAGCATCAAATGACACCACGTCACCAAAGTTGGAATAACTATCCACGCCTTTGGCGTCAACCCAGAAAACATTTCTCAATCGATGCTCCTCGTTAAAATCTACAGCATAGAAAAACTTTGGATTCTCTTCCTGCATCTGCAAAAAATGTTCAAGCAAAACCTGAGCATCTCCTCCTTCTAAAGTCAAACTTCGACCTCTGTCATGTTGGTTCCTGAAAAGATTCTCTAGATTACCAGAGAATTGGTATGCACCATACTCTTTTGATACAGAAGCCAGCATCTTTTTCCTTCGAACTTTTGCATCATTGTTAAGCGGATCAACATTCATGTGGCTTCTGAAGAAGTGCACTTGAGATGGTAAAAGCTCATGGTTGTGTTCTTTTATGAAACTATGAATGTACCACTTTCCAGTCGTCGACCTTCTCTTCACATGCATACTAGCTTTACAACCTATCTTAGGAGATGGTCTAGGGTTGATTGCATCATCAGACTGCTGCTTGTTACCATATCTAATGCAGGAAAATTTTGCATCAATAAACTCTTTGGATGCCCTTGAACGACGACTACTCAATTTGGCAGTGCCAAACCCCTCTGATTTTGCATATTCTTTGTAGAATTCATATGCTGCTTCATGTGAATCAAATTCCATATCAACTCGAGGCTCCACATTACTGTTCCCCAGGGCAACAGTTGATTCCATTGCCTATGTAGCACTACTCGCGTCTAGCTTTACTCAGAAATTTTCTTCGAGGTAAGATTTCGGCAACCTAGTCGAGTATAAGATACAATGTCAGTTTTAAACATCATTCAAGGAACAGAGCATAAATCAAAAGGTCAAAATGAGTAGTATTATGTGTTAGACCAATTATATGGAAGACTGAAGCTCATAATCTAAATCAGTTTATCATTCCATAGCTAAAGCACCAGAATTTTATATTGGCTAGAAATAAAAAAAAATTAAAAAAATCTGCTCAAATGATTAACACGTACGTCCACATTCTAATGATTAATAGCTAGAAATGTATGTGTTTCTTACCAGTTTCCGAAAATTCACAACGTCGAGATGGACTATTCGCTCGTCAATAGCCTACAGAAGTTTCCAGAAATTCGATTACTAAACCATCACAATCCTGTCTGTTAAACATATAAAAGAATTGGGGAAAGGGATTAGGGATTTTGTATCGTGAAATCGAACAAGGCGGGGTCAATTTCGTCACAGTGTCACTTATATCAAAATTGGGATCGCGCCTGTCCGACACGCTACAAGGAAATGACTTGGCTGCCCAACCGTTTCTACTTTTTTCAATTTGAACACTGTCCTATTACAAAATCAAACAGGAGTTTGTTTTGCAAGAGACAAAATTGGAATTATATGTTCTTTTGTTCTGTTTTGAGATTTAATTTTATATTTAAATTAAACAAAGTTAAAAAACTAGTTAATAGTATGTTCATCTAAATACGGCTGGGCGTAAATATGGAAAATCGAAAAATCGGATCGAATCAAATTAATTCAATTTTTTGTTATTTTGGTTCGATTACGGTTCTTGTTTTCAAAAAAAAATGGTGTTGGATTTTCGGTTCTTCGTTAGTTCGATTTAACTGAATATTTAGTATATGAATACAAAATATTAATAATAGTCAGGTCTACGACCCACTTACTCTTAAGCCCAAAAAAAAAAACAAGGTCCCAACTGAAGCCCATCTTCTCTATCCTCTGCCCATCTCCTATTTCACTACGTTATTGCGCATAAAGGCACAAGGCTGCTTCATGATCAATGTACCTCGTCTTTTTATTCCTCATGTTATCTTTTTCATCGATCTCGAGAAGATATACGATAAAGACCCTAAGGAGGTTCTATGAAGATGTTTGGAGGTTAGATATATACATGTGGCGTACACTAAGGCGATCAAGGATATGTACGATGGAGTCAAAACTAGAGTACGGGCAGTAGGAGGAGTCTCAGAGCACTTCTCAGTGATGAAGGGGTTGAACCAGGGATCATCTATTAGCCCATTCCTATTTGCCTTGGTGATGGACGGTCTGACACGACAAATCCAATGGGAGGTACCATTGTGTATGTTATTCGCATACGACATAATCCTGATTGATGAGACTCGCAGCGGAGTGAACGCCAAGATGGAGGTTTGGAGACAGACTTTTGAGTCTAAAGAGTTCAGGTTGAGTAGGACCAAGACAAAATATTTGGAGTGCAAGTTCAGGAACGGGAGTATCCTTGAGATAGACGTGGGTGTAAGCCTGCTACTCAGGTCATTCCAAAGAAATGAAGCTTCAAGTACCTAGGATCTATTATCCAAAGGAATTGAGAGATTAATAACGATGTCACATGTCGTATTGGGGCAGGGTGGATGAAATGGAGGCTCGCATCTGGAGTTTTGTGCGACAAAGAGGTGTCACCAAAACTTAAAGGCAAGTTCTATAAGGAGTGGTTAGACCGACAATGTTGTGTGGGGCGGAGTGTTGGTCAGTCAAGACTTCGCACATACAGAAGATGAAAGTTGCGGAGATGAGGATGTTGAGATGGATCTGTGGGCATACAAGGAGAGATAGAATTAGAAATGATGATATTCGGGATAGAGTGGGAGTGGCCTCAGTGGAGGATAAGATGCGGAAAGCGAGATTGAGATGGTTCGGGCATGTGCAGATGAGAGACACGGATGTCCCAGTGCGGAGGTGTGAGAGGTTGGATATGGACAAGTTCAAGAGAGGTAGAGGTAAGCCGAAGAAGTATTGGGGAGATGTGATTAGACGGGATATGGCGCAGGTGCAACTTACTGAGGACATGACCTTAGACATGGGATTGTGGAGGACACATATTAGGGTAGTAAGTAGTCGAGCGTAGTCCTACTTACGCTTACAAAATGATTGTGTATTGTTATTATTGTAGACTCGATTAGCCTAACGCACTTATAGACGCATTAGTGCTTTATAGTACCCTGTAGTTGATTCATTCATGCTAGTATGTGTTCTTTAGTGTAATTTATTTATCTTATTTAGTTGTGTTAACTACTGCTTCTCGTTGTTAGAATGCAATACCATAGCGTATTCGATTTTATTATATGTATGTTCATAATGCTTTAATTTTTCGTCTGAATCTGAATGTTTCTCTTGCTTTGCTTTGCCTGTGATTATGTTTTGTCTTGAGCCGAGAATCTTTCGGAAACATCCACTCTACCTATCAAGGGATTTATGCTGATATGTATTTTGTTTAGCTTATTTAGTTGTGTTAGATACTACTCCCTTTTGTTCTAATGCATTTTATACTATTTTAATTTCTTATCTGAGTCTGATCGTTTCTCTTCCTTTACTTTTTACTCTTTCTTTACTCGTGCTTTGTTTTGATTGTCTTGCTTGTGATTATGTTTTGTATTGAGTCGAGGGTCTCCCAGAAACAACCGCTCTACCTACCAAGGGGAGGTAAGATCTGTGTACACTTTACCCTCCTCAGACCCCACTATGTAGAATTTCACTGAGTATATTATTGTTATTGTTGTATGTTTTCTTTGTCCACTTAGAATTTTTTAAAAGTAAATGAAAAAATGGGAAATCAAATTGTGAATCCTTCACGTCATTGTGAATTCCAATGAATTGAAATAGCCCATTTTGAATTAAAAAAATAAAATAACTCATTTTTAATTAAAACAAAGATCCATTTTACATGCCGAAAAAATCGAACTAAAAAATCCATCGAACCGAACCGATGTCCTGTGTCCACTTTCAAAAAAATTAAATTATAAATTTCTCCATTTATTTCCGATGCTATAACCAACGCCACGGTAGCCAACTACTCAAATCACCACCAAATTAAAATTTTAAAACCAAACCATTTAATTATGATGGATGAGAACTCTATTTTTTGCTAATCTGATTGGAACTCCATAATACTTAGTCCTCTAGCGATGTCTTTACTTTCTTGTTTTTATCAACAGATATAAGCTTTAATTTTATTATTGTAGCTCTTGTTTGAATGATCGTTAACTATTGTATTGTGTTGTTATGGTTGTTTGGTGTGTTTAGGATCGCCCGCTCACCGGAGTTATAGCTCCGCCAAGCAATGGCGGGGGAACGAGGAGGCGAGGCAAAGTGGCGTGGTGGTGGATGTGGAGAGGGGTTCGCCGGAGCCTGGTGGTCGAAGTTCCACCAGAGGGCAAATATAACAACTTTGCTAACGGAAAGGGAATATTTGACCCCATACTTTAACGGAGGACAAATATGACCCTTTTCCGAAAGTTGAATGACAAATATGACAATTTTCCCTACTTTGTACATCTAGGGGTAAAAATATAAATATAATAATTTTTCATGGGTTTACGGTCTAAGCGATAAGGATATTTAGTAATCCGCCACCGCACTGATAAACCATTAACTATACAATTTTAATCCGTTCACCAACCGTTAATCCAATAATTCAATACCAATAAGTCAATTTTGCGGTTGGATTATCGATTACAGTTCGATTTTGAACGACCCTAACTTTAACTTAATTTTTCTTTTCTCACTCTGTATATACTTTTTTTAAAAGAAATAATCATTCATACTTTTAAGGGGAAAAGGGCATATTTGCCCTCAAACTTAAGGAAAAGAGGCATATTTGCCCTCCGTCAAAGTTTGAGGACAAATATGCCATTCCCGTTATTAAACTTGTACAATTTGCCCAAATTTAACTGAGCTGCCCAGGTGGACGTCAAGTGGGAGACACATCAGCAGGTGGGACCCACATCACCTCCCTCACTACTTATACACCCTCTGTTCATCCGTCCAGTCACCGGCGACCGGAGCAGCCAACCACCCGAGTGGCCACCACAGAACACCATTGGAGACTAAAATTATACCATTAGCTTCATCTCGTCGAGCCCGTCATTTCCATACCAACCACCACCGTCGATTCATCCTTAGTCGAGACCAATTTCAGATCGAAATTCGGGTTCACTGTTCATCGTCTTCTCCGTGTGGTTTTTTGAAAATTCCGGCGGATTCCGGCGACGTTAAGGAGCGACGGTGGTACCAATAGATTCGCTGTCTCCTTCACGTCAATATACCCCCCCATGTGGTTCGAATCATCCTCTACAACAAGTTCGTCCAATTCGATTGTAAAAAATCCTAATCGCCGCCATCAATATTTCGGCCACTGGAGCAACAATCGACGGTCGGCAGTGGTACCAGTAGACTCGCCATCACCTCCCAGACATTTTGCACCCACCCTCCACCTTCAATTCATCCCGAAGACGCCGGTCGACCAAATCGAATTTTTCGATATGGGTTTCGATTTTCCGATCGTTTCAGGAATCCACGACAGCTGAGATTAGTACCATTGTGTTCGTCTCATCATCCTCTTCAATCTACGACCACTCTTGTTGCTCGACTGCTTCAATGGAGAAAACGATGAACAATGAACCCGAATTTCGATTTGAAATTGATCTCGATTGTCGCGCCCTTTTTCGGCCGCGACATTTTTTTTTAAATAATAGCGAACCCTGCTCAAAATGCAAAAATGTTAGAGAATAAATAAATAAAATGCTAATAAAGTTTAAGAGGCTTAAAGGTTTTAAAACTGCTAAAAGGATGCTAAAATTGCAAAAGATGCTAAAGTTTGAAAGGGTGCTAAAATGCTAAAGGGTTGCTAGAATGCTAAGGGTTCGCGGAGTCGCCACCTAATTAATTTGGGTGAATTAGGACACCTAAATGTTTAACTAGTTTAAAGTAAAACATTAACTCCATTTTATGGTCTGCTAAACTTAGTGAGATTATGGGTAAGGGTTCTTTATTAATCTAGAGGGAAGGGGTTAGGCACCCTCTAAGATCCGCTAACTTGCGGTTGTCCTGCCAAACCTAGGGTAATTATTATATTTAAAAATGCTTGTTTTAGGAAAATATAAAGGATGCTTTGAAATATTTTGTAGAAGGAAGCATGCTGTAAATAAATTTTGTAAGATTAATGCTATAAATATATATTAAAAAATATAAAGTGTGCGTTTGCGAAGTCGGTTTATGGGCTATAGATATGCATTTATCTGCGAAATCAAAGAAGTGATGCATTAGTTTTAGCTGTGCAATTTAATGACTAGGCAAAGATTAGATATAAATGACAAGCCTAAGATAAATAATTAAAAGTGCATTTCCAATTTTAAAACTACCCACCTTTGATTCGTGTATTCAAGGATTAATTGTTCTAGACGACTATTAATTACAAATTAAATAATTAGGCAACAATTTAAACAAATAAGATAAAGGTGGATATGATCGCGGCTTCCAAGACGCGTGGCGACATCGACTTATCCTATTTTGTCTTAGGAATTTCTTAAGCGGGAATGCAAATGCGGGTGCGGGTTGCCATTTGAAATGACTTGCAATGAGTCTCGCCGTGAGACTCTTTATTTTGCTCCGGTGCGTGCCATGTAAAAACAAGAAAGATAAGGATTAGTACGCCCAAATAATATAATATAGATGAACATATGCGATTTTTAGTGGTATTTAACTAAGTCGATCACTAAAATCTCGCACAAGACAAAGTATTAAACTGTTATACCGTAGTTGCGGGTATGTATGTGAGGACGACGACGCAGAGTACAGAAATTTTGAAAAGAAAGAAAGATGTGAGTTTTCACTGGAAAAGTTTCCGTTATTTGTGAAGAAAAGGTTCGTTAATGGGAATTGATTCCCGATTTGGTATTTGGACTTCATAGATTATATTAGAATTTTGAGATTTTATTTTGGAAATGGTCACGTGGGCCCACGAGAAATTTACTTTTGTGGGCCCGCTTTGTTTTGAGATTTCGTAATTTGGATATTTTGGAAGACGAAATATTCGGCGACCGGGGCGACACGTGTCACCCCACGCACCCTGGCCGATTTTACATTTGTGCACAACACCTTGGTTAGAGTCGTTTTCGACGAAACGTTTTCGTAACTTGCGAAGGAAAATTCGGCTATGTCGCTTTTGTATTTTTGCGGATTTTTCCGAGAGACGAAACATTTTGGACCAACGGAGGGTGGCGTGTCACCTCACAACGGAAACAAGTGCGGGACTGGCCGATTGGGAGGGCAAGTTGTGCTAGATTTTGTGTAGATATTTGTGAGGGTTTTAGGAGTAGGGCTAGGGTGCACTTGGCTTGATCTTGGCCTTACACTTGCCTTGCACATGGCTTGATCTTGCCGTTGGTCGCCTTTGGTTTTGCTATAAATACCCTCCTCAAGACTTATTCATTCACCTCACTTTGTCTAAGTCTTGAAATCCTCCCCTCCTCTAGTAGCTCGCCCTAAGCCTCTCCTCCTCCTCCTCCTTGTGGCCTTTGGCCGAGAAGGTTCCCCATTTGTGGTGCTAGTGGGGTACCACTAGCCTAGGTTGTTTTCAGATAATACCCTTCCTCGTGGTATTGAAAATACTCCTAGTATTGTTATAATGCCCAAAATACCTTAGCTCAGACCTTGTAGTATTCCAAAGATACCTCTATACGTAGAGTCCAGAAATACTACCTTTTGTCCCTTTTAGTCTCAAACCGAAACCCTAAGGAAATCTTCAGTTGGTCAAGTATTTGAGTAAGTTAGTTAGAACTTCTAGGTTGTTTGAGCGGATTGAGCGCACGAGTAGGAGCTAAACCTTGCTCAGATCGACATTATAACTTGGATAATTTTGGGCTTATCGAGGTAATTATCTTGTCCTCTATTGTAATTGGAAATTACATGTTTGTTGGAATATATAGTTGAGGTATACTATATATGGAACTATACTTAGTATTCGCAATGTCTTTTGACTTAAGCTGAAGAATAAAGAATCGAATCGAATCAGTATTTACATAGATTTGTATCAGACAGTAGACTTGTAGAATTGTACACGCCGGTTAGGCGTGTAAACCCCTCGGTCAAGCCGGCCTCGATAGAGGAGATTTCTGCCATGTGAGGGGAATCTTCGAATTTTCTATAGAAAGATAAACTTGTGTTTTGGGGTTAATAGACGTTTGTGACCTTTATAGGTGAAAGTACTAAAGAGTAGCGTATTCTACTCGGCGAGGAGTGGAAAGGGCTAGCAAGGTTGTAGTACTTGGAGCATTTTGCTTATTGTCGATAAATCGTCGCGAGGTATGTGAACCTCTTCCTATCTTTTCTAGCATGATTGTTGTGAACTATGTAGTACTGTAGACGCATACGTGCTAAGTGATTTGGTTGGTTTAAAACATAGGGTGTTATAATAGCTTTATGGGAAGTTAGTTATAACGACCTTATGTAGTGAAAATGGTTGGTGATGTTAGAAGTTAAGAGACTTGATCTTATAAGATAAGAGACTTAACTTATTTGTTTTAATGTGGATGTTGTGTGAAACCTCATTCGTGAGTAATGAGTACTTGGTTTTAAAGGGATAATGTTTCTTGATTTCGAATCGAATGTGTATCGATGCACTATCATTGCGGCGTTAATAAAGGAAAATGTATTGAATAATGATGTGTTGTATTAAAACCATAGAAACCTCCATCCGCATAAGCTAAGATAAGACAAAATGATATTACATTTTCTAGATCATGGTCATTGTAATAAGATCGTTATAAACAAGAATAAACTACTCACATATATGACATATGTTACTCAATTGTTCTAAAAAGGAATCAAGTGATTAAGTTTGGGAACTATGAAACCATTTGAAAATGAAGCTTGAGTAATCAAACTAGGCAAACCGAACTTAGGAAAAGAATGTTGTTACTTGATTTTGAAAAGGAAGGAGGGTTGGTCATTCTAATACTACGTATCGGGTGACTTTTATAAAAGTAATGGATCTCTTTAAAAGAACTTAACGTATGTAGTACTTTGGGGTTAAAACCCGACTTTGGCATAAAATGAAAGTACTTTGAGTTGTGTGAAACTTGCTATGCTTGTTGTTGTGAAACTTGCGTATATGCTTGTTGTTGTGAAACTTGCCTATGCTTGTGATGATAGTCTTTGTTGTGCAGTGTGGTATTTACGTTACCGCGCCTCTCGATAGGCCTGGTCGACTTGTTGAGAACTTACTTGACGTCCGGCGGTGATGGAGAATTCCACGTATGTTTCCATTTTGATTATCGCTTGTTGTTGATGTCACGTGGGCGTATCTACACCGACGCAGATTCCGGCACGCGGCCACGCGGTCGGGTTGATTACGATATATTGTTATGTGGTTACATGGACATGTCTACACCGAGGTAGAATTCCGGGGCATGTGCGTGCGGCGTGGTTGATCACCCATTATATTATTGTTGATGTCACATGGACGATTCACACCGGTAGAATTCCGGCACGTGCCGTGGCATTGGTATTATTGTTGCATCATGGACATGTCTACACCGATGCAGTCCGGCACGCGCCGTGATGCGAACATGATTGATGTTGTGGGCGTGAGGCCCATAGTTATATTTGAGTGATGACTTGAGGGCCGAGTCCTCGATCGACATGATCGCTTTTATGTTGTGAATCGTAGTTTGGTTATCATACATGTCTCCGCTTTATATAGACTAGTATGATTTCATTCTGATCTTTTACGCCACATACTTGGTACTGTTATCGACCTCCTTCGGCCGCTCATGCACGCCGCAGTAGAGGTACATCGGCCGTGGATCCCCGCCTTAGGATCACGTCAACAGTATTGGGAAGCTCCGCTTTCTGAGGCTTATCTTTTAGTATGTGTTCCCGAGTCAGAGTTCTTGTACATTCGTGGTATGGCGGGCCCCGTCCGTCATAGTCGTTGTAAATCTTAAGTGCGTAGTACTTTGTGGCGTGGTTGTAAAGGATTAAAGCTGTTCGAGTTTTATGTATATCTTGGCAACCGCTTGGTGGCTTGCTTTATTACTATATCTCTTGTTTATGACTCATGTTTTATTTTCCGGTTTTCTCGATGTTGTATCACTAGGGTGCGGGGTAAGGCACGATGAACGGCCCGAACGGGTCGTTACAAAAGTGGTATCGAGCGATTAATCCTCGGAAAGTGTCTACGCACCGTGTCTCAGTAGTCTTGATTATCGGTGTGTTGTGCACCACATCTATAATCGTGAGGCTATAGGACATTTATGATCGGTTTCATTCTTCTCATTACGAGATCGTGCCTTAGAAATTTGTTGTAAGTTGGACCCTCCGACGTATCTCGCTTTTTACGATTATGCCTCCGCGCAAGGCAACGAGCCCGAGCGGCAAGGCAGAGGTGCCGCTAGTGAGATCTGAGGAGTGCGAGGCGCAGCCCGCATGACCGAGGTCAGGCTTGAGACGGCGGTTTTGTGGACGCCGCCCAAAGAGAGGTTAGAGCCGCAGTGAATGGCCGCCGAGACCGCAGCACTGAGCCTCCACCCCACACCGGGCGCAGGAGATGGGTTACGCGAGATGGCGATTGCCGCCGTGGTCGTGGCAGTATGGCGAGAGAGGCCGACGCAGCAGCCTGGTTCCAAAGACGCGTGCACCCGAGCAGATAGTTTGAGGCTACGGACTTTACGAGTCAGAGCCCTTGAGTTTTATGGGTCGAGGCACGAGGATGATCCGCAGGAGTTCATCCGGCGCTACAATGATCACGCGGGTGATCAAGGCTTGAGACCGAAGTCCGTGACCTTTGTTCGCATCGGCCGCGTGATACCGCGATCGATTGGTTTGATTCACGGAGCTTTCCGGGAGAGCACGCACTCCAGCAGATGGGATGAGTTTTCGGGGCTTTCTCACGCACTTCTTGCCTCCGCAGATGAGGAGGGCACGGACTGACAGATTTTTGATGCTTAGACAGAGCGGGCGTACGGTTCGGGAGTACAACGTGGAGTTTGACTCGTTGGCTCGGTATGTCCCCGCTTTAGTGGCAACTATGGAGGATAGAGTGCACCGCTACGTCACCGGATTAGATGATTACTGACAGAGAGGCTTGTTGGTGTAGCTCTTCACCGCATGGACATTGCCCGCACGCAGCTCACGCACCAGATGTGAGGTGCGGAGAGGTCGACGGAATGACCAAGATCGCGAAGAGGCGAACAACAGGGTCTTTTGGCGACTTTCGAGGCGGACCGCCTCAGCAGCAGACTAGTTTTGCACCTCCGCCAGTGCAGAGTGGTCCTCCACAACCTTCAGAGTATTCGGGAGCAGGTGGCTCGAGGTTGAGTTTCGAGTAAGTGTTGGCGATCGTCACCCCTACCTCGGTGTGGCGATGGTAGACCGCATTTCGGGAAGTGTCGTGCAAGAGAGCTTGTTATTTTTGCGGCCAGGCCATTTTGCGGAACGTCTCACCGGCGGTAGCACGGATGCTACGACTCACCTTCAGATCGTGGTCGGTTCATCACCTTCACTAGCGCTACTGCGCAGGCGTGATGATTAGGAAGCGGAAGAGACAGTATATCCTTAACCTCAGAGTTTTGTATCGATGTGTTTTAGTGTTATGTTCGGATAGCTTTGTGCTAAATGTGACTTAGACACTGGGTTATTGTAGGCGGTAAGTATGGGGCATGGTAAGTGTGAACCCTGGATCGTCACGATTGAGACCTTAGAGGTAAGGTCGTCTTGAGTAAAAGATTCGCTTTATGTTTGACCTTTATCGAGTCGTGGTATACGTGGGTTTTATTTGTGTGATAAGTCCAGGTAGTGTGAGAAGGAAGTGGTAGCTTTCATGATGTGATTTAGCGCGATTGTTCCGTGTCGGGAACGAGGGCTTGACGCGATTGTGGTCGGGTTGAGGACGTGATCTGGTCAACCCGTAGCTTGACATGGGTCGATTCGGCGGTCCCGCTGGTGGTAGGGTCACGAGGATGCTAGCCCAAGTTTGTATGATCATCGTATGAGTTCGTGGACGCGTTCGACCAGCGGTTCGTAAAGGCCGGAATGGCCTTAAGGAAGTTTGAGGTTAGTAAGATGACCAAGTTCGAGGTAGTGACTCCAGAGATTTTCGAACGGAGTAATGACCGCGATGAGTACGTGACGAGAGTTGGCGTCGGAAGCGGCACGACGAGTAAGGAAGAGGGCGTATGTTATTTCGTGCCAAGTGTGCGTCATATACCGTAGTTCCGTGGTATATAGGTGAGGATATACGCGAGATTACGGCGAAATTTTGGAAAGAAAGAAAGATGTGATTTTTCGACTAAAAGTTTCCGGTTTTGTGAAGAAAAAGGTTCGTTAATGGGAATTGGATTCCCGATTTGGTATTCGGACTTCTTAGAATATTTGAGAATTATGGAATTTTATTTAGGAATGGTCACGTGGGGCCCACGGGTGAAATTTACTGGTTTTGTGGGGCCCGCTTAGTTTTTGAGATTTTGGCCATTATGGATATTTTCGGAGATGAAATATTTTGGGCAGTGAGGCGACACGTGTCACCCCTAGGTGGCCCTTGGCGAAATTAGCTGAACAGTGGCAAGCACAGTGGCCAAGTCTTGCTAGATATTTTGTGTGGACAAGTGGCTTGTGGGTCCCACCCACACTTGTCCCCAATCTCAACCACACACTTGCCTTCATCCTATCCTTGGTTGTCCTATATATGCACCCTTAGTTGATGAAATCTTCCACACTTAGACATTTGAAGACTTGAAAAACCCTCCCTTCTCCTCGACCAGAGCTCCTGCTTTGCCCCATTTCTTGAGCAAAATTTGTCCAACAATTCTTAAACTCTCAAGTGTTCTTCCCTAAGGTATTAGGAAGATTGTGTACCAAGAGTTGGAAAAGATTTCACACCCTAGCCTTGAAGGGATGCATGGCGAAAGTTGTCATCTTGAAACCCTAAGTGTTCTTCACTTTTGGAGTTGAATCTTGAAGAGAAGTTGGTTAGGAGCTTCATGGGTTGCTTGTAGCGATTGGAACGTAAAGATTTGGAGCTAAGACTTGCTTGAGCGACTTTAAGAACTTGGATATTTTTGGGCTATTTGAGGTAGTGGAACTTAAACCTCTTTGTGAATTGGTTGTTATACATATATTATAAGTATATTATGGATTATATAATATATGGAGTAAGTTTGGAAGAGTTGGATCTTGTTAACTTGTTAAAAGAAAGGATTGGCCGTTTGCCATTAAAATGGTAAAACGTATCTTACTTGCTAAGAAGCTAATAACAAAGTAACTATAACTTATATTAAGAATGGAAATATAAGTTGGGTGACTAATGAGTAAATTGGATAAGTAAAATGGACAAAGTTGGCGAGGACCCCAACTTAAGGATCGTATTTACTTTGGACCGTATTTACTTTGGGTATTTACATTGTTTGTATTTACATTTACATTAAGGGGAAGATTTTTCAATCGCGTTAGTTTGGGCGTGTGATCCCTTTTTAATTATTGTATTGTTATGAAGGCGTGATAGTAAACGCGTTCACGGCCGTCGCGTAATCCTTCTTTTTACTTATTGTTGTTATGGGCGTGATAGTAAACCGCGTAAGTTTGGGCGTGTAATCCCCTTCTTTATGTTGTTTAATTATTACGCCTTATATATATATATGGTATATATATTACGTTATTCGCCTTGGTAAAAGATGGAAAAGTGAGTATAAGCGGGAAGTCTTCTAATTTTCCGTAGATTTTGAGGGCTTTTTATTGGTATAAGTCTTGATGATAAGAAAGGTTTGATAGAGTACTATGACCATTTTAGAGTGGAGTACTACGTGTGGCGTGATCTACTGGGCTAGGAGTAGCCGACGTCAAGTACTTGGAGCGTTTTGCTTATTGTCGATAAATCGTCGCGAGGTATGTGAACCTCTTCCTATCTTTTCTAGCATGATTGTTGTGAACTATGTAGTACGGTGAGCGTACGTGCTAAGTGATTTGGTTGGTTTAAAACATAGGGTGTTATAATAGCTTTATGGGAAGTTAGTTATAACGACCTTATGTAGTGAAAATGGTTTATGATGTTAGAAGTTAAGAGACTTGATCTTATAAGATAAGAGACTTAACTTATTTGTTTTAATGTGGATGTTTGTGTGAAACCTCATTCGTGAGTAATGAGTACTTGGTTTTTAAAGGGATAATGTTTCTTGATTTGGGAATCGTAATGTGTATCGACAGACCATTGCAGCGTTAATAAAGGAAAATGTATTGAATAATGATGTGTTGTATTAAAACCGGTAGAAACCTCCATCCGCATGTAGAAGCTAAGATGAGACAAAATGATATTACATTTTCTAGATCACGGTTCTTTGTAATAAGATCGTTATAAACAAAGAATAAACTACTCACATATATGACATATGTTACTCAATTGTTTTAAAAGAGATTAAGACTATGAGTTATGAAACCTTTCTAAAATAAGTGACTTGAGCATTTGAAAATGAGAAGTTTGAGTAATTGAAACTAGGCAACCTGGAACTTAGGAAAAGAATGTTGTTACTTGATTTTGAAAAGGAATGTGGTTGGTCATTCTAATACTACGTATAGGGTGACTTTTATAAAAGTAATGGATCTCTTTTAAAAGAACTTAACGTATGTAGTACTTTGGGGTTAAAACCCGAACTTTGGCATAAAATGAAAGTACTTTGAGTCAGTGAAACTTGCCTATGCTTGTTGTTGTGAAACTTGCATACGCTTGTTGTTGTGAAACTTGCCTATGCTTGTGATGATAGCCTTTGTTGTGCAAATGTGGTATTTACGTATACCGCGTCTCGATGAGGCCTGGTCGACTTATCGAGAACTTACTTGACGTCTTTGGCGGTGATGGAGAATTCCACGGGTATGTTTCCATTTTGATTATCTTGTTGTTGATGTCACATGGGCGTGTCTACACCGACGCAGAATCCGGCACGCGGCCACGCGGTCGTTGATTACCCGATATATTGTTATTGGTTACATGGACATGTCTACACCGAGGTAGAATCCGGCATGTGGCACGCGCGGCGGTTGATCACCCGGTATTATTGTTGATGTCACATGGACGTGTCTACACCGGTAGAATTCCGGTACGCGTGGGCATTGGTATTATTGTTGCATCATGGACACGCCTACACCGATGCGCACCGGCACGCGCCGTGATGCGAACATGATTGATGTTGTGGCGTGAGACCCATAGTTATATTTGAGTGATGACTTGAGGCGTGAGTCCCCGATCGACATGATCGCTTTTATGTTGTGAATCGTAGTTTGGTTATCATACATGTCTCGCTTTATATAGACTAGTATGATTTCATTCTGATTTTTTCGATTTCCATACTTGGTACTGTTAGATCGACCTCCTTCGGCCGTTCACGCCGCAGTGAGGTACATCGGCCGTGGATCCTCGCTCTAGGATCTCGTTCGCGTTTGGGAAGCTCCGCTTTCTCGAGGCTTATCTTTTGCATGTGTTCCCGAGTTGTAGGTTCTTGTACATTCGTGGTATGGCGGGCCCCGTCCGTCATAGTTGTTGTAAATCTTAGAGGTCTGTAATCTTTGTGGGCGTGGTTTGTAAAAGGATTAAACTGCTCGTTTTGAAAGAGTTGTATTTATTATGTTATTGGTAACCGCTGGTTGGGCCTGCTTTATGTTCATATATCTATTTCTTGTTTAAGTTTTATTTTCCATTGGTTTTCTCGATGATTGTATCACTAGGGTGCCCGGATAAGGCACGAAGAACGCCCGAACAGTCGTTACAAAAGTGGTATCGAGCGATTAATCCTGGAAGTGTCTACGCACCGTGTCTAGTAGAGTCTTGATTATCGATGTGTTGTGCACCACATCTATAATCGGGAGGTCGCAGGACATTTAGGATTAGTTTCCATTCTTCTCATTCCTTAGAGGCGTGTTGTAAGTTGGACCCTCCGACGTATCTCGCTTTTTACCGATTATGCCTCCGAAGGCAAACCAGAGCCACGAAGGCAAGACAGTGAGGAACCGCTAGTGAGATCTGAGGAGTACGCAGGCGCAGCCCGCATAATACCCGAGTTGGCTTGACGGCGGGTTTTGTGACGCCGCCATTTCAAAGAGGTTAGGCCGCAGCAATAGCCGCCGAGACCGCAGCACTGAGCCTCGGTCCCACACCGGGCAGGAGATGGGTTAGGAGATGGCCCGATTCTTGGCGCCGTGGTCAGATATGAGGATAGGCCGGACGCAGCAGCCTGTTCGAAGAGCACCATGGTTCACCCCGAGCAGATAGTTTGAGGCTACGGACTTTCGAGTCAGAGCCCGCGAGTTTTATGGGTCGAGGCTCGAGGATGATCCGCAGAGTTCATCCGGCGATAAATGGATCACGCGTGATCAAGGCTTGAGACCAGTGTGACCTTTGGTTCGCGACGGCTGCGTGATACCGCGATCGATTGGTTTGATTCATGAGCTTTCCGGGAGAGTACGACCTCCAGCAGTATGGGATGAGTTTTCGGGCGCTCACGCACTTCGCCTCCGCAGATGAGCGAGGGCACGCCGACAGATTTTTGATGCTTAGACAGAGCGGGCGACGGTTCGGGAGTACAATGTGAGTTCGACTCATCGGCGTGACGCCCAGCGTTGGTAGCTAGTATGGAGGATCGAGTGCACCGATATGTTACGTGGCTCGATGATTACATGTCGAGGCATGTTCGGGAGTAGCTCTTCACCGCATGGACATTGCCCGCACGCAGCTCACGACCGACGCGAGGCACGGAGAGGTCGGCGGAATGACCAAGATCGCGAAGAGGCCGTAACAACAGTGGTCCTTTGGTGACTTTCGAGGCGGACCGCCTCAAGAAGATACTAGTTTTGTACCTCCGCCCGCAGAGTGGTCCTCCACCATCTTCGAGCATCCAGAGTATTCGGAGCGGTCGTGGCTCGAGGTTGAGTTTCGCGGAAGTGGTGTTGGCGGACGCGGTCACCCCTACCTCGGTGGTCGATGTAGTAGACCGCATTTCGGGAGTGTCGTGGTGCGGGAGCTTGTTATTTTTGCGGCCAGCGAGGCCATTTTGCGAAGGCTGTCCACCGGGTATACGGATGTTACGACTCACTACCGGATCGATGGTCGGTTCATCGCTTTCTACGCATGCGCCTGCAGGCGTGCCTATGATTAGAGTGGAGCGGTAGCTTCAGGTATATCCTTAACCCTCTAGAGTTTGGTTTGCGCGATATGATGATCTTATTATTGTGTGCTATGTACGGATAGCGTTGTGTTGTTTGTAAGTTAAAAAAACATGGTTAGTTGGAAGGATAAGTGTGGGGGCATGGAAAGTGTGAACCTTAGAGTTTTATACGTGGAGACCTTAGAGGCGAGGCCGTCTTGAGTGGGTGATTTTACGGTTGGTCTTTGCCGATGTACTTGGTATGCGGGGAAATATTGTGGGATAATTACATGGGTAGTGTGAGATGGAAGTGGTAGCTTTCATGACGTGAATTAGTAAGATTGTTCCGGATCGGGAACAAGAGTTGGCGCGTTTAGGGGTCGGGTTGAGGGCCATTTGTTGTGAAACTTGCCTATGCTTGTTGTTGTGAAACTTGCCTATGCTTGTTGTTGTGAAACTTGCCTATGCTTGTGATGATAGTCTTTGTTGTGCAAGTGTGGTATTTCTGTGTTACCGCGTCTCGATAGAGGCGGTCGACTTGTGAGAACTTACTTGGACGTCTTGGCGGTGATGGAGAATTCCACGGTATGTTTCCATTTTGATTCTGTCTTGTTGTTGATGTCACGTGGACATGTCTACACCGACGCAGACCGGGCACGCGGCCACGCGGTCGGGTTGATTACCGATATATTGTTATTGTGGTTACATGGACATGTCTACACCGAGGTAGAATTCGGCACGTGGCTACGCGCAGGTTGATCACCCAAAGATATTATTGTTGATGTCACGGACGTGTCTACACCGAGGTAGAATTCCGGGGCACGTGGCCGTGGGCATTGGTATTATTGTTGCATCATGGACATGTTCACACCGATGCACTCCGGGGCACGCGCGTGATGCGAACATGATTGATGTTGTGGGCGTGAGACCCATAGTTATATTTGAGTGATGACTTGAGGGCCCGAGTCCCCGATCGACATGATCGCTTTTATGTTGTGAATCAGAGTTTGGTTATCATACATGTCTCCCGCTTTATATAGACTAGTATGATTTCATTACTGATATCTTTTACTGATTTCACATACTTGGTACTGTTGTATCGACCTCCTTGAGGCCGCTCACGCCGCAGTAGAGGTACATCGGCCGTGGATCCCCGCCTAGGATCACGATTCAACAGATTGGGAAGCTCCGCTTTCTTGAGGCTTATCTTTTAGTATGTGTTCCCGAGTTGTAGGTTCTTGTACATTCGTGGGTATGGCGGCCCCGTCGTCATAGTCGTTGTAAATCTTAAGTCCGTAATCTTGTTGGGCGGGGTTGTAAAGGATTAAACTGCTGTGTTTTATGTATATACCTGAAGGCAACCGCTTTTGGTTGCTCGCTTATTACTATATCTCTTGTTTCATGACTCATGTTTTATTTTCCGCTGGTTTTCTCTGATGTTGTATCACTAGGGTGCCCGGGGTAAGGCACCAGTAACGGGGCCCGGAACGGGTCGTTACAAAAACAAATTGGCATATTGGACCAACTTACGGTAAATGACAGTAGCAGCAACATAAGTAACAGCAGCAACAACAATTCCAAATAGTAGCAGCAGTAATACCGCTAAAGCAGTAACGCCACCAGAACAGTAGTAGCAAAACTAATATTAACCAGTTATTCTATGGTTTAAGAGACCTTACAAATGTACTAATTTTTTAAAGGAGAAATCCGCATAAGACAAACATGTACATCTTAGTAGGCAATTCAGGAAATTAAGATAAGCTATGCATGGATATCCCGAGGGAAGGCTTATATGTAGATAATTAATATGTATCCACTTTATCAACAGTACCAGGAAGAAGCGAGCATTTAGTATAGAGATCATTCAGCATAATAAGTAATCGAATTTGTGTACCGTGATTAAACAAGGTCAGCAATCGAGAATCAGGCAGAAAATGGTTTAATCCAGACTTAAGCAGACAATGCAAAGGCAGGAATGAATGCTCATGGTCTTAGAACACACTATTATAACTACGTGGAGGCAATTATACTCACACGAATCAAACTGAAATACTGAAGCAGGTAAACACATGCTTAGGTTTACAACTTGCACAGCTAGAGGGAGAGTATATCTAACAGAGATTCTCTAGGTGGATGTAAACACATATTCATTTAGCCACTTATTAAATCGATACGATGCATGACAACTTAAAAGTGTCGATATGATCGTATTTCTTGACAAGGAATGATAGCAGCCCAACTAAAGTTAAGACCAATTCAAATACACATACTTAAGCAACTAGTAAAAGCAAATGTATGACTGGACAGTTTCAGAAAAAAAACCAGACGCGACGAATACAAGCTGGCAAAAGATGAATCAGACATATGTGTGCAATTTTGATCGTAAAAGTGTAGATTATAAAGAAGCAAGACAAGCCAAAGAAATGGGCATGGCGTAATCGCCGACGCCTTAGTCTCAGATATTCGTATTACATTAAAATAACCAATTCATAATAGCAATTTATCGATGAACCTTAGAACAATGTCACCCATCACAGGTATTTCCCAAGAATAAAATCTGCCGACATTCACACGACCAAACAGCAAATACTTATTACTACATCAGAACTCCGCTACTGAGTGAAATCCTCACATCTATCTGATCCAAAGAGAACTAAACATACTTAATCGAATAACAGACAACATAAAATACGTAAACGCACAAGTCTGGAAATACATAACAAAAATGCATAAATTCACATAAAGGACTGAGATTCGACAGGAAAGTGAATTACCTTCTCCGGACAGCGAGCCGGGGCAGCGTATCAAGTCGTCGGTCCAATCGACGGGTTTTGGATTTAAGGTGCGAAAAAGGGGCAAGGTTTGCTTGTAGGTTTCTTTGCTGGAATTAAAAGAGAAGGGATTTGAACCTCCTATTCTTGTGATGCTAAGGGTCTGGATGCTAAGCCCCCTGACTGAATTCTGTTAATGTGCTCCTCCTCTGTTGCTGACTCTCCGAGTTGTTTGATCGCTCTCAATTTCTCGAGCCCTATCTATGTCTTGCCCTGGTGGTTCTTTAACTGCTGCTAAGGGTCGATGCTATCCCCCCTAAAACCACCGTCCTATTGCATGCATATAGCCTCTGTATTTATAGCCCTCATTCGGGTTCTAAAATTGGTAAGGCTGAGAATGGGCTAAAATTGGTGCTGATTCGACCAGATTTGTACTCATTTCGTGTGATTCGAATCGGGTTGATAAGGTAAACGATTTGGTTAGTTATGGCAAGATGGTGGCCGTGCGCGTGGGTGAAGGAAGGTCCTGATCCTCGGCGAGAATCTCGGATATCGCCGTGTCTTGGCGATGGAAGGTGAAGAGGCGCGTGCGCGAACTAGGGTTTCGCGTGAGGAGAGGTGAGTAAGGCGCTGGGTTTCTTTTAGGTTCCGGGTTAAACGAGAAGGAAAAGGCCGGGAAAGTAAGGGACGGGCGTGGTCATGGGTAATAAAGACGCTGGTCGCGACGCCTGGGCTTACGTGGGTAGTGAAAGAGGCGGCTTGCGGTACGGGCTAGAGATTTCTTTGGCCGCGTTGTTCAGGGGAAGGGCTGGGTCAATTAATTAAGGGTAGTTAGTTATTAATTAGGTGGACGAAATTAATGGGTATTGGGCTATTAATTAGGTATTAGTTCTTTAATGGGCTGCGTTTTAAAGGTATTAATTTTAGGTGTTTAATTAGTGGTAAATTATTATTAATTAATTAGTGATAAATTAAATTAACAAATGTGATTAAATTACTTATGTGCTTTATCAATCTAATTGTTATAATAAATGCGGGCGTGTCATTTAATTAATGCTTAATATTTTAGATCGTATTATTTTTAAAATCTTATTATTATGCATTATTGCGAAGTTAGATTAAAATTGAATAGAGTTTATATTAAATTACTTAAATGCTGAATGCAAGTACGATATTTAAGAATTGTTTAAAGCCTTATAAATGCGACGCTATTAAATGCATATATCAGATTAAAATTGATTTTAAATTACAAATGATTACTAATAAATGCGGCTATGCTACCTGACACGACGTTATCGCTAAATTATTTATTTTATGCATTTATTAATTATTTAAGAATTACGACAGAGCTTACAATTAGTTAATGCGGGCGCGAGACTCTAAGTACTTAAGACTCTACGTAAGACGCGGTGCCATTATTAAATTATTTATTTATGCCTGTATTTATATTTTAAAATCATAAAAAATTATTTTACGAAATCAGTCTAATTTTATAGTTAATGGCTGGACGGGAGGGTCAAAATTGGGTGTCAACAGATGTCCCTCTTTGTATGGAGATGATGGAAGAATCTTCGGACAAAGACGTTGACTCATAGCCAATTTTGTCTCGATCTTCAGAATTGCAAAATGTTGGGTACGTAGACGCGTCGACGCAAAAATCAAAATCATCCCGATGTCGAGTTATGACGACACCGGGATACCATGGTCAAAACATCGGCGCGCTAACGCGACTCAATGTCGCGCCTGTCGAGTTATGACGACACCGGGCTACCATGGTCAAAACACCGCGCGCTAACGCGGACTCAAAGTCGCCCCATGTCGAGTTATGACGACACCGGGTTACCATGGTCAAAACACCGGCGGGCTAACGCGGACTTAAAGCCGCCCCAAAGGTCGAGTTATGACGACACCGGGTTACCATGGTCAAAACACTCGGCGCGCTAACGCGGACTTAGTCGCCCCAAAGGTCGAGTTATGATGACACCGGGCTAGGTGCAAAAGTAAAAATAAAAATAAGCGGCGAACACAGGGTATCTTGCTATGGCTTATGGCGCTGGTTCTATGGTGATGTGGGCGAGTGAGCCGACGACGCTGAGGCCGCTACGCCAATCGTTGGGAAGGTTGCCCCAACAGATTGCCTGTCAGAAGAGAAAATCCACGCCAGGCTCTCGCTCGCACGCTAAGACTTGAACAAGCGGTTAGTGCATAATCATTAAGGCAAAATGATGATGCATAATTTTAAAGTAATGCAACCGTGAGTAAAAGGTTATCTGCAAAAATATGATGCACTTGTGTTGATGCGATCTTTGCGAACGCCGTGGATTTCGCCTTGCACGACGTGTTGCGATTGTGGAATGCGATACGTTGTCCTGCCGCAATTGCCGCGTAGACTAAAGCTCAAGAAAGAGTTAGTGCATAACTGCTAAGACAGAATAATATATGAAAAAATGCAATTTTGAGAACAGAGAAATCGTCCCTGCGTAGATGTGATATCTTGACTTGTCGTCGCTTTCGACTTGTCGCCGCCTGACTTGGCGTCGTTTCGACTTGGCGTCGCTTTCGACTTGGCCGCTTTCGGACTGGCGCTGCCGGACTTGTCGTCGTTTCGGACTTGGCGTCGCTTTGGACTTGTCGCCGCTTTTGGACTTGGCGTCGTTTCGACTTGGCGCCGCTTTGGACTTGGCGCCGTTTTGGACTTGGCGTCGCTTTCGACTTGGCGCCGTTTTGGACTTGGCGTCGCTTTCGACTTGACGTCGTTTTGACTTGGCGTCGCTTTGGACTGGCCATTTTCGACTTATTCGCCGCCTCCCGTAGACTAAAGCTCGAAGAGTTAGTGCATAACCGCTAAGACGAATAATAAAGCATGAATGATAAAAATGCAATTTTGAGAACAGAAAATCTTCTCGTAGATGTAATATGTCACGATGGCGCGTTTGCCGACTTGTTGCGCGTCGATAACGCCGCTGCCGACGCGTTGCCGCCGGGCGTCGTTGCGTGGACTCATTGCGGCCGATAACGCCGCGTTCGACGGTTGCCGCCGGGCGCCGCGTGGACTTGCCGATCACGCCGCTGTTCGACGCGGGCGTTTCCGGGCGTCGCTGCGTAGACTTGTGCGGCCGATAACGTCATTGCCTGGACGTATTGCTGCTGGCGTCGTTGCACGGACTTGCTGATTACGTTGTTGTCTGGACGTGTTGCGCCGGGCGTCGTTGCGTAGACTTGCTTGCCGATAACGCCGCGTCGACGCGTTGCCGCCTTGGCGTCGTTGCAGACTTGGCTGCGGCCGATAACGCCGTTATGCGGACGATTCGCCTTGGCGTCGTTGCGTGGACTTCGCGATCACGCCGTTATCCGGACGTGTTGCCGGCGTCGTTGCGTGGACTTCTGCGGCCGATAACGCCGTTGCTCGGACGTATTCGCCGGGCGCTGCGTAGACTTCTGCGGCCGATAACGCCGCGTTCGACGTGTTGCCGCCGCCTGAGAATAAATGCTCCCGCAAGCTAAGCTTGAGAAAACGTTAGTGTATACCGCTTAAACAAAATGATAAATATATACGAGAAGTGCAATTTTATGGATAGAGATGCCGCCCCCGATATGCCCGATTTAATATCGAGATGTTGCTTCGCGCGCAAATGACGAATTGTTATGATGCCTTTGTTGTGGCGATGCTACCGTTGCAAGTTTGACTTTATGCCCGAGTTGACGCGCTAGGTTTTGTCGCGAACTCGAACTTTGATTGCCGATTGTTGATGCCCCTTTCACGCTTCGACGCGACTTTGAATTTTGAGATTTTTTGTCATATCTTACGCTCATTGCTTTTTCTGCGAAGAAACTTCGCCGTATTTTCGCCGCTATTGACATTCGCTTCGTTAATATGAAAAGACTGCGCCAAAGAAAATTTTGTGAGTTTTGTGGGGTCGATTTGTATTTGACTTCGCCGCTTGTCTCGACATCCGCGTTCGTTCGCTTGGATTTGCGGCCGCCCGTTTCCTACATTGTCCCGATTTTGAGAAGGTGTCACGCCGCTTCTTCTTTTCGAGACCCTGCTGCTTTATAGGAACTAAGACAGTTCGACTGCCCGCTCAGATGCCTTGACCTGGCCATGCGCCGACCGTGCCTTTGATCTTGTGAAATATTGATGCTCGCCATTGCTAAGTCAAATACAAATCGACCTTTGGGGGAGATGATAAATCTTTCTAAAAATGCAACAAACGGTGTTAGCATAAAGCACATAATTTGCGGTATGTAGCGTATATATCATATATAGCACATTCAAACGCTTCCTAACATGCAGGGGGACCTCTTTATGCCGGAGGAAGCCTAAACGCGTCACTTATGCGAGATTATGACGATTTGTCCAAATCGTCTAACTATAATGCCTTTGTTGGAAATGGCGACCAAACGACGGTGCACTTTTCCCAATTTCGCACGCCATGATTGGGTTTGGATTTGTCTGTCATTGCCACGCTACACATAATATCTTTGGTTGGTCGTTTGGGTTGAGAAACCCGTCGACAAGTTTGGTGTCTTCCTAATTGTGGTGTCGATGCCGCGACCAACCCACCTAAGGTAAATGCACGACGCTCTAAAATAAAGCGGTGGTATAGCTCTATCTTAAGTTTCTAAGATTTGGCTTTTACGACGCAGAGTTCCCGAGCGGACAACTCGAGTGAGAAGGCTACGCTACCGATCGATTTAACCGATCTAACTCCGCAGCGCCAACTCTCCTAAAATTTGGATATTTTTGAAAGAAATTTGCGGTGCGCGAGCACACCGTAGCGTGAGTGTGTGATTTGTGTGAATTTTCCAGAATGGAAGAAATATGAGCGGAATGCCAGTTTAGGGAAAGCAGTAAAGCAAGTAGCAAAAAAATAAACAAAATACAATACACAAAAAATTAAATGCAAAATAATTGCCGAATAATAGCCCTAGGTCTGTTGTGGTTAAGAACCTAAAATCCCCAGTGGAGTCGCCATTTCTGTCGCGCCCTTTTTCGGCCGCGGCATTTTTTTAAATAATTCATGCTCAAATAAAAAGGTTAGAAAATAAATAATAAATAATAATAAAGTTTAAGAGGCTTAAAGGTTTTAAAACTGCTAAAAGGATGCTAAAATTGCAAAAGATGCTAAAGTTTGAAAGGGTGCTAAAATGCTAAAGGGTTGCTAGAATGCTAAGGGTTCGCGGAGTCGCCACCTAATTAATTTGGGTGAATTAGGACACCTAAATGTTTAACTAGTTTAAAGTAAAACATTAACTCCATTTTATGGTCTCCTAAACTTAGTGAGATTATGGGTAAGGGTTCTTTATTAATCTAGAGGGAAGGGGTTAGGCACCCTCTAAGATCCGCTAACTTGCGGTTGTCCTGCCAAACCTAGGGTAATTATTATATTTAAAAATGCTTGTTTTAGGAAAATATAAAGGATGCTTTGAAATATTTTGTAGAAGGAAGCATGCTGTAAATAAATTTTGTAAGATTAATGCTATAAATATATATTAAAAAATATAAAGTGTGCGTTTGCGAAGTCGGTTTATGGGCTATAGATATGCATTTATCTGCGAAATCAAAGAAGTGATGCATTAGTTTTAGCTGTGCAATTTAATGACTAGGCAAAGATTAGATATAAATGACAAGCCTAAGATAAATAATTAAAAGTGCATTTCCAATTTTAAAACTACCCACCCCAGTTCATGTATTCAAGGATTAATTGTTCTAGACAGCCTATTAATTACAAATTAAATAATTAGGCAACAATTTAAACAAATAAGATAAAGGTGGATATGATCGCGCCTAAGACGTGGCGACATCGTCTTATCCTATTTTGTCTTAGGAATTTCAAGCGGGAATGCAAATGCAGTGCGGTTGCCATTTGAAATGACTTGCAATGAGTCTACGTGAGACTCTTTATTTTGCTCCGGTGCGTGCCATGTAAAAACAAGAAAGATAAGGATTAGTACATGTCCAAATAATATAATATAGATGAACATATGCAGATTTTTAGCTGGTATTTAACTAAGTCAGTCACTAAAATCTCGCACAAGACAAAGTACAAAACAAATTGGCATATTGGACCAACTTACAGAAAGGACAAGAGCAAAGAACATAAGTAATAAAGAAGAACAACAATTCCAAATAGTAGCAGCAGTAATACCGCTAAAGCAGTAACGCCACCAGAACAGTAGTAGCAAAACTAATATTAACCAGTTATTCTATGGTTTAAGAGACCTTACAAATGTACTAATTTTTTAAAGGAGAAATCCGCATAAGACAAACATGTACATCTTAGTAGGCAATTCAGGAAATTAAGATAAGCTATGCATGGATATCCTAAGGGTCTGGATGCTAAGCCCCCTGACTGAATTCTGTTAATGTGCTCCTCCTCTGTTCGCTGACTCTCCGAGTTGTTTGATCGCTTCGATTTCGAGCCCCAATTCTATGTCTTGCCACAGTGGTTCTTTAACCGCCGCTATGGTCGATGCTATCCCCTAAAACCACCGCCCTATTATGCATATAGCCTCAGATTTATAGCCCTCATTCGGGTTCTAAAATTGGTAAAGTGAGAATGGGCTAAAATTGCGCCGATTCGACCGATTTGTACTCATTTCGTGTGATTCGAATCGGGTTGATAAGGTAAACGATTTGGTTAGTTATGGTATGGTCAAGCTTGCGCGTGGGTGAAGGAAGGTCCCGGATCATCCGAGAATCTCGGGATATCTTTGGTGTCTTGGCGATGGAAGGTGAAGAGGCGTGCGCGAACTAGTGGTTTCGCGTGAGGAGAAAGTGAGTAGGTGCTGGGTTTCTTTAGGTTCGGGTTAAACGGAAGGGAAAAGTGGGAAAGTAAGGGATGAGCGTGGGCTTGCGGGTAATAAAGACGCTGGTCGCGACTGGTTGGGGCTTACGTGGGTAGTGAAAGAGGCGGCTGCGGGTAGATGGGCTAGAGATTCTTTGATGCCGGGTTGTTCGGGGAAGAATGGGTCAATTAAGGGTAGTTAGTTATTAATTAGGTGGACGAAATTAATGGGTATTGGGCTATTAATTAGGTATTAGTTCTTTAATGGGCTGCGTTTTAAAGGTATTAATTTTAGGTGTTTAATTAGTGGTAAATTATTATTAATTAATTAGTGATAAATTAAATTAACAAATGTGATTAAATTACTTATGTGCTTTATCAATCTAATTGTTATAATAAATGCGGGCGTGTCATTTAATTAATGCTTAATATTTTAGACTGCAACGCTATTTTTAAAATCTTATTATTATGCATTATTGCGAAGTTAGATTAAAATTGAATAGAGTTTATATTAAATTACTTAAATGCTGAATGCAAGTACGATATTTAAGAATTGTTTAAAGCCTTATAAATGCGACGCTATTAAATGCATATATCAGATTAAAATTGATTTTAAATTACAAATGATTACTAATAAATGCGGCTATGCTACCTGACACGACGTTATCGCTAAATTATTTATTTTATGCATTTATTAATTATTTAAGAATTACGACAGAGCTTACAATTAGTTAATGCGGGCGCGAGACTCTAAGTACTTAAGACTCTACGTAAGACGCGGTGCCATTATTAAATTATTTATTTATGCCTGTATTTATATTTTAAAATCATAAAAAATTATTTTACGAAATCAGCCTAATTTTATAGTTAATGGCTGGACGGGAGGGTCAAAATTGGGTGTCAACATCGATTAAGGATGAATCGAAGGTGATGGTTGGTATGGAAATGACGGGCTCGACGAGACGAAGCTAATGGTATAAGTTTCGTCTCCAATGGTGTTCTGTGGTGGCCACTCGGGTGGTTGGCTGCTCTGGTCTCCGGTGACTGGACGGATGGACATGAGGAGTAGAAGCAGTGAGAGAGGTGACGTGGGTCCCACCTGCCGATGTGTCTCCCACGTGGCGTCCACCTGGGCAGCTCAGTTAAATTTGAGCAATTGTACAAGTTTAATAACGGGAAGGGTATATTTGTCCCCAAACTTTGACGGAGGACAAATATACCCCTTTTCCTTAAATTTGGAGGCAAATATGCCCCTTTTCCCTACTTTTAATTGTTTGTAGTGTGAGGCAAACAATGTTCTCCTACTTTTACTTCTAACTAAAGACAAACAATCAACATTGCTAGCAAATAGAAAGATCAGTTTATTTAAGCTGAAAAAAGGCACTCAATATTGAAGATACTTGCTAAAAAGGGAGCAAATCAATCACTAGACGAGGAAAAAGAGACAATAGATCTATACAAAGATAGAAAGTAGTAAATCATAAAGCAGGAGCATTCTAGAAAGAAATATTTAAAACTAAATTGTAACAATTTGACAAAATCCAGTCCTAAAATATACGTGGCGAAGGAGGCAAAAATAAAATCAAAATACATAATTAATTAAATAAATAAACAAAAAGGAATTCTTAAACCCTAAACCCTACCGAAAGCATTCTAAGTAACACGAAACAGAGAGGTCCGGTACTTATAAATTCTCACACATTTGAGATTGAAATTATCGGGTCCCTTCTCCTCATCCGCCCTAAGCAAAAACTTAGTGCAACAGACTTTTTTTTTAATGTTTAGAGCTGCTTTAGATGTTGCTTCATCACTCAGGTATATACTCTTCTCAAAAACATCTTTCCTGATTCAACATACTCAACTTTAAGTTAATATTGCTTCTTGTCAGGTCCTCAACTTCCAGGAAAATGCTAAAATATCAATTCTATTTTTCATTTAAGCCCCCAGTATTATCAAATTGTTGATAATTCTCGGTGTAATTTTAACTTTGGAGTCCAGAATTCGTGTCAGAATAATTGATTGGGTCAATTGGGTATATTACATTTATGGCTTGTTTAATTTTATCTTTTTGTTGTTGTTGTTCTAAAGGTTTCTAGTAGGATTATTTCCATTAGAAATTATGTTGCGAGGATATCGGTTTTGGTAGGCACGCACGGTTGGCTATGTTACAGGGAGTTAATGAGCTTGCATAAGCTGTAAAAGTCACTATGGGACCAAAGGTAATTAGGATTTATTTTGATGAATAAAGTCATTAGGATTTATACTTCTATTGATCTGTTGCTCAAAGATTCCGTTACTGATATCATATATTAGGAAGAAATTTTGAATTAGATCTTAATATTTATTGGAAAAAAGGAACTAATCAGACATCTTACCAATATGAACGTATGATAGAGACTATGGAGCTTAGCATTTCTTTCTGATTTTCATATTCTTTTACTTAATATGAACACTCGACGAGGAACAAAGCCATATTGGATAGAACATTGACCTCTAGAGGAAACTTTTTGCATGATTCTTTTTTTTCTCACCCACCCAAAAGGACGCAAAAATGATGTTTGCTTAGTTTACCAATTTTAATTATTGGGTAACAGAGGTTGTAGCTGTGAGTTACAATGGTGGTTACAAGAAAATGAGATATGGAATTAAGAACAAAATGAACTACTACAAAAGATTTGTTGAGTCGGGTGTTAGCACCCTGTCCTTAAGACAATATTGCCCTGTATGTATCCTTTTACGGTGATTGACAACTTGTCTCCCAAGATGAAACAACAAAAAACACTTAAGCAAATGAGACTCAAATGTTTACTAAAAGGAAAAACATTTTGAGTGTGTGAAAGAAAGCTAGAGAGTAAGAAATATTTTGAAAAATCTGATTGCAGTGTTCTTCAATTGAGCGTAAGACCTCAATTTATAGTGTGTGTAAGATGACCTATCATCTAGACAACTAATGACAATCAAAACTATGTAATGACACTTATTGAGAGGTTATAATTCAGCCAAATAATGGCTGAATTCAAGTGACAAGTAATGGAGGATCAATGCTCCAAAATCAGCCCAAAAGTCAGAAACTTTCCATCTTCCGTCGAGCATTCTGCCATCGAAGTGCCGCGGCCTTGCCTGGGAGGCGCCGCAGCGCCTAAACTCCAGTAGCTACCAGACACCAAGGCGTCGCGGCTCCGAAGGCGGTTGCACCGCGGCCCTTCACGGCTCCGCGGCGATTTCGACTCGTTTCATCTTTTACACATCGTACAATTCTTCCTTCATTTATCAACGTGAAACACTCGTCATTTGACCAATAACCGTCTATCATTTCAAGTCTTAAACATTTCGTTTACGTACCATTATCTCTTTCACTAAGGAAATTTATGATCCTTGATACAATGTGTGCACGTGTGTGGAAACGACGTTTCCGACGTGCGGGGCCCCAATTGTTAGTGTCATAAATAATAAGATTAACTTTATTTCACGTTAATAAATTTCCAACAATCCATTCTTGAAAGAGATTTTGGCGCACTCTCATGGTGCCTTTCTAACAATCTTTCGGCGGAGGTAGCCGTGACTTTAAATCTTCCATAGTAGAATACCATCAGACTTACTTATTGCGCGGTGTACTTGATGTCTTGAACCGTCAGTGTTTAGTGTAAGCCAAGACAACGGTACCAACGCAACAACTTTCCTTATTCTATTCTTCTTTAATGTTTTGTTCGTTGTGGCCGTGAACACGTTTTGTATTCTTAAGTGCGTTCATTTGAGGTGGTCTGTCCTCGCACTTAAATAGGTTGTCTCCTATAAGGTATCCTACTATACCCACTTCACAAGTGTTAGGAACCATTAAAAGTTTCCCCAAACCTAACCTCAATCGTCGAGGATCATTAAAGGTTTTGGAAACTTAACATTTACCCACACTGCAGATAGCTCTTAATGTATATCACGGGAACGACCTTGGATTCATGTTTCTATGCAGAAATCATTATCCGAAGTGCTCTTGGTTCCACCGAAACACTCAACTGAATCTTTACGACTTATTTTTCCCATTGAACCTAATTCCTGTGATCTCCGGCCATTAAGGTTGGGTATCCACCGTATCAGTTCTTATTGTTTGGGTATTAGGCTCATTCCCCTAGACAGGCAAACTGTCTGATCTCTGGTATGCGTCTGCTATGTTTTTCTTTGATTTTATATAATCAATGGAAATAATACGCGTGGTGATCATCTGCCTAACTGTCTTATGTCTCCATCGGATATGACGAGATTTGTCGTTGTACATAGAACTCCGTGTCCTTCCTAGAGCCGACTGACTGTCGCAATGGATCATGACAGAAGATACGAGTTTATCCCAACATGGAGTCACTCAACTTCTTCTCCTGCTTTGTCTAAAGCGATAAACTCCGATTCCATCGTGGATCGGGGGACACAAGTTTGCTTAGAGGATTTCCAAGACACAACCCCGCCACCAATTATAAATATATACCCACTGGTGGATTTGGTGTTCTCTATATCAGATATCCAGTTTGCATCACTGTACCCCTTTAGTACAACTGGATATCTCGAATAATGCAGCTCGTAAGCTAGCGTGTATTTCGGGTATCGTAGTACTCTATTTAACTCTTTTCAGTGATCATCACTTGGATTACGGGTGAACCTAGCCTACTTGTTGACTGCATAAGCGATATCAAGTCGAGTGCAGTTTGTATGTACATCAAACTACCAATCACCTGCACATACCGCTCCTGGCGTATGGGCGCACCACGATTTTTATCAATATTTTGATTTATATCCAGTGGTGTCGTTATTGGCGAACTGTCGAAAATCTCAAATTTCGAGGATGTAGTCAGATTGAGATAAGACCAGTCCGTCAGATGTATTAGAGATCTTGATCCCTAAGATGGCATGTGATACCCATATCCTTCATGTCAAAACTTTGTTTCAACATGTTCTTAGTCTCTAGGATTAACCTAGGAATACTCCCTATGATCAGCATGTCGTCTATGTAAAGGCATATCATGACGAACGTGTCAGCATTTCCTTTCGTGTAGACACATTTGTCACACTCATTAATGGCGAACCCTTTCGATAGTAGAGTAATATCAAATTTCTCGTGTCATTACTTCGGGTCCTGTTTCAGCCCGTACAGAGATTTGACAAGTCGACAGACTTTCTTTTCTTGTCCTAGAACCACATACTCCTCGGGTTGGTCCATGTAGATTTCTTCTTCCAAATCACCATTTAGGAAGAATGTCTTGACATCCATTTGATGTATCTCAAAATCCCGCAACGCGGCGATAGCTATGAATACTCGTATGGATGTCATTCTAGACATCGGAGAATAGGTGTCAAAGTAATCAAGACCCTTCTTTTGTCGATAGCCCTTGACTACCAACCTGACCTTGTACTTGTCTATAGATCCGGTTTCAACTTCCGTTTGAGTATCCATTTACAATCCAACGGTTTGTTTCCTGGAGGAAGATCAACCAACTCCCAAGTATGGTTGTGCAGAATGAAGTCTATCTCACTCTCGATAGCTTCTTTCCAGAGCAGTTCTTCTGGAGTTGACAATGCTTCAGCAATTGTCCGTGGTTCGTCATGAACCATATAAGCTACAACTCCAACTTTACCAACCTTTGGATAGGTTGATAGTTTACATGTCCTAATCTATGATGCCATAAATTAGACGACTCAAGTAAATAAGAAGAATACTCAATTTTATTAATAGAAGAAAAAGGCATTACAGACAAAGCATTAACTTTAAAGAGGCTTTCACAGACGAAATCCTTCGTACAAATGTTCCATTCTTAGTGATTACAAATTTATTGGACTCAAACACAAGCCTAAAACCAACATTCACTAATAAAGGTCGAGAAATTAATTTTTTCTAATTTCCGGGACATGCATCACCTCCTTCAGAGTTAGTTCCTTTCCGGATGTCATCTTCAGGATTACCTTTCCTACCCCCAACACCTTAGATGAAACGTTGTTACCCATGAACAACTTCTTATCCGTGACTGGTGTATATGTGAACAATGCTTCTTTATTGGAACAGATGTGACGGGTAGCACCCGTGTCCATCCACCAATGGATTCTCAACGAGTTTGCTTCAAGTACCACGACCGAGAACTCCTCAATCATATCGTCAAGAAACGTGTCTTCGACGATGTTAGCCTTAGTCTTGCCCTTGGCCTTTTCTCTATTCTCATTCTTGAGGACAATCCTTGACCATGTGATCAGGTTTACCACAGTGATGACAATTCCCCTTAAACTTCTCAGTTGTTGGGCCCTTACCATCCTTCTGGAACTTCCGCTTCTTGCTTGAATTCCCTTTGGCTTCCGCCAAGTTTGCCTTAGCCTCAGCGGGTTGTTTCCCCTTTGACATGCCCTTCTTATTATCCTCCTGAATCTGGAGTTTGATAATAAGTTCCTCAAAGGCCTTTGCATAAGGAATATAGGCAGGGGGCAGGTTGAGCTTGATCGGTCATCTCATTTGTCTTGAGTTTTAAGTAACTCATAAACTCATTCCACGAGTGAGGTAACTTTTCAATTAACGACGCAATAAAAAATTGCTCGTTAGGCTTCATTCCTTCCAAATCCAGGTGATGTAAAATCATTTGAAATTTCTGGACTTGGGACATCACAGTTTTGTTGTCCACCATTTGAAATTTCAAAAATTTCCCAACGATGAACTTCTTAGTACCCACATCTTGTGCGTTGTACTTCTTCTGCGGTTTATCCCACAACTCTTTGGCGGTCCCAACGGTGCAATACAACGTGTAGAGAGGGTCGGACAAACAATTCAGTATATAATTCTTACACATGAAATCACTATGACATGCATCAAGAACCATCTTCATGCCATTTACGACATGGATACCTTGGCCCCCTCCGGCCGTTTCATTTGACTGAGGGTCCACTTCATCTCCAGCTTGTGGAGAATCTTCTGTTAGGAAACGAGACATTCTCATAACCGTAAAAAAGAACAACATCTTTTGTTGCTATCTCTTGAAAATTGTCCCCATGAACTTCTTTGGGCGTTCATGGTGGAATCCAGCGGGTGGTGGAACGGTAGCGTTCCCATGAGCAACGGGGAAGGCGTTGGTTGAGCCTTGTGCAGTAGTGGCAGCAGTGGGGAAGGCACTAGGCGTGCCTTGAGCAGCGGCGGAAGGTTGAGCAGCGAATTGTTCTTCTCCAGTCATCTTGTTTGTTACTTACCAGTTACAATAAATATTGTCTTAAGATTGTGAGTTACAATGGTGGTTACAAGGAAATGAGAAGTAAGTAACAACAACAATGATTACAATCTGGAATTAAGAACAAAATGAACTACTACAAAGGATTTGCTGAGTCGGGTGTTAGCACCCTGTCCTTAAGACAATATTGCCCGTATGTATCCTTTTACGGTGATTGACAACTTGTCTCCCAAGATAAAACAACAACAAACACTTGAGCAAAGGAGACTCAAATGTTTACTAGAAGGAAGACCTTTTGAGTGTGTGAAAGAAAGCTAGAGAGGAAGAAATATTCAGAAAAATCTGCTTGCAAGTGTGTTCTTCAATTGAGCCTAAAGCCTCAATTTATAGTGTGTGTAAGATGACCTCTCATCTAGCCAACTAATGGCAATCAAAGCCATGTAATGACACTTATTGAGAGGTTATAATTCAACCAAATAATGGCTGAATTCAAGTAATAAGTAATGGAGGATCAATGCTCCAAAACCAGTCCAAAAGTCAGAAACTTTCCATCTTCCGTCGAGCATTCTGCCATCGAAGTGCCGCGGCCCTGGGAGGCGCCGTGGCGCTTAAACTCCTGTACAGAAAGTTAATATAGCTTTTCGATTTTCAATTTTCTTGTTCTAGTTGTGTTTTTGACTCTTAATTTTGTCAAACTAGCTTGTCAACTGGGAAAAACTCTTCTTTCTGAAAATACGATGAATACTGGTTTCTCCTTCCATTTCCTTTCCATAATTTTGTTGTTGCTGCTTTCGTTTTCCCTTTTACATTTTCCTCTTACTCGGGAACACCCTGCCTTCATTTTCTTTTCATTACGTTAGAGCTAAAATCAGTTCTTTACAAGTTATGCTGCTGTGATTGCAATTTAACCGCATGACATGTGAAGCGAACTAGTTTCTGAACACACCTGTAAATTTTGTGCGTTCCTAAATTTATGTAAGAATACTCATTGAAGGCTAGTGCTGTTAACTGAGGAAAAGACATTTGGAGTTCTTACATATCCCCATTTTTAGGATTTGATCTTACTTCGGATAGGTGGCAACTATATCTGCAAATGGTGAACGTGAAATTGGGGAACTAATAGCTCGAGCCATGGAAAAAGTTGGGAAGGAAGGAGTGATTACTGTTGCTGTAAGTAATGCTGATATTAGTATTTCTGATACAAATAAAATTACAAGTATTCAAGTCTGAAACTGAAATCTCATTTTTTTTTGAGTAAACAGGACGGAAATACCTTAGATAATGAGTTGGAAGTGGTGGAAGGTATGAAGCTTGGCCGTGGTTATATATCTCCTTTTTATCACATATGAGAAGACTAAAAAATGTGTCTGTAATATTTCTACTACTTAGAATCTTTCTCAATTGGGGACTTGTGAGTGTAAGACGTTTAAGTTCATGACATGATATTCTGACTTGCATCCATTGATCCTTATTCATGACAAGAAAATATCAGATTTGAACTCGCTTGTGCGGATATTGGAGCTTGCTCTTAAGGTAATCAGTATCATCTAAGAGAGTTTATGTTGTTTTTTTTTGGAGTGATCTTCTAACTTTTAAGTGTGTTCTACACCAACAAGCATGATGCATTTCTTTTCCTTTTTATTTTTCTTTTCTGGGATAAAGAAGAGGAGGAGAAGGCAAAGATGTATGAAGATAATTCAGAAATTTTATAAGAAAACATACTATGACGAGGAGAAAAAGTCCTTCTGGCAAAGAAAATAGGCAAATGCTGAAAAGAGAGCTTAATGAACAATTTTATAAAGGGAGTCTTCCAGCCATATTGCATGGCTGTAAGTGCCACATCCCAGAGAGGTTGTTACTTTGTTGGGATAAAATATGTCTGCACAAGTTACAAATGTTAAATAATAACTGCAGCCGTGGATACTTTTGAAAATAGAAAGGAATTATTCTTTTGCAATAAATGTAAAATAATCATCACAATATTGTTTTCTATCTCTATTGTAGAGAAGGAGGCCTCTGTTAGTTGTTGCTGAAGATGTGGAAAGTGATGCATTAGCTATGCTTATCCTAAACAAGCATAGCGCTGGGATTAAGATATTGAATTTTCTCTATGTGGGCCATGTTTGTGGTGGCCTTGTTTTCATTTTTGATTATTCAGCATATTAATTTGAGGATCACTTTACTGCACATTTCTGTAATTAGTCCCCTGTCCATACCAAGAATATCTTTATTTTAAGTAATCTTTAGATCTTCCATTAACACTCGTTGTTGGGATAATAGAAGAGACAACTTTGGCCTTGTTTTCATTTTTGATTATATTGTTTCTGTGACAAAATATGGGAGAAAATATTATTATTGAATTGTGTATCTACATTATTACATTGAGCCCTATTTATAGACACTACATCCCAATCCTTTTCCATGTAGGATATTATACAAATTCTATTCCTATTCTAACACTTCCCCTCAAGTTGGTGCATACAAGTCATATGTACCGAGCTTCTAATACGAGGACCACTAAGTGACTTGGTGAAAATATCCGCAAGTTGATCACTCGACTTCACAAATTTAGTAGCAATATCTACCGAGAATATCTTTTCCCTGACAAAGTGACAATTAATCTCAATGTGCTTAGTCCTCTCATGAAATACCGGATTTGATGCGATATGAAGGGCCGTTTTGTTATCACACACAAGTTCCATTTGACTGATTTCTCTAAATTTTAGTTCTCTGAGCAACTGCTTAATCCAAACTAGCTCACAAGTTGTTACAGTCATTGCTCGATATTCTGATTCAACACTAAACCGAGCAACGACACTCTATTTCTTACTCTTCTAGGACACCAAATTACCTCCTATTAACAGTTGACGAAAAAAATTTATGGGTAGGGTCGGAATGATGGCGAGATCCTACTGGAACAAAGGATCTGCCGCCGGAGCACGCTGCACGCGCCGGCGCGTGTTACAGATCGGCTTGTTGCTGGTGACTGGGCTTTGGTCGCCGAAGCCTTCCGAGTCCGATGGCAGTGTTTTTTTTGCAAACACTGAAGGAAAAAGAATGAGACGACGCAACAATACTATACAGTAGCCGGAATTGATGTACGAGACTGTTTGATTGTATTTTCGGGATGTTTCTCACCAAAGCTCTAATACAGTGTGAGAAAATATGGGAGAAAATATTATTATTGAATTGTGTATCTACATTATTAGTTCTGCACGGAGGTGGGGACCAAAAGCTAATTGAACAAATTTGTGAGCAGGTAGTGACACTTTATCCCCATCTTTCATATTACAGTATTTTGAAAATTATTGTCTGTTAATGTTGGGTTTGGTGTTGTGACATTTTACCCAACATATCTTCTTGAGGATTGATTGGAATGTATATAAATGTTGGAACAAATGTCACAACACTCGGACTGAAAATCAGTTTTGTCTTACTTCACGGACTGAAGTAATATTTGTGTAAATATTACTACGAAGTAAAACTGTAAAAGTGACTTGACAAGGTAAATAGGAGCTGATGAAAACGTGGGAAGAACGAGTCAAGATTGTTGCTTTGCGTGAGGAACAAGTCCAAGAGTCAAGAGAAGTTTACTCCATGATCTTCTCCAACAAACACATCAGCTGCCCACCTTTCCCTCAACCTACACAACGGATCGATGAGCTTTTCAAGGAAGACACTCTACTATAAATAGAGAGGCTACTGCAGTAAATCGATATCCAGAATCAGAAATAAAAAATACCAAGAGAGTTCTCGGGAATTCATCTCCAAAATATAGATCAAGTGTTGCCTGAGTGTGTCAACAACATTCTGTCCAACATTACAATTGCTGTTTAGATTCTAGATTTGTTATATATTGAGCGATTGTAATGAGATGCTGTCTATGTCTATTTAGTTAAAATTTTCAGGCAGAAGTCATTTGCGACTTCACATTTTAATTCCTTTTGTTTTATCTTGTAAAATTGTAAAGAAAGGAATTTGTACATTTGTATATAAAATATATACAATACTTTTGGTCATTGACCATCATAAGTTATATTATATATATAACTTATGAAAATTTTAAAAACTTTTGTGTTCTTTAAATTTCCGATGCATTTACTCTTCAAAGTTTTTTGTTTTCCTAAAAGTATTGTTACTGGTGTCGGACAATATTATTTTTGACATTCGGAAACAGAATTGACATTCGAGTTTATTTCACTCTGTTTTTATTGTTCCATAGCACCCGGACCTAACACTGTCCACTTTGTCATACCTTTGAAGAGCCAAGAGATGGCATTCTGTCATATATTTTGTATTTTCCTCTGTGTTAATTTATTCTGTTGTATTTCAAAATTCTTATGTGGAAGGTCTGAATTACCTGTGGGCATATCTGGAATAGAAAGCCATTAATATTTTTGTTGGATGTCATTGATAGTGCATGTTCCTCGGTTTAGTAAACACTGACAAGTTGTGCATCTCTGAACAGCTAAGGATAGCCAAGGAAAAGAGTAGTGCCATGTTTGATAAGGAGAAAGCTCAGGAGCGTTTGTCAAAGCTATCTGGTGTTGTTGCTGTGTTCAAGGTATATTCCTCAGGGTTTGAGCATCCTTCGTTTGCATTTGGTTACACTCTTTGGGTCCTAATTGGATCTGCACACTATTCCAGGTTGGAGGGGCCAGTGAGGCGGAATTTGGGGAAAGGAAAGATAGGGTTACAGATGCCTTAAATGCAACAAGGGCTGCTGTGGTCTGGGCATTGTTCCAGGTAGGTTATTTTATTCAGTGTTATCAAAGGCAAAAAGCACAAAAAAGCTCTAAGGCCCTTTGGGGCTCAACTCAAATAAAGCATGGGCTTTAATGAAGAAAGACACAAATGGAGAAAAACTACGGAAGTGTACGTGTAGTCGAAGATTAATAATTTTGAGCATGAATAACAAATATATGGACAAAAAAGTTGAAAAACTATTACGATAAAATGAAATATCACTGTCGCCTCTTCAGGATTACGCTCATTGCAAAAAAAAAGTATGCCTTAGAGCCTTGATGACGTCACTAAAGCACCTGCTAATCGAGGCGAAGCACTCAACATGTTTTGCGCTTCACTTCAGGGCCTAAGCGCGCGCCTTTGACAACATTGATTTTATTGAATGAATTGTCTCTTCTTCTGTTGACCTGACAAAATGATGCTGTTTCCTTAGGTGGTGGTGTTGGTCTCCTATATGCAACCAAATGTCTTAAAGGCCTTCAGACTGCAAATGATGGCCAAAGAAAGGTAGTTGAGATCATTGAGAATGCTCTCAAGGTTCACATCACCTAGATTTTATGTTCTTTTTTTAGTAGTTTCTCTCCAATTGGTTATTTGCTGTACTGACATGGGAATTCTTTGCCACTTCACAGGCACCTACTTTTACAATAGCTTCAAATGCTGGCGCAGATGGTGCCTTGGTTGTAGGCAAGCTCTTAGAACAAGATGATTTGAATCTAGGATATGATGCAGCTAAAGGTTTGTGCCTCACATCTCATTAACTCAATATGTCTGATCGCATTGTGGAAATGTTGCCTAATATTTGTAAAGTGAATTTGTTTGGTTAACTATTTACATATGAATAGGAACAGAAATTTATTTGTTCTACCTAAATGTTCGAGACATGTTAAATAAAATAATCCACCTCTCTTAGTGAATGACTCAGTTGGGAGTGCAAGCCATTCTATCTTTGAGTTGATTTTCAGCATCAGATCAATAAAATTTGGAGATCATAATTGTACATTCAGACACTATATAAATTGAATTTTTATACATATAGAAACTCTTTAAAGAAAGTAGTAAATAAAACAAAGTGGTTGAAAATTATACTTGTCGCATCTAAAATGGGACATCGGAAGTGCTATTTCCCGAATTGTAGAGAACTTCCCCGTAAACTTATACTACATGGTAAGGGTACATTTTTTTTTTATTCTTGAGGAACAGTACAGGTATGGAATTTTAGTTTGTGCATGCATATAGTGGAGTTCTCCAGAAAATGTCCTCTATGAGTCGGAACATTTTTAAAGCAATTGACAGCGGCATCTACTTTTCTGTTACAAGTTTTACACGCTGTTCTAATATATGATTGAGAAATCTTTATGTATACATCTCAATGGACATAGATTACTTGAAAATGAAATAATAAGTTTTATTCTCATGGTTTAATAAACTGCTATTTACTCGTATTTCTGTAATAACATATGTTGGTGCTGTTTTGCATAAGCAGGTACATACAGACACACGACGGAGGCTGGAATTATTGATCCCGTGAAGTAGTTTGAACAGCAGTGGTGTATGCTGCCAGGTAAGGATCATAACATGTTCTAGTAAAACACTAGGGAATCATTCGATTCTATTAACAGAAACTGGATATATACTGCAGCGTCTCTTTGCTATTGACGACAACTGAGGCTGCCATTGTGGACCGTCAAGGAGAGAAAAAAACCCACTTGCAAACCGCATGCCAAACATGGGTGATATGTACTGATATAGAGAATACAGATGAAACATTAATGATCGTGTTGTGGCTGTGAAGGAGAATTCTAAGGCAGGTTATTCTTAGGGTCACTATGTTGATTTATTCATTTAGGTAATGCAAGAAATTTATGGTCCCTTCATACAAGTTTTAGTCCTTTTTGAACCTTAAATGGTTTCTTAGAAATTGATTAGGAAGTTATGTGAATTGACTAACAAATATTGAAGACGGACTGTTAATATCCCACTGTGTATTTGAAAGATTTTGTGTGGGATTACAGATAGCTAGCTCCATGTCTCATTGACCTCTTACTAGCCATTCCCAGAAAGAAAATAATTTGCTGCTACTATTCATTCCCAGTCTCTCAATTTCTGAGTAGTAATAAAGTTGTGATCGATGGATAATTTCTGAGTATTCGTTTAAAACCACTAGATTTAAAGAGCTTTTTGATATATTTAATACATCTTTAATTTAAGACCATAAATTTCAAAAATCTCCTTTATTTTATTAAACTTCGTTTAGTCAAATCAAAATACATAAACTGAATTAAAGAGATAAATAAAAATATTCAAGTTTTAAGTACTAATGTCACATAAACCATGTGTCCAAAAAAGAAATAGCGGAATACATCAATAACCTTTAAATATGCCATATATTTTACACAGACACTCAAATCTGTTCCAATTTAAGCACGTAAACACATAATAATGTTCTTATTAAACACTAGTTAATTTTTTTTTAACTTTTTGAAATTCGAACCCAAAGTATCTAATAAAAATATTTTATATTTAAGTAAAATAAAATATTTCTAATTCGAATGTCTAATGAAATACTCACTCCTTCCCATAATAAGTGTTAACAAAAAATACACATATTAAGAAACTGATCATGCAATGTAAAGTTTATCAAACTATCCCTATTTAATAAAATAAGTTACTTTTTCCTCTTGATAAGAACATGCATGAGCACTCGCAAGGATAACCAAGTTGGTGGAGTAGGAGAGCGCGGGATCGAAAGGTCACGAGTTCGATTTCCCCTGTCAACACCTTCTTGGTTGAGTCTGTCACACATGACTTGACAAGTATGATTTACCTGACTGACGTGGTTTGCGGTATCATACGTCGGCAGGGTTTACCCAAAGGCACACTCAGAAAAAAATAAGCGGCTCCTGCCTTAAAAAAAACATGTATGAGTAGTAATCATTTATGTCTTGAATAAAAAAATTGCTAATAAATATTTCTTGAATATAGAATTTGTCAGTTTTTAGACTATAGTTTGGAAAAAAATAGTCAATTTATATCTTGAATTTCGATTTTCGAAGATGACATTTATTTTGTTAAAATAACAATTAATATGAGATGGGAGTATATTATCCATGTATTACGCCAAAAAAAAAAATCCACTCATATAACATAGGAGCAGTACAGTTATCTAATTTATTTTAATAATTTTACTCTGTACATTCTATTTCGTACCACGTATATAACATACATATGGAGCTCTAGAACTAAAACCCGCCATTTTGCTCGAATTCCATTGTTCTTCACAAAGCTAAAATCAGTAGTGTTAGCAGAAAAATTACACTAACAGCAAACAAGAATGATAATCGAGAAAGTGGAATTAGTAAATGGAAATGCATCACCTACTAAATACTGTCCCTTCAGTATCGGCGATGAAGTCGAAGTTACGAGAGAAGAAATAGGTTATAGTGGAGGTCGTTACGAAGCCATTATTGTTGAACCATTAAAGCCAACAACTCCGAGCCCAAAAAAAGAGAATAAGAAAGGGGTTTTTTGGGTTCAGTACAAACATTTATTATCTGATGAAAGTGAATCCGTACCTCTACGTGAGTTCGTACGGAAACGGAGCCTATTACGACCCGCCCCACCAACGAAGGATCAACGAAGGTCATTTCGAGTGAATGATGTTGTTGATGCATTTCATCTTGCTGGGTGGTGGACAGGTGTTGTTGTTTTAATTGTTGATGATGGTTGTCGGTTCCGGGTCGCTTTTAAGGATCCGGATGAGGAGATTGAGTTTTCTGAGCATGATTTGAGGTTACATCTTGATTGGGTTGGTGCTGGAAATTGGGTTCGTCCTGTTACACCGCAGGAAAAGGTGATACCTTTGTCCCATTTTATACCATGCACTTGACATTGTAGTTGGATATCACGTTTCTATGTTTAGAAACAATTTAATTTTGTGCCCAGTCAAACGCGGTATCATAAAATTGGGATGGAGAGAATAATAAATTTTACCTTCAATTTGCATGTGTTTATTTAAGGTCAATCAAACTAAGGGTGTGTTCGGTAGGAAGGAAATCACTTTCCATCTTGCTCGGACTCTTTAAAAATGTCTAACGGGTGTGTGTTGGATTCTCCAAAAGTAGTAATTTGGAGGATCCGACACGGGTGTGGCATACAAAGTGAAGAGTGTACGCAATTTAGGTTTTTCATGGAAAATGTTTTCCACGAAAATAAGTTGGTTTCTGTCTTATTTTCTTGTGTTTGGTACGTAAGCGTCTTATTTTCTTGTGTTTGGTACGTAAGCGTCTTATTTTCTTGTGTTTGGTACGTAAGCTGAAAGTATCATCCTAAAAGCATTTGTATATAATCTAGACAAACACTATGGGGGTGTGGGGTAGGGGTGTGAGGTGGTGGGGTGAAGATGAGGTGTGTTAGGGTGGGGAGGACACAATCAATGTGGAATGTCATCTGTGGGACTTATTTTCCTTACTTCCACCAGGGAAGTTGTTTTCTTCATTTTAAGGAACTTGTTTTTCTAGAAAAATGTTTTCCGAAAACTTTGACCAACCGAACATGGGAAAATTGGAAACCGAACACATCCTAATAGCAAAGATTTATTTATATTGTTTTTATACAAGGAAGTTGGATATTTAAAAATTCTATGCAATAACTCTTCTAATATCTGAATATGGAATCTTAATAAAGAAATTCACTAATTTTAAAAATGACAACCGATTTGAAGACGTTTTTGGCGATGTACTGTATGCCTTATGGTGTTCTTACTAGGGTGGTTGATGTGTTTCCTTATATATGCTGGGTGATTACTTCTCTGTTATTTACCCTATATTGTGCGCTTTCTCAACGTTAGTTATGATTGTGCATTTGCATCCACTAAATTAATAGATTGTTCGGCAAACTCTTTGCATTTGCATCCACTAATTTTAGGTAGTATGAATCAATTTGGAGCTCAAAGTCTTGGTCACCGGTAGCTAGTATAATACTTGTTAGTATGTTTTAATTGGTCCTCCCATATCACCGATAACAATCCTTATGCCCATATCAGTGTCAAAAATATCTCTGTGTTCCCTTATCTTCGCAACTTAATTAGTGTAAGGATTTATTTGCTTGTCCATCTTTCGTTTCAGGGAGAAAAGGTCATTTTGTCTAGATGAATATCACTTGCTAGTAAGATGGTGGAGCATGCAATTTGTTAGCTCTCACGACGTCGATAGGATCTAAGTTCGTCATGTGCTAGCTTAATTATTTACGCTCTAAGTTCAATGGATATCTGTCGTGTTAATAATGATCTTGTGTCCAAATCTTGGAAGTAGTTGCCTATTGTGAAATAACCACAATATGGCTAAAAAAATTGACAAGTGCTTTGTCTTTTCCTGAGTTTTTGATATGTGTTCCTCACACAATGTCTTGGAGATTCCATTGTATATCTAATTTTTCTCCGTTTTATTTATTCAAAATTTTACATCCTTAAGCAATTTAATTACTCACTTCTGTGCCAACGGTACCAGATGCCTCTTCAATTGGGATCTTCAAGTGCTGCATTAGATCACACCATCAAGGGAACATCCTCTTCTAAGACGAAACTGGAAATAGATATTAGGACTGATGGGGTACGGCCTCCGAAGAAGTTAAGAAGTAGAAAACATATTGTAGAAGCTTTGGAGAATCAAGAATTTCCCAGGCCTTTGGTATCTAGGAAGGCATTTGTAAGTGGCTTCTACCATCTTATGCTTAGCTCATGCTTTTTTTCTTCTGATGTTTTGCATGATAACTCATCAATTTTGTTTCTGTTTTGTGAACTTTTATAAGGCTTCTATCATTTATCTCTTTTGATAATCGTTGTATCCGGGATAGCTTGCTCGTACCTCTACTAATTCCATGGTACTATCATAGAGAAGGGAAGGCCCAGTGACTGAAGTTGAAAGAGTTCCAAGTTGACGGGATGCTCTAGTTGCTGCTGGCTGCTCCTTTTTTTTATCCATTTCTTTAGTCTTTAGGGAGCCAAAGCCGTTTCACAACTATAACTATTATACTTTTGGCTAGTTGAGTTGCGTTTAAGTTCTAAGAAACTTTCCTGACATCATCACACCGGCGCTTTCAAAAACCTCTTCATTCTCTACAGGGTTCCAAACCTTCCTCTAACACCTCAAACAGGTATAGGAAACTCCAGGAATTACATCCTTACCTACATCGAAGTCAATGCTATGCTTCAAAGGGAAGTAACCAAACTTTCTTTAGTATACAACTATAATATAGTACCTGCAGTGGCGAAGCTAGAAATTTCACTAAGGGTGTTCAAACTTTGAAGAAGCAAATTTAAAAAATGACGAATGAGTGCACTGACAAAAAAAATGACGAATGGGTGCACTGACAAAAAAAATGGTGAATGGGTGCACCGACGATAAAGTGTTTCCTTTAAATCGCAATCCATTTGCAAGTATCCTATTATTCGCAGGGTATTGTAGATAAAACTAACTTATCTTCAAAAAGGAAGGTACGAAACCAAAAAACCAAACTTAAACAAACATAGAGCAAAAAGACATTCAAATTTAACTCAACATGGTGTTGAACATAATAAGGTTATAAAACTGCATATTCTACATCAAAAGAATGTGTAAGTCCTTGTTTATTGAATTTCAAACCATGCGCTTTTGATACTCAAGGATTTCTGAGTTAAAAAAATTGCAAGTCATTAATAGTGGATTAACTTTATTAAAATAATATATTACCCAAAATATTTATTTAGTTGTATTTAATAACCTTGCCAAGTAGAGAGAGTAAAACAATATACCTCGTGGAATGTACTCCATCTGTTGCAATTTATGTGCACGGAGTTTAAGAAATAAATGAAGACTTTTGAATCTTGTGGTCCAAAATAAGCCAAAGATATTTTTGTGGTTATAAATCATCTCGTTAAACGCAAAAGGTAATGTTTAAAATTAAATTGTTGCTAAATAAGAAAATGTGTCATTCTTGGGGCTGACTAAAAAGGAAAGTGTGTCATATAAACTGGGACAAAGGGAGTAAAAGCAAAAATCCATTTTTGAGTATGTATCACGATCTGAAGTTAAATTTGAGTGAAAAAGTATTTTAGAACTATTTGATTCTTGATTCTAAAGAAAATGTGAATGGATGGAAGGTTTTGAAGAGACGAAAGGGAAAGAGAGGAGGACAAAAACTAAAAATAATTGCCAATGAAGGGGTGGGATAAACGTTTTAATCCCCACTTAATAGAATGAAGCTTTTCTGCCTTTTTTGGGATTAGACGTTTTTAGACCTATTTTTCCCGGAAGAAGTCCGTTTGTTTGTTTGCTTTGAACACCCTTTACCGCTGGACTGCCTCCCTCAGTTGTCTTAAGCGTGTTCAAGATATATTATCTATCCAGAAAAGGTAATATTAGACCCATATACACTGTATGGTGTTCGACTGCCCACTCTATACCACTGTAGCTCCGCCACTGAGTACCTGCTACCTTCCAACAACACAGGTACGAGGTATTCTGTTCACCAAGGCTTGGACAGCTGTAAAGAAATCACCTGCTGAGATTTGAACCCGAGACCTCATAGATTTGAACCCGAGACCTCATGGTTCTTAACCCATTTCATTGACCACTAAGCCACACCTTTGGAGTGATGCGGTCCTCTATCATTTATTTAAGGCAGCATATATGCAATACATCATAGAATATCCTTTCTTAAGTAACAAGGATATGAAAGGACTTCTAAACCTTATTGATTTCCGTGTTGTTGGCTTGTTTCATTGCTTTCTCTCTGTTCAAGAATAGCTGATACGGCGTACTTATTTACGATCATTGGAACATCCAGGAAAATGTAACATGTTGAAGCATCCAGAAATTAGTGTATGTCAGAACAATATTGATTTGTCAAACTTTCTTTTAGTTTGCCAACTGTAAAAAAGGGACATTTTCGCTATTGCTTGACCGACCCAAAAGGACTTTAAAGGAGGTTGATTTGATGTTCCATTGAATTGATTCTCCTTTTATTCTCCTGTTCTGGTAAAAGGGACACAGTAATTCTAGTCCTTGAGCTCATTGACCAGTGTGTTGAGAAACTTGATATTTTTCCTTAAGAGCCTTCAAGCATTAAGAGAACAAGATAAGATGAACTTTTAGTTTTTCTACATTGTGCCCATCAACGTTTTCTCTATGAACCTTCTCTTTTAGATCCCTGCTTTCCCTTTTGTGAAAAATGTACATTTCTGTGGTTAAGGCTTTAAGGGAATGAGATTCCAGAATATCCGTTCTTTTGACCCCTATTCTCTCCATCTCTTGGTACAAACCTGAATTGATTTTTCTCTTTCCCACGCTCACTGGAAAATTACAAAGCAAAAGAGGCTAGATCCCAAAATTGTGACTTGACTCTTGAAGAACTACGTACGCTTACAAAATGATAGTTGTAGTGTTATTACTGTAGGCCCGATTAGCCTATCACAGGCGCAATATTACTTTATAGTATTGCACTGAAAAATTACAAAGAAAAAGAGGCTAGATCCCAAAATTGTGACTTGACTCTTGAAGAACTACATACGCTTACAAAATGATAGTTGTAGTGTTATTACTGTAGGCCCGATTAGCCTATCACACTTATGGGCGCAATACTACTTTATAGTCCCCTGTAGTTTGATTTCGACTGCTATGTGTTCTTTAGTGTACTTTGTTTATCTTATTTAGTTAGTTGCGTTAGCTACTTCTTCCTGTTGTTAGAATGCGCTACAATGACGTATTCGATTTTGTTATCAGCATGTTCATACTGCCTTAATTTCTTGTCTGAGTTTGACCGTTTCTCTTGCTTTGCTTTGCTTGTGATTATGCTTTGTCGTGAGCCGAGGGTCTCCTGGAAACAACCGCTCTACCTACCAAGGTAAGGTGTACGCACACTCTACCCTTTCCAGACCCCACGTTGTGGGATTTCACTGGGGTATGTTGTTGTATTCTTGAAGAACTAATTTTGCTTCTTCAATGTACTTCAATAATCAAGCTATGATTACTGATAAAAAATCAAGTTCTATGGGTTGTTCCTATGTTAAATTGAACTTCACTGGCTACTGATAGTTCGGTATGTTTATCAACTTTGTTAGAATATTCAGTATGACCTAATCAGCATTGTTAATAAATGATGGTTTTCAGCTATGTTGAAGCAAAGGTTGTTGGACTACATACCTAACATATCTCTGTATCGGGGTTTGAATGAGAAAGGGAGATAGAGTTCTCTAGAGCCTGACTCTTTTGGTGGTGTGTGCTAACTTTTGCAGACTAGAAAACCAAGAATACTTGGTACAATAGATAATCAATCAAGTCATGCAATGGAAGAAAGTAAAAATTGTTCGTCAACTGAGATCACTCATTCTAGTGGGGGTAAGTGACTCTTAACTTTACACTCCCTAGTTGATATTCATCACTATTCGTGAAGAACTCAACTATACTGTGGATGCAGACTGCAATAAACTAGTCGTTGAAGAGGGTGTTAATAGAGAGCTGAACAAAGAGGATATTGAAAATGTGGTTAATGCTGGAATCATAGCGCCCTGTGTCCACTCTCTCAAGTGCACCGGAGAGGAGGATGGGAAGCTAAGTGATTCTGAATTTCATATTGTTGAGGTAACATATTATTATATGGCTCATTTATCTGCATCTAATCTATTATTTAGAATCTGGGAATTGACGCTTGTATATGATACTTGGATAGCAGAATATCATCACCTAGATGCTTTGATTCTACCTACAGCATGGGCTTAAATAAAGATTTAATGATATAAAAGATGTCATTGATTAAAGTATGAATAATCCATAGGATTTGAGTTCCCTTGCCTTTCTCCTCCACAAGTTTACTTTTCTGTTCATTTCTGATTTATTCTGGTGTTTGCTTTCTATTTTTTGTCATCCAGGGTACCGGAGAAAGAAGTACCGTGGACCTGTATGCCCATAGATCACTTGCTGTGCCACCAGGTAACTAATTTTAGTGTACAGTTTTGTTCGCCTATTGCATGATTGCATAATGTTTTACTTGATGACAGGTTTGGAGAAACAAGTACATAAAAGTATTCTCCATGTCTCTGTTAATAAACAGAATGCAACAAATCAAGCTGAGTTATCTTCAACTAAAATTAATGGGATAAATACTTCGGCAGGTAAAGTATGCATTTCCAGTGCAATCTAATACAATATTTCTACCATGTCATGAATCCTGTTTGCAATTGCTCATCTTAATGGTGTTTAGTAATTCCAAACAGGATTTGTGACTATACTAAACGCAATATTGCTGCTCATCTTAATGGTGTTTAGTAATTCCTACGGTATAAAGAACACAATATTGTGTTTAGTAGCTTAGTAACTACTTTTGTACCAAGAGCTATAAAGAACTCCAAGCTGCCTGCATTATTTGATACTATTAAAATAGAGGTTTCTAAAATTAAGCAGTATCTATTTCTAAGAGCATGTGTTCACTTACAACAAGAACTGCCGTTGAACAGAAAAAAATGAATATCGAGGTGTTTGTGCAAGACTGAAGTTAGTTATGGATAGGTTTTGTGAGTTTACCTTATAATTCGATACAATCTCAATCTTGATAATTTTTTAAGGACTTGAGAAGGAAAAAATGTATTTCTATACTTTCTTTCTTTTCCAGATGATCACCACATTTCAATTATTCATTTTCGTATCTTCCTTAAAAATTATAGTTGGGTTAGTTAATGTTAAATATTACTCCCAGATGAAGATGATCACTACAATCAGTGTAGTACTCGAGCCAGGTTCCTGAGCCGTCTAGTCGACAACTACCATGTTCATATTCAAATGCGGTGATCAATTGAGCCATTTAAAAAATAAAAACACTGAGACCTGAACTGCTAGGTTAACTAGCAGCGCTATTTCCACCTAAAAAGTGCCTAACTCAGGTGCTTGTCATTTTTTATTACGTGTTAGTAGCACGGTTAATCTAGTCACCATTTGCAGGAACCACTGCTGCAGCAGTCCAACCATGTGGTGGGACCACTACTCAACAACCTATTGAAATGCAAGATGCTGAACCTAATTCCATCACTACGCCTGAGCCGAGTCTGGCCCTGCCATTTAAGAAGAACTCCGCTCTTTGGAGAGAATTTGAATCGATGGAAATATTTGCAAAAATTCCACAAAATCCACATTTTTCACCTTTAATACAATATGAGGAGAAGAAACGAGAAGAAGTAGCTTTACTAAAGATGACAAAATATGTTTTTTTTGTTGAGAGGATACCAAAGTTAACCGTAGCAGAACTTAATAGTTCAGATATCATTAGTGACATGCTGGACTCTATCAAGGAATTGGAGGAGTATGGATTTGATCTAATGCCGGTGAAACGTCATTTGAACGATTTGCTGTTGAACAACAAGAAGCAAACTCACCTTCGAAACAAGTTGGAAGAAGAAGAGGGCAAAATCAGAAAATACTATCTTGACAAAGCGGTAGCTAAAAATGAGATTAACAAGATTGCTTTGAAGATAAAGGATCTAGAGAAAGAGCTTATGTCAGCCAAAAACGTGATAGAGACGATGGATAATCATATCAAGGTATCGAGATCTGTAAAGGGTGCCATTTGTGATGACTTTCGTCACATTGAGCTTCATTTTGAAGGAACAGTGGCTTCAGTGAAGCAAATCTTCAGCTGAAAGAGAACTGATTTTGTGGAAATGTTGGAAAGTTAGGAAATCCTTGTTGTCTTCAGGTTAGATTATATGTTTTACATCAAAACAATTTTGGTACAATTCTTTAATTATGAAAATATATTTTGTAAATCAGTTGTCTCCGTGATCTAATAGGTCACAGGTTCGAGCCGGGGAGGCAGCTACTAACCCTTGCATTAGGGTAGACTGTCTACATCACACTCCTTAGGGTACGATCCTAATTTATTTAGATTGATTCATAAAGTCTATCCTAATTTATTTGGGCTCGAGGCATAGTTGTTATTGTAATGCTATTAACTCAGTGCATGTGTCCCCCCCCCCCCCTCCTCTAAATTGTCCCCATTTTTAGGATTCAACAGTTGCATCAAACAGGTGGCTACTACGGTGCTTTAAAAGTGAAATGTATAAAACAAATACAAAAATAGTGACAAGGTTCATGGCGCTTGCAGCGAAAAATGACAAGTGAAGCGCTGAGTGCCAGGATTCTTTATATTGAAGCGCATAGTTTACACAGAAGAACTAAAAAAATGTCAACATATGTAAATTTAGTACTTTAATTAATTAAATTGAGTTAAAACGTACATAATTTCAACATTCAGCATATAACAATGGTGATATTAAGTTTTTAGATTTAAAAGAATTTGACCATTTATTTTTGGAATCACCTTTGCACGTCATGTTGGAAACACACCTCAAGTGCATGGCTTTACACATGAAATGGTATGCCAACATCAAGTGATGGCTTTTAATAACACTACACTATATCTATAAACGGTGAAGGCGAAGTTGGGGAACTAGTAACTCGAGCGATGGTAAATGTTTGGAGGCGAAGGGGTGATCACTGTTGTTGTAAGTACATGTAATAATATTTATCTTTCTGACATAATTGCGTTGACTACTATTTAAGCTTGAAACTGAAGTTTATACATATTTTCAATTAATAGGATGAATAATTACATGAGATTGCTGCCACAGTATAACTTATTAATTACATGAATAATTCCTTGTACCATGTGGTTACTTAACGAGTACAGCAAAGCCTAGTCTTCACTTAGATGACAACATTGTTCAAGTTTACCTCACGATCACAGTAGAAACAACTGCAAGTGTTGCAGGGTTCTCGAAATAATTGCACGAAACTTGCAGTTCATATCAACATAATCAAAAAACAAATCATCATAAATAACAACCATTGCATTCAAACCTAAAAAAATTAACGCCGTCATGAGAAACAAATTGTAAATTCGGTGCTTTTTGGATCTACATGAGGTTCTTTCTCATATCACTCCTCCATACCTCCTTCAACCCCAATACTCTCCAGATCAACATTGCCTTCAACCTCCCTAGAAATCAACGTTGCCATTAGAAACAACTGCAAGTTCGGTAGATCAAAAGAAAGATAATTAAACTATGTTGCACCTTCTTCCAGCTTCCCTCACCACCGTGGACTCCTTCCAGTAAATGAAGTAATTAAGTTAACAAGCCAACCAGTAATAAATCGACCAGCACAAGTCATAAAACATAATAAAATACTTATTTGCTTAACCATTTTGATAAAGACGATTCACTGAAATTTCCTAAAGTTCAGTTTTAATAAGTCGTTAAACCTTTTTAATAGTGTCGTCGTTCCTTTTTTCTTAATAATTGTTTATAGTATAGTGTTTTTATAAGACATAAAGCTTTTAGCTTCACATATTAAAAATTTTATATTGACAAGGGTTAATTCAAACTAAAAATAAGATGCTATGTGTTTGCAATACATTATATTAGATCTTGTCGTAAAAAACCTAATTAACTTATATGAAGATTTCAATAGTTTAATTCAAAGTTCTAAAATATTTCTATTATTAAAAAGTGAACAACTTTTCTTTCTTTCTCTTTTTATAAAAAATATTTTTCCCCTATAAACTTCAATATTATTTAAGCAAATTTTTTAATAAAATAAAATTATCTATTAAAAGTTTTAAGACCTCAAAATTTGGGAGTCTATTGCAAAGATTTTTATTTTCTCGTTGAGATTCACTTGGAAGACATGTAGTGGTTTTTAAATTGATTACTTCTCAGCTTTTCACGACAAGTGTAAAAAAATAGTGTCTCACATCCAGGACCGTCTCAAATATTTTGGAAATTCTGTTTTAATTCGTAAAAGTGAGCTTTAATTGGAATAAAACCTGCGAATTGTGAGTCTTTACCGTAAATTTTGGCTAATACTACTTAATTAAAAATGAAAAAATGGACCCTAAAAATTTTCGTTTTTCGAAGGCCCTGTACGGTAGCACACCTCGTACGGATTCAAAGACGGCCGACCCTGCTTAGACCAGATCCTACTTGTCAATTTCAGCAAATTATCAATAATTATTTGTCTCACATTAGTGATATTTGATTGGATTTTCAATTCGTTGATGAGGTTCTAATTATTACCTGAGTTTAATGATAAACTTATCAAAAGGTCTTTTGCTTTTTTCTTTTTACGTACTTTATTTCCTCCGTTTCAAAAGCTCCATCATTAGAGGTTGCAACAAAGATAGATGAATTATTTAGCACTATGGTATGGGGGCATTTCTGTTTAAAAAGTGAAGGAAATCCAATAATTATTTTTCACGTAAAGAAGGGAACATCATTTTTCTTTTCAACTACTTGAACACAGCAACATTGATACAGGTCAACTTCATTAATCATAACCCGCATGAGAAATGTCTACAGAAGAAGAGATACGGATCAAGGCCACGAGTTCGATCCCCGCATAAACCTTCTTGGTTGGCGCATCACAGCGTAGGCATCGAGTGTGGTTTACATGGTGGCGTGGTTTATTCTGCGTCGGTCGGGGTTTACTGCTTGCACTCGAAAGAGTAGCACGCGCTCCTTCACAACAAAAAAACTTCATTAATCATAACCTAATTAAAGACAGGTTCATTTCACTTAGTATTATTCTCTCCGTGCCTGGCCGGTGTTCGTAAATTGAACAGAGAGAATAGTTTGACAAACAAAAAGTGAAGAACGATAGTAACGTAACCAATTTTGACTGGTAGTTGGTTGGGAATCGGGACGTTGGCTAACTTGGGAGTTGGGGGCTTTATCATGGTGTGCCCTCCTATGCCAATTTAATTCAATATTTTTAACATGGAATATATTTTTTATATATATTTAATAATTTTAAAATTTTGAATCTGTCCACCTGCACTTCCACATTACTCTTTTACTTTTCTCTCTACAATCCTATAGCCTCGTTTTATTATTTATATTACTATGTCTGTCTCATAAGTGTCACTTTAATAAAAAAAAACAAAAATCAATAATGCAATGATAAAAATATGTATGAATAAAACTAGGGCTGGCCAGTGGGCCGGGCCGACCCGACCCCGTCCCGGTCCCGACCCGACCCGACCCCGACACGACACCGGTATTAAAAATAAAAAAAAAAGCGGGGCCAGGGGCTCGGGCAGTATGGTCCCGCCAGTTCCCGACCACAGAGCCAGACCCGCCCGACCCGCCCAAATCCCGCCCACTGACTTTGACAAAATAGCGTTGTCCAACTACCATTTTACATTTGGCCGTTGGACAACGCCATTTTAGGCCTCCCCTCCCCCACCCTACCCCTTTATATTTATTTTTAACCCCTAGAAATACCTCAGTCCTCTTCTTATTATTTTCACAACTCTTTCTACTCTCTAATCTCTCACTCAATCTCTAATTCTCTCTACAACATTGTCTACATATTCAATCTCTTTATTAATTTGAGAATTGGGAGTGAAGTTGCAACTAGCTTGAGGATTATCTATCGAGCAAAGTTTCAATTTTCAACCTTCGATTACACGTCGAATCTACGTCGGCGTTTGGTACATTCGTTCTCTGATTAAATTATTATTTTGTCTTTATTTCATTTAGCACATTTAATTTCATTATCTTTAACTATTTATTAGCATAATTAAAATGAAAGGACTAAGAGGCGTGTTGGGTAAGGGTAAGGGTCGCTTCTTCTAGTAGGGGTGGTAACAAGGGCAAGGTACTTCTTCTAGTATTCTGCTCGATTATTCCTAGACAAGATGATTTTATAGATCCCAAATGTTTCTGAAATACCATATGATCTTGACACAAATGATTATCCCGAAATTGAAGATGATTTTAATTTAGATGACACTCTAGTTGATGATACACCTATTAATGAAGATGATGATACACCCACTAGTGAAATGCCTCCTATCCCCTACTATGAGGCAGGTCCCAGAAACGACCATTAAAATCGGTTGTATGGAAATATTTTGACAGGACGTAGCTAATCAAGTAGTTGTATGTAAAACTTGTAAAAATGTTTATTCTTTTAAAAGCTGGACAAGGTCGTGGTGGGGCGGGGTTTAGGAAGACACATTGCAAAAACACAAAGCCTTGCATACCCAATACATGATTGAAAAAGCGGTGAACAAACGTCCTCTCTCAATCGGGACAAGGTTCACATACTCGTCCCGAGAAAGTACAGGTCAAATTAACCCTATGACGGGGAGTCAGAGGCCTAAATATGATAAACATAAAGATAGGGAAGCACTAGCAAAATTAGTTCGTGGAGGGTTTGCCTTTTCATTTCCTGAATCTCTGGTTTTATTCATTATATTAGAGATATGTATAATCCTCGCTTATAAAGGTTTTCCTAGATCAATGTTAAAAGAGATGTATTTAAATTTGCATACGAATATCAACAATATTTACGTTATGCATTATATCATTTAAATTGCAAAGTTGCTTTAACTTCGATATAGGTCGTAGTACTAACTACGTGATTATTTAACGGTGACTTTGTCATTGGATAGATTATAAATGGTCTATGCAAAAACGTATTTTAGCATATAGATATATAGATAGTAGGCACAATGGTGAGTTTATTTGAAAATATTTATTCGATCGATTATTACGGAATAACCGATAAAGTTATGAGTATTACATTAGATAATTCATCTTCTAACAATTCTGCTATTAGTATTTTAAGAAATGTTTTAACTCCGTCTTTTCCAAAACATTTTCATATCAAATGTGCGTGCCATATTTATAACTTAGTTGTAAAGGATGGTCTTTCACTTTTTCAAGATATTCTTGAAAAATACAATTCTTTGTCGCTACTTTTTCGATCATGACATTTATTTTCTAAACTCACGCTTCAAATTAAAAGGTTAGAAAATAAAATAATAAAATGCTAAAGGAAAGTTAAAGAAATGTTTAAAGTGCTAAAGAAGTTTGCTAGAATGCTAAGGGTTCGCGGAGTCGCCACCTAATTAATTGGGTGAATTAGGACACCTAAATGTTTAACTAGTTCGAAGTAAAACATTAACTCCATTTTAAGGGTCTGCTAAACTTAATGAGATTCTGGGTAGGGGTTCTTTATTAATCTAGAGGGAAGGGGTTAGGCACCCTCTAAGATCCGCTAACTTGCGGTTGTCCTGCCAAACCTAGGGTAATTATTGTATTTTAAAAAATGCAAAGTAAAAGATCCTCCCGCTTAATAAAATGCAAAAAAAATGTTAAAATGTTTAAAGGTGCTTAAGTCTAAAAGAGGCAAAAGGTGTTATTTGCTAAAGTTTAAAAGGTGCTTAAAGGTACTAAAAGATTAATTTTAAAAGCTAAAGGGTGCTAAAGGGCGCTTAAAAAATGCTAAATACTAAAGGGCGCTTAAAAATGCTAAATGCTAAAGTGCTGAAAGTAGTGCTAATATGCTAAAGTACAAAAGAGTGCTAGGAGGTGCTAAAATATTAAGGACGGAATGTGCTAAAGGTGTTAACTGCTAAAGGGCGATTAAAAGTGCTAAAAAGGCGAAATGCTAAGATGCTACAGTGCTTTATGGACTAATTGTGTATCTTGCTAAATGAATTAATCTTGCCTAACTCACTGATATTATAGATGCTTAAAGACGATTCTTGAAGGTTTAGGAAAAAATCTGTTATGAGTTTTAATAAACAAAAAATGTTGGTTTTATGATGCGAGTTAAATCATTTAAATTATTTTTGCAGAATTTAGACACGTCTAATAGTCCTAAAAGACAAATAAAGTAGAAGTGAGTTTCTAATTATGAATTACTTTCCACCTTATATGTTTGAAGCTTAATTGTTCCAAATATCCTAAATATTACAGAAATAGAGTAATTGAATTACAAAATAACAGATAAATAAATGAAATGCAAGTAAAGAGAGAGAATGGGATTTAAGGATGCTCTTTACGACGGATGACGGCGTCCTATTTGTTTTTCTAGGAATTCTTGAAGCGGGAATGCGAATGCGGGTCGCCATTTGAAATGGCTTGCGATGAGCCTCGCCGTGAGACTCTTTATTTTGCTCCAATGCGTGCCATGCAAAAATAAGAGAAGATAAAGATTAGTATGCACTCCAAATAATATAAGATATGAATAATAGAAGAAACACTAAACACTGGCATATGTTTATAATGTGTGCTGATCCTGCCGACCCAAAACAATCCATCTTTGTTTAACCAGCGTGCAGTTCATGTAAACAATATGTCTCTGTGAACATTATTTCCCAGATTTCAAGAAAACTATACTCAATATACCGCAACACAGACAGGAGAAACAGAACAAAGCAATGAACTGATGGGTCATTCAGTTATAAAAAAAAACAAGGCTATCCAAGATGCCTAAAGAGTAGACTCAATAACATTCTGGACTATCAACCCATCTATCTATGTTTAAATTAACAGGCAGGCCAGCAGCAAAGACTTCATGCGAGGATAACAACTAAGAGATTTAGATTTTTCAAGGCATATCAGACACCAATCAAAGCGGACCATTGATACTTTCTTTAGCCTCTTTTACATTCCATCGATGTCAAATTATGTGAGTTGCAACCCGCTATTATAGATGTCCAGTTCAAACAAATAAAGACACAAATATTGCTACCCCGACTAAAGCTATATCAATAACGCCTTGACTAAAAGAACAAGTTGCCGGAATAGGACCAAACTTGAAACTGTATTCAAGCTAAAGTCACCAACATGTATATTGAAGCATTACTGTGGCATATTGACACATCTCATGATTCTTAAGAGTTCGACAGTTAAAGATTAGGCTGCCTATGCAAACAAATCACTTTAGCTAGGTATGAATCCCATGAGCAGTTCAGCAAATAAGAGATAACGGACCTAATGTTAACATATTCCGCTTTTTCAATACGGTGAATTTAGATTGAAAATGCAAGTGAGTTTAGCTATTTCATGAAGGGTCAACAACACAACATTGAATAACCTCGAGGACTGTCCAAACCGCAACTCATTTTTAACAAGTTCAGATTCCAGCGGAGACAGTGACAGACAAACCAGACAGACAAACCGGACAGACGCATTCGACTACACAGATTTCCAATTTGGTATTAGCACCTCTTATTCGCAAGCAAAGGCAGCGAGAAGGGCTTCCAACATCCAATAAATCACATAACTGGACTAGAAGGACAACTTTAGAGAAACAGATATTCATGACCCCGGTTGTCCCGGTACAAATATGTTATTTTCAGGTTATAACATTCACAAATATGGGCGAGAGACACTGCAGTACTAAAAAAAACAGCCAAAACATGCTTCATATGGACTTAGCGCACTTAAACAACATCCCTCATACTCACACATTGCAAAGTATACGAAGATATACAGTTGCGATATACGTCCAATGTATAAGGAAAGCAATATACCTTGTATAGATTGTCATAGATTCAGCCAGGCAGATAGAAAACAGATAGGTGGTACTGATTCTGTTACTACTTACTATTTTAAAACACTTAGACTACCAAATTAACTAATCGCAACATGAAGAATCCAACTAAGAAAACCAATCTGATTTATATAGGCCAAGCAAACAGATTAATACAATTAACATCGATTAAATTCGTGATAAACCCACATAACACAGAAATCTAACAAATACAAGAGGAGTTCGATTTTACCTTCTCCGGCAATGACGACCCGGGGCAGCGTATCAAGTCGTCGGAGCCACTCGACGGGTTATGGGTTTGCGATGCGAATAGAAGGAAAGGTTTTGCTCGCTGATTCCCTTGGTTGTATTTAACTACTGTGCTCTGGTTTCGATGCTATCTATGCTGACTGAGCCCCCCAGAATTCGATCCTGAGCTCTCTCTTATATGCTATGGGTACCCTCTCTCTGACCTCCTAATCGATGCTCTCGATTCTTTGTTGGACTCATACGAGCCCGCTCGTGTTCTTGCTATGTCGTGGTGATTCGAATTCTGGATTCTGAAGGTGCTCCCCCCCCCCCCTCCTAAAGAAGACGATTGCTCTTCGACTCATCGCGACCGACTCTCTCGTCGATGCCTCGAGTTCTATTGCATGTGTTTATGTAGCCCTCTTGGTTCTATGTTTGGTATGCATTTAAGGTGAGATTTCTATGCCTATTCTTGCTCAATTCGCACGATTCGCACTTGATATGCCATCGATTTCATATTGATTCTTCCATTTTGTCGAGATTTGGGGTGTGTTTATGGTAAGAAATCACCAAGACGTGTGTGCGGTGAAGGAAAGGAAAGTCGCCGGATTCTCAGGCGAGAATCACGGCGACGAAGGCGTGAGGTGAAGTTGCGGCTACTTAGTTTTTTAGGGTTCTTAGCATTTTTCTTTAAGTGGAGGACGATGGGTAAGGTAAAAGAATGGCTGGGTCGCGGGTAATGGGCTGATAAGGGAAAAGGGGCGTGGGCCGGGGCGCGGTTGGGCCATGCGGGTCACGCGTTCGCCCAAATTTGGTGAAGGGCTGCGTTTTGGGTAGAGTTTAGGTATTAAATTAGGTGTATTAGTTTTAGGTTAGTTAATTAATTAGCTAATTAATTCTAGGCAAGTGTATTAATAATTAATTGTGATTAAATTATCTAAAATAAATGCGGGCGTGCTTATTTAAATTAATGCTTAATACTTTAGAATGCGGCGCTATTTATTAAAACTTATTATTATGCATTATTGCGAAGTTAAATTAAAATTGAATTGAGTTTAGATTAAATTATTTAAATGCTAGATATTTAGGAATTGTTTAAAGCTTTATAAATGCGGTGCTATTAAATGCATATATCAGATTTAAAAATTGACTTTAAATTACAAATGATTACTAATAAATGCGGCTATGCTACCTGACACGACGTTATCGCTAAATTATTTATTTTATGCATTTATTAATTATTTAAGAATTACGACAAAGCTTAAAGTTAATTAATGCGGGCGCGGGACTCTAAGTGTTTAAAACTCTACGTAAGACGCGATGCCATTATTAAATTATTTATTTATGCATGTATTTATGTCTATTCGCTGCATTTTATTATAAAAATCATAAAAAATTATTTTACAAAATTAGTGTAATTTTATAGTTAATGGCTGGACGGGAGGGTCAAAATTGGGTGTCAACATTTGCTATACACTTTATTTTTAAAAATAATAGAATTCAACAAAGAAAAGAATATAAAAAAACTTGTCACGATTGTGGACTATCTTACAGAAAAATTCCCGAAGAAGTACCAACTAGGTGGAATTCTTTATATGACCAACTAGTTGTTGCTTATGACTATAGAAAACCTATTACTTTATTTTTTAACGCCCATAATCAAAATCCAAATGATATGATTGTGGATACTGATTGGGAGAAAATTAGAGAACTTATTGTATTTTTAGAAAATTTTCAACGAGCAACAAAAGAATTTTCTACTTTATATTATCCTACTATTTCAACTATGTTGTTTTATATAGCTATAATATTTTTACTTCTTAAAGAATATATGGAAAAAGCCGCTTATCTGCATTTATTAAAAAATGTTTATGAAATTAAAAATATTTTATTCCTATTCCCCTATTTATATTATTGGTCTTTGTATTAAACCCGACTATTAAAGTAGAGGGTTGTAAAAGTCTTATTGAAAATATATATAACTGTATGGACGTACTACCACCTCCAACTCCCAAAAATTTAAATGTTGAACCACCTATTGAACTAACGCTAGAAGAAGTGTTGAATAGCGTAGAAGATGAATGCAAAAAAGTATATCGGCATTACCAACAAGAAAGTGCTAGTAACCAACCGACTTTTGTATCATCTTCTTCTTCAACACAACCTAAAAAACGACAAGCAGTTTCTGTGGCTAGGCCTAATATTAATTCTATTGAAAGCCTCAGAAATAAAATGTGCGGTGGTAGCAGTGCTAACCAAATTAGTGAGTTCGATGTTTTTGTTTTGCAGGGTAATTTACCTTACCAAGCAGTTATCAATGAAGAAGGAAAGGAAGACTTTGAAATATTGGAGCGAATGAGAAGACATTTCGACACTTTCAATGATGGCGAGATATTTTGAACATTGGCGTCGTGATCGAAGCGCTTTTTGCGTGCAGATTTCAAATAGGAAACCTGGACACTCATTAGCGGAGACGGCTTGGAGATGGCGGTACTATTCGAGATTGGATACGAGCGGAGCGAAGGAGGCGATCAACCAGATTAACGAAGAAGATGGCGACAACTACAACGACATTTTATCCGAAGGCATGAGTAGCGGCGTGGAACAATTTGATCAAGATATACCAATTCCAACCAAGAACCACAAGAAATTATAAAGAAATTAGAAAAATATTTTCAAATTGGTAATTTATTTCATTGCAATTTTTAAATTTTTCTATGTCTTTCACTCTTTTGCAATTTTTTCAACAACAAGATAATTACAATGTAATTTTGAATCTTGTATATTTGATATTTCAATGAAATTAATAATATAAAAGGCACAAAAACAATTTTGGGATGTTTTTTACACTATTCTTGTCTTTTTTTAATTATTTATTTTATAACTTTATACTTTATACTTTATAGTTTATACTTTATAGTTTATAGTTTATACTTTATACTTTATAAATATATTATAAATTATAATACTATAAGTCTATAATATGACAAGTATATGTTATACTTAATGTTACTTTGTTAGTACTTAGTAATTTATTATTTTTAATTTAGTGAAAAAATAAAAAAAAAAAACCCGCCAACCCGTCCCGACCCCCTAACCAACGGGCCCGGGATCGGGACGGGACATGGTATGGTCCCGCCCGACCCGACTCCTCCAGCCCGCCTCACTGACTCGCTTTTCTCACTCGACCCGCCCGACCCGCTAAACCCCGGTCCTGGGCCGGCCCAATCGCCACTTTGATGAATAGTAATCATTTATGTCTTGAATAGAGAACTTGTCAATAATTTTTTCTTGAATAGAGAGTTTGTCAGTTTTTCTTTAAGGATATAGTAGGAAAAAAGTAACTAATTTATGTCTTGAATGCCTAAAATGACACTTATTTTAGAATATTTTTTTTTACTAAGATAACACTTATTATGAAACGGAGAAAGTAACAATTTGAGCCAGCATAGCCTCGCTCGCACCCATGGACAAAATTAGAGTGTCGTTTATATATTCTCTTGAACTCAGATGTTTTTGTCTAAACTCTATATATGTTAATTCCTTCGTTTCAAAAGGATTGATTTAGTTTGACTTCATACAAAATTTAAAAATAAAGGAAGAATTTTGAAATGTGTGGTGGAACAAATCTATGATTGTAAATGATTTCATAAATTTAAATTATTTTTAAATATATAAATGAACCAATCTTTTTGGGACAAACTAATATGAAAAGTAGGTCAATTTTTTTGGGACGGAGGGAGTAAGATACAACAACATACCCGGTGTATTCCACACAAGTGGGGTTTGAGAAAAATAGAGTGTACCCTGAGAAGTAGGAAAGATGTTTCCGATATGTTACGATAAATTTATTAAATATTTATAAGTATTTAACTGTGCTCAATTATTATTATATATTAACTTAATATCGTTGTAGAAAACATAAATTTTAAATCTTAAATTAGTTACTGCCGTCAGCCCGTCACAGTGGTTGAAGTGGTTCTGTACTTACCAATTGCAATACCTATGTTACATGTATTCATGATTTATCAGAGAGAATCTGGGATATTATATGTGACAATTGACCATTGAGTTAATTTGCTTTGAATTGAAGACTGCGCTAAAATTAAAAAAACATGCAAAAAAATGTAGAAACATGGTGACTGACGGACAACGATACAAGATGAAAATGGGAATTAAAGACTGGGCTGTTTTTGGATTCGTACACTGATGTTCTTTTTTGGGGTACTGTGTTCATGCCCGTAGGTATAAATAGACAGAGCGGCGCTCCTCTCCAATATGTCGCATGTTCCAGTTGTTGGTTGTCGTACTCCACTTTTCTGAAGTTGTATTTCAAGAGTTGATAGGTATTGATATACATATTTCTAGTATTTTGGATATGACAGGGCCCTTTCCCGACCTTATTGGTGTATTATAGCACTCATAGAGGCTTGAAGACTAGTGTACAATGTGCATATGTGTTGTCGTGGCGTTGTCGCCCCTTTAAGGTGTGCTACCGCACAAGACCTCTGAAAAGTGAAAAAAATTAGAGCCAATTTTTTTATTTTTTATTAAGTCGTATTAGCCAGAATTTAATGTAAAGATTCATAATTCGCAGATATCCACTTTTACGAATTAGAACAGAAACCCCAAAATATTTGAGAAGAATCTAATGTTATTTAAAGGACTAATAAAACTTCACTTCTTCAAGCAACAATAAAAAGGGCAGGTGCCTAACTAACGTCCATAAATTAAGTAAATAACTCACGCCTATAGTATTTACGGCATTACTGTATGATATTGTGATTTAATGAGGTTATAATTTATATTTCATATTAATTAAATAATAAATATTTATATAAAATTACATGTGATGCATCTATTAATTTTATATAAATATCAATATGAGGGCGGCATGTCGATCGATCAGTTGCAATTTGCAGCATGAATTAATGTGTGTGATGTCACGTATGAAAACACGTATTCTCCATGTAGGCGAATTTTCCTAAGTAACGATAATTAGTCGTTGGCTTTTAATGGAATATTATGTAAAATAGAAAAGTGGAATAAACTTGCGACTTATATTTTAGAGGATAAATTCAAAAAAAATGAGAACATCAAATAATGTGTGACCCAGATGACTAGTAATAGAAGATGTCCATAAATCCGCATGAATGATATCAAAAGGAGAAAAAGTTACAATCAACGAGGACGTAAATGTAGTCTAAGCTTTCCTAGAGGACAAGAGTAGCAGTTGAGGGTATATTTTCCTTTATTACGTTGAATTAAATTTTGACTTCTAAGAAAATTAAAAACTAGTGTCCCTGGGTGCTCAAGTCTATTGTGTCAAGTTGATGGAGAGATTGCTGCTAGAGAGGTTTGTTGATTGACACTTGAAGCGGAACTGGATGAAAAAGGATAGAGGTCCCCCGGCCCACACTGTTGCATCTCGTAAAAGTTGTCCCCGTACGTCTGTCCTTCACAGAAACACCAAAAGGGTCAAACTCAATAGATACGAAATTGTCACTAGCAAATTTCTAACAGAGAATAAGTTTTTAATAATATTAGGAGCACATAGGACATTTTTAGGAAAAAAGGAGGGTGAGGTGGTGGAGTTTGAGTGGTGTCATAGCCTTGAATGTGATTGTCATTTCCAACTAGAATAAATTGAGGATTATTCAAGTTAAAAAGTTGAGGAAGATTACCTGAGTTACGAGTGAGGTGGGAAGTGGCGTCCGTATCCATGTACCAATCATCGTCGGACTGCTGTAAATTCATAGTGTTGTAGGCCTGATCCAGTTAGGTAGGGGTAAGAAGGTCGTATGATTGTTGTTGTTGTTGGGCCACCGAGACATAGGCATATTGTGTCGGTCCTGCTTGGCGTGGGCTTAGATGAGGGCCCAAAATACTCAAATGTTGCCCCAGCCACTGCCTTGGGTCGGTGTCGTCGGGTATGTGCATGGGGTGAGCCCAACCTCCGGACATTTGCCAAGGCATTGGTGTCACGATCCGACCCGACGGGTCGCGACTAAGTGCCATAATGACGTCATTATACTAATTGCCAGTGAAGAAGATGGATGTCTAATAGGTTTTAAGAGAAAAGGAAAAAAAATCTGAAATTTAAATATTACACTTTGGTCCCTAATTGTCTACTTAAATAAATCTCAGTTCCCCCTTCTTTTAATTCTTGAAATTTCCATAAGACCTCGTATCCTCGTTGTCATAACTTATGTAATATGTTATTAATCCATAACGGAAATATACAATTATCCTTATATATTTCCAACGTCACACCTGTTGTGACCAACTTTTTCCTGAAATCACATCCTCTTGTTTACTAATTTCCGTATTAACATATGTAAGTATACTTATTTCCAATACTCGCATCTTATTTCCTTAATGACGTTCTTAATTATCGCCTTAATCTTACGAGGTGTAATAATTGGGTCGGCCCACTGAGATGTGTACGGGACCTGCTGGACTTGTTCACCGATATTGCTGCCTTGGCCGCGACCTTTACCTAGTCCGCAGTTTTCGCCTCTCGGACTGTCTGTGTGTAGCGGTTGTCCAGCGGGTGTTGTGGTGGTCACCGGTGCATCAACCACTAATGCCTTCTAATTATGTTCGTCATGTTTGGCACGCCATGTTTTCTCCAGTAGTAACTATGACTGAGCCTTGTTGAAACTAGTTAGAGAATCGACTTGTTGGATCATCGTTGCGTACTCACCCTTTGGCAAATCATTAATTAGTTGCAAAACTATCTTTGTTTCTGAAATCGGAGTGCCCACATTAGATAGTTGATCTGCAACTAATTTTAATTATTTACAATAGACGGACATATTAGTAAAATTTTCAAGACGATGTTATTAAATTGTTCCTCCAAATACACAACACGTGTATTTTTGTTGTTTTGAAAATTTTCTTCGAGTGTTGTCCATAAGTCGTGAGCCGAAGCACATGTCTTTATAATAGTATGTAGTAGATAAAAACGTATTGTCCATAATAGAACATGTCGATGTGAAAAAACATTGTAGGCACACACATGTATTTAGAATAACTCAACCCACAAAGAGTATTGTCCATCCTCCTGATCAAGAATCAAATGGATAAAAAAAAATTATGTTCGTCAGGGCAAACGTCGGATGATACGCGTTGAGAGAGGAGGAGGAGGAAGGAGGAGGATGTGTGACGTCTTGTGTGGAGGAGGATGTGTGACATCTTGTGTGGAAGAGTAGTAATCGGGAGAAGTCATGTGGTCGCCGGAAGTAAGGAGAAAGAGGGCGTGGGGCGGAAGAATTAGTTAGGGTTTGGGAGGGTTCTGCCGTAGCCAAGGAAAGAGAGGGGGTGGCGGCCGACTAGAGGTTAGGGTGTTAGGGTTTTGGCTTCTGATACCATGTAGAATAGTGTAATTCTCTTTATTTTGAGTCTTCTCATTAATATAATATATATATATAGGTATTTACAATTGTAATCCAAATTGTATGAAAAATTCTACTTTATATAATTACACTAAAATAATAATTATAGAATATAGGAAGATAATATTATAATACGATGTAGTATAACCAAAGTTCGCATGCATCTAGAGAATGTTGACATAATGCCAGTAGACATTGGTAGTCACTTTCAGTCTAGCTTGATTCCACTAAATACTACAAATATCATACTACCAAAATCCATGTGCATGTTATAACCACTTTTGTATTTTACACATGCATGCAGTTGATATATGGCTTTAATTTGTTCACTCTCCGGTTGTATTTGTTTTTGTATAGTCATACTTTAACATTCTCCATTAATTTCTGCTGTTGCTTATACATATATGCACGTGCAAGTGAACCTTGGGGATGAGAATGAAATTGTAATCTAGTGTTTGCAATTTCACTTTTCACTTAGATTGCACC